>NW_026847438.1:249611558-249671558 GCF_025583915.1 Anolis sagrei ordinatus
TCCATGTATTGCTGGAGTCTTCCTTGCAGGATCTTGAGCATTCCCTTACTGGCAAGAGAAATATGGCATCATAATCATCCACAATTCCTCCACACAAAGGTTTCCTCTCACTTTTGTCTGTAGCATCTCTGGATTCTCATCACAAGTAATGCAATCCTTAACCTGAATGCTGGGTTTTCGAGGGATGGAAATGTCCAAACTCCCAATCTTAGCGAACTAAGCGTCCCCAAGAAAGGGAACCGAAGCCTTTCTGACACCTGAACTGCTGAACCCAAGTACAGGGAGCCTGTGCGCCGAGGAACACTGGGCATTCATTGCAGCCTGCAGCTGCCACCCGGTTTTATTAATCCATTCCATCTAACCATTGTGTACATATATATTTAATTTGGAAACATTTTGATTGCCTCCCACTCTGTGCGGCAAGTTGGCTTTCCTGAGATTCATTAGCCTTTCACTTTCCGAGCCCCAAATATGAAAGTGGATACGCCTCAGTTATGCAATGTCAGGTTGCGCCATAAGGAAAGCCTCCCAAGGCATCCAAGAAAAACAATGTTTTAAAATTTGGATGTGTAAAATATTCATATTCAATCACCATATTTTTGCACGAAAAACCTCACACATGTTTCCCTTTGAGGGATTTTTTTTTAAAAATATGGAACGTTTCATGCCCAAGGCAAGGCAAGCTTCCACTTTCAGGGGAGAGGGTTGATGTGTTGCTGAGTGACAGATTAGGAGAGGCTTAGAAAAGTTACTTTTGGGGGACTAAGAAACTTCCAAGTTGACACATTCAAGTTCAAAACTATTTCAACCTCTGGGACTGACAAGAGCTGAGATTAAAACCCCACAGTCATAGCTTGCTAAGGGATTCTGGGGCATTCAGTACATAATGTTCAGTCTATATATATTATGTATGTGTGTATTGAATCCCCCAGCATCTCTAGAAAAATATATCTGTCTGTGCCTATTTGTCTGTCTGTACCACAAAAGCAGTTGTTGGGTGAAGTGGCCACCTGTGACATCACTGGGTTGGCTGTTGTTAGGTGAAGTGGCCACCTGTTGCTGTTGCTAGATGAAATGGTCACCTATGATGTCACTGGGTTGGCTGTTGCTCGGTGAAGTTGTCACCTTATGGCACCACTGGGTTGGCTGTTGCTAGGTGAAGTGGCCACCTGTTGGTATTGCAAGGAGTTTACCTGTGGCATCACTGGGTTGGCTGTTGCTAGGTGAAGTGGCCACCTGTTGGTGTTGCAAGGTGGTTACCTGTGGCATCACTGGGTTGGCTGTTGCTAGGTGAAGTGGTCACCTTTATGGCACCACTGGGTTGACTGTTGCTAGGTGAAGTGGTCACCTTATGGCACCATTGGGTTGGCTGTTGCTAGGTGAAGTGGCCACCTGTTGGTGTTGCAAGGTGGTTACCTGTGGCATCACTAGGTTGGCTGTTGCTAGGTGAAGTGGTGACCTTATGGCACCACTGGGTTGGCTGTTGCTAGGTGAAGTGGTCACCTTATGGCACCACTGGGTTGGCTGTTGCTAGGTAAAGCAGCCACCTGTGACTTCACTGGGTTGTTTGTTGCAAGGTGAAGTTGCCACCTGTGGCACCACTGGGTTGGCTGTTGCTAGGTGAAGTGGCCACCTGTTGCTGTTGCAATGTGGTTACCTGTGGCATCACTGGGTTGGCTGTTGCTAGGTGGTCACCTTATGGCACCACTGGGTTGGCTGTTGCTAGGTGAAGTGGCCACCTGTGACTTCACTGGGTTGTCTTTTACTAGGTGAGTTGGCCACCTGTTGGTGTTGAAAGGTGGTTACCTGTGGCGTCACTGGGTTGGCTGTTGCTAGGTGAAATGGTCACCTTATGGCATCACTGAGGTGGCTGTTGCTAGGTGAAGTGGCCACCTGTGACTTCACTGGGTTGGTTGTTGCTGGGTGAAGTGGCCACCTGTGACGTCACTGAGTTGGCTGTTGCTAAGTGAGTCAAGCATAGCCTCTAAAATGCCGAAGATGGGAGAGCTATATGTATACCTCTACCTAAGTACAGTTATCTGTCTTGTCAGTGTATAAGGGCATTGAACGTTTGCTGTATATGTGTTCTGTGATCCACTCTGAGTCCCCTTTGGGGTGAGAAGGGAGGATTACAAATACTGTAAATCAATCAATCAATCAATCAATCAATTAATCGATAATCCCAGGAGAACCTAAAAGAAGCACCTATCCTCTTGGCTTCTTCTGTCATGGTGCCTCTTCTGGTCTTTTCAAATGCCTAAGTGGGTAAACAGTGGCAGCCATTTCTCCCTTTTCTGTGGAATAGCCCTCGACTTATCCATTAATCATGTCAAAATCCATAACCCCCCTCCCCAAAAAGAACCTTCCCTTGACTTATACATAAGGTCGACTTATACATGAGTAGATATGATAGGTGCCATCTCCCCCTGCTGGTCCTTTGAGGAACTGTTCGCCCAAAAGTAACTTTTCCAAGCTCCACTTTCTACCTTGGGCCTGAGATGTCTTTTCCCTTCCAAATGTTCTTGTGCACTGTGCCAGTCTATTATTTTGGATATTGTTCTTTGAATAGAAATATAACAACAACAACAACAACAACATCAACAACAACAACAACAACACTTGATTTATATTCCATATTTCTCCACGTGGAGACTCTAGCGGGCCTAATTCTTCTTTATACACCTTATAAAACAGAGCAGAGAAACCATCTGGACCTGGGGCTTTATTTAATTTAGCTTTATCTATAGCTGTGTTTAATTCCTCCCATGTAATTTGTCTATCCAAATCTGATTTCATATCTTCTGTGAGCTTGGAGACATTCATATCAGCTAGGTATTGGTCTATTTTTTTAGTATCTATTGGGTTATTTTTGTAGAGGTTTCTGTAATAGTCTTCTCCTTTCATCTCCGGCTTTGGAGGTGGCGCTCATCTCTGGCTCCAGGGAAGGTGCTGTTCTCCATTTCCAAGCTGTCACCTCCTGATTGTGTGATTGGCATGACTGCTTAGAGCCGTGATGGCGAACCTATGACACGCGTAGCCATTTCTACTGACACGCGCCCTCCGGATATTATTTGTTTATTTATTTTATGCCATTTTAAAAAATAAATAGGAAAGAAATTATTATTTTGAAATGTTACCTAAATATTAAGGAGTTTCATATTTAAACTGAATGATAAATACTATTACTTTGCTATATTATTCAAATATTAAAATGCATTAAATTAAATGTCAAATTTAAAAATATTTAATTATTAATATTTAGGTAACATTGCAAAATAATATTGGTTTATTTAATTATTAAGTAAACGAATATTATTTTGCATTGTTTCCTAAATATTAAGGAGTTACATATTTAAATTAAATTAAATGATAATAGGCCTGGGTAACAACGGAAAAATTTGTTTCTAAAATCGATTCGTTTTTTGGGGTATTTTGCGTTTCGATATTTAAAAGAATTCCAAATTTTTTTTAAAAAAAAAGTTCGATATTTACAAAATTTCGTAAATGGTAAAAAAATTACAAAACAATAACGAAACAATAACAAATCGATTTGTTAATGGCGGACGCGACCGCGCAATACGCTAAAAAACCTCCAAATGGGACAGGGGGAACTTCTGAAGCTTCCCTCTCCCTCTGTTGTTGACTGTTGGTGTGATATTATAATTTTTTTTCACTAATTAAACAAAAAACAACTATAAAACTTGCCCCAGACATGCGGAAATAATAACGAAACGATCTCAAACCAATAACGAAACGAATACATAACGAGATACGAAGCATTTACGAAACGAATTGAAAAATTTGTTTCGTTTTTAGGCTGCTCCAGAATGGTTCGTTATCGCTTCGTTAACAAAAAAATAACGAATTTTTAACGAATTACGAATTAACGGACTGGTTGGATCTTCTCGCAGTCCAAGGCACTCTCAGCACTTTCCTCCAACACCACAGCTCAAAAGCATCGATCTTCCTTCGCTCAGCCTTCCCTAAGGTCCAGCTCTCACATCCGTAGGTGACTACAGGGAAGACCATGGCTTTGACTAGGCAATGGATCTTTGTTGCCAGTCTGATGTCTCTACTCTTTATTATTTTATCGAGACTGGACATTGCTCTCCTCCCAAGAAGGAAGCGTCTTCTGATTTCCTGGCCACAGTCTGCATCTGCAGTAATCTTTGCACCTAGAAATACAAAGTCTGTCACGACCTCCACGGTTTCTCCCTCTATTTTCCAGTTGTCAATCATTCTTGTTGCCATAATCTTGGTTTTTTTGACGTTTAGCTGCAACCCGGCTTTTGCGCTTTCTTCTTTCACCTTGATTAGAAGGCTCCTCAGCTCCTCCTCGCTTTCGGCCATCAGAGTGGTGTCATCTGCATATCTGAGGTTGTTAATGTTTGTTTCAGCAATTTTCACCCCAGCTTTGCATTCATCCAGCCCCGCACATCGCATGATGTGTTCTGCATACAAGTTAAAAAGGTTGGGTGAGAGGATGCAGCCTTGCCGTACGCCTTTCCCAATCTTGAACCAGTCTGTTGTTCCGTGGTCAGTTCTGACTGTTGCTCCTTGGTCCTTGTACAGATCCCTCAGGAGAGAGGGAAGGGGGCTTGGGATGCCCATCCCACTAAGAACTTGCCACAATTTATTATGATCCACACAGTCAAAGGCTTTAGAATAGTCAATGAAGCAGAAGTACCAAGTTGATGTTATAATCTGTTTTAATTGCATTATACTGTTTTGTGATATTTTGCATTGTTGTGTAAACCGCTTTGAGTCGCCTAAGGGCTGAGAAAAGCGGTATAGAAATAAAGTAAATAAATAATGTATTGTCGAAGGCTTTCATGGCTGGAATCACTAGGTTCTTGTGGGTTTTTTCGGGCTATAGAGCCATGTTCTAGAGGCATTTCTCCTGACGTTTCGCCTGCATCTATGGCAAGCATCCTCAGAGGTTGAGAGGTTGACCTTCTCAACCTCTGAGGATGCTTGCCATAGATGCAGGCGAAACGTCAGGAGAAATGCCTCTAGAACATGGCTCTATAGCCCGAAAAAACCCACAAGAACCTAGTGATTCCAGCCATGAAATCCTTCGACAATACATTATTATTATTATTATTATTATTATTATTATACATATATATAATATATTATATATATATATATATATATAATATATATATATATATATATATTATATATATATGTGTGTGTGTGTGTGTGTGTATGTGTGTGTGTGTGTGTGTGTGTATGTGCCTTAAATGAAATGGTAAATTAAATATCAAAATATTATTTTGCAATGTTACTTTATTGTTATTGCATTATTATTATTATTATTAATTAGAAATACATTAAATAGCATATTAAATGCTAGAAATACATTTAAATTAAATTAAAAATAAATAATATTTTGTTGGGTTTTTAAAATTATATTTTTATTAAACACTCCAAAAAGGATATTATTTACATAAAGAGAGGTAGAACAACATGATAAGAGAGAAAGTGGGAATTACAATTATATATTTTTTGTTATTTAAACTAAATATTGCGAAATTATGGTTTTTTTTCTTGAAGTGACACACCACCTGAATTATGCTCAGTTTTTTGGCGAATTTTGACACACCGCGCTCAAAAGGTTGCCCATCACTGTCCTAAGGGCTTTTTGGCTATTCATTGCATTTGGATTATTTCTGCAAGCTTTGGGACATTGTTATTATTCCTTTGTTTGGACACTGCTTATGTTGCTGCTTTATTTGGCTTTTTGCTTTTGGACTTCTACTTATTTTTATAATCATCTCTTTTATTGGCTCCAGTTATTCTACAAATAAAAAGGACTCTTCCTTCAATCAAGGTGTGGTGTAATTAATGATTAGAGCAGTGTTTCTCGCTCAACCTAGTGGGGTCGCGAGGGGGTGTCAGAGGGGTCGCCAAAGACCATCAGAAAACATAGTTGGATTGTTGTAGGTTTTTCCGGGCTATATGGCCATGTTCTGGAGGCAATTTTTCTCCTGACGTTTCGCCTGCATCTATGGCAAGCATCCTCAGAGGTAGTGAGGTCTGTTGGAAGTAGGAAAATTGGATTTATATATCTATGGAATGACCAGGGTGGGACAAAGGACTCTTGTCTGCTGGAGCTGGGTGTGAATGTTTCAACTGACCACCTTGATTAGCATTGAAAGGCCTGGCTGAGCCTGGGGGAATCTTCTTTTGAGAGGTGTTAAGATGTGCCTGGTTGTTTCCTCTCTGCTGTTTTGCTGTTGTAATTTTAGAGTTTTTTAATACTGGTAGCCAGATTTTGTTCATTTTCATGGTCTCCTCCTTTCTGTTGAAATTATCCACATGTTTGTGTATTTCAGTGGCTTCTCTGTGTAGTCTGACATGGTGGTTGTGAGAGTGGTCCAGCATTTTTGTGTTCTCAGATAATCTGCTGTGTCCAGGTTGGTTCATCAGGTGCTCTGCTATGGCTGATTTCTCTGGTTGGAGTAGTTTGCAGTGCCTTTCATGTTCCTTGATGCGTGTTTGGGCAATGCTGCGTTTGGTGGTCCCTATGTAGACTTCTTGTCCACAGCTGCATGGTACACGGTAGACTCCTGCAGAGGTGAGAGGATCCCTCTTGTCCTTTGCTGAACGTTGCTGAATCTCAACAAAAGATTCCCCCCAGGCCCTTCCAAGCCATTGAATGCTAATCAAGGTGATCAGCTGAAACATTCATAGCTAGCCCCAGCAGCCAAGAGTCCTTTGTCTCACCCTGGTCATTCCACAGATATATAAACCCATTTTTCCTACTTCCAACAGACCTCACTGCCTCTAAGGATGCTTGCCATGGATGCAGGCGAAACGTCAGGAGAAAAATTGCCTCCAGAACATGGCCATATAGCCCGGAAAAACCTACAACAACCCAGTGATTCTGGCCATGGAAGCCTTCGACAATACAGAAAACATAGTATTTTCTGTTGGTCATGGGGGTTCTGTGTGGAAAGTTTGGCCCAATTCTATCCTTGGTGGAGAACAGAATATTCTGATTGTAGGTGAACTATAAATCCCAACAACTACAACTCCCAAATGTCAATGTTTATATTCCCCAAACTCCACCAGTATTTACATTTGGGCATATTGAGTATTTGTGCCAAGTTTGGTCCAGATCCACCATTGTTTGAGTGCACAGTGCTCTCTAGATGTAGGTGAACTACAACTCCAAAACTCAAGGTCAAAACCCAGCTAACCTTTCCCATATTTTCTGTTGGTCATGGGAGGTCTGTGTTCCAAATTTGGTTGATTTCAGAATGCTCTTTGATTGGAGGTGAACTACAAATCCCAGCAACTACAACTCCCAAATGAGAAAAACCAATCCTCTCTACAATCCCACCAGTATTCAAATTTGGTTGTATTATTGGATTTTGTGCCCAGTTTGGTCCAGTGAATGAAAATATATCCTGCATATCGGATGTTTACATTACGATTCATAACAGGAGTACAATTACAGTTGCGAAGTAGCAACAGAAATAATGTTATGGTTGGGGGTCACCACAACATAAGGAACTGTATTAAGGGGTCGTGGCATTAGGAAGGTTGAGAAACTCTGGATTAGAGGGTCCTGTTCCTGTTCGAGGATGCAACAATTAGTACACAGAGCAATGGATTCAAATGGCAGGAAAAGTGATTCCACCTAAACATTAGAAGGAACTTCCAAATGCTATTGTTGTTTTACAATGAAATACTTTGCTGCCTGGGAGTCTGGTTGCGGTCTTCGAGAAGAGGCCATTGGTCAGGAGGGCTTGGATTGTGTCTTCCTGCCCGGCAGAAAGGGGTTGGACTAGATGCCCTTTGGAGTCCCTTCCAACTCTAGGACACGCAGTCCTCAGTCCGACACAGAAGCAAACAGTCCCCCGCAGCCTCGTTCCAGTTCCTGCTGCTGTGTTTGGAAAGCCCTCCGCAAGGCCAGGTTGGCGACGGACATGATAATGCGAAGGGCATCCTTCTTTGGCCAAATTGTCCACAAAGTTCCTTCCAAGAGCCCAGCGAGCCCAACCAGAAAGCTGCCGGTCGCTCCATAAGCGTTCCCGGTGAAAACTGAAATGATGAGGATGGTGACGGCGGTGATGGCGGTGGCGGAGTGCCTGGCCAAAGCCTGTCCTTCCTCGGAGAAGCGGCCCCCCGCTGCGGCCACAAGGAGTGCCCCTCCCAGGATGGCGTTGGCTGCCGAGGTGTCGCCGTGAAGCCAGTGGAAGCCAAAGGCCAGCAAAGGCAGGCCCAGCACTGTGGCCACCCAGGACCCCTCTGTGGCCACCGTGGGATCCGAACACAGCCCCAAGGAGGCGGGCAGCACCAGCGCAGCCAGGTCCAACAGTGGCACCAGCGCCTGGAGAAGAAAGCCGGTGGAGGCACCACGGCTGATCTGGAAAACAAAGGGGGTGGTCAGCAAAAGGCAATCATTGGATAAGCAGCCCGTTTGTTGTTTGGGCTTGGCCTCATGTAAGCCGCTCTAAGTCCCCAAAGGGGAGACGGTAGCGGGGTATAAATAAAGTTTATTATTATTATTATTAACTGTAGAGGAGAGTCTA
Source organism: Anolis sagrei ordinatus (assembly GCF_025583915.1). Taxonomy (NCBI): domain Eukaryota; kingdom Metazoa; phylum Chordata; class Lepidosauria; order Squamata; family Anolidae; genus Anolis; species Anolis sagrei. Next base: position 249,620,105 of record NW_026847438.1, read on the forward strand.
CTGAACAAGCCAGTACCTGCCGCATACGTTGCTTAAGTCCCATTGACCGACCGTCTGTGCAGAGTTCCATACTCCGCACTTTAACAACACAACCGTTCAATGCTAATATTTCCCACCGAAGTGGAACTGTAGAGGAGAGTCTACCGAACAAGCCAGTACCTGCCCCATACTGCCATCTGTTGAGGAGGTACAAAGGTGGAGGCATTACTTTTCACTTTAACAACACAACCGTTCAATGCTAAGGCTTCCCATCAAAATGGAACTGTAGAGGAGAGTCTACTGAACAAGCCAGTACCTGCCACATACCAGTACTGCCATCTGTTGAGGAGGTACCAAGGTGGAGGCATTACTTTTCACTTTAACAACACAACAGTTCAATGCCAAGGCTTCGTGCCAAAATGGAACTGTAGAGGACAGTCTACCGAACAAGCCAGTACCTGCCCCATACAAGTACTGCCATCTGTTGAGGAGGTACCAAGGTGGAGGCATTACTTTTCACTTTAACAACACAACCGTTCAATGCTAAGGCTTCGCGCCGAAGTGGAACTGTAGAGGAGAGTCTCCTGAACAAGCCAGTACCTGCCACATACGTTGCTTAAGTCCCATTGACCGACTATCTGCTCAGGGTTCCATATTCCACACTTTAACAACACAACCATTCAATAATAAGGCTTCCCACCGAAGTGGAACTGTAGAGGAGAGTCTACCGAACAAGCCAGTACCTGCCCCATACAAGTACTGCCATCTGTTGAGGAGGTACCAAGGTGGAGGCATTACTTTTCACTTTAACAACACAACCGTTCAATGCTAAGGCTTCCTGCCAAAATGGAACTGTAGAGGAGAGTCTCCTGAACAAGCCAGTACCTGCCCCATAGAAGTACTGCCATCTGTTGAGGAAGTACCAAGGTGGAGGCATTACTTTTCACTTTAACAACACAACCGTTCAGTGCTAAGGCTTCCCGCCAAAATGCCAGTACCTGTTGCATACATTGCTTAAGTCCCATTGACCGACCATCTGCTCAGGGTTCCATACTTTGCACTTTAACAACACAACCATTCAATAATAAGGCTTCCCACCAAAGTGGAACTGTAGAGGAGAGTCTCCTGAACAAGCCAGTACCTGCCGCATTCGTTGCTTAAGTCCCATTGACCGACCATCTGCGCAGGGTTCCATACGTTGCACTTTAACAACACAACCATTCAATGCTAAGGCTTCCCGCCAAAATGGAACTGTAGAGGAGAGTCTCCTGAACAAGCCAGTACCTGCCGCATATGTTGGTTAAGTCACATTGACCGATCATCTGCACAGGGTTCCATACTTCGCAAGTTTACAACACAACCATTCAATGCTAAGGATTCCCACCGAAATGGAACTGTAGAGGAGAGTCTCCTGAACAAGCCAGTACCTGCCGCATTCGTTGCTTAAGTCCCATTGACCGACCATCTGCGCAGGGTTCCATACGTTGCACTTTAACAACACAACCATTCAATGCTAAGGTTTCCCGCCAAAATGGAACTGTAGAGGAGAGTCTCCTGAACAAGCCAGTACCTGCCGCATACGTTGGTTAAGTCACATTGACCGATCATCTGCACAGGGTTCCATACTTCGCAAGTTTACAACACAACCATTCAATGCTAAGGATTCCCACCGAAATGGAACTGTAGAGGAGAGTCTCCTGAACAAACCAGTACCTGCCGCATTCGTTGCTTAAGTCACATTGACTGACAAAATGGAACTGTAGAGGAGAGTCTACCGAACAAGCCAGTACCTGCCCCATACAAGTACTGCCATCTGTTCAGGAGTTCTGAAGGTGGAGGCATTACTTTTCACTTTAACAACACAACCGTTCAATGCTAGGGTTTCCTGCCAAAATGGAACTGTAGAGGAGAGTCTACTGAACAAGCCAGTACCTGAAGCATTCGTTGCTTTAGTCCCATTGACCGACCGTCTGCACAAGGTTCCATACTTTGCACTTTACCAACACAACCGTTCAATGCTAAGGCTTCCTGCCAAAATGGAACTGTAGAGGAGAGTCTACCGAACAAGCCAGTACCTGCCCCATACAAGTACTGCAATCTGTTGAGGAGTTACGAAGGTGGAGGCATTACTTTTCATTCAACCCTCGTAGAAATGCCCTCCTGTTTCCTATCTATCTACCTGGCTTTCTCACCTGGAAGGTCCCAAAAGCGGAGCCCAGGCAGGTGGCACACAGCAGGAGGTTGGAGAGCAGGCCCAGCACCTCTTCGGCCCAGGAGGGCATTGGGACAGACAGGCGGGAGGCTGCACTGCGGAGGAAGACAGGAGAGAGTGATGCAGCAGCAGAAAAGGCCAATACCATTCTAGGCTGCACTCAGTGGAGGAGAAGCCCTAGCCCAGGCTTGGGCCAACTTGGGCCCTCCAGGTGTTTTGGACTGCAACTCCCACAATTCCTAACAGCCGGTAGGCTGTTAGGAATTGTGGGAGTTGGAGTCCAAAGCACCTGGAGGGCCCAAGTTGGCCCAAGCCTGGGCTAAGGCTTTCATCCATCTGAACACTATTATTATTATTCCTATAAAATTACATAATTCAATGGTTAAACAGAGGCTGGGTGGCCATCTGTCAGGAGGGCTTTGATTGTGCCTTCCTGTCTAGCAGAAGGGGGTCAGACTAGATATCCTTTGGGGGTCCCTTCCAAGTCTAGAATTACATAATTCAATGGTTAAATAGAGGCTGGGTGGCCATCTGTCAGGAGGGCTTTGATTGTGCCTTCCTGTCTAGCAGAAGGGGGTCAGACTAGATATCCTTTGGGAGTCCCTTCCAAGTCTAGAATTACATAATTCAATGGTTAAATAGAGGTTGGGTGGCCATCTGTCAGGAGGGCTTTGATTGTGCCTTCCTGTCTAGCAGAAGGGGGTCAGACTAGATATCCTTTGGGGGTCCCTTCCAAGTCTAGAATTACATAATTCAATGGTTAAACAGAGGCTGGGTGGCCATCTGTCAGGAGGGCTTTGATTGTGCCTTCCTGTCTAGCAGAAGGGGGTCAGACTAGATATCCTTTGGGGGTCCCTTCCAAGTCAATCGTTGGGCATCTGCAGCTGGATTGGTACCTTTAATTGAGAGGAGTGTGGCTCTCCAGTTGCTATAGGACTACAACTCCCATCAAGCCTGCTCTCCAAAGCAATGCCCTTTGCCTTCCTTTAGGAAACTTTCCTTGCGCATGCGCAGAAAGCGCACGAGGCGGCGCAAAGGCCCCCTTTGGCCCCTAGAGGGTGAGCGATTGGAGCGCCGCTTCGACACTTCAGGTTAGCTTTGGAGTGTGAGGGAGAGCAAACGAGCATGCGCACTGCCTTTCCGGGCCGGAGAGGGGAAAGAGAATGGCTTTCTGGCCTATAGGTTCCCTATTGGTAGTGCGAGCATGCGCAATGGCAACTTGGCTATAGAGGAAAAGGGATTTGAGCGCTCTTCTAAAACCCTAAACTTCGGGTTCCCAAGCGAGGCATTCTATACTCTGGTATAGTTAATCAACTACCAAGCTTGCAAACTTTGTGTTTTGTTTGTTTCTTTGTTAAAAAATGCAATACAACTTTTTGGCTTGCTCCTGACTCTATAAATAAATAAAGCTACTCTGGAAAAGGGAGGGCTGTAAACTCATCAAGGCGGTGAAAGTGGGGCTAAACTGCATTAATCTTATATATAGACATAGACATAGATACAGATAGAGACAAAATATTACAAAAATATTAATAATATTTTGCAAATATTACAAAAGCCAATAATAAATAAACAAAGGATAAAAATAATTGTTTTCATGCACAAAATTAATTGCAATTATATATATATATATATATATATAAAAATTTGGGTGCATCTAATTATGCATATGCCAATATTACAAATGCCCATAATAAATAAATAAACAAGGGATGCAAATCATTGTTTTCATGCACAAACTGAATTGCAATATTATATATACAGAATTTGGGTGCATCTAATTATGCATATGCAAATATTACAAAAGCCAATAAAAAAGAAAGAATGGATGCAAATCATACAAAATACAATAATAAATAAATAAAGGATGCAAATCATTGTTTTCATGCACAAAATGAATTGCAATATTATATATGTAGTATTTGGGTGCAACTAATTATGCATATGCAAATATTACAAAAGCCAATAAATAAATAAATAAATAAATAAATAAATAAATAAGGGATGCAAATATTGCAATATTATATTTATAGAATTTAGGTGCATCTAATTATGCATATGCAAATATTAGAAAAGCCAATAATAAACAAAGGATGCACATCATTGTTTTCATGCACAAAATTAATTGCAATATTATATATACAGAATTTGGGTGCATCTTATTATGCATATGCAAATATTACAAAAGCCAATAAAAAGAAAGAATGGATGCAAATCATTGTTTTCATGCACAAAATTAATTGCAATATTATATATATAGGGGGGGGATTTGGGTGCATCTAATTATGCATATGCAAATATTGCAAAAGCCAATAATAAATAAATAAACAAAGAATGCAAATCATTGTTTTCATGCACTAAATTAACTGCAATATTATATATATATAGAATTTGGGTGCATCTAATTATGCATATGCAAATATTACAAAAGCTAATAATAAATAAACAAGGCATGCAAATAATTGTTTTCATGCACAAAATTAATTGCAATATTATATATATAGAGAGAGGGGGGGAGTTTGGGTGCATCTAATTATGCATATGCAAATATTACAAGAGTCAATAATAAATAAATAAACAAAGGATGCAAATCATTGTTTTCATGCACAAAATGAATTGCACAAGGTGCATCCTTCATCCAAATGCTTTGCATTTTGGAATATTTGCCTATGCATAATAAGGGAGGGAGGGAAAGACCTGAGTGTGTGCTTGCAGTTAAAGGAGCCACAAGGCTCTCTCTGCACATGCTCAGAGGCACTCTTGTCTTGTGCAATGGCAGGGAAAGAGGGCTGGGCCAGGCTCCTCCTCCATTTCCTCTTCCTCTTCCCAGTCGAGGGAGGCCAGCCATGGGCATTGTCAAACTGGCCGAACTGGTGGAGGAAGAGGCCCCCGAGGCCGTCCGCACTGTCCCGCTGGAACGATACCGGGGTAAGTCAGTGCGCATCTACATTGGGGAATTAATGCACTTTAAATGCCCTGGCTCAGGGATGCAATGGGATCAGTGGCTTGGAAAGGCAGAGAAGACCTTGCAAAACTACAAGGCATTGAAGGCAGTTAAAGGGGTGTCAAAACTACATTAGGTTGCTGTGAGTCTTTTCCAGGCTGCCTGGCCCAGTTCCAGTAGCATTCTCTCCTGACATTTTGCCTGCATCTGTGGCTAACTGCATTTTCATAAGTTCTGTTGGCAGTGAGGCGAGTGGAGTGTAGGACATAGATCTGAGCTGTCCAAGGTGGGAGAAAGAACCCTTGTCTGTTTGAAGCAAGAGTGGATGTTGCAGTTAGCCAGCTTGAGTAGCCATGAAGTTTGCAAAATCAGTCAGTTGAGGGTACCTGCATAAAGGTAGCCTGGCTGTTGTTGCCTGGAGGCACCCTCTGTTGGGGGAGGTGTTCACTGATACTTGGTAGCATTAAGTAGCCATGAAGTTTGCAAAGTCAATCAGTCCAGGTATCTCCATTGAGGTAGCCTGGCTGTTGTTGCCTGGAGGCACCCTCTCTTTGGGAGGTGTTCACTGATACTTGGTAGCATTAAGTAGCCATGAAGTGTGCAAAGTCAATCAGTCCAGGTATCTCCATTGAGGTAGCCTGGCTGTTGTTGCCTGGAGGCACCCTCTCTTTGGGAGGTGTTCACTGATACTTGGTAGCATTAAGTAGCCATGAAGTGTGCAAAGTCAATCAATCCAGGTATCTCCATTGAGGTAGCCTGGCTGTTGTTGCCTGGGGCACCCTCTCTTTGGGAGATGTTCACTGATACTTGGTAGCATTAAGTAGCCATGAGGTTTGCAAAGTCAATCAGTCCAGGTATCTCCATAGAGGTAGCCTGGCTGCTGTTACCTGGAGGCACCCTCTCTTTGGGAGGTGTTCACTGATACTTGGTAGCATTGAGTAGCCATGAAGTTTGCAAAGTCAATCAGTCCAGGTATCTCCATTGAGGTAGCCTGGCTGTTGTGGCCTGGAGGCACCCTCTGTTTGGGAGGTGTTCACTGATACTTGGTAGCATTAAGAAGCCATGAAGTTTGCAAAGTCAATCAGTCCAGGTATCTCCATAGAGGTAGCCTGGCTGTTGTTGCCTGGAGGCACCCTGTCTTTGGGAGGTGTTCACTGATACTTGGTAGCATTAAGTAGCCATGAAGTTTGCAAAGTCACTCAGTCCAGGTATCTTCGTAGAGGTAGCCTGGCTGTTGTTGCTTGGAGGCACCCTCTGTTTGGGAGGTGTTCACTAATACTTGGTAGCATTAAGTAGCCATGAAGTTTGCAAAGTCAATCAGTCCAGGTATCTCCATAGAGGTAGCCTGGCTGTTGTTGCCTGGAGGCACCCTCTATTGGGAGGTGTTCACTGATACTTGGTAGCATGAAGTAGCCATGAAGTTTGCAAAGTCAATCAGTCCAGGTATCTCCATAGAGGTAGCCTGGCTGTTGTTGCCTGGAGGCACCCTCTGTTTGGGAGGTGTTCACTGATACTTGGTAGCATTAAGTAGCCATGAAGTTTGCAAAGTCAATCAGTCCAGGTATCTCCGTAGAGGTAGCCTGGCTGTTGTTGCCTGGAGGCACCCTCTGTTTGGGAGGTGTTCACTAATACTTGGTAGCATTAAGTAGCCATGAAGTTTGCAAAGTCAATCTGTCCAGGTATCTCCGTAGAGGTAGCCTGGCTGTTGTTGCCTGGAGGCACCCTCTATTGGGGGAGGTGTTCACTGATACTTGGTAGCATTAAGTAGCCATGAAGTTTGCAAAGTCAATCAGTCCAGGTATCTCCATAGAGGTAGCCTGGCTGTTGTGGCCTGGAGGCACCCTCTCTTTGGGAGGTGTTCACTGATACTTGGTAGCATTAAGTAGCCATGAAGTGTGCAAAGTCAATCAATCCAGGTATCTCCATTGAGGTAGCCTGGCTGTTGTTGCCTGGGGCACCCTCTCTTTGGGAGATGTTCACTGATACTTGGTAGCATTAAGTAGCCATGAGGTTTGCAAAGTCAATCAGTCCAGGTATCTCCATAGAGGTAGCCTGGCTGCTGTTACCTGGAGGCACCCTCTCTTTGGGAGGTGTTCACTGATACTTGGTAGCATGAAGTAGCCATGAAGTTTGCAAAGTCAATCAGTCCAGGTATCTCCATAGAGGTAGCCTGGCTGTTGTTGCCTGGAGGCACCCTCTGTTTGGGAGGTGTTCACTGATACTTGGTAGCATTAAGTAGCCATGAAGTTTGCAAAGTCAATCAGTCCAGGTATCTCCATAGAGGTAGCCTGGCTGTTGTTGCCTGGAGGCACCCTCTCTTTGGGAGGTGTTCACTGATACTTGGTAGCATTAAGTAGCCATGAAGTTTGCAAAGTCAATCAGTCCAGGTATCTCCATAGAGGTAGCCTGGCTGTTGTTGCCTGCAGGCACCCTCTGTTTGGGAGGTGTTCACTGATACTTGGTAGCATTAAGTAGCCATGAAGTTTGCAAAGTCAATCAGTCCAGGTATCTCCATAGAGGTAGCCTGGCTGTTGTTGCCTGGAGGCACCCTCTGTTTGGGAGGTGTTCACTGATACTTGGTAGCATTAAGAAGCCATGAAGTTTGCAAAGTCAATCAGTCCAGGTATCTCCATAGAGGTAGCCTGGCTGTTGTTGCCTGGAGGCACCCTCTCTTTGGGAGGTGTTCACTGATACTTGGTAGCATTAAGTAGCCATGAAGTTTGCAAAGTCAATCAGTCCAGGTATCTCCATAGAGGTAGCCTGGCTGTTGTGGCCTGGAGGCACCCTCTCTTTGGGAGGTGTTCACTGATACTTGGTAGCATTAAGAAGCCATGAAGTTTGCAAAGTCAATCAGTCCAGGTATCTCCATAGAGGTAGCCTGGCTGTTGTTGCCTGGAGGCACCCTCTGTTTGGGAGGTGTTCACTGATACTTGGTAGCATGAAGTAGCCATGAAGTTTGCAAAGTCAATCAGTCCAGGTATCTCCATAGAGGTAGCCTGGCTGTTGTTGCCTGGAGGCACCCTCTCTTTGGGAGGTGTTCACTGATACTTGGTAGCATTAAGTAGCCATGAAGTTTGCAAAGTCAATCAGTCCAGGTATCTCCATAGAGGTAGCCTGGCTGCTGTTACCTGGAGGCACCCTCTCTTTGGGAGGTGTTCACTGATACTTGGTAGCATGAAGTAGCCATGAAGTTTGCAAAGTCAATCGTCCAGGTATCTCCATAGAGGTAGCCTGGCTGCTGTTGCGTGGAGGCACCCTCTGTTGGGGAGGTGTTCACTGATACTTGGTAGCATTAAGAAGCCATGAAGTTTGCAAAGTCAATCAGTCCAGGTATCTCCATAGAGGTAGCCTGGCTGCTGTTACCTGGAGGCACCCTCTCTTTGGGAGGTGTTCACTGATACTTGGTAGCATTGAGTAGCCATGAAGTTTGCAAAGTCAATCAGTCCAGGTATCTCCATAGAGGTAGCCTGGCTGTTGTGGCCTGGAGGCACCCTCTCTTTGGGAGGTGTTCACTGATACTTGGTAGCATTAAGTAGCCATGAAGTGTGCAAAGTCAATCAATCCAGGTATCTCCATTGAGGTAGCCTGGCTGTTGTTGCCTGGGGCACCCTCTCTTTGGGAGATGTTCACTGATACTTGGTAGCATTAAGTAGCCATGAGGTTTGCAAAGTCAATCAGTCCAGGTATCTCCATAGAGGTAGCCTGGCTGCTGTTACCTGGAGGCACCCTCTCTTTGGGAGGTGTTCACTGATACTTGGTAGCATGAAGTAGCCATGAAGTTTGCAAAGTCAATCAGTCCAGGTATCTCCATAGAGGTAGCCTGGCTGTTGTTGCCTGGAGGCACCCTCTGTTTGGGAGGTGTTCACTGATACTTGGTAGCATTAAGAAGCCATGAAGTTTGCAAAGTCAATCAGTCCAGGTATCTCCATAGAGGTAGCCTGGCTGTTGTTGCCTGGAGGCACCCTCTATTGGGAGGTGTTCACTGATACTTGGTAGCATGAAGTAGCCATGAAGTTTGCAAAGTCAATCAGTCCAGGTATCTCCATAGAGGTAGCCTGGCTGTTGTTGCCTGGAGGCACCCTCTGTTTGGGAGGTGTTCACTGATACTTGGTAGCATTAAGAAGCCATGAAGTTTGCAAAGTCAATCAGTCCAGGTATCTCCATAGAGGTAGCCTGGCTGTTGTGGCCTGGAGGCACCCTCTCTTTGGGAGGTGTTCACTGATACTTGGTAGCATTAAGTAGCCATGAAGTTTGCAAAGTCAGTAAGTCCAGGTATCTCCGTAGAGGTAGCCTGGCTGTTGTTGCCTGGAGTCACCCAGTATTTGGAGGAATTATACTCAGTGTTTCTCAACCTGGAGGTTGGGACCCTTGGGTGGGGGTCGCGAGGGGTTGTCAGAGGGGTCGCCAAACACCATCAGGTTCTGTTGGTCATGGAGGTCTTGGTGTAGGAAGTTTGGACCAAGTCTATCATTTGTGGGATTCAGAATGCTTTTTGATTGTAGGTGAACTATAAATCCCAGCAACTACAACTCCAAAGTGTCAAGGTCTATTTCCCCCAAATTCCACCAGTTTTCACATTTGGGCATATTGAGTATTCATACCAAGTTTGGTCCAGATCCATCATTGTTTGAGTCTACAGTGCTCTCTAAATGTAGGTGAACTACAACTCCCAGACTCATGGTCAATGCCCATCAGACCCTTCCAGTATTTTTTATTGGCCATGGGAGTTCTGTGTGCAAAGTTTGGTTCAATGCCATTGTCGGTGGAGTTCAGAATGCTCTTTTATTGGAGGTGAACTATAAATCCCAGCAACTACAACTCCAAAGTGTCAAGGTCTATTTCCCCCAAATTCCACCAGTATTCACATTTGGATATATTGAGTACTCATACCAAGTTTGGTCCAGATCCATCATTGTTGGAGTCCACAGAGCTCTCTGGATATAGGTGAACTACAACTCCCAAACTCAAGGTCAATGCCCACCAAATCCTTCCAGTATTTTTGTTGTTTGTGGGAGTTTTGTGTGGCAAGTTTGGTTCAATTCCATCGTTGGTGGAGTTCTGAATGCTCTTTGATTGTAGGTGAACTAGAAATCCCAGCAACTACAACTCCCAACCCTCCCCCAACTCCACCAGTATTCAAATTTGGGCATATCGAGTATTTGTGCCAAATTTGGTCCAGTGAATGAAAATATATCCGGCATATCCAATATTTACATTACAGTTATTAAGTAGCAACGAAAATAACTGTATGGTTGGCCGTCACCACAAGATGAGGAACTGTATTAAGGGGTTGTGGCATTAGGAAGGTTGAGAAACACTGGTTTAGCTGGTATTGCACCACCTGACACCCGCTGGGGAATAGCAACCAATAGTAAAAGGACCAAGGCAGTGACATCTCCAGCTCATCCCGTTTGGGTATCAGCCAGCACGCCAATGCCTTAAATCAAGAAATAGTTTTCTAAGCTCCACAGAGATACTTGCAGAAATACCTCAGCAAGCAAGAGTCCAAAAGTGGCAGGTTAAAACCCGGAACCTCAATCAGTGGCTGAGACCGGATGAGAGGCTCCCTCCTGGGCACACGGAAAACTGGGCAACTTGGAAGGTGTTGAACAGACTGCGCTCTGGCACCACGAGATGCAGAGCCAACCTCAAGAAATGGGGCCACAAAGTGGAGTCCACGACATGCGAGTGCTCTGGTGGGGATCTCAAGCCTGACAAAGTTACGGAAAATGAACACGTCAAACTATCCTAGGACTTCCAAATCCCGGTGGGCAAAGTTTTGGAGCACAAAACTTCTGACCTCACCATTGTGGAAAAACGACAACAATGGATCCTTGCAGTTGCAATCCCAGGCGACAGCAGAATAGACTGGTTGCGTCTGGAGTGAGAGAATCAGCCATCTACGAAGATGTTGCCCGGATTTCTTGCAATCCTGCAGGGAGGCTTCTCTCATGTCCCCCCTACACCAATGGAGAAATTACACTGCTTAGCCAGTACAAAACAGGAGCTTTTTTAGGTTCTTGTGGGTTTTTTCGGGCTATAGAGCCATGTTCTAGAGGCATTTCTCCTGACGTTTCGCCTGCATCTATGGCAAGCATCCTCAGAGGTGTGAGGTCTGTTGGAAGTAGGAAAAATTGGTTTATATATCTGTGGAATGGCTGGGGTGGGGCAAGGAGCTCTTCCCTGCTGCAGTTAGGTGTGAATGTTTAGCTGATCACCTTCATTAGCATTTGAAGGCCTGCCTGAGCCTGGGAAAATCTGTTGCTGGGAGGTGTTAATCTGTGCCTGGTTTTTTCCTCTCTGTTGTTTAGCTGTTATAATTTTAGAGTTTTTTTAATACTGGTAGCCAGATTTTGTTCATTTTCATGGTCTCTTCCTTTCTGTTGAAATTGTCCACATGCTTGTGTATTTCAATGGCTTCTCTGTGTAGTCTGACATGGTGGTTGTTGGTGTGGTCCAGCATTTCTGTGTTCTCAAATAATATGCTGTGTCCAGGCTGGTTCATCAGGTGCTGCTGCTATGGCTGACTTCTCTGGTTGAAGTAGTCTGCAGTGCCTTTCATGTTCCTTGATGCGTGTCTGGGCGCTGCGTTTGGTGGTCCCTATGTAGACTTGTCCACAGCTGCATGGTATACGGTAGACTCCTGCAGAGGTGAGAGGGTCCCTCTTGTCCTTTGCTGAACGGAGCATTTGTTGGATTTTCTCAACAGGTTCCTGGACAATCTTAACAGCATCCACCCAAACATCCAGTTCACCATGGAAAAAGAAAATGAAGGAAGACTGCCTTTTCTAGATGTCCTAATCATCCGCAAACCAGATCAACAATTGGGTCACACCGTCTACAGAAAACCCACACACACAGATAGATATCTACATAAAAACTCCAACCATCACCCAAGTCAAAAAAGAAGCACCATTAAAGCCTTGGCAGACCGTGCAAAAAGAATCTGCGAACCCCACCTCCTCCAAGATGAACTGAACCACCTCAACTGGGCTCTCCAGGCCAATGGAGACTCCACCTCAGACATCAGAAGAGCTGCAAGACCAAGAACAAGCCACGAGAGTCAAGATGAAGATCCACCCAGAGGAAAAGTGTTCCTGCCATACATCAAGGGAACCACTGACCGCATAGGGAAGCTGATGAGGAAACACAACATACAAACAATCTACAAACCCACCAAGAAAATCCAACAAATGCTACGTTCAGCAAAGGACAAGAGGGATCCTCTCACCTCTGCAGGAGTCTACCGTATACCATGCAGCTGTGGACACGTCTACATAGGGACCACCAAACGCAGCGCTCAGACACGCATCAAGGAACATGAAAGGCACTGCAAACTACTTCAACCAGAGAAATCAGCCATAGCAGAGCACCTGATGAACCAGCCTTGACACAGCATATTATTTGAGAACACAGAAATGCTGGACCACACCAACAACCACCATGTCAGACTACACAGAGAAGCCATTGAAATCCACAAGCATGTGGACAATTTCAACAGAAAGAAGAGACCATGAAAATGAACAAAATCTGGCTACCAGTATTAAAAAACTCTAAAATTATAAACAACAGAGAGTGATCACCTTCATTAGCATTAACACCTCCCAGCAACAGATTTTCCCAGGCTCAGGCAGGCCTTCAAATGCTAATGAAGGTGATCAGCTAACATTCACACCTAACTGCAGCAGGGAAGAGCTCCTTGCCCACCCCAGCCATTCCACAGATATATAACCCATTTTTCCTACTTCCAACAGACCTCACACCTCTGAGGATGCTTGCCATAGATGCAGGCGAAACGTCAGGAGAAATGCCTCTAGAACATGGCTCTATAGCCCGAAAAAACCCACAAGAACCTAGTGATTCCAGCCATGAAAGCCTTCGACAATACAGGAGCTTTTTTGTTGAGTTCCAGGGCTAGAGAAGCAGATGATGTAAACAGAAGAACGGCCTGCCTCATGGGATCGTGCTTGCTCCATCCATGTTCAACATCTACACAAATGACCAGCCACTGCAAGAAGGGACAGACAGTTTCATCTATGCTGATGATCGTGCCATCACCGCTCAAGCAGGGAGCTTTGAGACGGTAGAACAGAAGCTCTCCGAAGCTCTAGGTGCTCTTACTGCCTATTACAGGGAAAACCAGCTGATCCCTAATCCATCTAAAACACAGACACGTGCCTTTCCTTAAGAACAGACAAGCATCCCGAGCTCGGAGGATTACCTAGGAAGGAATCCCACTGGAGCATTGCAGCGCACCCAAATACCTGGGAGTCACTCTGGACCGTGCTCTGACCTACAAGAAGCACAGCCTGAACATCAAGCAAAAAGTGGGTGCTAGAAACAATATCATACAAAAGCTGACTGGCACAACCTGGGGATCACAACCAGACACAGTGAAGACATCTGCCCTTGCGCTATGCTACTCTGCTGCTGAGTATGCATGCCCAGTGTGGAACACATCTCACCACACTAAAACAGTAGATGTGGCTCTTAATGAAACATGCCGCATTATCACGGGGTGTCTGCGCCCTACACCACTGGAGAAATTACACTGTTTAGCCGGTATTGCACCACCTGACATCCGCCGGGAAGTAGCAGCCAATAGTGAAAGGACCAAGGCAGAGACATCTCCGGCCTGGGTATCAATGTTGGCGTGTAGCAGAGTATCGCAGAAGCTCAGAATAATGGACTCTGGAGTCTCCCGGTAAAAGCAGGTTTCAGCTTTACTTAAGCAGCTCAAAATAGACAACATACACCAGTGGTTCTCAACCTGTGGGTCCCCAGGTGTTGTCGCCTACAACTCCCAGCCAGTTTAGCAGCTGTTAGGATTTCTGGGAATTGTAGGCCAAAACACCTGGGGACCCACAGGTTGAGAACCACTGACATACACCATCAGCGGACAGACGTGAAGAACACAAAACGAAAGAGATAGGCACTTAAAACAAACTGCAGCTGGAAGGGAGTTTATCTCAGGCACTCCCTAATCTTTCACACAGCAAGAACTCAGGGTCACATTCTCACAGCTGGTTACTTTGCTGTTTTTTTAAAAATAATTATTTTTATTTTATTTAAGTAAACATACATTTGCAAGTGTTTGTTGCATACAGTGCAATACTTTCTATCTATTAATGTTCTATAATCATTTATCTGATAATATATTTCTATTAAGGGGTCACAGTCTACTATCTAAATAATACATAAAAAGATATCATAGATTCTTACTTTACATCCACTTCTTCCTTGTCTACAGTCTTAGAGGATCCTCTATATACGTTTTTAATTTAACTTTACATTTGCTGTTTTTAACCCTTCTGTGTCAAACTACATCCTGGCAACACAATTCTATTACAATCACAATCCTATCACATAAAATTACATTTAAATATACATCATACATAAATCATACACTGACAGTTCGGATATCAGCCAGCACACCAACAACTTAAATCCAGAAATAGTTTTCTAAGATTACAGAGACACTCGCTGGAACTCCTCAGCAAGAGAGAGTCCAAAAGTGGCAGACTCAAACCCAGCACCTCAATCCATGGCTGATACCAAATGAGGGACTCCCCCTTGGACACACAGAAGAGTGGGCGACTTGGAAAGCGCTGAACAGACTATGCTTTGGCACCATGAGATGCAGAGCCAACCTTCAGAAATGGGGCCACCACTTAAATCAAGACATAGTTTTTTAAGATCAACAGAGACACTCGCTGGAACTCCTCAGCAAGCGAGAGTCCAAAAGAGGCAGGCTCAAACCCAGCACCTCAATCCATGGCTGATACCAAATGAGGGACTCCCCCCTGGGCACACAGAAGAGTGGGCGACTTGGAAAGCGCTGAACAGACTATGCTTTGGCACCATGAGATGCAGAGCCAACCTTCGGAAATGGGGCCACCACTTAAATCAAGACATAGTTTTTTAAGATCTACAGAGACACTCGCTGGAACACCTCAGCAAGCGAGAGTCCAAAAGTGGCAGGCTCAAGCCCAAAACCTCAATCAATGGCTGATACCAAATGAGAGACTCCCCCTGGGCACACAGAGGACTGGGTGACTTGGAAGGCGCTGAACAGACTGCGCTCTGGCACCATGAGATGCAGAGCCAACCTTCAGAAAATCAAGAAACTTAAATCAAGAAATAGTTTTCTAAGATCTACAGAGACACTCGCTGGAACACCTCAGCAAGCGAGAGTCCAAAAGTGGCAGGCTCAAACCCAGAACCTCAATCCATGGCTGATACCAAATGAGAGGCTCCCCCCTGGGCACACAGAAGACTGGGCGACTTGGAAGGCGCTGAACAGACTGCGCTCTGGCACCACGAGATGCAGAGCCAACCTTAAGAAATGGGGCCACAAAGTGGAATCCACGACATGCGAGTGTGGAGAAGAGCAAACCACTGACCACCTGCTGCAATGCATCCTGAGCCCTGCCACATGCACAAGGGAGGACCTTCTTGCGGCAACACCAGAAGCACTCCAAGGGGCCAGATAGTGTTCAAAGGACATTTAATAAAACACCAAGTTTTAAAACTTAATCTTAAAAATACAATAAAACTCTTTTGTTTGCTCCTGATATGATAAATAAATAGAATAGCCAAGAAGCGACTGGAAAAGCTGACACGATATGAGGATTTAAAGATCAAACTGCCAAGAGTCTGATATAAGCCAGTCAACGTCGTCCCAGTGGTGATCGGCACACTGGGCGCAGTGCCTAAAGTCCTTGGCCTGCACTTAAAAACAATCAGTGCTGACAAAATTACTATCTGCCAACTGCAAAAGGCCACCCTGCTTGGATCTGCATGCATTATTCGCCAATACATCACACAGACCTGGGCACTTGGGAAGTATCCGACGTGTTTATTATTTATCGTGTCATCCGCAACCAGAACATTGTATTACATTTCTAACAGAACAAAACAAACAAACAGATAAAAGAAACACAAATTTAGCAAACTTGGTAGTTGATTAGATGCCCTTTGACCAGTATCTGGCCACTTGGAGTGCCTCTGGTGTTGCCGCAAGAAGGTCCTCCATTGTGCATGTGGCAGGGCTCAGGTTGCATTGCAGCAGGTGGTCAGTGGTTTGCTCTTCTCCACACTCGCATGTCGAGGATTCCACTTTGTAGCCCCATTTCTGAAGGTTGGCTCTGCATCTCATGGTGCCAGAGCGCAGTCTGTTCAGCACCTTCCAAGTCACCCAGTCCTCTGTGTGCCCAGGGGGGAGTCTCTCATTTGTATCATCCATGGATTGAGGTTCTGGGTTTTAGCCTGCCACTTTTGGACTCTCGCTTGCTGAGGTGTTCCAGCAAGTGTCTCTGTAGATCTAAGAAAACTATTTCTTGATTTAAGTCTGACGTGCTGGCTGATACCCAAACAGGGGATGAGCTGGAGATGTCTCTGCCTTGGTCCTTTCACTATTGGCTGCTACTTCCCGGCGGATGTCAGGTGGTGCAATACCGGCTAAGCAGTGTAATTTCTCCAGTGGTGTATGGCGCAGACACCCCGTGATAATGCGGCATGTCTCATTAAGAGCCACATCCACTGTTTTAGCGTGTGAGATGTGTTCCACACTGGCATGCATACTCAGCAGCAGAGTAGCATAGCGCAAGGGCAGATGTCTTCACTGTGTCTGGTTGTGATCCCCAGGTTGTGCCAGTCAGCTTTCGTATGATATTGTTTCTAGCACCCATTTTTTGCTTGATATTCAGGCAGTGCTTCTTGTAGGTCAGAGCACGGTCCAGAGTGACTCCCAGGTATTTGGGTGCGCTGCAATGCTCCAGTGGGATTCCTTCCCAGGTAATCCTCAGAGCTCGGGATGCTTGTCTGTTCTTAAGGTGAAAAGCACATGTCTGTGTTTTAGATGGGTTAGGGATCAGCTGGTTTTCCCTGTAATAGGCAGTAAGAGCACCTAGAGCTTTGGAGAGCTTCTGTTCAACCATCTCAAAGCTCCCTGCTTGAGCAGTGATGGCACGATCATCAGCATAGATGAAACTCTCTGTCCCTTCTGGCAGTGGCTGGTCATTTGTGTACATGTTGAACATGGATGGAGCAAGCACGCTCCATGTGTGATCCAATACAAAAGCCAGTAGAGTGACCTTTTTTTGCTGTGGACTCATCTTGTTGTGTATCAAATAATAATAATAATAATAATAATAATAATAATAATAATAATAATAATAATAATAATAATAATGGTAATAATATCAAACAGCAAAGGCTCTGGCATAAACCAGTCAAGGTGGTCCCAGTGGTAATCGGCACACTGGGTGCAGTGCCTCAAGACATTGGCCTGCACTTAAACACAATCAATGCTGACAAAATCACCACCTGTCAATTGCAAAAGGCCACCTTACTGGGATCTGCACGCATTATTCGCCGATACATCACATAGTCCTAGACGCTTGGGAAGTGTCCGACATGGGATCCAATACAACTGTGGTTCTCAACCTTCTTAATGCTGTGACCCCTTAATGCAGTTCCTCATGTTGTGGTGACCCCCAACCACAACATTATTTTTGTTGTGACTTCATAACTGTAATTTAGCTAATGGTATGAATCGTCATGTAAATATCTGATATGTAGGATGTATTTTCATTCACTGGACCAAATTTGGCACAAATACCCAATATGCCCAAATTTGAATACTGGTGGGGTTGTGGGGGGGATTGATTTTGTCATTTGGGAGTTGTAGTTGCTGGGATTTATGGTTCATTTAAATTCAAAGAGCATTCTGAACTCCAACAATGCAATTGAACCAGACTTGGCACATAGAACTCTCATGACCAACAGAAAATACTGGAAGGGTTTGGTGGGCATTGACCTTGAGTTTGGGATCTGTAGTTCACCTACATCCAGAGAGTACCGTTAACCCAAACAATGTTGTATCTGGACCAAACTTGGCACAAATACTCCATATGCCCAGATGTGAACACTGGTGGAGTTTGGGTAAAACAGACCTTGACATTTGGGAGTTGTAGTTGCTGGGATTTATAGTTCACCTACAATCAAAGAGCATTCTGAAGCTCACCAATGATACAATTCTGCCAAACTTCCCTCACAGAACCCCCATGAAGCTCACCAATGAGCAACAGAATATACTGTGTTTTCTGATGGTCTTTGGTGACCCCTCTGACACCCCCTCACGACCCCCCCCCCAGGGGTCCCGACCCCCAGGTTGAGAAACACTGGAATACAACAGCCAGCAGAGTGATCTTGTTTGCTGTGTACTAATCTTGTTGTGTTTCTAATAATAATAATAATAATAATAATAATAATAATAATAATAATAATAGTTCTTCGACTTGCTTGGCCCAGACCAGGTGGTGGCCTTGGATGCCTCGGTGGCCATTTCCCAATTCCGCACCGCGATACCACCGATAATCAACCGCCACGGACAAAATATCAGGTGAGCAATGACTAGAATCAAGGAAGTTACTTTTTCTGTTTTTCTGTGTGCTTCTGGGGTAACTTGCATCACACAGAGTGGGTTACCTTATTCTGAATTGGGCCCGTAATCCAGCTAGCTGAAGGAGCCATCTACACTATGGAATTAATGCAGTTCAATCTGGCTACTAGTATTAAAAAACTCTAAAATTAGAACAGCACAACAACAGAGAGGAAACAAACAAGGACATCTAATCACCTCTCAACAAAAGATTGCTCCAGGCACTGCCAGGCAATCAAATGCTAATCAAGGTGGTCAGTTGAAACATTCACACTTAGCTCCAGCAGACATGATCATTGAATCCTAGAATCAAAGAGTTGGAAGAGACCTCCTGGGCCATCCAGTCCAACCCCATTCTGCCAAGAAGCAGGAATATTGCATTCAAATCACCCCTGACAGATGGCCATCCAGCCTCTGTTTAAAAGCTTCCAAAGAAGGAGCCTCCACCACACTCCGGGGCAGAGAGTTCCACTGCTGAACGGCTCTCACAGTCGGGAAGTTCTTCCTCATGTTCAGATGGAATCTCCTCTCTTGTAGTTTGAAGCCATTGTTCCGCGTCCTAGTCTCCAGGGAAGCAGAAAACAAGCTTGCTCCCTCCTCCCTGTGGCTTCCTCTCACATATTTATACATGGCTATCATATCTCCTCTCAGCCTTCTCTTCTTCAGGCTAAACATGCCCAGCTCCTTAGCCGCTTCTCATAGGGCTTGTTCTCCAGACCCTTGATCATTTTAGTCGCCCTCCTCTGGACACATTCCAGCTTGTCAATATCTCTCTTGAATTGTGGTGCCCAGAATTGGACACAATATTCCAGATGTGGTCTAACCAAAGCAGAATAGAGCATGGGGAGCATGACTTCCTTAGATCTAGACACTATGCTCCTATTGATGCAGGCCAAAATCCCATTGGCTTTTTTTGCTGCCACATCACATTGTTGGCTCATGTTTAACTTGTTGTCCACGAGGACTCCAAGATCTTTTTCACACGTACTGCTCTCGAGCCAGGCATTGTCCCCCATTCTGTGTCTTTGCATTTCGTTTTTCCTGCCAAAGTGGAGTATCTTGCATTTGTCACTGTTGAACTTCATTTTGTTAATTTTGGCCCATCTCTCTAATCTGTCAAGATCGTTTTGAATCCTGCTCCTGTCCTCTGGAGTATTGGCTATCCCTCCCAATTTGGTGTCGTCTGCAAACTTGATGATCATGCCTTCTAGCCCTTCATCTAAGTCATTAATAAAGATGTTGAACAGGACCGGGCCCAGGACGGAACCCTGCGGCACTCCACTTGTCACTTCTTTCCAAGATGAAGAGGAAGCATTGGTGAGCACTCTCTGTGTTCGTCCACTTAACCAATTACAGATCCACCTCACCGTAGTTTTGCCTAGCCCACATTGGACTAGTTTCCTTGCCAGAAGGTCATGGGGGACCTTGTCAAAGAAGGCCTTCCTGAAATCCAGGTACGCTACATCCACGGCATTCCCCGCATCTACCCAGCTTGTAGCTCTATCGAAGAAAGAGATCAGATTAGTCTGGCATGACTTGTTTTTGATAAATCCATGTTGACTATTAGCAATGACCGCATTTGTTTCTAAGTGTTTGCAGACCGCTTCCTTAACAATCTTTTCCAGAATCTTGCCCGGTATCGACGTGAGGCTGACCGGACGGTAGTTGTTTGGGACATCCTTTTTTCCCTTCTTGAAGATTGGGACCACATTGGCCCTCCTCCAATCTGCTGGAACTTCTCCCGTTCTCCAAGAACTCTCAAAGATGGTTGCCAATGGTTCCGAAATGACTTCCGCTAGTTCCTTCAATACTCTGGGGTGTAGTTGATCTGGCCCTGGGGACTTGAACTCATTAAGAGCGGCCAGGTATTCCTGGACGACTTCTTTCCCAATTTGGGGTTGGATGTCCTCCAATCCCTCATCCACTCCATCTTGCTGAGGTTGAAGACATGGCCGGAACCCAGTGATTCCGGCCATGACAGCCTTCGACAATACATTAATGCAGTTCAGCACTGCTTTAATTGTCATGACTCAAAGCTGTGGCAACCTGGGAGTTGTAGCGTGCCTTCTCCGCCAAAGAGCGCCTGTGCTGTGCCAGACTACAACTCCCAGGATTCCATAGCATCGATCCAAAGCAGTTAAAGTGGTGTCAACAGTTTAAACAACAACAACAAGTTTTATTTTTTACACGTGGTATTATAGCATTGGGC
The DNA here is from genome assembly GCF_025583915.1 of Anolis sagrei ordinatus. Classification (NCBI taxonomy): domain Eukaryota; kingdom Metazoa; phylum Chordata; class Lepidosauria; order Squamata; family Anolidae; genus Anolis; species Anolis sagrei. The sequence goes on from NW_026847438.1 coordinate 249,640,893, forward strand.
CATCACAGTTAATGCAGTGTCAAACTCAGTTAATTCTACAGTGTAAACAATAACAACAACACTGTGTAACACAGTTTTGTTCCTGGGTTATAAATATCATTTCCTAAAACATGGAAAAAGTTCATTAAACAGAAAAAACTTTTTTTTCCGCGGGAAGGACATCCTGCAGCACAAGGCTAAAGACCTTGGAAAACTACAACTCCCAGGTTCACATAGCATCGAACTATGTTAAAGTACTGTAGTATAAAACTGCATTAATTCTACAGTGTAGATGCACCAGAAATCATGGAGGAATTTAAAAGGGTCTGGCCCTGAAGAAGAGACCCTGTGGCCCCACCAAAGAGGGATTGCTACAATGGTGAGCAAAGAGAAGCCCAATTTGAAAGGTTTTTCTTAAGTTCCCAAAAGAAATCTCACCAAAGTTGAAGGAAGCGCCACCGAGATGGTTTTATTGTGATTCAGCTGAAAAGGATGCAAAGCAGCAATATTTCGCCAAGCTAAGCATACAGTGTACAAAAATAAAGGCTTTTTAATACACAAAACAGAGCTGCCAGGTTTGAATCTCCCATTCCCCTCCCCTCTGCCGGCTCGACGATGATTGGCTGGCGCTCTTCAGCTGGGAGGAGGCTTTGCCTCCTCCTGAGCGCCTGGGCCAATTGCTGGGCTTCTGCCACCTCGGCGTCCTGATGAATCAGGGGAGGCGGGACGAGAGAGGAAGAGTGGGAGGCGGGAAGAGAGGGGAAAGGCGGGACGAGAGGGGAAACAATGGATTCTTGAGAGGATTATGGAGGTAGGAAATGTCTAAGCGGCCAGCGAGAACCTGGGGCCTGCGAGCCAGCCATTCCTATTGTCATTGAGTGGCTGCAATAAACGTAATCCGGATTTTCCCAGTGCTGGGAGACAGGTACAATAAGGGAATCTTGGCTGTGGTTTGAATCAGTAACAGATTAGGACAAGGTGTGGCTTTCCGAAGGCTTCCTTTGTCCTATTGAGATATGATCATAAATGCCAAGTGGCCGCTTCCTCTGGGGGGCCAACTCTGAGGCCAGAGGTCACGGTCCTTTGTTATTGTCCATGCAAAAAGTGTCTTTTGATAAGAGTCTTTTTCAGTTGGAGATTTCCTTCTTTCCAGGGTCACGCAGGGGTGGCTGCCTTGTATTTTTATACATTTTTCAATAAAGGGGAATTGGGCAAAAGGATCAGGAAAAGGTCAGATACACAGGGAGAAATATAGAAATATAGAAATCATGTTATAGAAAACATACCCACTTATCCCTCCCACCAGAGTCCCATAGAAGTTCAAGAGAGCACATAAGTGTAAAGCAGTGGTTCTCAACCATCCTAATGCCGCAACCCCTTAGCACAGGTCCTCATGTTGTGGTGACCCCCAACCATAATATTATTTTCGTTGCTACTTCACAACTGTAATTTTGCTACTGTTATGAATGGTAATCTAAATATCTGATGTGCAGGATGTATTTTCAGTCACTGGACCAAATTTGGCACAAATACCCAATACTCCCAAATTTGAATACTGGTGAGGTTGGGGGTGATTGATTTGGTCATTTGGTAATGCTGGAGTTGCTGGGATTTATAGTTCACCTAAAATCAAAGAGCCTTCTGAACTCCACCAATGATGGAACTGAATCATACTGGGCACACAGAATTCCCATGACCAAGAGAAAATACTGGGAAGGTCTGGTGGACATTGACCTTGAGTTTTTTGGAGTTGTAGTTCACCTACATCCAGAGAACACTGTGGACTCAAGCAATGATGGATCTGGATCAAATTTGGCACAAATACTCAATATGCCCAAATGTGAACACTGGTAGAGTTTGGAGAAAATAGACCTTGCCATTTGGGAGTTGTAGTTGTTGGGATTTATAGTTCACCCACAATGAAATAGCATTCTGAACCCCACCAATGATAGAATTGGACCAAACTTCCCACACAGAACCCCCATGACCAACAGAAAATACTATGTTTTCTGATGGTCTTTGGCGACCCCTCTGACACCCCCTCGCGACACCCATGGGGGTCCCGACCCCCAGGTTGAGAAACACTGGTGTAAAGGGAGGTGGTTTCTCAGTAATAAATGTGCTACCTTCTGCTGTATATGAAACGTAGGACATAAAACCTTGATTGAATGAACACACTATCTAACATGGGAAGGGTCCTTGTTGTTGTTAGTGTCTTGGCAAATTGACCAAGGCTTAACCCTTATTATCCAGTCTGGTGTCCTTGTCCTTAGCAAAACTTAGCAAAACTTTTGGGGGGGAGGTCATGTTTGACTTCACACCCTTGGGTTGTGTGGCTTTGCTGCAAATATGGAGGGCCTGCTGCAAATCGGTTCCTTGTCTGACTTTTCCCCTTCCCAGTCTCTTGCAAGGGCTCTTCTACCGGACGCTGCATCTCCTGAAAAAGGGCATCAAGCCGGTCTTTGTGTTTGATGGGAAACCTCCAGATTTGAAACAGCCCGTGGTGAGTAAGTGAGGGATTCCCACTTTGTTTGCCCCCCAAAAATGGGAGGAGAATGAACCCTCATTTGGAGAGCTGTTATTGCAATGGAGGAGGACGATCAACATGAAGACGAGGATATTGTATTGTCGAAGGCTTTCATGGCTGGAATCACTGGGTTGTTGTAGGTTTTTTCAGGCTATATAGCCATGTTCTAGAAGCATTCTCTCCTGACGTTTTGCCTGCATCTATGGCAAGCATCCTCAGAGGGGAATTTGGGAGATGGAGTTTCCTAAACTTTTCATTTTCCTCCCGCAGTTGGCCAAGAGAGCTGCGATTACTGGAGCCTCAAAGGACGCCAAAGGTAAGAAGGGGCCAAACACTATTTTGTCCAGAGTCACAGAGTCATTGACCTTGAGTTTGGGAGTTGTAGTTCATCTGCATCCAGATAGGACTGCAAACTCAAACAATGATGGACCTGGACCAAACTTGGCACAAATATTCCATATGCCCAAATGTGAACAGTGGTGGAGTTTGGGGAAAATAGACCTTGACATTTGGGAGTTGTGGTTGCTGAGATTTATAGTTCACTTACAATCAAAGAGCATTCTGAATTCCACCAATGATGGAATTGAACCAAACCTGGCACTCAGAAATCCCATGATCAACAGAAAATACTGGAAGGGTTTGGTGGGCATTGACCTAGAGCAGGGGTAGGGAACCTTTGGCCCTCCAGCTGTGGTGGACTTCAACTCCCACAATTCCTTGAGGCTCGGCATTGGGCCAAGGTAAGCCTTTGGGGCGAATGCCGAGCCTCAAGGAATTGTGGGAGTTGAAGTCCACCACAGCTGGAGGGCCAAAGGTTCCCTACCCCTGACCTAGAGTTTGGGAGTTGTAGTTCACCTACATCCAGAGAGCACGGTGGACTCATATAATGATGGATCTGGACCAAACTTAGCACGGATACTCAATATGCCCACATGTGAACACTGGTGGAGTTTGGGGGAATAGACCTTGACATTTGGGAGTTGTAGTTGCTGGGATTTATAGTTCACCTACAAGCAAAGAGCATTCTGAACCCAACCAACGAGAGAATTGGGCCAAGCTTCCCACACAGAACCCCATACCTTGAAGGGACTTGCTGGTGTGAGCCTCCCTCCAGCATTGCACACTCTCCCTCATCTTCATATGCGTACCATGCTGTCATGCGCCGAGCCAAGCATGCGTACTCTCCCCTCCTTTGATTGGAGTCTCAGAAACAGCACTCCCCATGGCTGAGAGGTCAGTTGAGAGTCCTGCCAATCACAGCAGAGGAGGGCTTTTGGTGGGAGGATTTGCCGTCTATTTCCAAAAAGGAAGAGAAGGTCAGGCAGAGAGATCTTCAGCCTTCTCTGCCAAAGGGGTTCCTAAGAACATCAGAAATACGGTCTTTGGTGACCCCTCTGAAACCCCCTTGTGACCCCCCCCCCCACCAGGGATCCTGACCCCCAGGTTGAGAAATGCTGGGCTAGATGGTCTTTGGGGGTCCTTTAAACTGTTGTGATTCCTTGAGTTGGAAGGCCTTGGAGAAACCATCTGGTTCGGTGGTTCTCAACCTGGGGTCCCCAGATGTTTTTGGCCTTCAATTCCCAGAAATCCTAACAGCTGATAAACTGACTGGGATTTCTGGGAGTTGTAGGCCAAAAACATCTGGGGACCCCAGGTTGAGAACCACTGATCTGGTTATGGAAGACCATCAAACCCTAGGCAGAACTGAAATCTGTAACTACAATATTCCTGAAAGGAATCATCATCATCATCATCATCAAACTGTTGGCTCATGTTCAGCTTATGGTCTATTAAGACTTCTGGATCCCTTTTCCATGGGCTGTTGTCAATCTACTATACTTGTGACATTCCTTTCTTTATATTCTATGTATTCCCCTTGAGACAATAGTAAATTTGTATGATATTCCAGATCCTCTCGCAAGTGGCCTTCTGCAACAGCTTCCAAAACAAGACTATGAGACCCTGTTGAGCTGCTTAGGCGTTCCTTATGTGCAGGTAACATCTTTGTCCTATATGTCTTTTCTCTGCCAAAGAAAACATGAGCGAAAGGATGCATTTACACTGATGTAGTTTGACACTACTTTGAGTGCCATACCTTCATGCTTTGGAATGGAAACACTAGTTTTACGAAGTCCCTAGCCTCCTCTGGGTCCATCTACACTGTAGAATGGATACAATTTGACCCCGTTTCTATGGGATCCTGGGAATGTTAGTTTTGCAAAGCCTTTTACTCTTCCCAAGGGTGCTGGCACTTCAATAAACCATAAATCCCATTGTTCCATACTATGGTGTCATGGTGGTTCAAGTGATGTCAAGACCGGATTTATTTTACTGTGTAGATGCATGCAGAGAAGGCTTCATAGTTTGCAAAACTACTACTCCTGGGATCTCATAGCATTGAGCCAAGGAAGTGAAAATGGTGTCAAAACTGTTGTGCAGGTACAACTGCACCAGGAGCTCCAATTTTGTTTGCTTTGCATTGAGTGTTTGTTGTAGTCCTAAGTTTCAGGGACTCTGCAGTTAGGTGGCTTCTTTTGGCTGCAATCATAGGTCAAGCCACCTGTCAATTATAGTTAGGTTCCCTGGTCCCAGGCCCGTAGCCAGGATTTCGTTTCGGGGGGGGGGGGGGGGGGCTGAATTTTTTTCAGGGGGGTTTCGGGGGGGGGTGAGTTTTCGGGGGGTTGGGCTGAGTCTGAGTGAAAGAGGGTCAACCCTAGCAAACCTTTTGTATCATTACCCCAATACCCCCATGCATATGGGATATATTGAGTATGGTGATCAGATCATGATATGAATAAACATAACAGTTTAAGTAATGCACCAGAAAGGCCTTTTCGCGAACCACCATGAGAATTTCGGGGGGGGGGGGGCTGAAGCCCCCCGAGGCCCCCCCCGGCTACATGCCTGCCTGGTCCCGCCCCCTTTTTGGGTTTTTGGAGGGAATAGGAGCCAATTTGGGTTCAGTCCACACAAAGTAGCTTTCCATGCAGGACATAATACCAAGAGCTCCTGTAGAAAGCTTCGTCTTCTATGGCTTGGCTGGGGAGAAAGGTCCCATAGCTTGGCCAAGGATTATACAGCCTTACAGCTCCTTTGCTGAAGGACTTCAGCCAGCCATCGCGGAAACCTGAGTTCTTTTCCCCCTGGAAGTCTACAAAGCTCTGCTTGGTAAGGGTCACTCGCGGAAGCCAGAAGCAGTTGGTACCAGGTGCAGGGGCTCCACGCCAACAGAGGCAAAGACAGGCTGCCCAGATTAGAAGTTAAGGATTTCCCCATTAGTTACAGTTATGAAGATAGTGCCTGTTCCCTGTGGACAAGATTGAGAGAGAGCCAATAGACTGTTAGACTGTTAAGAAAGCTTTAAAGTACCTGTTTGTTTTCATCAATAATAAAGAACTTTGTTGAAACTTTAAGCAATCTAAAGACTCTGTTTTAAGGAAATCCAAGGGCCTTTAATCTGAGGCAGCCCCGGCGTCCCGTTGGGCACACAGAATTTATGTCCTGTCTACAGTCTTATGCACAGGCCCAGCGTGCAACAGCACAACTGCAGTCATTTTACTGTGTAAATGCATGCGGAGAAGGCTCGACACCTTGTAAAACTACAACTCCCAGGATGCCATAGCATTGAGCCAGGGCAATGAAAGTGGTGTCTAAACCGCATTCATTTACTACATAAATGCATCCGGAGAAGGCTTGACACTTTGTAAAACTACAACTCCCAGCATGCTGTTCTCAAGAGTCAATTTCTGACGGCATGAAGACATCACAAATTCCATCCGTGACATTCGTCGTGGGAGTTCTGTGTGCCATTTTTGGTTCAATTCCATCATTGGCGGAGTTCAGAATGCTCTTTGATTGTAGGTGAACTATGCATCCCATTAACTACACTTGCCGCACTTGCTCCCTTGCCTGGCCCGCTTTGGGTCCGGAGGCATGCCTGAAGACCCCGGCATGTGCACCAAAAGTCACTTCTCCTGACTTTCTCCTCAGCCATAGGGACCGAGAGAGAGAGAGAGAAGTGGAGATGCCCACCTTTCCTGAAGGTAGGCGCAAAAACAAAGGAGGGAGCGGAGGTGGGAGATACCTCCAGCTGGAGGGGATCTCTCTCTCTCTCTCTCTCTCGGTCCCAATGGCTGAAGAGAAAGTCAGGAGAAGAGGCGACTTTTGGTGCGCACGCTGGGGTCTTCAGACACGCCTCCGGACCCGAAGCGGGCCAGGCGCGGCGGCTCCCTTGGCCCACCCGCGGATTGGGGAGAGGAGAGGAGGCGGGTGGAGCGCCGGGGGATCGGGAAAGGGAGCCGGTCATGGGGAAGGGATCGAACGCGGAGAACGATTGAGCCGGCTCTGCTCGCGCACCCGGTGGCCGGGTGGAGCAGGAACGAGAGGGGCTAGGCGAGGCTCAAGGGCCCAGCCCCTTTGGGAAGAGGATCGCCCGGCAGCGAGGCAAGAAAGCCGAGGCTCCCCCCGGACTGCTAGGGCTGTTGTGAGCTGAGGGGGCGCTCCTCAAGTGGCGGTCGAGGGGCATTTACAGAGGCGCCTCTGCACCCCTGGCAAAAAGTGTTCTGCGACTGCTTACTTCGCGTAATGGATGAGCCGCCCCTGCAAGCAATATATCCATTTCAAAGCAAAAATGACTTATGAGTGGTTATTTAATATTGCTATATAGATCCGACAGTCTTACAGCTGTAACATTGAGCCAGGGCAAGAAAAGTGTCAAAATGGCATTCATTCTGCTGTGTAACTGCACTCAGAAACATACCATAGAAACTTAACTGTAGGAAAATATTTACAGTTATTTGATAGAGTGCAAAATCAGTCAATGATGGGATGCAAGATGGGATGCAATCTAGTGTATTGGGGTTTTCCTGGACTTTTCTTTCTCTTTTAGGCTCCTGCAGAGGCAGAAGCGACGTGCGCTGCTCTTGTGAAGGCTGGCCTTGCCTTCGCCACAGCCACCGAAGACATGGACGCCTTACCCTTTGGGAGTCTACGTCTCCTGCGCCACCTGAACGCCAAAAACGGGTGAGAGCTGCAACCATGGAAAGCATTTGTCCCTGGACTCTTTGGCTCATCTTGTCTGAAAATGTGGATGAGGGCAAACTACAACTCCCATCATTCTGCCATTGCACCAGTAGTTAAACATGGTCATGATGGGTCTGTGTGCCAGGTTTAGTCCAGATCCATTGTCGATGGGGTTTGTAACGCTCTTTGATTATGGGTGAACTATATTCCCGATCATTCTGCCATTGCACCAGTAGTTAAACATGGTCATGATGGGTCTGTGTGCCAGGTTTAGTCCAGATCCATTGTCGATGGGGTTTGTAACGCTCTTTGATTATGGGTGAACTATATTCCCGATCATTCTGCCATTGCACCAGTAGTTAAACATGGTCATGATGGGTCTGTGTGCCAGGTTTAGTCCAGATCCATTGTCGATGGGGTTTGTAACGCTCTTTGATTATGGGTGAACTATATTCCCGATCATTCTGCCATTGCACCAGTAGTTAAACATGGTCATGATGGGTCTGTGTGCCAGGTTTAGTCCAGATCCATTGTCGATGGGGTTTGTAACGCTCTTTGATTATGGGTGAACTATATTCCTGATCATTCTGCCATTGCACCAGTAGTTAAACATGGTCATGATGGGTCTGCGTGCCAGGTTTAGTCCAGATCCATTGTCGATGGGGTTTGTAACGCTCTTTGATTATGGGTGAACTATATTCCCGATCATTCTGCCATTGCACCAGTAGTTAAACATGGTCATGATGGGTCTGCGTGCCAGGTTTAGTCCAGATCCATTGTCGATGGGGTTTGTAACGCTCTTTGATTATGGGTGAACTATATTCCTGATCATTCTGCCATTGCACCAGTAGTTAAACATGGTCATGATGGGTCTGTGTGCCAGGTTTAGTCCAGATCCATTGTCGATGGGGTTTGTAACGCTCTTTGATTATGGGTGAACTATATTCCCGATCATTCTGCCATTGCACCAGTAGTTAAACATGGTCATGATGGGTCTGTGTGCCAGGTTTAGTCCAGATCCATTGTCGATGGGGTTTGTAACGCTCTTTGATTATGGGTGAACTATATTCCCGATCATTCTGCCATTGCACCAGTAGTTAAACATGGTCATGATGGGTCTGTGTGCCAGGTTTAGTCCAGATCCATTGTCGATGGGGTTTGTAACGCTCTTTGATTATGGGTGAACTATATTCCCGATCATTCTGCCATTGCACCAGTAGTTAAACATGGTCATGATGGGTCTGTGTGCCAGGTTTAGTCCAGATCCATTGTCGATGGGGTTTGTAACGCTCTTTGATTATGGGTGAACTATATTCCCGATCATTCTGCCATTGCACCAGTAGTTAAACATGGTCATGATGGGTCTGTGTGCCAGGTTTAGTCCAGATCCATTGTCGATGGGGTTTGTAACGCTCTTTGATTATGGGTGAACTATATTCCCGATCATTCTGCCATTGCACCAGTAGTTAAACATGGTCATGATGGGTCTGCGTGCCAGGTTTAGTCCAGATCCATTGTCGATGGGGTTTGTAACGCTCTTTGATTATGGGTGAACTATATTCCCGATCATTCTGCCATTGCACCAGTAGTTAAACATGGTCATGATGGGTCTGTGTGCCAGGTTTGGTCCAGATCCATTCTTGGGGAAGTTCACAATGTTTGCCTGATGTCAGTGGACTTTAACTCCATTCATCCTCTGCTGTTGCCCTCCAAACTCCGTCAAACTCCGTATGCCAAGTTTGGTACAGCCCCGTCATCAGTGAGCGTCATTTTGGAATAGATAGATAGATATAGATATTTTCACTTTAATTATATTGAGTGGTAGAGATAAAGCATGGCAATCATCATGGTAGTGCCCACAAGAAGGAGCTCAAGGAAGGATTCCTTATTTATTTATTTACTACTAGCTGTCCCCTGCCACGCGTTCCTGTGGCCCAATCTGTTGAACAGGAAAATAAAGTAATGAGAAAGTGTTGGTTTCTAATATATGTAATTTCTTTCTGCTTGTGGGTAAATAGTGTTTCTTGCTGTTTCTTTGTCGGTGTCGATGTGGAGAGTGTCTGGTTTGCCTCCTCTGGAACAGGCAACATATCATAGCCCTTCTTTAAGGGTCCCTTTCAAATCTATGATACTATATCTCTCTGTGTGTGAATCATAACTATCTTTCTATCTATCTCTTTCTATGGCTGGATGGTTCTTTGTCAGGAGGACTTTGTTTACGTTGTCTTGCCCTGATGAAGGGAGTTGGACTGGATGGCCTTAAGTATTTTCTGTTGGCCAAGGGGGTTCTGTGTGGGAAGTTTGCCCCGATTCTGTCGTTCGTGGGGTTCAGAACGCTCTTTGATTGTAGGTGAACTGTGAATCCCAGTAACTACAACTCCCAAATGTCAAGGTCTATTTCCCCCAAACTCCATCTGTGTTCATATTTGGGCGTATTAGGTGCTTGAGTCCTCCGCCATCAACTCTGCGGGACCGGCCACGTTGTCCGGATGCTCGACCACCGACTCCCAAAGCAGTTGCTCTACTCCGAACTCAAGAACAGAAAACGGAATGTTGGAAGACAGGAAAAGAGATTGAAAGATGGGCTCAAAGCCAACCTTAAAAACTCTGGCATAGACACTGAGAACTGGGAAGCCCTGGCCCTTGAGCGCTCCAGCGGGAGGTCAGCTGTGACCAGCAGTGCTGCAGAATTTGAAGAGGCAAGAATGGAGGGCGAAAGGGAGAAGCGTGCCAAGAGGAAGGCGCATCAAGCCAACCCCGACCGAGACCGCCTTCTGACTGGAAACCAATGCCCTCACTGCGGAAGAAGATGCAGGTCAAGAAGAGGGCTCCACAGCCACATACGGACCCACAAGAATACTGGAAGACAATCCTCCTCAGAAAACGAGGGATCGCCTTAGGAGTAAGTGCTTGTGCTAAGTTTGGTCCAGATCCATCATTGTTTGAATCCTCAGTGCTCTCTAGATGTAGGTAAACTACAACTCCAAAACCCAAGGTCAATGCCCACCAAACCTTTCTAATGTTTTCTGTTGGTCAGGGGAGTCCTGTGTGCCAAGTTTGGTTCAATTCCATCGTTGGTGGAGTTCAGAATGCTCTTTGATTGTAGGTGAACTATACATCCCAACAACAATAACTCCCAAATGACAAAATCATAATTTTTTGAGTAATGGCCACTCCTTGTGCTGTGAGATGTTTTGTTGCCGAATTTGGTGTGATTTCGTTCATTGGTTCTTTTGTTTTTAAGGTACTCATTATGCACAGAGCATTTATATATATATAGATGTCCTTTGTCTTTGATTTCCTAGGACTGTGGAAGAAATCTCCTTACCTGTTCTTCTGGAAAAACTGAGCATGACGCAGGAGCAGGTGAGGCCAGGTGGGGGCAGTGGGTTTCGGGTGGGCTGCAGGATTTAATTTCCTGGTTGTCCTTGAGCCCCCACTTTGGGTGCATCCACACTGTAGACTTAATGCAGTTTGGCCCTGCTTGAGCTGCTAGGGCCCAATGCTGTGGGACCCTCAGAGCTGTAGTTCGGACCATCCTCCAAAAAATCGGGTGCCCTGACAAATTTGTGAACATCCTGCGGCTCCTCCATGATGACATGATGGCAACAGTCCTGGACAGCAGTGGCTCCCAAAGTGACCCATTCAAGGTGGAATCGGGTGTCAAACAGGGATGTGTTATTGCCCCAACTTTATTCTCCATCTTCATCACTATGATACTTCACCTTGTTGATGGGAAGCTTCCCACCGGAGTGGAAATCATCTCTCGGACAGATGGCAAGCTATTCAACCTCAGCAGACTGAAAGCCAAAACCAAGGTTACAACAACATCTGTTATAGAACTCCAGTATGCTGATGACAACGTTGTCTGTGCGCATTCAGAAGAAGATCTACAAGCCACTCTCAACACCTTCGCAGAAGCATACACGAAGCTCGGCCTGTCATTGAACATCGAGAAAACCAAGGTGCTTTTCCAGCAGGCACCAGCCAACCCCTCTCCATTGCCAGTGATACAGCTTAATGATGTAACATTAGAAAATGTTGACCATTTCCGCTCCCTTGGCAGCCACCTCTCCACCAAAGTCAACATCAACACCGAAATACAACACCGCCTGAGCTCTGCGAGCGCAGTATTTTCCCGAATGAAGCAGAGAGTGTTTGAGGACCGGGACATCCATAGGGATACCAAGGTGCTTGTCTATAAAGCTATTGTCCAACTCTGCTATATGCCTGTGAGACATGGACTGTCTACAGACGTCACATGCAACTCTTGGAACGATTCCAGCAGCGTTGCCTCTGCAATATTCCACAAATCTCTTGGGAAGACAAGTGGACAAACGTCAGCGTGCTGGAAGAAGCAAAGACCACCAGCATTGAAGCGATGGTCCTCTGCCATCCCTTGATGTATGGCAGGAACACACCAGGAAAACAGCAGAGAGGAAACAACCAGGCACATCTTAACACCTCTCAACAAAAGATTTTCCCAGGCTCAGCCAGGCCTTCAAATGCTAATGAAGGTGGTCAGTTGAAACATTCACACCTAGCTCCAGCAGAGAAGAGCTCTTTGCCCCACCCCAGCCATTCCACAGATATATAAACCCTTTTTCCTAATTCCAACAGACCTCACTACCTCTGAGGATGCTTGCCATAGATGCAGGCGAAACGTCAGGAGAAATGCCTCTAGAACATGGCCCTATAGCCTGAAAAAACCCACAATGACCTATGGGAGTTGTAGTCTGTGATATCTTTTGGGAGGCAGGTCTGCTCAGAGATAAAAAGCAGTATGTTGCTATTGTTGTTGTTGTTATTGTTGTCTGATGGATTTCCAGAGGAGGGCAGTCAAGGAAACTCGGCACAGCCAAACTCAGATTCAGAATAGTTCTTGATTTTGCTTCTTGAAACGATGCCTTCTTCTTCGCCTTCCCAGTTTGTGGACCTCTGCATCCTCTTGGGCTGCGACTACTGCGAGAAGATCCGTGGTCTGGGCCCCAAAAAGGCCCTGAAGCTGCTCCGGCAACACGGCAGCATTGAGCAGGTGGTGGAGCACACCTCTCGCCAGGTATGCAGCCTTCCCTGAGCTGAGTGGGACTGGGGGGCAGAGGGGGCCACGGGGTCGAAGATGTGGGTTGAGCGTGAAGATGAAGGACACAGAACGTTCTCCCACAGCTGGGTTGCATTCAAGCCATGGATGCTGAGAGACAGGTGAGATATTAGATGGATAGATAAATAGGTAGGCCAGTAGTTCGATAGATAGATAGATAGATAGATAGATAGATAGATAGATAGATAGATAGATAGATAGATAACGCATAATAGATGTAAAGATAGATAGATACATGAAGGGAGGGAGGGAGGGATGGCCAGATCAATATAAATGGATGGATAAATGGAGAATTTATGGAGGGATGGGTTGATAGAGATAGATGATTCAATGATGCATGGATGGATGCATAGACAGAACAGATGGAAGGACAGATAGATATAGATGGATAGATGGATAGATGGACCAGTAGATTGATAGATTGAAAGAGGATAAGTGGGTGGATAGATAGATAGATAGATAGATAGATAGATAGATAGATAGATAGATGGATGGATGGATGGATAGATGGATTTGTAGACAGACAGACTGATAGGGATAGATGAATAGATGGACCAATCAATTGATAGATTAATAGTGGATGGATAGATGGATAGATGGATAGATTGATACATTGATGGATGAATAGACAGGGAGATATAAAAGAAATAGAAAGACAGACAGATAGATAGCTGGTAAACTCATAATAGATGGAAAGATAGATAGATACACAAGGAAGAGAAGGATGGCCAGATCAATATAAATGGATTGATAAATGGAGAATAGATAGATAGATAGATAGATAGATAGATAGATAGATAGATAGATAGATAGATAGATAGATAGATAGATAGATAGATAGATAGAGAGATGGATGGATAGATGGATAGATGGATAGATTGATACATTGATGGATGAATAGACAGGGAGATATAAAAGAAATAGAAAGACAGACAGATAGATAGCTGGTAAACTCATAATAGATGGAAAGATAGATAGATACACAAGGAAGAGAAGGATGGCCAGATCAATATAAATGGATTGATAAATGGAGACAGAGCATTGATAGATAGTTAGATTAGATAGATAGATAGATGATAGATAGATAGATAGATAGATAGATAGATAGATAGATGGATGGATGGATGGATGGATGGATGGATGGATGGATGGATTTGTAGACTGACAGACTGATAGATTTGTAGACAGACTGATAGATGAATAGATGGACCAATCAATTGATAGATTGATAGCGGATGGATGGATGGATAGATGGATAGATTGATACATTGATGGATGAATAGACAGGGAGATATAAAAAAATACAAAGACAGACAGATAGACAGATAGATAGCTGGTAAACTCATAATAGATGGAAAGATAGATAGATACACGAGGAAGAGAAGGATGTAGATAGATAGGATGGATGGATAGAATAGATAGATAGATAGATAGATAGATAGATAGATAGATAGATAGATAGATAGATGGATGGATGGATTTGTAGACTGACAGACTGATAGATTTGTAGACAGACTGATAGATGAATAGATGGACCAATCAATTGATAGATTGATAGCGGATGGATGGATGGATAGATGGATAGATTGATACATTGATGGATGAATAGACAGGGAGATATGAAAAAAATAGATAGATAGATAGATAGATAGATGTCTGGAGGAGAAATAATAGATGAATAGATGTAAAGACAGAGGACACATTGATGGATAGACAGATGGACGGACAGACAGACCAATAGGGATGGATGGATAAGTGGAGAATACATGGAAGGATGGATTGTGAGAGGACCCGAGATGAATCGATGATGGATGGATTCATACAGAATATATGGCAGGATGGATAGATAACAGATTAATAGATAGATAGATGGATGGACAGATGGACAGATGGACTAATAGATTGATAGATTGACACAGGGTGCAGGTTGGCAGCTTGGGAGTGATCCTGGACCCATCGCTGAGCCTGGCGGAAGGATGGGTGAATGGATGGATAGATAGATTGATACACTGAAAGGGATAGATGAGAGATGAAAATATTGGTGGATGGATGGATGGATAGATGAAGGAGTAGGTTGATAGCTGAATAAATGGATGGACGAATGGATAGGCAGAGAATAGATGGAGAGGTAGATTATTTATTTATTTATTTACAGCTTTTATATTCCGCCCTTCTCACCCCGCAGGGGACTCAGGGCGGATTACAGTGTACACATATATGGCAAACATTCAATGCCAATTTTGACATACAAACATATACAGACATAGACAGAGGCTATTTAACTTTTTCTGGCCACCAGGGGAGCTGTCGCTTTCCTCGTCCATCTGCGACGCTGATGAAGCACTTCCGCATTCCCGCATGCTTCCCCGCTGGAATGCTTTTCTGGAGTCTTCTTTATGGCCTCATAAATCAGTTAATTTAGCCTCCCCACACTTTAAGGTGGTACCTTATTTTTCTACTTGACAGATGCAACTGTCTTTCGGGTTGCAAAGGTCGACAACAGGCTACACACAATTGGTTGGAAACCCACTCCAACCCGGGCTGGCTTCGAACTCATGACCTTTTGGTCAGAGTGATCTTAATGCAGCTGACACTCAGCCTGCTGCGCCACAATCCCGATGGGTAGAGGATAGATGACTAGGTGGAACAATACATCATTAGGGGATCAGTGGATAGTTGGATGGATGGAGGATAGATAGCAATATAGAGAATACATGGATGGGTGGATTGATGGAGATAAAGAGAGGGATATTTTCCTGCCTCTTGGCAGAATGGGGTTGGACTGGATGGCCCATGAGTTCTCTTCCAACTCTATGATTCCATATATAGATCATAGAATCATAGAATTGGAAGAGACTCATGGGCCATCCAGTCCAACCCCATTCTGCCAAGAAGCAGGAATATTGCATTCAAATCACCCCTGACAGATGGCCATCCAGCCTCTGTTTAAAAGCTTCCAAAGAAGGAGCCTCCACCACACTCTGGGGCAGAGAGTTTCACTGCTGAACGGCTCTCACAGTCAGGAAGTTCTTCCTCATGTTCAGATGGAATCTCCTCTCTTGTAGTTTGAAGCCATTGTTCCACATCCTAGTCTCCAGGGAAGCAGAAAACAAGCTTGCTCCCTCCTCCCTGTGGCTTCCTCTCACATATTTATACATGGCTATCATATCTCCTCTCAGCCTTCTCTTCTTCAGGCTAAACATGCCCAGCTCCTTAAGCCGCTCCTCATAGGGCTTGTTCTCCAGACCCTGGATCTTTTGTGTCGCCCTCCTCTGGACACATTCCAGCTTGTCAATGTCTCTCTTGAATTGTGGTGCCCAGAATTGGACACAATATTTAGATGGATGGATGGATCTAAAAATGGATTGATAGATGAATAGATTCATGGATGGGTGGATGCCAGCATTTTTCCTTTTGCAGAAGCACCCCTTGCCGGACAACTGGCCACTGGCCGAAGTCCGGGCTCTCTTCCTTGATCCGGTGGTGGCCCCTCTGAGCCAGGTGGCCCTGGAGTGGAGGGACCCTGACGAGGAGAGGCTGGTGTGCTTCCTGGCGCATGAGAAGCACATGAAGTGAGTGCGGATGGGGTTCTGTTGGGATGCTTGGGGTGGGACTGGCGAGAAAGCAGGGAAGTCATTCATGCAGACACGGGCCAGCTTGGGCCCTCCCTCCAAGTGTTTTGGATTTCAACTCCCACAATTCCTAACATCCTACTGGCTGTTAGGACTTGTGGGAGTTGGAGTCCAAAACACCTGGAGGGAGGGCCCAAGCTGGCCCGTGTCTGCATTAACTGTAGCCTGTGTTTCGCAGTGAGAGCCGTGTTCGTCGTGGGATGGAAAAATGGCGAGAGAGTTTGCCGAAGCAACCTAAGCCCCCGAAGCAACCTAAGCCAGGGTTTGGAGCAAAGGACGGTTCCCGGCAGCAGAAGATGGAGGAGTTCTTCCAGGTCAAAAAACGCCCGTGCCAGGTATCGAGCACGACAACCCCCACCCCTAAGGAAAAGGAAGACATAGTCCCACCATGAAGGGAGTCATAGTTTCCCAAGGACACGAGGCCAGGATGACCGGCATTGGCCTCCATCTCTCTAGTTCCCCCTTTCTTCCATCCTCCCTCCCTCCTTCTTTCCTTTTTTCTTCCTTCCTTCCCTATCTGTTCTCCTTGCCTGCCTTCCCTCATCTTTCCATTTTTCCTTCCTTCCTTCCTTCCTTCCTTCCTTCCTTCCTTCCTTCCTTCCTTCCTTCCTTCCTTCTTTCCTTTCTCCCTCCTTCTTTCCCTCTCTTTTTCCTACTTCCCTTTATTTATTTCCCCTTTTCTCCCTCCCTTCCTGCCTTTTTCCATTCCTCCCCTTTTCCTTCTTTCCTTCCTTCCTTCCTTCCTTCCTTCCTTCCTTCCTTCCTTCCTTCCTTCCTTCCTCTTTCCCTCTTTTTCCCTACTTCTCTCTTTCTAATTTTTTGCCCTTTCTCCCTCTTTCCCTCTCTCTTTTTTCCCTTCCTTCCTTCCTTTCTCTCTCCTTCTTTCCTTCTTTTTTTCTTACTTCTCTATCGGTTTCTCCTTCCTTTTAAATTTATTTATTTTCCCCTTTCTTTCTTTCTTTCTTTCTTTCTTTCTTTCTTTCTTCCTCCCTTCTTCTTTTTCTTTCTTTTTCTCTCTCCCTCCTTCTTTCCCTCCCTCTTTTTCTTTCTCCCTTTATTTTCTTCTCCCCCTCTCTCCCTACTTCTCCTCTTTTTTCTATTTCTTTTTATTTATTTATTTCCCTTTTTATTTTTCCCTCCTCCCCTTTTCTTCCTTCCTTCCTTCCTCTTTTTGTTTCCCCCTTTCTTTTCTCCTTCCTTCCTTCCTTTCCTTCCTTCCTTCCTTCCTTCTTTTCTCCCTCCTTCTTTCCCTCTCTTTTTCCTACTTCCCTTTATTTATTTCCCCTTTTCTCCCTCCCTTCCTGCCTTTTTCCATTCCTCCCCTTTTCCTTCTTTCCTTCCTTCCTTCCTTCCTCTTTCCCTCTTTTTCCCTACTTCTCTCTTTTTAATTTTTTGCCCTTTCTCCCTCTTTCCCTCCCTCTTTTTTTCCCTTCCTTCCTTTCTCTCTCCTTCTTTCCCTCTTTTTTTCTTACTTCTCTATCGGTTTCTCCTTCCTTTTAAATTTATTTATTTTCCTCTTTCTTTCTTTCTTTCTTTCTTTCTTTCTTCTTCTTCTTTCTTCTTCTCTCTCTCTCTCCCTCCTTTTTCCCCTCCCTCTTTTTCTTTCTCCCTTTCTTTTCTCCTCCCCCTCTCTCCCTACTTCCCCTCTTTTTTATTTCCCTTTTTATTTTTCCCTCCTCCCCTTTTCTTCCTTCCTTCCTTCCTCTTTTTGTTTCCCCCTTTCTTTTCTCCTTCCTTCCTTCCTTCCTTCCTTCCTTCCTTTTTCCTTCCTTCCGTCCTGCCTTCTTTCCTTCCTGCTTTCCTTTCTTCTTTCCTTTCTGCCTTCCTTCCTTCTTTCCTTTTCTCCCTCCTCCTCCTTTTTTCCTCCTTCCTTTTCCTTCTTTCCTTCCTTCTCTTTCCCTCTTTTTCCCTACTTCTCTCTTTTTAATTTTTTGCCCTTTCTCCCTCTTTCCCTCCCTCTTTTTTCCCTTCCTTCCTTTCTCTCTCCTTCTTTCCCTCTCTTTTTTTCTTACTTCTCTATCAGTTTTTCCTTCCTTTTAAATTTATTTATTTTCCTTTCTTTCTTTCTTTCTTTCTTTCTTTCTTTCTTTCTTTCTTTTTTTTTCCTCCCTTCTTCTTTGTCTTTCTTCTTCTCTCTCTCCCTCCTTTTTTCCCTCCCTCTTTTTCTTTCTCCCTTTATTTTCTCCTTCCTGTCTCCCCCTACTGCCTCTCTCTTTTTCTTTCTCTTTATTTATTTATTTATTTCCCTTTTTATTTTTCCTTCCTTCCTTCCTTCCTCCTTCCTTCCTTCCTTCCTCCTCTTTTTTTTTTCTCTTTCTTTTTCCCCTCCCTCCTCCCTCCCTCCCTCCCTCCTACTTTCCCCCTCTTTTCAACTTATCTTTATTTATGTATTTATTATTTCCCAATTTCTCCTTCCTTCCCTCCCTCCCTCCCTCTCTTCTTCTTTCCTTCCCTCCCTTTTTTCTTTCTCCCTCTTTTCTCCTCTCTCCCTCTCTTTTTTCCCTACTATTCATTTATTTCTTTATTTACCTCTTTCTCCTGGTTCCCTCCCTTCCTTCCTTCTTTCTTTCTTTCTCCTTCCTTCCCTCCCTTTTTCTTTCCCCCTTTCCTCTTTCTTCCCTCTCTTCCTCCTTCTTTCCCACTCTTTTTCCTTGTTGTTGTTGTTGTTCATTCGTTCAGTCGTCTCCGACTCTTCGTGACCTCATGGACCAGCCACGCCAGAGCTCCCTGTCGGCCGTCACCACCCCCAGCTCCTTCAAGGTCAGTCCAGTCACTTCAAGGATGCCATCCATCCATCTTGCCCTTGGTCGGCCCCTCTTCCTTTTGCCTTCCACTTTCCCCAGCATCATTGTCTTCTCTAGGCTTTGCTGTCTCCTCATGATGTGGCATTCAAAGGACTTCAACTTTGTCTCTAGTCTCCTTCCCTCCAGTGAGCAGTCGGGCTTTATTTCCTGGAGGATGGACTGGTTGGATCTTCTCGCAGTCCAAGGCACTCTCAGCACTTTCCTCCAACACCACAGCTCAAAAGCATCGATCTTCCTTCGCTCAGCCTTCCCTAAGGTCCAGCTCTCACATCCGTAGGTGACTACAGGGAATACCATGGCTTTGACTATGCAATGGATCTTTGTTGCCAGTCTGATGTCTCTACTCTTCACTATTTTATCGAGACTGGACATTGCTCTCCTCCCAAGAAGGAAGCGTCTTCTGATTTCCTGGCCACAGTCTGCATCTGCAGTCATCTTTGTCCCTAGAAATACAAAGTCTGTCACGGCCTCCACATTTTCTCCCTTTATTTCCCAGTTGTCAATCATTCTTGTTGCCATAATCTTGGTTTTTTTGACGTTTAGCTGCAACCCGGCTTTTGCGCTTTCTTCCTTCACCTTGATTAGAAGGCTCCTCAGCTCCTCCTCGCTTTCGGCCATCACTCTTTTTCCTACTTCTCTTTATTTACTTACATACTTATTTATTTCCTTCTTTCTCCTTCCTTCCTTCCCTTTTTCTTTCCCCCTTTCCTTTATCCTCCCTCCCTCCTTCTTTCCCTCTCTTTTTTCCTACTTCTATTTATTTATTTATTTATTATTTGGGTTGTTGTAGGTTTTTTCGGGCTATATGGCCATGTTCTAGAGGCATTCTCTCCTGACGTTTTGCCTGCATCTATGGCAAGCATCCTCAGAGGTAGTGAGGTCTGTTGGAACTAGGAAAAAGGGTTTATATATCTGTGGAATGACCATGGTGGGACAAAGGACTCTTGTCTGCTGGAGCTAGGTGCGAATGTTTCAACTGACCACCTTGATTAGCATATAATGGCCTGACAGTGCCTGGAGCAAACTTTTGTTGAGAGGTGATTGGATGTCCTTGTTTTTTCCTCTCTGTTGTTGTGCTGCATTTTTGTTGCATTGCATTTTTAACAAACAAACAAACAAACAAACAAAACACAGAATTTGCAAGCTTGGTAGTTGATTAAATGTCCTTTGACCACTATCTGGCCACTTGGAGTGCCTCTGGTGTTGCCGCAAGAAGGTCCTCCATTGTGCATGTGGCAGGGCTCAGGTTGCATTGCAGCAGGTGGTCAGTGGTTTGCTCTTCTCTGCACTCGCATATCGTGGATTCCACTTTGTGGCCCCATTTCTGAAGGTTGGCTCTGCATCTCATGGTGCCAGAGCGCAGTCTGTTCAGCGCCTTCCAAGTCGCCCCGTCTTCTGTGTGCCCAGGGGGAGTCTCTCATTTGGTATCAGCCATTGATTGAGGTTCTGGGTGTGAGCCTGCCACTTTTGGACCCTCGCTTGCTGAGGTGTTCCAGCGAGTGTCTCTGTAGATCTTAGAAAACTATTTCTAGATTTAAGGTGTTCACGTGCTGGCTGATACCCAAACAAGGGATGAGCTGGAGATGTCTCTGCCTTGGTCCTTTCACTGTTGGCTGCTCCTTCCTGGCGGATGTCAGGTGGTGCAATACCGGCTAAGCAGTGTAATTTCTCCAGTGGTGTAGGGCGCAGGCACCCCGTGATAATGTGTCATGTCTCATTCAGAGCCACATCCAGTGTTTTAGCGTGGTGAGATGTGTTCCACACTGGGCATGCATACTCAGCAGCAGAGTAGCACAGCGCAAGGGCAGATGTCTTCACTGTGTCTGGTTGTGAACCCCAGGTTGTGCCAGTCAGCTTTCATATGTTATTGTTTCTGGCACCCACTTTTTGCTTGATGTTCATGCAGTGCTTCTTGTAGGTCAGAGCACGGTCCAGAGTGACTCCCAGGGATTTGGGTGCGCTGCAATGCTCCAGTGGGATTTCTTCCCAGGTCAACCTCAGAGCTCGGGATGCTTGTCTGTTCTTGAGATGAAAGGCACATGTCTGTGTTTTAGATGGATTAGGGATCAGCTGGTTTTCCCTGTCATAGGCAATAAGGGCACCTAGAGCTTTGGAGAGCTTCTGTTCTACCGTCTCAAAGCTCCCTCCTTGAGCGGTGATGGCATGATCATCAGCATAGATGAAACTCTCTGTCCCTTCTGGCAGTGGCTGGTCATTTGTGTAGATGTTGAACATGGATGGAGCAAGCACGCTCCCCTGAGGCAGGCCGTTCTTCTGTTTCCGCCATCTGCTTCTCTGGATCTGGAACTCAACAAAAAAGCTCCTGTTTTGTAGCAGGATTCCTATGAGGCGGGTGAAGTGGTCGTCCTTTGTGATATTATACATTTTTCTCAGGAGGAGGCGGTGGTTCACAGTATCATAGGCTGCTGACAAGTCTATGAAGACAGCTCCTGTGATCTGCTGCCTTTCAAAGCCATCTTCTATGTGCTGAGTCAGGTTCAGCACTTGCGATGTGCAGCTTTTGCCTTTCCTGAATCCAGCTTCAGGAAGAGAAAATTAAAGACCTTGTGGAACTACAATTCCCAGGGCCCCGTCGCCTTGAGCCAAGGCTGTTGAAGAGGTGTCTTTCTGCAACAGTGCTCTTTTGTGCTTTCTCTGCTCTTATAGAAAGTTTCGGGTGGTGATAATAATAATAATAATGATACCTGCTTCTCCCTGTGGCTCATTGGAATGACATTTATTCCATTTGCTTTTCCGCTTTGCAGGTTCCCAGTGGCCCACTTTCCAGGAAGAAGCAAAGGCTCAAACACCAGCCGGAAAATGCAGCCAGGACTTGAGGAAAAAAAGCATTTATTCATTCCTGAATTTATTTTTCTGCCTTGCATTAGCGAAGCTTTGAATATTGAAGCTTTCCCAGCACTCAGGGGGGAAAAAACCATCTCACAGTACTTGGACTGCAATGGAATCCTGGGATTTGTAGTTTGTTTAGGCAGCAGCCCTCTTGTTCAGAGAAGGCCAAAGACCTTGGAAAACTACAACTCCCTGGCTTAGAGTCATAGAGTTGGAAGAAACCCCGTGGACTACCTAGTCCAACCCCCTGCCATGCAGAAAAAGCACAAAGTATCCCTGACAGATGGCCATCCAGCCTCTGTTTAAAAATTTCCAAGAAGGAGCTTCCACCGGACTGCGCAGCAGTGAGTTCCACTGCTGAACGACTCTCACAGTTAGGAAATTCTTTCTAATGTTCAAGTGGAATCTCCTCTCCCATAATTAAAACCCATGGCTCCTATGCCGTCGCACCTGGGGCTATAATTCTTAGTGAAAGAGACATAGACGTGACATCTTTCCCCCAGGGGATTGCTTCTTGCCTTCCTTTAGAAAACTTGAACTCCGAAGGACCAAAACAGCATAGATAACTCAAAATAGATTTTATTGTTCACAAAGAGTTATCCCTTTAAGGCAATAAGCTGGAAGTTTCAAAGGGGGCAAAGGAAATATACATTACAGTCTCTGGTTGTTTTTGGTCCAAGGAGATTTCACAGCTGAGAAGCTTTTCCTGTTCCCTCTTTTCTCAATGGCTGCGAAGGTCGGAACAAACACAACCCCCTGTCCAATGGCCTATGTTGAAGGCACAGAGTCCTCCCTTTGATGCCAAAGGACCGGTTTGAATGCACTTGGGTCTCCTCAACGTTGTCCAGGGCAATCTGGGCATGAAGCATGAGTCCCAAGGGTAAAAACCTTAGAAT
Organism: Anolis sagrei ordinatus; assembly: GCF_025583915.1. Taxonomy (NCBI): domain Eukaryota; kingdom Metazoa; phylum Chordata; class Lepidosauria; order Squamata; family Anolidae; genus Anolis; species Anolis sagrei. Next base: position 249,663,704 of record NW_026847438.1, read on the forward strand.
TGGTGATGAGAGGTAACTTAATCAAGGGCTTTAGAGCCAAGTCTCTTTTTCATGTCTGATAGAAAGTTTGATGGTAAAATGGAAAAGGAAAAGCTCTGCCCTCCTTCAGGAAGAGGTGGAGCCAAGCAATTGAGCTGAGGAAGCAATATAACTGGTGCAAACAACATTGATTGACAGCTATGAATAACCAACCAATCCAACTATACATTTACAAACTAGGCAAGTATGGGCATGTTATACAGTTTAAACCTTTGCACTTTAAAATTCTACACACAGGTGGTGCCACACGCGACGTTACAGCTCCATTGAATCCTAGTTTCTAGGGCAGCAGAATGGAAACCTGCTCCCCCTGCCTTAGGACACCCTTTCACGTATGGATACATGGCTTTCAGGTCTCCTCTTGTTGGGGTTCAGCCTGTGTGTGAACCTGAACCTGATTCTCTGATTGTATTTCCTGATGCCAACGAAGATGTGGATTCTGAAGTCAATGTAGAAGATGACGGTTTGTGTAGTGAAACTCCTGCAGCCTTGGAAAGTGAAAGTCCAAATTCCCATGAGAATATTTCAGAGCCAAGCGGTGAACTTTCACTCCCTTTTCTTCCCAGTCTTAGCTCTCCAGAGAATCCGACACCTGGGCTCTCTAATGAGGATAGGAGAGGGCAGATTTGGCAGAGCAGGGGAGAATCTCAAAGTTTACGAAGGTCAGCTAGATTGAGAGAAATGCAAACAAAGCCTTCAGGCGTGTCACGTAATAGATTTCTCGACCTTAAGTACCTCTCGCCTGGATGCATCTTCAGACCAGGCATCGTTCCAGATTCATGCATCACCTTTGGCAGGTCTCCTGATTCCAGTGGCCTTATTCCTAAGAGGCTTCCTAGTTGCTTCAAGTACGGTTAGTGGATTGCTAACAGGTTCCAGGATTTAGCAGTGTTACTATGGGTTTTTTGATCTTGTTCATGGACATTTCTTGTTGCTGATTTTTACTGTGGCTTTTTACCTTGCATATTTTCTCTATTTTTGTACTCATCTTTCATCAATAAAAAAGGATTGTTTTTCCTGAAATCAAGTGTGGTGGATTGTTGTCTTAGGGTCCAGTTTCCTGCTCTGGGTTGCAACACCTCTCCACCTTCTCTTCTGCAGCTAAACAGACCCTGTTTAAGGCACTCCTCATAGGGATTCATGGTCTCCAGGCCTTTGACTTTTTCAGTCGCCCTCTTCCTCTGTCCCCCTTTGTTGTAGCTCAGCCAGCTAAGGATGATGATGATGATGATGATGATGATGAGGGGTTTGGGGGTGCAGGGCCTGATGCTTCTGGAGGTGTCAGACAGAAGGGATGTTAGAACAGGATGGTGATTCCCCAGTGGGAGAACGGAGGGGGATTTGGTTGACTGTCTGGATGAGGGCAAGCAAATTGAAGTTGAATCCATAGAATCATAGAATCAAAGAGTTGGAAGAGACCTCATGGGCCATCCAGTCCAACCCCTTCTGCCAAGAAGCAGGAATCATGCATTCAAATCACCCCTGACAGATGGCCATCCAGCCTCTGTTTAAAAGCTTCCAAAGAAGGAGCCTCCACCACACTCCGGGGCAGAGAGTTCCACTGCTGAACGGCTCTCACAGTCAGGAAGTTCTTCCTCATGTTCAGAAGGAATCTCCTCTCTTGTAGTTTGAAGCCATTGTTCCTGCGTCCTAGTCTCCAGGGAAGCAGAAAACAAGCTTGCTCCCTCCTCCCTGTGGCTTCCTCTCACATATTTATACATGGCTATCATATCTCCTCTCAGCCTTCTCTTCTGGCTAAACATGCCCAGCTCCTTAAGCCGCTCCTCATAGGGCTTGTTCTCCAGACCCTTGATCATTTTAGTCGCCCTCCTCTGGACACATTCCAGCTTGTCAATATCTCTCTTGAATTGTGGTGCCCAGAATTGGACACAATATTCCAGGTGTGGTCTAACCAAAGCAGAATAGAGGGGTAGCATGACTTCCCTAGATCTAGACACTATGCTCCTATTGATGCAGGCCAAAATCCCATTGGCTTTTTTTGCCGCCACATCACATTGTTGGCTCATGTTTAACTTGTTGTCCACGAGGACTCCAAGATCTTTTTCACACGTACTGCTCTCGAGCCAGGCATCGTCCCCCATTCTGTATCTTTGCATTTCGTTTTTTCTGCCAAAGTGGAGTATCTTGCATTTGTCCCTGTTGAACTTCATTTTGTTAGTTTTGGCCCATCATCTCTCTAATCTGTCAAGATCATTTTGAATCCTGCTCCTGTCCTCTGGAGTATTGGCTATCCCTCCCAATTTGGTGTCGTCTGCAAACTTGATGATCCTGCCTTCTAACCCTTCATCCAGACAAGACAGAGTTCCTCCTGGTCAGTCGCAAGGCCAAACAGGGTATAGGGTTGCAACCTGTGCTGGATGGGGTCGCACTCCCCCTGAAGATGCAGGTTCACGTCTTGGGGGTCCTCCTGGATTCATCACTGAGCCTGGAATCTTAGGTTGTAGTGATGGCCAGGGGAGCGTTTGCTGCGCCCATACCTTGGGAAGTGAGACTTGGCCACGGTGGTCCACGCTCTCGTTACATCTAGGATAGACTACTGCAACACACTCAAATGGGGCTGCCTTTGAAGACTGCTCGGAAGCTTCAAATAGTCCAACGAGAGGCAGCCAAGTTAATAACTGGGGCGATATACAGGGAGCATACAACTCCCATGTTACGCCATCTCCACTGGCTGCCAGTTTGCAATCGAGCACAATTCAAAGTGCTGGCTTTGGCCTATCAAGCCCTAAACGGCCCCGGCCCAAATTAGCTGTCCGAACACATCTCCCCTATGAACCATCGCGGCGATTAAGATCCTCCAGGGAGGCCCTGCTCTCCATCCTGCCATTGTCACGGGTGCGATTGGTGGAGACGAGAGACAGGGCCTTCTCGGTGATTGCTCCCCAGCTATGGAACTCCCTTCCTGGTGAGATCAGATTGGCCCCCTCCCTCCTGTCCTTTAGAAGGATGGTCAAAACCTGGCTGTGGGACCGAGCTTTCGGGACAGAGCAAAAACACAGGCTGTATGGCCATCTGTCTGGAAGGCTTAAATTGTGCTTTCCTGCCTGGCAGAAGTGGGGTGGATTCTGCCAAGAAGCAGGAATATTGCATTCAAATCACCCCTGACAGATGGCCATCCAGCCTTCAAAGAAGGAGCCTCCACCACACTCCGGGGCAGAGAGTTCCACTGCTGAACGGCTCTCACAGTCAGGAAGTTCTTCCTCATGTTCAGATGGAATCTCCTCTCTTGTAGTTTGAAGCCATTGTTCCGCGTCCTAGTCTCCAGGGAACTTTGTCCACAAAGAACCGAGCAAATGCTTCACAGCAGGCCGCCGAGTTGTCAGGGTTCCCATCCGGAATGGTGGGGTTTAATAGACCTCTGACAACTCGAAACAACTCAGCCGGACGGTTCTTTGCGGACGCAATATTGGCCGCAAAGAAGGATTTCTTTGCCGCCTTTATTGCCGTGGCATATGCCCTTAAAAGGGCAACAAACCGTGTTCGATTTAACTCGCTCGGGTCCGAATGCCACACGCGCTCTAGTCTCCTCTTCCTTCGCTTCATCGCTGCCAGCTCCTCGTTAAACCAAGGAGCTGATTTAGTTCGGCTACTTGAGAGGGGACGTTCCGGAGCAATCGTGTCTATTGCCCTCGTCATCTCCCCGTTCCAGAGAGACACCAGGGCATCAACAGGATCACCAACCGAGGTGGCGGGAAAATCCCCAAGAGCCGTCAGGAATCCATTCGGATCCATAAGCCTCCTGGCCAATTACTTTCCGAGCCCAATTCAAGGTACTTGTTTTGACCTAACGGACTGGAACAAATTGCAATATGAGCTGACATGATGCCACAAGAATATGACTGTATATTATTGTTATATTTAAACTGTTTATTTTATGATGTTTTATACTTACTATTGGTGTATTCGAATTGTTTACATTATTTTAATATGTTGTAAGCTGTTTTGGGTCTTGTGCAGGGGAAAAGCGGGATATACATAAAGATTTATTATTATAATAATATATATATATAAAGAAAGTCTAAACAATAAAATGTTGTTTTTTTCACCTCTCTGATTGACTAATGTCTACAGCTGTAAATTGGAAAAAACATAATACATACCATTGGAAAATGCATGACTTGGTAAGTAGATAAGTAAGTTGGTCTTGCACTGATGGAAGCTGCACCACTTCAGCTGTCCAAATTTATAAATGGCCCTATTTATACAGTTATGCATTTTCTAATAGGTCTATTCTTAAAATCCAAAATCTAACAATGACTATTTCTAATATTTATCCTTACCAAACTAACCTGACCAACATCGCGTACCTATGCAACATGATGGAGTTTTCATAAAAAACAATACCCTTTTAAAATAACCCAGGCAGCGCCGGGTACCCAAGCTAGTAATAAATACATAAGAATACTGTTTGCCTACCATGTGCTTAAGTACGCCTTTGGGGCCTTCCGCGGCGACGGTTTGCAGGTTGGGGCTAAAAAAAAGACAGCAGGACGTGTGAAAAATGTCTTGGAGGTGAACATGAGTAGTATCTAAACACAGGTTGGATGGCCCTCTGTCAGGAGGGCTTGGATTGTGCCTTCCTCCCTGGCAGAATGGGGTGGACTGGATGGCCTTTGGGGGCCCCTTCCAACTCTAGTATTCTGTGGAGGAATCTAAACACAGGTTGGATGGCCCTCTGTCGGGAGGGCTTGGATTGTGCCTTCCTTCCTGGCAGAAGGGGGTTGGACTGGATGGCCTTTGGGGGCCCCTTCCAACTCTAGTATTCTGTGGTAGTATCTAAACACAGGTTGGATGGCCCTCTGACGGGAGGGCTTGGATTGTGCCTTCTTTCCTGGCAGAAGGGGGTTAGACTGGATGGCCTTTGGGGGCCCCTTCCAACTCTAGTATTCTGTGGTAGCATTTAAACACAGCCTGGATAGACATCGGTTGGGAGGGCTTGGGTTGTGCCTTCCTGCCTGGCAGAAGGAGGTTGGACTAGATGACCTCTGGGGGTCCTAGCTCTAGGATTCTGTGGGAGTACTAAAACACAGCCTGGATGGACATTTGTTGGGAGGGTTTGGATTGTGCCTTCCTTTCTGGCAGAAGGGGGTTGGACTGGATGGCCTTTGGGGGCCCCTTCCAACTCTAGGATTGTACAATTCAGTGATTGAATAAGGCTGGATGGGCATCTGTTGAGAGGGTTTGGATGGTGTCCTCCTACTTGGCCGAAGAGGGGTGGGCTGGATGATCTTTAGGGGTTCCCTTCCAACTCTAGGATTCTGTGGAAGTGCTTAAACACAGCCTGGATGGCCATTTGTCAGGAGGGCTTGGGTTGTGCCTTCCTTCCTGGCAGAAGGGGGTTGGACTGGATAGCCTTTGAGGGTCCTTTCCAACTCTAGGATTGTAGAATTCAGTGATTGAATAAGGCTGGGTGGGCATCTGTTGAGAGGGTTTGGATGGTGTCCCCCTACTTAACCGAAGAGGGGTGGGCTGGATGATCTTTAGGGGTTCCCTTCCAACTCCAGAATTCTGTAGAAGTATTTAAACACAGGTTGAATGGCCATCTGTCAGGAAGGCTTAGATTGTGCCTTCCTGCTGGATGGCCTTTGGGGTTCCCTTCCAACTCTAGGATTCTGTGGAAGTGCTTAAACACAGCCTGGATGGCCATTTATCGGGAGGGCTTGGGTTGTGCCTTCCTCCCTGGCAGAAGGGGGTTGGACTGGATGGCCTTTGGGGTCCCAATTCTAGGATTCTGTGGAAGTACTTAAACACAGAATCCTAGATTCTGTGTCCCTTCCAACTAGTATTCAATGAATAGTATTTAAACACAGGTTGGATGGCCATCCGTCAGGAGGGCTTAAATTGTGTCTTCTTACCTGGCAGAATGGGATTGGTCCAGATGGGCTTTGGGGGTCCCTTCCAACTTCAGAATTCTGTGTAAGTACTAAAACACGGCTTGAATGGCCATTTGTCGTGAGGGCTTGGATTGTGCCTTCTTTCCTGGCAGAAGGGGGTAGGGCTGGATAGCCTTTGAGGGTCCTTTCCAACTCTAGGATTGTAGAATTCAGTGATTGAATAAGGCTGGGTGGGCATCTGTTGAGAGGGTTTGGATGGTGTCCCCCTACTTAACTGAAGAGGGGTGGGCTGGGTGATCTTTGGGGGTTCCCTTCCAACTCCAGAATTCTGTAGAAGTATTTAAACACAGGTTGAATGGCCATCTGTCAGGAGGGCTTAGATTGTGCCTTCCTGCTGGATGGCCTTTGGGGTTCCCTTCCAAGTCTAGGATTCTGTGGAAGTGCTTAAACACAGCCTGGATGGCCATTTGTCGGGAGGGCTTGGGTTGTGCCTTCCTGCCTGGTAGAAGGGGGTTGGACTGGATGACCTTTGAGGGTCCCTTCCAACTCTAGGATTTTGGGGAGAGCTTGGGTTGTGCCTTCCTGCCTGGTAGAAGGGGGTAGGGCTGGATGACCTTTGGGGTTCCCTTCCAACTCTAGGATTGTGGGGAGAGCTTGGGTTGTGCCTTCCTGCCTGGTAGAAGGGGGTTGGACTGGATGACCTTTGGGGTTCCCTTCCAACTCTAGGATTTTGGGGAGAGCTTGGGTTGTGCCTTCCTGCCTGGTAGAAGGGGGTAGGGCTGGATGACCTTTGGGGTTCCCTTCCAACTCTAGGATTGTGGGGAGAGCTTGGGTTGTGCCTTCCTGCCTGGCAGAAGGGGGTTAGACTGGATAGCGTTTGGGGGCCCCTTCCAACTCTAGGATTGTAGAATTCAGTGATTAAACAAGGCTGGATGGGCCGAAGAGGGGTGGGCTGGATGATCTTTAGGGGTTCCCTTCCAACTCCAGAATTCTGTAGAAGTATTTAAACACACTTTGAATGGCCATCTGTCTGGAGGGCTTAGATTGTGCCTTCCTGCTGGATGGCCTTTGGGGTTCCCTTCCAACTCTAGGATTCTGTGGAAGTGCTTAAACACAGCCTGGATGGCCATTTGTCGGGAGGGCTTGGGTTGTGCCTTCCTGCCTGGCAGAAGGGGGTTGGACTGGATGGCCTTTGGGGGTCCCTTCCTTCTGCCAAGCAGAGGCTGCGGCAAAGGGAGTGCCAGCCAGAGCCGGGTGCCAAGGGAGTCTCCGTGCCGGGAGCGCGCTTGGCTGCGGGAGCGCGCCTGGAGCCGGCTGCAAGGAGGAGGAGGAGGAGGAGGAGGAGGTGCTTTTGCCAAGGGTGCCCCCCTTCCTGGCCCCCCAAAAGCCAGCACCTCTTTGAGGGATCCTCGACATCCCCTCCTTTTGGAAACCCTACAAGAGGAGGGTCTATTTTGGGGGGAAACTCAACTGCTTCCAGGAAATCTATTTTGGGGGGAGGGGGAGACGAAAGCACCCCTCTTTTGGAAGCTCTGCAAAAGGAAGGTGTGTTTTGGGGACCCCCCTTTTTGCCAATGTACGCCTTCTATTCCTTGGTGGTCTACATCTTCTACACCCTCTTCAAGAAGGATGGCAGCCAGGAAGAGGAAGAGGAGGAAGAGGGAAAGGAAGGGGAAGGGGGCGAAGGGGGACCCCCAGGACCCCCCAAATACCAGGGCGGGGGCCCCAGCCAGGTAAGGAGGTGCCTTTCTTTTGGGAACCCCTTTTGGGGGGAAGAGCCATGCATTGGGGGCATGTCACATTCTGAAGGATACATTTGTTACATTTTGGGGGGCATATTCCATTTTTGGGGGGGCACAAGTGACATTTGGGGTGACATGTTTCGGCTCAACCCCTTTGCAAGATTTTTTAATATTCCACTTGGGGGGCATATTGCATTTTTGGGGACACATGGTGCATTA
>NW_026847438.1:249679058-250012142 GCF_025583915.1 Anolis sagrei ordinatus
CAGGAAGTTCTTCCTCATGTTCAGATGGAATCTCCTCTCTTGTAGTTTGAAGCCATTGTTTTGCGTCCTAGTCTCCAAGGAAGCAGAAAACAAGCTTGCTCCCTCCTCCCTGTGGCTTCCTCTCACATATTTATACATGGCTATCATATCTCCTCTCAGCCTTCTCTTCTTCAGGCTAAACATGCCCAGGTCCTTAAGGCGCTCCTCATAGGGCTTGTTCTCCAGACCTTTTATCATTTTAGTCGCTCTCCTCTGGACACATTCCAGCTTGTCAATATCTCTCTTGAATTGTGGTGCCCAGAATTGGACACAATATTCCAGGTGTGGTCTAACCAAAGCGGAATAGAGGGGTAGCATTACTTCCTTAGATCTAGACACTATGCTCCTATTGATGCAGGCCAAAATCCCATTGGCTTTTTTTGCCGCCACATCACATTGTTGGCTCATGTTTAACTTGTTGTCCACGAGGACTCCAAGATCTTTTTCACACGTCCTGCTCTCGAGCCAGGCATTGTCCCCCATTCTGTATCTTTGCATTACGTTTTTCCTGCCAAAGTGGAGTATCTTGCATTTGTCACTGTTGAACTTAACGCTAGGCTTCTATGCACCCACTTCCATGAGCTGCCAGGTGCATCCACACTGTGGAATTAATGCAGATTAATCAATCCTGGGGATAATAGGAGATAACATTTTGCAGCTTTGCAGAAGATACAACTTCCCCAAAGTACCGTACTTCCTTTCGCTCCGCTTTTGGATTGCTCTTACCATTTATATAGCCACATCTACACTGTGGACTTAATGCAGTTTGACTCCTCTTTCGTTAACTGCACTGGCTCAATGCAATGGGAGATGTAGTTTAGTGAAGCAACACATTATGTGGCAGAGAAGTCTCAAGATTTAGTAAAACTGCATCTCTCCTGATTGCATAGCATTGGGATAGCAACCCTGCAAAGCTTGTGTGTGTGTGTGTATATATATAATATTATATATAAATATAATATTATATATATAATATTATATATAAATATAATATTATATATGAATATATTATATATATGAATATAATTATATAAATATAATATTATATATGAATATATTATATATATGAATATAATATTATATATAAATATAATATTATATATGAATATATTATATATATGAATATAATTATATAAATATAATATTATATATGAATATATTATATATAATATATTATATATATTAAATATATTATATATATAAATAATATAATATAAAAATATAATAATATATAAATATTATAATATAATATAAAAATATAAAATATATATGAATATATTATACATATGAATATAATATTATATATAAATATAATATATATGAATATATTATACATATGAATATAATATTATATATAAATATAATATATATGAATATATTATATATATGAATATAATATTATATATAATAATATTATATAATAATATTAATATAAATATAATATATATAATATATTATAATATATAATATTTATAATATAAATATAATATTATAATATTATATATAAATATAATATATATATGAATATAATATATATGAATATAATATTATATATAAATATAATATTATATATAAATATAATATTATATATAAATATAATATTATATATATGAATATAATATTATACACACACACACACACACATATATATATAATTATGTTTAAGGCAATCATCGCTGCTATACAGTTTAGTCCCAAACTGCATTATATCATATACCATATATATAGAATTATGTTTAAGGCAATCGACACTGCTATACTATTGAGTCCCAAACTGCATTATATGGTCAGTGCAGACTCATATAGTGCGATTTAAAGGCGTATGAGACTATATAATGCAGTTCCAAACTGCATTACTATATATGACAGTGCGGATGGGGCCCTTAAAGGCCATCTAGTCCAGTTCCTCAAGAAACGGTCATAATATAGTCGGTGCAGACTCATATAATGGGATTTAAGGACATGGAACTACTTTATATGAGTCTATACTGACTATATAATGCAGTTCCAAGCTGCATGGCTATACTGACAGTGCATGTGGGGCCCTTAAAGGCCATCTAGTCTAAGTTCCCAAGAAATGGCCAAAATATGGTCAGTGTGGACCCATACAATGTGGTTTAATGGCATGGAGCTGCATTATATGAGTCTACACTGACTATATAATGCAGTTTTCACCTGCATGACTATATTGACAGTGCAGATGGGTCTTTAAAGACCATCTAGTCCAAGTTCCCCAAAAGTAGCCATAATATGGTCCGTGCAACTCATACCGTATAATGTGGTGTAACAGCATGGAGCTGCATTATATGTGTCTACACTGATTATATAATGCAGTTTCAACCTGCATGACTGTATATTGACAATGCAGATGGGGCCCTTAAAGCCCATCTAGTCCAACTCCCCCAAGAAATGGCCATAATATGGCCATTGCAGACTCAAATAATGCCATTTAAGGGCATCAAACTACCTAATAATAGTATACTCTGACTATATAATCCACTTTCCACCTATATTGAGAGTGCAGATGGGGTCCCTAAAGGCCATCTAGTCCAACTCTGAAAGAAATGGGTATAATATGGTCAGTGCAGACTCAAATAATGCTGTTTAAGAGCATCAAACTACTTAATATCAGTCTACACTGACTATATAACATGAAGCTACCTTATATGAATCTATACTGACTATATAATGCAGTTCCAGCCTGCATGACTATATTGAGAGTGCAGATGGGGCCCCTAAAGGCCATCTAGTCCAACTCTGAAAGAAATGGGTATAATATGGTCAGTGCAGACTCATATAACGTGGTTTAATGGCATCAAACTTCTTAATATGAGTTTACACTGACAATATAATGCAGTTCCAACCTGTATTACTATATTGACAGTGCAGATGGGGCTCTTAAAGACCATCTAGTCCAACTCCCCAAGATTATATATATATATATATATATATATCTCCATGAGTCAGAAGGTAGAGACCCCAAGGCTAAAGCTGCATCTCTACCATCCATCATCAGCAAGGACCACAGCTTTGATGGTGTTGCCATGGCAGCTGTTACCATGGAAACAGAGCTGCATCCTCGCCATCAGGATGCTCAGCCAGCCCCAGTTGTTTAAAGGTCTTCTATTAAGGGAATTGGGGTGTGTAAAGATGAAAGAGGATGAAAGAGGGCCATTTCCAATGTCTTACTTATTTGCATACTGTGTGTGTGATATATATATATATATATATATATATATATATATATATATATGCGAGCGCAAAATGAATCCTGGGAGCAAGGGGAGGAAAAGAGGGCTATTTCTTATTTGCATTCTGTAATATATATATACTTCTCCACTTGCTCCCAGGATTCATTTTGCAATATCTATCTATCTATCTATCTATCTATCTATCTATCTATCTATCTATCTATCTATCTATCTATCTATCTATCTCAAAATGAATCCTGGGAGCAAGTGGCAACATATATATTGTTGTTGTTGTTGTTGTTGCTCATTCGTTCAGTCGTCTCCAATTCTTGGACCTGCCCATGGTGAACTCATGGACCAGTCCACGCCAGAGCTCCCTGTCGGCCATCACCACCCCCAGCTCCTTCAAGGTCAGTCCAGCCACTTCAAGGATGCCATCTGTCCATCTTGCCCTTGGTCGGCCCCTCTTCCTTTTGCCTTCCACTTTCCCCAGCATCATTCCCTTCTCCAGGCTTTGCTTTGGTCATGATGTGGCCAAAGGACTTCAGCTTTGTCTCTAGTCTCCTTCCCTCCAGTGAGCAGTCGGGCTTTCTTTCCTGGAGGATGGACTGGTTGGATCTTCTCGCAGTCCAAGGCACTCTCAGAACTTTCCTCCAACACCACAGCTCAAAAGCATCAAAAGCAAGGGGAGAATATAGATAGATAGACAGACAGACAGACAGACAGACAGACAGACAGACAGACAGATAGATAGCAACATGAATCCTGGGAGAAAGGGAAGGAAAAGAGGGCAATTGAAAGAAGAAAGCGCAAAAGCCGGGTTGCAGCTAAACGTCAAAAAAACCAAGATTATGGCAACAAGAATGATTGACAACTGGAAAATACAGGGAGAAACCGTGGAGGCCGTGACAGACTTTGTATTTCTAGGTGCAAAGATTACTGCAGATGCAGACTGTGGCCAGGAAATCAGAAGACGCTTCTTCTTGGGAGGAGAGCAATGTCCAGTCTCGATAAAATTGAAGAGTAGAGACATCAGACTGGCAACAAAGATCCATTGCCTAGTCCAAGCCATGGTCTTCCCTGTAGTCACCTACGGATGTGAGAGCTGGACCTTAGGGAAGGCTGAGCGAAGGAAGATCGATGCTTTTGAGCTGTGGTGTTGGAGGAAAGTGCTGAGAGTGCCTTGGACTGCGAGAAGATCCAACCAGTCCATCCTCCAGGAAATAAAGCCCGACTGCTCACTGGAGGGAATGATACTAGAGACAAAGTTGAAGTACTTTGGCCACATCATGAGGAGACAGGAAAGCCTAGAGAAGACAATTATGCTGGGGAAAGTGGAAGGCAAAAGGAAGAGGGGCCGACCAAGGGCAAGATGGATGGATGGCATCCTTGAAGTGACTGGACTGACCTTGAGGGAGCTGGGGATGGTAACGGCCGACAGGGAGCTCTGGCGTGGGCTGGTCCATGAGGTCACGAAGAGTCGGAGACGACTGAACGAATGAACAACAACAACAATCTATCTATCTATCTATCTATCTATCTATCTATCTATCTATCTCAAAATGAATCCTGGGAGCAAGGGGAGGAAAAGAGGGCCATTTCTTAATTATTTGCATTCTTGAGATATATCTATCTATCTATCTATCTATCTATCTATCTATCTATCTATCTATCTATCTACTGGAAGCAAGGGGAGGAAAAGGGGGGCATTTCTTATTTGCGATAAATGAATCCTGGGAGCAAGGGGTGGAAAAGAGGGCCATTTCTTACTTATTTGCATTCTGTAATATATATATTTTTTGCAAAATGAATCCTGGAAGCAAGGGGAGGAAAAGAGGGCCATTTCTTATTTGCAATCTCTCTCTCTCTCTCTGTGTATGTATATATACCAAAATGAATCCTGGGAGGAAGGGGACGGAAAAGAGGGCCATTTCTTAATCATTTGCATTCTTTTATATATATATATATATATATATATATATATATATATATATATATATATATATAAAATAATAAATATAATAAATAAAATTATTCATATATATATATATATATATATATATATATATATATATATTCATGCGCAAAAATAATCCTGGGAGCAAGAGGGGGAAAAGTGGGCCATTTCTTACATATTTGCATTTTGTAATATATATGTGTATATATATATCACAATCAAAATGAATCCTGGGAGCAAGGGGAGGAAAAGAGGGCCATTTCTTACTTATTTGCATTCTGTAATATGTGTGTGTGTGTGTGTGTGTGTGTTATATATATATATATATATCTCAAAATGAATCCTGGGAGCAAGGGGAGGAAAAGGGGCAATTTCTTACTTTTTTTGCATTCTGTAATATGTATACACACACACACACACACACACATAGCAAAATGAATCCTGGGAGCAAGGGGAGGAAAAGAGGGCCATTTCTTACTTATTTGCATTCTGTAATATGTGTGTGTGTGTGTGTGTGTGTGTGTGTGTGTGTGTATATATATATATATATATCTCAAAATGAATCCTGGGAGCAAGGGGAGGAAAAGGGGCAATTTCTTACTTTTTTTGCATTCTGTAATATGTATACACACACACACACACACACACATAGCAAAATGAATCCTGGGAGCAAGGGGAGGAAAAGAGGGCCATTTCTTACTTATTTGCATTCTGTAATATGTGTGTGTGTGTGTGTGTATATATATATATATATATATATATATATATATATATATATATATATATATCTCAAAATGAATCCTGGGAGCAAGGGGAGGAAAAGGGGCAATTTCTTACTTTTTTTGCATTCTGTAATATGTATACACACACACACACACACACACATAGCAAAATGAATCCTGGGAGCAAGGGGAGGAAAAGAGGGCCATTTCTTACTTATTTGCATTCTGTAATATATATATTTGCAAAATGAATCCTGGGAGCAAGGGGAGGAAAGGGTTTTCTGCAGTGTTTTGCAATGGTTGGTGGTCCTGGCATTGGGCCGGCTTGCTTTTCGTTGCCAGGAAGGGAAAGGGCCATAATTGGAGGGGGAAATGAAGCGTCCCAATGGAGGAGAGGAAAGAGGCGGAGGGAGGGGTGCAGGCAACAAAAGGAGAAAGGTTGCTGCGCTCTCCATGGTATTTATCTGTGGGAGGCCTTCTCTTTGGCACGATTTCCCCTATTTGGAAACTCACCAGTGAGCGCCTGGCATTTTAACAAGGCTTTGGACCATCCGGGTTTGCCATTAGGAGCCTGTGTGTGGCATGGCAGCACAAGAGAATCTCTTACTTACTTACTTACTTACTTAGGCGATCCCTTGTTGTCCGAGTAGGATAATCCTCCAGAGTGGGTCCGTAGGTGACTGTGGAGCCCTATTCTTGACCTGCATCGTTTCCCCGCAGTGAGGGCATTGGTTTCCAGGTGGAAGGCGGTCCTGGTCAGGGTTGGCTTGATGCGCCTTCCTCTTGGCACGTTTCTCTCTTTCGCCCTCCATTCGTGCCTCTTCAAATTCTGCAGCACTGCTGGTCACAGCTGACCTCCAACTGGAGCGCTCAAGGGCCAGGGCTTCCCAGTTCTCAGTGTCTATGCCAGAGTTTTCAAGGTTGGCTTTGAGCCCATCTTTCAATCTCTTTTCCTGTCCTCCACCATTCCGTTTTCCGTTCTTGAGTTCGGAGAAGAGCAACTGCTTTGGGAGACGGTGGTCGGGCATCCAGACAACGTGGTCAGTCCAGCGGAGTTGATGGCAGAGGACCATCGCTTCAATGCTGGTGGTCTTTGCTTCTTCTTCCAGCACGCTGATATTTGTCCACCTGTCTTCCCAAGAGATTTGCAGGATTTTCCGGAGGCAACGCTGATGGAATCGTTCCAGGAGTTGCATGTGACATCTGTAGACAGTCCACGTCTCACAAGCATATAGCAGTGTTGGGAGGACAATAGCTTTATAGACAAGCACCTTGGCATCCCTACGGATGTCCCAGTCCTCAAACACACTCTGCTTCATTTGGAAAA
Source organism: Anolis sagrei ordinatus (assembly GCF_025583915.1). NCBI lineage: Eukaryota > Metazoa > Chordata > Lepidosauria > Squamata > Anolidae > Anolis > Anolis sagrei. The sequence continues at coordinate 249,686,295 of NW_026847438.1, forward strand.
ATGCTGCACTCGCAGAGCTCAGGCGGTGTTGTATTTCAGTGTAAAATATTGACATCTGTAGACAGTCCTTGTCTCACAAGCATATAGCAGGGTTGGGATGACAATAGCTTTATAGACAAGCACCTTGGCATCCCTACGGATGTCCCAGTCCTCAAACACACTCTGCTTCATTTGGAAAAATGCTGCACCCGCAGAGCTCAGGTGGTGTTGTATTTCAGTGTCAGTGTTGACGTCCGTAGACAGTCCAAGTTTTGCAGGCGTATAGCAGGATTGGGAGGACAATAGCTTTATAACCAAACCTCTTGGTTTCTCTACAGATTTCCCGGTCCTCAAACACTCTCTGCTTCATTCAGAAGAACGCTGCACTCGCAGAGCTCAGGCGGTGTTGTATTTCAGTGTCGATGTTGACTTTGGTGGAGAATCTGTAGAGTTTGAAGGGAGCCCAGAGGCCATCTAGTCCATCCCCTTCTGCTTTGCAAGAAGGCACAATCCTCTAGACCAGTGTTTCTCAACCTTCCTAATGCCGCGACCCCTTAACACAGCTCCTCATGTTGTGGTGACCCCCAACCATAACATTATTTTTGTTGCTACTTCACAACTCCAATTTTGCTTCTGTTATGAATCGCCATGTAAACATCCGATATGCAGGATGTATTTTCATTTACTGGACCAAATTGGGCACAAATACCCAATACGCCCAAATTTGTATACTGGTGGGGATGGAGAGGGATTGATTTTGTCATTTGGGAGTTGTAGTTGCTGGGATTTATAGTTCACCTACACTCAAAAAGCATTATGAACTCCACCAATGATGGAATTGAACCAAATTTGGCACACAGAATTTTCATGACCAGCAGAAAATACTGGAAGGGTTTGGTGGGCATTGACCTTGAGTTTGGGAATTATAGTTCACCTACATCCAGAGAGCACTCTAGACTCAAACAATAAGGGATCTGGACCAAACTTTGCATGGATACTCAATATGCCCAAATGTGAACACTGGTGGAGTTTGGAGAAAATAGACCTTGACATTTGGGAGTTGTAGTTGCTGGGATTAATAGTTCACCTACACTCAAATGGCTTTCCAAACTCCACCAACAATGGAATTGAACCAAACTTGGCACACAGAACACTCATGACCAACAGAAAATACAGGAAGGGTTTGGTGGGTATTGACCTTGAGTTTGGGAGTTGTAGTTCACCTACATCCAGAGAGTATTGTGGACTCAAACAATGATGGATCTGGACCAAACTTGGCATGGATACTCAATATGCCCAAATGTGAACAATGTTGAAGTTTGGGGGGAATAGACTTTGATATTTGGGAGTTGTGGTTGCTGGGATGTATAGTTCACCTACAATCAAAGAGCATTCTGAACTCCACCAATAATTGAATTGAACCAAACTTAGCACACAGAACTCCCACAACCAACAGAAAATACTGGAAGGGTTTGGTGGGCATTGACCTTGAGTTTGGGAGTTATAGTTCACTTATATCTAGAGAGCACTGTGGACTCAAACAACGATGAATCTGGACCAAACTTGGCATGAATCCTCAATATGCCCAAATGTGAACACTGGTGAAGTTTGGGGAAAATAGACCTTGACATTTGGGAGTTGTGTTTGTTGGGATTTATAGTTCACCTACAATCAAAGACCATTCTGAACACTGCCAATGGTAGAACTGGGCCAAATTTGAAATAACACTTTCAAATTAGGAACAGTATATTTTTCAGATGTTGTTACACAGTATTTTAGAACAGTTGGAAGGGACCCTCAGAGGTCATCCAGTCCAACCCACAGTTGCCATGCACCATTGCATAGCCCTGACATTCATACACAATATAGTCTACACATGTGCATGTATGTGCATCCATGCTCCTTCTACATCCATGCATTATATTGCTATTTGTCAAATTCCACTCCTGCAGTCTTAAACAGGAATGGACAGAAATGCCCAACCGCTGGCACATGAAAATGTATGCATGTGAAAGACACCCACCGGACTCTGGCCAAGGCTTTTCCATGCCAGGCAATGCATAGCTTGGGCGCATCCCTAATTGCATGGATAGTCATAGCGCTGCAGAACCAGCGGCGCATGAAAATATTGCTGAGTGCGGTGTTTGCAAGCTGCCAGCCTTTCCTTGCCCAAAGGCCTCTTCTCCCTTGGACTGCTAGTTTGCAAACCACTCTCTTCAGTGTTTTCTATAAGATCAAAGACCTATAGAGCTGAAGGGGACCTCCAAAGGCCATCCAGTCCATCCTCCTTTTGCAAACCAAAGCCCTCCTGACAGATGGACATTCAGCCTCTGCTTAAAAACCTTCAGAGAGGGAAAGACTGCAAAGCAAAGTATTGAACAGCTCTAACCACGAGGAACCCCTTTGGTGGTGCAGTGGGTCAAACCGCTGAGCTGCTGAACTTGCTTACCGAAAGGTTGCAGGTTCGAATCCGGGGAGTGGGGTGAGCTCCTGCTGTTAGCCCCAGCTTCTGCCAACCTAGTAGTTTGAAAACATGAGTAGATCAATAGGTACTGCTCTGGCAGGAAGGTAATGGCGCTCCATGCAGTCATGCCCATGGCCTCATGATCTTGGAGGTGTCTACAAGCAAGTTTGAATCCAAGCAGTGGGGTGAGCTCCCACTGTTAGCCGCAGCTTCTGCCAACCTAGCTGTTCCAAAACATGCAAATGTGAGTAGATCAATAGGTGGGACGGTAATGGCGCTCCATGCAATCATGCCCATGGCCTCATGACCTTGGAGGTGTCTACGGACAACGCCGGCTCTTTGGCTTAGAAATGGAGATGAGCACCAACACCAGAATCGGATACGACTGGACTTAATGTCAGGGGAAAACCTTTACCTTTCTTTACCTTTAGCCACGAGGACATTCATTCTCTATCTGCATTTCATTTGTATTGTGTACTTTTCTCCTCGTTGGAATCCCATCCAAGTCCTAACCAGGGCTGACCCTGCTTAGCATGCAAGATCCAATGGAATCTGTTGCCTTGAGGGTCTTTTAGACCCCATTTCGTCTCTGGGGAGCAATGATCTGTGTTTTGATACTGGCTCAACTGTTTGTGGCTATTGGAGAGGAAGGTTATCACCAGCTAGTCAGCTCCCAACAAAGGATTCCCCAGGCAGTAAGAAGCCAGACCTTGAAACTGCTGGGCCATTAAATGCTAATTAAGGTGGCCAATTGCTACATTCACACCTACCTCAAACAGACAGGAGTTGGGTTGTTGTAGGTTTCTTCGGGCCATATGGCCATGTTCTAGAGGCTTTCTCTCCTGACGTTTCGCCTGCATCTAGGGCAAGCATCCTCAGAGGTAATGAGGTCTGTTGGAACTAGGAAAAAGGGTTTATATATCTGTGGAAAGACCAGGGTGGGGCAAATGACTCTTGTCTGCTGGAGCTAGATGTGAATGTTTCAACTGACTGACCACCTTGATTAGCATTTGATGGCCTGGCAGTGCCTGGGGCAATCTTTTGTTGAGAGGTGAGTAGATGTCCCTGATTGTTTTCCCTCTACTGTTTTGCTGTTCAAATTTTAGAGTTTTTTTAATACAGGTAGCCAGATTGTGTTCATTTTCATGGTTTCCTCCTTTCTGTTGAAATTGTCCACATGCTTGTGGATTTCAATGGCTTCTCTGTGTAGTCTGACATGGTGGTTGTGAGAAATGAACAAAATCTGGCTACCAGTATTAAAAAAAACTCTAAAATAGAGGTCATACAAAGTTGAGTTTACATAGGAAGTTGAGTTGTGGTTAAGCCAAAGGTTGTGGTTAAGCACAGAGTCTGCAGGTACAAGGAGGTACTTTCCATCAAAAGGTCAAGGGAGGGGGGGGGCAGGAAAGAGAGTACTTTCCATGACCTATTACTTGAGTATAATGGTCAGCAGAAATAGAGGAGGGGGCGGCAGACTTTGAAAGCACAAACAAAAGTGCTGTTGGGGTTCAGCCTGAGTTTGAACTTGAACCTGATTCTCTGTTTGTTCCTCCTGATGCTAATGAAAGTATAGTTACTGATGCTAGTGGAAATGTACCTTTTGATGCCAATGCTCCTGAAATTAGTGAGGAAGAAACTGCTGTAGGTTGGAAAATGCCAATGTTCCTGAAATTAGTGAGGAAGGAACTTCTGTAGATTTGGAAAATGAAAGTACCAGTGTTCATGAGAATGTTTCAGAGGGAGACCTTGAACTTTCCCTCCCTTCTGCACCTGTTAACTGTAATGACAACAGAAGGGGCCAAATTTGGGAAGACAGAAGTAAATCACTCAGTTTGCGTCGATCCTCCCGAATTCAAGAATTAAAAACATTGGCTTCAAAACAGAAGGGCGGTTCACGGAACCAATTCTTGAGTTTTAATTGCAATACGCCGAGCTGATTGTCTCAGTTCAGGCATCGTTTCAGAATTGATGAAGACCTTGGCAGTTCTCCCGGTTCCCTGGCCATAGTTTGGGAAGATTTCTAGGATATCAAGTACGGTTAGTGGATTGCTAACAGGTTCCAGTATTTCCAGTGAGGCTTTTGGTTTTGCTTTGTCCATTTAAATTCATGTTTGCTGATTTTGCTGTGGCTTTTGACTTGCATTTTTCCTTTATTTTGTAACCATTTTTCTTCAATAAAAAAGGATTGTTTTTCACAGCCAAGTGTGGTGGATAGTTATCTTAGGGCCTCGTTCCCTGCTCTGGATTGCAACAAGTGCTTCTGTCCATCTCATGTTGATCAACTTGATTAAATCGTGTCTTACATGAACCAATTGGACTCTGTGGATTTCTTTGAAAAGGGACCCCACACCCTAAACCCGTTATCCTTTACAGAAATATGTAAAACAATACCATCCCCTTCCTCATTCTTAGATCTAACTTCCTCACAAAACGCACAAAACTCTATCAATATATTATACTTCCCTTGGCCTGCGTTTGCAATGCTCTTTGATCAGTGGTATGTTGACCCAGCACAGAATGGTCCTGATTCCGATCTCTTTCCGTGTTTATCTCAAACAGGGCCTGAAAGCGTTTTCCCTGGATCCGCCTCCAAAGAGGGCCAAGAAACCGCCGCAAAAGGACCTTTGGAAGGAACTGACGGAGCTGGAGAGTATGTAGCCACAGAGCCCCGAAACTGAATCCTTAGCGAGCCGAAGATCCAGTCTTTGGCTGCGTCTACACTGTAGAAGGAATGCAGGTTGATTCCACTTGCACTGCCATGGTGCAATGCTATGGAATCCTGAGAGTTGTAATTTTGTAAATAGAGTTGGAACCTTACTTACTTACCTGCTCAGTTACTTAGGTGATCCCTCATAGCTTGAGGATGATTGGCTTCCAGATGTGGTGTCTTGGTGGTGGGTTCGTAGGTGGCTGTGGAGTCCTAATCTGGACCCATGTGTTTTCCCGCAGTGAGGGCATTAAAATGATCAAGGGTCTGGATAACAAGCCCTATGAGGAGCGGCTTAAGGAGCTGGGCATGTTTAGCCTGAAGAAGAGAAGGCTGAGAGGAGATATGATAGCCATGTATAAATATGTGAGAGGAAGCCACAGGGAGGAGGGAGCAAGCTTGTTTTCTGCTTCCTTGGAGACTAGGACGCAATGGAACAATGGCTTCAAACTACAAGAGAGGAGATTCCATCTGAACATTAGGAAGAACTTCCTGACTGTGAGAGTTGTTCAGCAGGGGAACTCTCTGCCCGGAGTGTGGTGGAGGCTCCTTCTTTGGAAGCTTTTAAACAGAGGCTGGATGGCCATCTGTCAGGGGTGATTTAAATGCAATATTCCTGCTTCTTGGCAGAATGGGGTTGGACTGGATGGCCTATGAGGTCTCTTCCAACTCTTCCAACTGGATGGCCTATGAGGTCTCTTCCAACTCTTTGATTCTATGATTGGTTTCCAGATGGAAGGCAATCCTGGTCAGGATTGGCTTCACGTGCCTTCCTCTTGGAACATTTCTCCCTTTCGCCCTCCATTCATGCCTCTTCGAATTCTGCAGCACTGCTGGTCACAGCTGACCTCTAGTTAGAGTGCTCAAGGGACAGGGCTTCCCAGGTCTCGGTGTCTATGCCACAGTTTTTAAGGTTGGCTTTGAGCCCATCTTTCAATCTCTTTTCCTGTTCAACAGTGTTACATATCCCGTTCTTGAGTTTGGAGTAGAGTAACTGCTTTGGGAGACGGTGATCGGGCATTCGGACAGCGTAGCCAGTCCAGCGGAGTTGATGGCGGAGGAGTATCACTGTTTTGCTTCTTCCAGCATGCTGGCATTTGTACGCTTGTCTTCCCAAGAGATTTGCAGGATTTTTCGGAGGCAGCGTTGATGGAACCAACTAGGAAATGACATTGATAACCCAAGAACGAAAATCATATCACATAGTGCAATGGCTACCTGACCTTTATAACAAAGGAAGCGGGCCAAGCCAAAGATTAGGGTTGTTGGGATTTGGAGCATTTCTTTATGGGTTCTTGAAGGTTTTTTCGGGCTATATGGTCATGTTCTAGAGGCATTCTCTCCTGACGTTTCGCCTGCATCTATGGCAAGCATCCTCACAACCTCTGAGGATGCTTGCCATAGATGCAGGCGAAACGTCAGGAGAGAATGCCTCTAGAACATGGTCATATAGCCTGAAAAAACCTACAATAACCCAGTGATTCCGGCCATGAAAGCCTTCGACAATACATTTCTTTATGGTTTGAAATGGTCCCTCTTTTGGCAGGCAGCTCAGAAAGTGACCAGCGAAGCAGCACTGAGGAAGAGGAAGAGGAAGAGGAAGAGGAGGAAGGCCTGGACCTGGGAGAAGCCCCCACTCCGCTCTCCGAATTTCGGTCACTGAAACAAGCAGCCACTGCAAAGCTCTCCCTTGCAGAAATGGGATCCTCTGGAGAAAAGGTATTGCTCCCATTGCCCTGAGTTTGCCCTGGTCATGTCAGGACATGTCATCATCATCATCATTAGTATGCTATGTAAATGATTTTTGTTGCTGGGTTATCAATGTCATTTCCTAATTGGTTCTGTCATAAAAACATAGGGAAAGTTTATTAAACTGCCAGAACGTTCCCTTTGTGGGAGGGACATCCTGCTATAGCACATTTGGCTCTAGTTTTTCAATGAATATCTCATAGAGTCTGAGCCCAGTTAACATAGTTTGTGGCAGACACAAAAACAAAGCTTCTGGGGCATAACAACTACTTTCAAAGTAAATACCACTTTGAAATTTAGCTATAGTTTTGCACTGAATATCTTGTCATTGAGTCTCACGCACTGCTATCTAGGTTGTAACACAAAAACCAAGTTTCTGGAGATGGTTTCCCATCCAAAGTGCCAACCAAAATGGATCCTATTTAGTAGCTTCCAAGATCAATGTATATGAATGTGCCTATGAGTTGCATGTTTACTTATGGGGATTTTAGAAGGTTTTCTTAAGGCAGGAATATTCACAGCCAGCGTTGCTCTGATCCTTCCTCTGAAATAGAGAGCTTGGTGGTCTCCTATCTAAGTACAAACCAGAGCTGACCCTGCTTAGCTTCAGCAGATATAAATGTGTCTTCAAGTTACCCGTTGACTTATGGCGAGGCTACTATGGTTGAGGGTTTTCTTAGGCCAGGAATACTCAGAAGTAGGGTTTAGCCAATTCCTTCCCCTGAAATCTTACTCTGGGATTCCTTTGTGGTTTTCCATCCAAAATGCCAACCCTATTTAGCTTCCAAGATCAATGTATATGGAAAAGTCTATAAGCCACCTGTTATGGAGACCCAATGAATTTTAGAGGGTTTTCTTAAGCCGGGAATATTCAGAGCCAGCTTTGCTCAGTTCCTTTCTCTGAAATAGAGAGCTTGGTGGTCTCCCATCCAAGGACCAACCGGAGTTGACCCTGCTTAGCTTCCGCAGATATAAATGTGTCTTCAAGTTGCCTGTTGACTCATGGTGACCGTAATACCATGAATGAGGGCTTCCTTAGGAATATTCAGAGCCAGCTTTGCTCAGTTCTTTCCTCTGAAATAGAGAGCTTGGTGGTCTCCCATCCAAGTGCCAACCAGGGCTGAGGAAGACATGGCAGTCTGTGACTGTATCGTTCATTGTGATGATGGTTGTGCTGTGGACAGACCTATACAGCACGCAAAATTATATTTACCCTTTCAATTTTATGTCGAACTGAAATGGTAAAGATAAATTTCAGACACTCTGCGCATGGATGTGTTGCACTCCAGGCCAGGAAAGCCCTCTGATTCAAACACCACACAGTTGAGTAAAATGCCAGCAGTTTATTGAAGACTATTAAAAGTAGTAGCAGTAAAAAGTAATTACAAAAATAGGTAGAAAAGAAAGATAGGAACAACAAACCCAGAAAATAGTCCATCAGAGTTCATGACAACAAATACTGGAACTTCCAAGGCAAAACTCCAAAATTTGAGCATGAATCAAACAAGGCACATCAGCATGGAAATAGCAAGGCACTTGATACAAGAATCGATCCAAGGCAAGGCTTGCAGGGACCTGAGACGATGTCTTGACTCAATTCTAACATTGCTTCATCTGACTACAGATTCTGTACTTGGCACTTTTAACCCTTAATCTACTCTATATCCTAAGCAGCCAGGAAAGGATTTCTTTTCAGCCTTGAATCTGCTATCAGTCTCTCCTGCAATCTGGCAGAACTCCTGAGAGCCTGGTTTGTTTTTCTTTGCTGACTGAAAGTATTTCTCCTATCAGCCTTCGGGATGATATGGGCGGGATAGAAATAGTGTGTGTAAATAAATAAATAAATAAATCTACTAGCTCATTAATTTCTGCAGCTGGCCCAGGTGCCAAGCCTTTCTCAAGCCCAAAGCCTTGGGAATTCTCTGGTAGCAAATCAAGCTCAGAGACGATACCATCATCCCCAAACCCCTCAGGAACATTCCCATCAGAAAAGTCACTTTGAACAGGAATCCCATTGTCATTCTCTGCATCTAGAGCAACCTCATCACTAGACACATGAACCTCATTGTCACTCCCAACATAGAATGCCCTGATCATTAGACACAATCACAGGCTGAACTCCAACACACACAATTAAATAGGAAATAACACTTTCAAACCAAGTACAGAATTTTCTTCAAACTTTGTTACCTAGTTTAATAATAATAATAATAATAATAATAATAATAATAATAATAATTTTATTTCTTACCTATCCCCCTCTTCTTGTAGCTCAAGGCAGGTCACGGGATGGTCAAAGCACACAAATATTGCAAAAATTCGATGAACTCACGCATTGAAGATACATATTAAAAAAGTATATCTATAAAACATGTATTATGTGTTTTGTTTGCAGCAGTTAAAGAAAGCTGAAGACAAAGGGAGAAGGTGGGAGGAGGAGAGAGAAAACGGGACATTTTAAAAAGCAACTGGAAAAGTGGGAAGGCAAGGGAGTGATGGGGATTGTCCCACTGGAAGGCGCATTGTTGGCTTTCTTCCCTTCCCTGCATCCTCACCTTTGACCATCTTTTCCCCCAGTCTCCGGATTCTCCTTTGGTCTCGGTGATGTCCCACCTGCTCTCCTTCCTGGAGCATTACTCCCAGATGCAGCGGCTGCAGGAGAAGGCAGGCGAGTACCGCTCCCGGCTGCGCAAAGAGGAGAGCCGGCGGCGCAAGCAGCTCCGGAGCCTGAAGAGAGCCTGCAGGCAGCGCATGCAGGACAAGCTCAGCCTCATCGAGAGCCTGGAGCGCATCATCGCGGAGCAGCAGAGCCTCCTGGAGAAGGTGCACGCAGGTGAGCCCAAGGGAGGGGTCCACAGAGGCCAACGTTGCCATTTTTGTCATGCCTGTCACATCGTCATGACTCAGCCGTCCCTCTAGGTTCACATCTCCAGTCTCTAAACTCTTTCAGTGGAATGTGCTGTGTTCACATGTTCATTAGAACTGTATTTCTTTAACACAATGGAGTTACATACGATGTATTTCTAACGAACGCAGAATTTTCTTCCTGACAGTTCCTGCCTAGCAGAACACGGTTGATCTTTTACTTAGGCGATCCCTCGCAGTCCGAGGATGATGGTCCTCCAAGTGTAGTGTCCTGGGGGTGGGTCTGTAGGTGACTGTGGAGCCCTATTCTTGACCTGCATCTTTTCCCGCAGTGAGGGCATCGGTTTCCAGGTGGAAGGCAATCCCGGTCGGGGATGGCTTGAGGCACCTTCCTCTTGGCACGTTTCTCTCTTTCGCCCTCCATTCGTGCCTCTTCAAATTCTGCAGCACTGCTGGTCACAGCTGACCTCCAGCTGGAGCGCTCAAGGGCCAGGGCTTCCCAGTTCTCAGTGTCTATGTTGGCATTCATCTCCGACTCTTCGTGACCTCATGGACCAGCCCACGCCAGAGCTCCCTGTCGGCCGTCACCACCCCCAGCTCCTTCACGGTCAGTCCAGTCACTTCAAGGATGCCATCCATCCATCTTGCCCTTGGTCGGCCCCTCTTCCTTTTACCTTTCTCAGTGTCTATGCCAGAGTTTTAAGGTTGGCTTTGAGCCCATCTTTCAATCTCTTTTCCTGTCCACCAACATTCTGTTTTCCATTCTTGAGTTCGGAGTAGAGCAACTGCTTTGGGAGACGTGGTCGGGCATCCGGACAACGTGGCCAGTCCAGCGGAGTTGATGGCGGAGGACCATCGCTTCAATGCTGGTGGTCTTTGCTTCTTCCAGCATGCTGACATTTGTCCACTTGTCTTTCCAAGAGATTTGCAGGCTTTTTTGGATGGAACCGTTCCAGGAGTTGCATGTGACGTCTGTAGACAGTCCACGTTTCGCAGGCGTATGGCAGGGTTGGGAGGACAATAGCTTTATAAACAAGCACCCTGGTCTCCCTACGGATGTCCCGGTCCTCAAACACTCTCTGCTTCATTCGGAAAAATGCTGCACTCGCAGATCTCAGGCGGTGTTGTATTTCAGTCTCAATGTTGATGTCTGTAGACAGTCCACGTCTCGCAGGCATATAGCAGGGTTGGGAGGACAATAGCTTTATAAACAAGCCCTTGGTCTCCCTACGGATGTCCCGGTCCTCAAACACTCTCTGCTTCATTTGGAAAAATGCTGCACTCGCAGAGCTCAGGCGTGTGTATTTCAGTGTCAATGTTGATGTCTGTAGACAGTCCACGTCTCGCAGGCGTATAGCAGGGTTGGGAGGACAATACCTTTATAAACAAGCACCTTGGTCTCCCTACGGATGTCCCGGTCCTCAAACACTATCTGCTTCATTCGGGAAAATGCTGCACTTGCAGAGCTCAGGCGGTGTTGTATTTCAGTGTCAATGTTGCTGTCTGTAGACAGTCCACGTCTCGTAGGTGTAGAGCAGGGTTGGGAGGACAATAGCTTTATAAACAAGCACTTTGGTCTCCCTACGGATGTCCCGGTCCTCAAACACTCTGTGCTTCATTCGGAAAAATGCTGCACTCGCAGAGATCAGGTGTTGTTGCATTTCAGTGTCAGTGTTGCTGTCTGTAGACAGTCCACGTCTCGCAGGCGTATGGCAGGGTTGGGAGGACAATAAATGCTGCACTTGTAGAGCTCAGGCGGTGTTGTATTTCAGTGTCAATGTTGACTTTTGTGGAGAGGTGGCTGCCAAGGGAGCGGAAATGGTCCACATTTTCTAATGTTACACCATTAAGCTGTATCTCTGGCATTGGAGAGGGATTGGCTGGTGACTGCTGGAAGAGCACTTTGGTTTTCTCGATGTTCAATGACAGGCCGAGCTTCTCGTATGCTTCTGCAAAGGTGTTTAGAGTGGCTTGTAGGTCTTCTTCTGAATGTGCACAGATGACGTTGTCATCAGCATATTGCAGTTCTATAACAGATGTTGTAACCTTGGTTTTGGCTTTCAGTCTGCTGAGGTTAAATAGCTTGCCCTCTGTCCAATAGATGATTTCTACTCTGGTCCACAGATCCACCAAATAGTACCCTTGCCTAGCTCACATTGAAGTAGTTTGCTTGCAAGAAGGTCATGAGGGACTATGCTGAAGGTCTTCCTGACGTCAAGATCTGCTCCATCCATAGTGTTCATTGCATCTACCAAGCTTGTAACCCTATAAGATGAGATAAGATGAGTCTGGCATGACTTGTTTTTGAGGAATCCATGTTGACGTTGAGTAATCACAGCATTCCTAAGTGATTGCAGGTGGCCTCCTTGAGGATCTGCTCCAGGATCCTTCCTGGTCTGGATGCCAGGCTGAGATGTGCTTGCTGTGATGTTCTCTTCTCCTCCACCCAGGTGTGACACTGCCCTCACCTTGCTTGCTCTACCCAATGGCTCCGGCTAGTGTCCATCAGCTGGTGGAGTCCATCCATGCACTCCAAGGAGAGAGGAGTCGGCTCACGGAGGAAGTGGCCAGGCTCAGGCAGAAGGCGGAAGACCGGGAGAAGGAGACCGAGAACCTGGCCGGTACCTTCTGCCAACAGGTGAGGTCTCAGGTGGAGTGGCCATTGCTCGGCCAAGTTGCATCCTAGATACCTGAGCTTGAGATCGACCTGCCAGTCCCTCTTATCTTTAACTACCTTTGGAAAGTTCTTTATACTTCTCCATTTTAATTGTCTTCATGTTGTTTGTTGTTTGGTTTGCCATTTGAATCCCAGAGCTGGAAGGGACCCCTAAAGGCCATCCAGACCAACCCCCTTCTGCCAGAAGGGAAGGCAACATCTGATCCCTCCTGGCAGATGGCCATCCAACCTCTTCTTAACATCCTCCATCATACTCACAGGCAATATATTCCACTGTCATAGAGTCATAGGATCCTAAAAGGGTTAGAAGGGGCCCCCAAAGGCCATCCATCATTCTGCCATAAGGGAAGGCACTATTCGATTCCTCCCAACAGATAGCCATCCAGCCTCTGCTTAAAGTCCTCCATCACACTCCCTGGCAATATATCCCACTGTCATAGAATCATAGAATCCTAAAAGGGTTAGAAAGGGCCCCCAAATGCCATCCAGACTAACCCCATTCTGCCAGAAGGGAAGACACCATCTGATCCTTCCCGACAGATGGCCATCTAGCCTCTGCTTAACATCCTCCATTACACGTCCAGGCAATATATCCCACTGTCATAGAATCATAGGATCCTAAAAGGGTTAGAAGGGCCCCTCAAAGCCCATCCAGATCAACCCCATTCTGCCAGAAGGAAAGGCACCTTATGATCCCTCCCGACAGATAGCCATTCAGCCTCTGCTTAAAGTCCTCAATCACACTCAAAGGCAATAATCCCCCCATCATAGAATCATAAGATCCTAAAGGGGTTAGAAAGGACCCCCAAATGCCATCCAGACTAACCCCATTCTGCCAGAAGGGAAGACACCATCTGATCCTTCCCGACAGATGGCCATCTAGCCTCTGCTTAACATCCTCCATTACACGTCCAGGCAATATATCCCACTGTCATAGAATCATAGGATCCTAAAAGGGTTAGAAGGGGCCCCCAAAGGCCATCCAGACTAACCCCATTCTGCCTGAAGGGAAGGCACCATCCGATCCCTCCCAACAGATGGCCATCTAGCACCTGCTTAAAGACCTCCAGAGAAGGACACAGGCTCCACCAGATTTGCAAGTCATGTAGGGTTGGAAGGGACCCAAAGAGGATATGCCTGTATCCTCTGGTTCTATCTGTCTATCATAGAATTGATAGATCCAATTCAGGGCATGGCAGTGAGATCAAAGAATCCTAGGATCCTTGAGTTGGAAGGGACTCCCAAAGGCCATCCACACCCCATATATATATGATTCCATGCAGTGCAATTTAACTGTATTGAGCTGCATTATTTGGCAATGTAGACTCACAGACTTATGAAACATTATGCATGGCTTTGGAGGAACCTAAGAGCCATAGAACCCAACAGTTGGAATGGAACCCTAAAGGTCATCCAGTCCAACCCCCCTTTGCCAGGATGGCAGGAAGCCCTCCTAACAGATGGCCAGCCAGCCTCTTTTTGAAACAAACTGACTCCCAGGCAGTTCCATATTCTACTTGAGTTGGAAGGGACCCCCAAAGGTCATCTATTCCAACCCCCTTCGGCCAGGCAGGTAGACACAACCCAAGTCCTCCAAACAGACAACCACCCAGCCTCTGATGAGTACCTGCCTCGCTATCTTTGTACTTGGATGGGCCAGGATAACGTGCTTGGTTCCTTCTCCTCTCCTGGCAGATCCAACGCCTGAAGCAACAGATTCAAGAGCGAGAGGAGGAACTGGCGCGGCTCCGCATGGGAACGGTGAGGAGAGCATCCCCTTCCATCCCTTCCCATCCTTGCAAAACAAAGAAGGGAAAATCAGAGAAACTTATAGCGTTGGAAGGTATCACAAAGGCCATCTAGTCCACCCCCTCCTGTCATTGAGGGAGACATGTCATCATCTATTGAGTAAAGTATTTCTATCCCAACCTTTATCCAAAGATCTCAGGGTGACTTTGGGGTGAAATCCATTTAAAACAATCAATAAGTGCAAAAATCCAGCCATAGCTCAATGTTATGGAAGTTGTAGTTGCCCAAGGTCTTATAGCCTTCTCTGGAATGTGTGCTCATGCTTCACCAAACTACAGCACCTATGTCTGCATCTACACTGTATAATAAATGCAGTTTGACACCACTTTGACTGCCATGACTCAATGTTATGGAAGTTGTAGTTTCCCAAGGTCTTATAGCCTTCTCTCCCAAAGTATGCTGGTGCTTCGCCAAACTACAGCAACTATTGCTGCATCTATTCTGTATAATAAATGCAGTTTGACACCACTTTGACTGCCATGACTCAATGTTATGGAAGTTGTAGTTTCCCAAGGTCTTATAGCCTTCTCTCCCAAAGTATGCTGGTGCTTCGCCAAACTACAGCAACTATTGCTGCATCTATATTGTATAATAAATGCAGTTTGACACCACTTTGACTGCCATGACTCAATGTTATGGAAGTTGTAGTTTCCCAAGGTCTTATAGCCTTCTCTCCCAATGTATGCTGGTGCTTCGCCAAACCACAGCAACTATTGCTGCATCTATTCTGTATAATAAATGCAGTTTGACACCACTTTAACGGCCAGGACTCAATGTTATGGAAGTTGTAGTTTCCCAAGGTCTTATAGACTTCTCTCCCAAACTACAGCAGCTATTGGTGCATCTGTACTGTATAATAAATGCAGTTTGACACCACTTTAATGCCATGGCTCAATGTTATGGAAGTTGTTGTTTCCCAAGGTCTTACAGCCTTCTCTGGAATGTACACTCATGCTTCGCCAAACTACAGCACCCATGGTTGCATCTATATTGTAAATAAATGCAGTTTGACACCACTTTAAGTGCTTGGCTCAATGTTAGGGGGTCCTGGGAGTTGTAGTCTAGTGAGGTATCCACATTATTTGACAGAGAAGGTGAAAAACCTTGTGAAAGAGGAAGAAAGCAAGTGAGCAAACTGGAGAAATAAGGTGCCAGGAGGGAAGGAAGGAAGGAAGGAAGGAAGGAAGGACGTTGGAGAAATAGGCTGCCAGGAACTAAGGGAAGAAGGATGGATGAATGGATGGAAGGAACGAAGGAAGAAGAAAGATTGCTGAAAGAAATAGGCTGCTAGAAGGGAAGGGAGGGAGGGAGGGAGGAGAAGGAAGGAAGGAAGAAAGGGAAGGGAGAGAGAGGGGGAGAAAAGAAGGAAGGAAGGTAGCTGGAGAAACAGAGAAGGGAAGGGGAAGAAGGAAAGAAGGAAGGAAGGAAGGAGGGGAGGAAGGGAAGAAGGAAGAAGGGAGAAAAACAAGAGGGAAGGAAGGAAGAAAGGAGGGAAGGAAGGAGGCAAGATTGCTGGAGAAACCTACTACTAGAAAGGAAAGAAGGAAGGAAGGAGGAAAGAGGGAAGGGAGGAAGGAAGGGAGGGAGGAAGGAAGCAAGAAGAGAAATGAAGGAAGATAGCTGGAGAAACAGAATACTAGAAAGGAAAGACGAAGGAAATAAGGAGGAAAGGAGGAAGAAGGGAAGGGAGGAAGGAAGGGAGGGAGGGAAGGAAGATAGCTGGAGAAACAGACTACTAGAAGGAAGGAAGGAAGGAAGGAAGGAAGGAAGGAAGGAAGGAAGGAAGGAAGGAAGGAGGGGAGGGAGGGAGGGAGGGAGGGAGGGAGGGAGGGAGGGAGGAAGGAAGGAAGGAAGGAAGGAAGGAAGGAAGGAAGGAAGGAAGGAAGGAAGGAAGGAAGAAAGAAAAATTGCTGGAGAAATAGACTGCCAGAAGGGAAGGGAGGGAGGAAGATGGAAAGGAAGGAGGAAAGGAAGAAGGAAAGGAAGGGAGGGAGGGAGATTGCTAAAGAAATAGACTGCTAGAAGAGAAGGAAGGCAGAAGAGGAGGAAAGGAAAGAAGGATGATTGTTGGAGAAATAAGACAGCCAGAAGGGAGGGAGGAAGGGAGGGAAGGAAGGACCCACCAAGACCCCAATCTATCCACTTCTCCTTCTGCTCTGGCTCCCCCTCCCCTCCTTCCATGGGGATCCACTTCTGCCCCATTGGACCTTTTGTGCTTTCTCTCCTTTGCAGGGGATCACCGACTCGGAGAAGCGGATCTACAACCTGACGGTGGAGAACGAGGGGCTGAAGCAGAGCCTGGGCCTCACCCAGGGACTCTTGGAGCAGCTGGCCACCACCTCGGCTCAGCCCCCACCCCACCTCCTCAAGGTCAGGCCCCTTGGCAGGGAACCACAGGGTTTTAGAGTCGGAAGGGACCCCCAGAGGCCATCTAGTCCAACCCGGTCAAAGACTCCCGACAGGTGGCCATCCAGGTTCTGTTTCAGGAAGGAAACTATTAGAATCCCAGCCCTGCATTGAGAGGTTCAAAGCTCCCAATGCTCTGCAGACATTTATTATTATTATTATTATTATTATTATTATTATTATCATTATTATTTTGTTTATTTATACCCTGCTTGTTCTCTCCACCAGGAGACTCATTAAAAGCATTTCCATACAATTTAAATTCTGCAAACATACAAACATTAGCAAGAAGTCAAGAATGAAAAGCGTATACCCAGGTGGCCAACTGCAAGGTCAAAACAATAAGGCAAATTTCAGTATCTGATGCTGCAATGCAGACTTGGATTGGCTGGGTCTTGTGTAAAAGTAGGGCAACTAAGGTATTTTCTTCTGGATGTCCTCCTTGATGGAGTTGAGGATGGTGCTAATGGAGAGATCTAGGTTGGAGAAAATGTAGGAGGAGAGATTATGATGATGATGAACCTGGGGAAATTGCGAAAGTATAATAATATTAGCGACTTAGAGCTATGTATTGTTGAAGGCTTTCATGGCCGGAATCACAGGGTGGTTGTAGGTTTTTTGGGGCTATATGGCCACGTTCTAGAGGCATTCTCTCCTGACATTTCACCTGCATCTATGGCAAGCATCCTCAGAGGTTGTGAGGTCTGTTGGAACTAGGAAAAAGGGTTTATATATCTGTAGAAAGACCAGGGTGGGACAAAGGACTCTTGTCTGCTGGAGCTAGGTGTGAATGTCTCGACTGACCACCTTGATTAGCATGTGATGGCCTGGCAGTGCCTGGGGGAATCTTTTGTTGAGAGGTGATTAGATGTCCTTGATTTCCTTGTTTCCTCAAGCAGGGTATAAACAAGCTGGAGCTAGGTGTGAATGTCTCAACTGGCCACCTTGATGAGCATTTGATGGCCTGGCAGTGCCTGGGGCAATCTTTTGTTGAGAGGTGATTAGATGTCCCTGATTGTTTCCTCTCTGTTGTTTTACTGTTGTCATTTTAGAGGTTTTTTTTAATACTGGTAGCCAGATTTTGTTTATTTTCATGGTTTCCTCCTTTCTGTTGAAGTTGTCCACATGCTTGTGGATTTCACTGGCTTCTCTGTGTCATCTAACATGGTGGTTGTGAGAGTGGTCCAGCATTTCTGTGTTTTCAAATAATACACTGTGTCCAGGTTGGTTCATACGGTGCTCTGCTATGGCTGACTTCTCAGGTTGAAGTAGTCTGCAGTGCCTTTCATGTTCCTTGTTCCAGTATTAAAAAACCCTTAAATTACAACAGCACAACAACAGAGAGGAAGCAAACAAGGACATCTAATCACCTATCAACAAAAGATTGCTCCAGGCACTGCCAGGCAATCAAATGCTAATCAAGGTGGTCAGTTGAAACATTCACACCTAGCTCCAACAGGCAAGAGTCCTTTGTCCCACCCTAGTCATTTCACAGATATATAAACCCATTTTTCCTAGTTCCAACAGACCTCACTACCTCTGAGAATGCTTGCCATAGATGCAGGCAAAACGTCAGGAGAGAATGCCTCTAGACCATGGCCATATAGCCCAAAAAAACCTACAACAACCCAAAGGACTCTTGTCTGCTGGAGCTAGGTGTGAATGTCTCAACTGACCACCTTGATTAGCATTTGATGGCCTGGCAGTGCCTGGGGCAATCTTTTGTTGAGAGGTGATGAGATGTCCTTGATTGTTTCCTCTCTATTGTTGTGCTGTTGTAATTTTAGAGTTTTTTAAATACTGGTGGCCAGATTTTGTTCATTTTCATGGTTTCCTCCTTTCTGTTGAAATTGTCCACATGCTTCTTGTGGATTTCAATGGCTTCTCTGTGTAGCCTGACATGGTGGTTGTTGGAGTGGTCCAGCATTTCTGTGTTCTCAAATAAGATGCTGTGTCCATTGTCCCACCCTGGCCACTCCACAGATATATAAACTGTTGAGATTAATTTCACAATTCAGCAGCAGATCAGTTGCACAACTTCAGCGCTTTCCAGTAGCTTCTTCCTGCACAGCTCTCTTCAGTCAACTGTTCCCACAGCCTGCAGCCACGCTGGAACCTTTTACAGACACTTGAGCACATGCCCGGCCATTGTCAGTTTTACCATTGTCTTTCCCCCAGTCTAGATGACATTACAAACTTACCACAGCATACAGTTATATCTTGTCTTAGCAGACAGGTTCTTTTAATCATTTACATATAGCCTTTCATGAACAACATCATAGCACAAGGAGAGAGAAATACACACTGTACATGACTTCCTTGTATACAATTCTATACAATTACACATAGCAATCTCTGATTGGTTCCCAACTCATTAACTTAACTCAGACCCAGGATTACATCATTCACAATCACCTGGACTAGGCCAGAACACATTCCCCAAATGATGTCCTATATACAGTTAATGCATGACTCAGCATTTCCAATAGAAGCCCATTAGCAGTGCATGACTCAGCTATATTACATTACAATACACTGTAAAACCTGACATAAACCCTTATTCCTAGTTCCAACAGACCTCACAACCTCTGAGGATGCTTGCCATAGATGCAGGCGAAACGTCAGGAGAGAATGCCTCCTGACGTGGCCATATAGCCCAAAAAAACCTACAACCACCCAGACTTAGAGCTAGCTTTCCTTGTTCACATTGCTTGCATTAGTGCAACCTCCAATCTCTCTCTGTCTCACCTTCCAGGAGAATGAGGACCTGCGGGGCAAAGTCCAGTGCCTGGAAGCCACTTTGCAGCAGAAGGTGGAGGAGGCGGTGGGGCTGGAGGCCCAGATGGACCGTCTCCAGTGGCGCAAAGAGGAGGAAGTGCGCCGCCTGGACGAGCAGCTGCGTGACCTCCAGCTCTCCTTGGAAGCCCAAAAGAGCCGCCCACCTGAGATCCAGGTGAGCCCGGGTGCAGTTCCTCATGTGCAGCTATTGGCTGCCTTCAAGTCCTTCTTGTCTCGGGCTGAGAGAGTGTGACTCTCCCAAGACCACCCAATGGCCAAGTGCAGATTCAAACCAGGGTCTCCAGAGACCTCGTCCAACACTAAAACCACCATATTATGAGCCTGCTGTTTGCAGAATACAACCACCTAGCTGATCGGCTTAATCAGTTTGGGAGGCTGCTTTGCCGACTGAATCATCCATTAGCTCAGCCCCTAGATTACACACAAGGGAGGACCACCTGCGAGTCTTTGGACCCTGACCCTGAAAATGCCAGAGACCTAGCTTGGGATCAAAACCGGGACTATCCCAAGGAGTCTCCCTTAACTCTGCAAAGAGCTTCCCTGATAAATGGAGAGCCATTTGAGAGTCCCGAGATGAGCCAGGACGCATCCTCGATGCCAAAAGGGGAGATTCTGGAGTCTGCTTCTCATGGCTGCTTGTTCGATGGTTTTTGCCCTCTCGATCTCGGACTGTCCTACCCATGCCCTTGGTCTGGGCGGGGAGCTCCGGGGACCACCAATCAGGAAAAGGATTGGCCCTCTCTGCCTGAAGTGGAGGCATTGGATGTGACAGAGATCCTTAGACGGGTGCCTGTCTCTCCCTTAGTGTCCCCCTTTTGTGGAAGCCCCCAGCGACGTCGCTGCCTCTCTCTATCAAAGAGGCAAGCTCCGAAGATGGCGACTGATCTTGGGGCCACTGTTGGTGAGCTTCTATCTTCCTCTCCAACTCCCAAGAAGTTCCGGCGCAGGCGCGCGGGTTTTCTTGATCAGAGATGGAAACGCCACCATGATATGCACCAGATCTCTGATGAAAGGCCAGAGCAAACTATTTTGCTGGCGGAGGGAGCTTCTGGCGCTTTGCAGAGTACTGGATTGACTGCAGGCCAGGACAGACTGACGGTGGCCTCTGGAGGGCCGGAAGCCCCAGACATGGACAGATGTACAGCGATAGGAACTGGCAGACCTCTGAAACGTAGGTCCCAGAGACGTGGCTGTCATCAAAAGAAATTTAAAACTAGAATCTTCTGGGGAGTGGGATTTGGCAACCGGACAAGATCTACAGCTACTGCCCCCTCCCACAAATTGGCCTACGCTCCCCCAGGTGGCTCCAGATCTGTAAATATGGAGGAGAGAGTACAACCCCAAGAAACCAGAGCCTGGGACTCAAATATAAGAACTGTGGGCATAAAAGAGAGAGTGTCTTCCCAGTCTATGGGAGTTAAGAACCCACTCCAGCACTCTCAAGGGAATCTGGATCCGACATCTTCTAGATTATCCCCCCACCCACAATGCTGGCCGGGTGCTCTGGCCTTTACACCTGCTCCTCACCACTCTGAGGGCCCCACTTATGACCACTTGTTAATTGGCCATGCCCCATCTCCTTTTCAGATGGCCAGTCAAACACTGGGTACCTAATCTGTGCTGCAGAGCCTCCAAGAGAAGTAGGTCTATGCATGGGGATTCCTACGATCTCTGGGAGGGGGAGATACGATGGTAGGCGCAGGCCGAATACTAGAGGGAGGTTGAGTCGGCGGGAGACTCGGCCCCCCTCTAACCTGCGGCCTATCCCCAGGTACATCTGTGACAGGCAACCAGTTTCCTCCCCTCCTACTCTGGTGTTAGTGAATGCTAGGTCCATAAGGAACAAAACTGCTACCATCAGGGACTTTCTTAATGATCAGGGAGCTGACCTAGTGTGTATTACAGAAACTTGGATCCAAGAGGGGGATGAGATCCTACTCCAGGAAATAACATCTCCAGGTTATGCAATCACTCACCAGATGCGGACTGGGAGGCGGGGGGGTGGGGTGGCTATGCTCGCCCGAGAAAGTTTTTCTCTTAGGGCAGTTCCTGTGCTGAGCATCCCTGGCATTGAAAGTGTTGGCCTGGTGTGGGATTCCTGTGAGAGCACAGCCTTTCTGCTGGTATACCGTGCGCCCAGCGCACCAGTGGACAGCCTATCCCAGCTGCTTGAGACTGTGTCGGAGTGGTCCCTGAGGTTCCCCAGACTTATCGTCTTGGGGGATTTCAACGTCCACGCTGATGCAGACTCTTGTTCATCAGCGGCTATGGACCTAGTGTCTACCATGGAGACACTAGGACTCTCCCTCTGTACTACTGGGCCCACGCATCGGGCGGGGCACATGTTAGATTTGATTTTCAGTGCAGGAATTCAAGTGACCCAAGCCTCCACAATAGAGGTTCCATGGTCGGATCACTGCGCCCTGAGAGTCCAGTTGGAGCATGCCTACCCACGCTGCAAGGGCGCCGAGCCAATTTGGGCTCGCCCAAGGAGACTTATGGAACCCAGTAGGTTCCGGAATGCTCTGAGGGATCTGGAGCCTGCCAGCGACTCGATCGATGTGCAGGTGGACACATGGAACATCTGGCTATCCAATGCACTCGACGAGATCGCCCCTAGACGCCCTCTCAAACCCCGTCGAAATCGGTCTCCTTGGTTCACCGAGGAACTTCGACTGATGAAGCGGGAAAAGAGACAGCTGGAGGGCGTGTGGCGAGAACTCCGTGACGGGGCATCGAGATCAGCTTATGAGGCATTCAGGGAATCCTATGAGCATGCTATCACTGAGGCAAAGCGAGTATATTATGCTTCTTTGATAGCGTCTGCTAGCTCACGCCCGGCAAAATTGTTCAAAATAATTCGATCTCTAACGACGGTTCCTACCGTCCCAAAAAGTGGTGATCAGGCCCCTTCAGCCGAGGTTTTTCAGAGCTATTTTGCAGACAAGATCTCGCTACTTCGCCGGGACCTCCCTGCCACAATTGATACAGTGAGAGAACTTGAGACTCCGTGGCCACTTGCTGGGCCCCCTCGACCGGTTCATCCCGCTGGATGCAGGGGCTGTCGATAGGCTCATAGCTGCAGCTAGACCGACCACTTGCTCCCTCGAACCGTGTCCCTCTTGGTTGGTGAAATCCTGCTTGGAGGGATTACGGGACCCTCTGTTGAAGATCATAAACAGCTCCCTTGAGCAAGGAGTCTTTCCAGAGGGTTTAAAAGAGGCGGTGGTCTCTCCTTTGCTGAAGAAACCAGATTTAGATCCCTCGGTTCCCTCCAGTTACCGCCCAGTTTCAAATCTCTCGTTCCTGGGCAAGGTGATTGAGAGGGCAGCAGCGGAGCAGTTGCAGCAATTCCTAGACGACACAGCCGGACTAGATCCCTTCCAATCCGGCTTCCGTGCGGGGCACGGGACAGAGACTGTGCTGGTCTCCATCACGGATCACCTTCGATGCCAGCTTGACCAGGGCGGGTCAGCGCTGCTTGTGTTATTGGATCTCACAGCAGCATTTGACACAGTCGACCACAATCTCTTGACCCACCGCCTTGCTGTTGCTGGAATCAGGGGGACAGCTTTAAACTGGCTGTCCTCCTTTCTTCACAACCGTGGACAGCGAGTGGAGAGGGGAGGCCTGGTCTCTGAGAGGTCCCCTCTATCTTGTGGGGTTCCTCAGGGGGCCATTCTCTCCCCTCTGTTGTTTAACATCTATATGCGACCACTTGCTCAGCTGGTTCGAGGTTTTGGGCTTGAGTGTTATCAGTACGCCGATGACACTCAGCTGGTGCTGAAGATGGAAGGCCGACCGGACTCTGTACCCGATTGTTTCCATCAGTGCCTCGAGGCCGTGACTGGATGGCTGCGTGCCAGCAGGTTGAGGGTGAATCCAGCAAAGACGGAGATCCTATGGCTGGGTGGATCGGGCAGTGGGGACATCCATCTGCCCACCCTGGATGGCGAGGCGTTACGCCCGTCATCATTGGTCAAGAGTCTGGGAGTCCTTTTGGACCCTCTGCTGACAATGGAGGCCCAGGTCTCCGCCGTGAGCAGAACCGCCTTCTTTCACCTGCGGCAGGCTAGACGGCTGGCCCCTTACCTGTCCAGGGACGACCTAGCTACGGTGATCCAGGCCAGTCCAGTCATCTCAAGACTGGACTACTGTAACGCCCTCTACATTGGCCTCCCTCTGTCGGTGATTCGGAAGCTCAAGTTGGTACAAAACGCAGCTGCTCGGCTTCTTGCGGGAATTCCGATGAGATGCCACATAACACCAATCTTACTACAGCTGCATTGGTTACCAATTGAGCACCGGATCACTTTCAAAGGGATGGTACTCACCTTTAAGGCCTTGCATGGTCTGGGGCCAATGTATCTGAGGGATCGTCTCACCCCCTACCAACCCCAGAGATCCCTCCGTTCTGAGGACCAAGATCTATTGGAGGTCCCCAGTGTCAAGACCTTGCGTCTAACGGCAACCAGACGCAGAGCCTTCACAGCAGTGGCGCCATCAGTCTGGAATGCTCTGCCACCTGAGGTTCGTGCCCTGCGGGACTTACCAGCTTTCCGCAGGGCATGTAAGACATACCTGTTTCGACAGGCTTTTAATGTTTGATAGTGTTGTTTTTAAATTGTTTTAAATTGCTTTTAAATTTTGTTAGATTTTAGCCATTCTTGTAAGCCGCTCCGAGCCCCAGGGGAGTGGCGGCATAGAAGTTTACATAATAAATAAACAAATAAATAAATAAATAAATGATGCCTTAACCAACTGGAAACCAGTACGTGGATGACATACCTGCATCTTACAAAGGATGCAGGTACTCATAGAATCCTAGAGTTGGAAGAGACCTGTTGGGCCATCCAGTCCAACCCCATTCTGCCAATAAGCAGGAAAATCACATTCAAAGCACCCCTGACAGATGGCCATCCAGCTTCTGCTTCAAAGCCTTCAAAGAAGGAGCCTCCACCACACTCCAGGGCAGAGCGTTCCACTGCTGAACGCCTCTCACAGTCAGGAAGTTCTTCCTTGTGTTCAGGTGGAATCTCCTTTCTTGTAGTTTGAAGCCATTGTTCCATTGCGTCCTAGTCTCCAAGGAAGCAGAAAGGAAGGCCCCTCCCTCCTCCCTATGACTTCCTCTCACATATTTATACTTGGCTATCATGTCTCCTCTCAGCCTTCTCTTCTTCAGGCTAAACATGCCCAGCTCCTTAAGCCGCTCCTCATAGGGCTTGTTCTCCAGACCCTTGATCATTTTAGTCACCATTCCAGCTTCTATAGTATGTTTCCATTGGCAATTATCACAAGTCAAAACTATTTGATGGACAGTGTAGATGCATCCTTAGAAAAAAAATACATTTACGTAACAACAACAACAACAGCAACAACACTGTGTAACACAATAGCACAATTAAACAGGAAACAACATTTTCAAATCAGGACACGGTAGATGCACCCTTAGAAAAATTACATTTACATAACAATAATAACAATAACAACACTATGTTACACAATTTTGGGGTGCTTTCTGGGAGACATGTCAATGGTATTTCATACTACTTAAGGATTGTAGTTTGCACCCAGCTTATCTGTCATGGCTGCCTCTTATGGGGCACTGGGACTTGTAGTTTCCTGCCATGTATTGAAGAAGGTCCAGAGCTGTGTGTAATGAAAGTCGCAATGAAGGAGTGCAATTGTGTGGAGTAGAAGGGATCGAAGCCCCTAGTTTTGGAAATAAATGCCATACAAAGTGCAATATTTGAATGAGATAATGATCATGTATCTGCATGTCTCACAGTCAGGAAGTTCTTCCTCATGTTCAGATGGAATCTCCTCTCTTGTAGTTTGATGGCTTCAAACTACAAGAGAGGAGATTCCATCTGAACATGAGGAAGAACTTCCTGACTGTGAGAGCCGTTCAGCAGTGGAACTCTCTGCCCCGGAGTTTGGTGGAGGCTCCTTCTTTGGAAGCTTTTAAGCAGAGCTGGATGGCCATCTGTCAGGGGTGATTTGAATGCAATATTCCTGCTTCTTGGCAGGGGGTTGGACTGGATGGCCCATGAGGTCTCTTCCAACTCTTTGATTCTATGATTCTATGATTCTTTGTGTTTGCAAATATACATAAAATACAATTAACACACCATCTCCTCCTGTTTGCCTGTATATAATGATCATGTATCTGCGTGTGTTTGCACACACACACACATACAGTGCATCTGCATATGTTTGCATATATATGTGTGTGTATATATACAAACCCACACACACACAACATCTCCTGTTTGCCTGTATATAATGATCTGCATGTGTTTGCAAATATATCTAAAATACGGTGCATCTGCATGTGTTTGCATATATGTGTGTGTACACACACATACACACACGTAACATCTCCTGTTTGCCTGTATATAATGATCCTATACCCGCATGTGTTTGCAAATATATCTAAAATATGGTGCATCTCCATGTGTTTGCATATACACACAACATCTCCTGTTTGCCTGTATATAATGATCCTATATCTGCATGTGTTTGCAAATATATATACAATATGGTGCATCTCCATGTGTTTGCATATATATGTATGTGTATGTATATATACATATATATATACACACACACATACATACACACACAGCATCTCCTGTTTGCCTGTATATAATTATGATATATCTGCATAAGTTTGCAAATATATATAAAATACAATGCATCTGCATGTGTTTGCATATATCTGAATGTGTTTGCGTATAGATAGATAGATAGATAGATAGATAGACACACACACACAACATCTCCAACATCTCTCTTCCTGAAAGCTCCACATTTAGAATGATAGAATCCTAGATTTAGGAGGGACCCTCAAAGGCCATCCAGTCAAGCCCCTTCTGCCAGCTGAGGGGACACAATCAAAGCACTCCCGACAGTTGACCACCCGTTTCTTTTCTCCAATGCATATCCAGTACGTCACCCAGACGGTGGAGGTGGACTCCCCGCGCAGCCTGCAAGCCGTGGCCGAAGCCGAGGAGCGCAACCGGACCTTGACCAAGCAGCTCTCGTGCCAAACCCAGCGCTGCCAGCGGATGACCCAACAGCTCCACTCCTCCGAAGAGGTGGCCCGAGGACTGCGGAACAAGGTCAGGCAGGAACGGGGTCAGCAAGGGTGGTTCAAGAGGGAAGGATGGATGCCTAAGCACTCTCCTCCTTCTCCCTCAGGCACGGGTCAACTTGGGCCCTCCCTCCAGGTGTTTTGGACTTCAACTCCCACAATTCCTAACAGCCGGTGTGGGAGTTGAGGTCCAAAACACCTGGAGGGAGGGCCCAAGTTGGCCCGTGTCCATTTCACCTTATTTTATTATCTCCTCTCCCTTTGCCTTTTTCATTATACTCTTCTATTCTTTATTTACTAATCTTCTTCTTTTACTTCTATTCCTTCTTCTATTTTGTCTTCTTGATTAACTTCTACTTCTTCCTCTTCCTCTGGCAGGCCTGGCAGTGCCTGGGGCAATCTTTTGTTGAGAGGTGGTTAGATATCCTTGTTTGTTTCCTCTCTGTTGTTGTGCTGTTTTAATTTTAGAGTTTTTTTTAATACTGGTAGCCAGATTTTGTACATTTTCATGGTTTCCTCCTTTCTGTTGAAATTGTCCACATGCTTCTTGTGGATTTCAATGGCTTCTCTGTGTCATCTGACATGGTGGTTGTGAGAGTGGTCCAGCATTTCTGTGTTCTCAAATCATATGCTGTATCCAGGCTGGTTCCTCAGGTGCTCTGCTATGGCTGACTTCTCTGGTTGGAGTAGTCTGCAGTGCCTTTCATGGTCCTGGATTCGTGTTTGGGCCAGTGATTGCGGCCATGAAAGCCTTCGACAATACTTAAGAAGAATGCTTGGCTATACTTGCTGGGCCTTTGTGATCCCCCTTACACAATGAAGCCTATCCTGTCCATAAATGCTGCTGGGTGACCCCTGAGTGGACGAAAGCAGCATCCGTTGCAAGGCAGTGGCTTTGAGCAGAGAGTTCACAGGGCTTCAAAGGCCCATTTCCTCTTTACATTTGCCCTGGAAGCTTGAAAGAAGGTGTTTCTGTGCACAGTATCGTACTGGAAATCTCTTAATGATTCCTAGAGAAGGGAAGGATAGAGATCCTAGACGGAACCGGTTGCTGAGTGAAGCTACACTTTCCTCATTATGGCCATCTCCAAATTATTTATTTATTTATTTATTTATTTACTGTATTTGTATACCTCCTTTCTCAGCCAATTGGCGACTCAAGGCGGTTTCCAACAAATCAGTATACATAAAACAATATAGATAAAAAACATTAAACAATATAAAACATCACAAAAGTAATAATAACAACATTATCAGCGTCTCATTATTCTGAAGCATTATCCAATTCCATTGTCAGGTCATTCAATTTCCTATATTCGCTACTCTGTATTTGTAAAAGCTTGCTCGAATAGCCACATTTTAACTTGCCTCCAAAACGTCAAGAGGGAGGGAGCAGATCTGATCTCCCTAGGGAGGGTGTTCCATAGCCGAGGGGCCACTACTGAGAAGGCCCTGTCTCTCGTCCCTGCCAAACGTGCTTGTGATGATGGCGGGACCGAGAGTAGGGCCTCCCCAGATGATCTTAAAGACCTCAGTGGTTCGTAAAGGGAGATACATTTCAAATGTGTTTCTTTATTTCCACTGATGACAGATCTCCGCTTATGAGTCTGAAATCGCAGGGTTGCGGCAAGAACTGCTCTGCGAGATCAACCAGTTGGAGGCCAGAAAGGAAGAGGCCGTCCGGGAGGCCTCCCAGTGCTCCCAGCAACACTTGCAGCACCTGCGCCAGCAGCTGGCAGGTAACACTATGCAACAAACTTTGGAAAATGTTCTGTTCCTGGTTTGAAAGTGTTGTTTCCTGTTTAATTGTGCGGTCCTTACTTTGAAAGTAGTTGTTCTACTCCACAAACTATGTTGAATTGGCTCTTAGGAATTGTGGGAGTTGAAGTCCAAAACACCTGGAGGGCCCAAGTTTGCCCATGCCTGGTATTGTATCTCTGCATTTCATTGTTTGCCCTTTCCGCTTTAGTGCCCCACATTTCTTGTAGCTCTCAGGTAGCTTCAGCACCTTGGAAAGCTCCCTGAAGCTTTGCTGAAATAGAAGCCTGTGGCTGTTCTAGAGAGAAAAAAATGTGCCCTCCTTGTAATGTATCCATTACAGTTACTACCTGCTTAGAATTCCTTCTATAAAAACAAAAAGTGGTAGAACACCAAAGCTTCCAGCAATGGAAAAGAAAATCCACTTTAATTGCCTTGGTTCAATGCTACAAGGTTTGAATGAAAAGTAATGCCTCTACCTTCGTTACTTGAGTTTGGATGGGACTATTTTAATAAATCAAACACAGAAATAATCCTTAGAATGTGCTCTTTAACTACCACTACTCACTTTCCCACACAATCACCAGACAATTGGATACATTTTTTTTGGGCTATATTGCCATGTTCTAGAGGCATTTTCTCCTGACATTTTGCCTGCATCTATGACAAGCATCCTCAGAGGTAGTGAAGTCTGTTGAAACTAGGAAAAAGGGTTTAAATATCTGTGGAATGACCAGGGTGGGACAAAGGACTCTTGTCTGCTGGAGCTAGGGGGTGAATGTTTCAACTGGCAGTGCCTGGAGCAATCTTTTGTTGAGAGGTGATTAGATGTCCTAGTTTGTTTCCTCTCTGTTGTTGTGCTGTTGTAATTTTGGAGTTTTTTTAATACTGGTAGCCAGATTTTGTTCATTTTCATGGTTTCCTCCTTTCTGTTGAAATTGTCCACATGCTTGTGGATTTCATTGGCTTCTCTGTGTATTCTGATATGGTGGTTGATGGAGTGGTCCAGCATTTCTGTGTTCTCAAATAATATACTGTGTCCAGGCTGGTTCATCAGGTGCTCTGCTATGGCTGACTTCTGTGGTTGAAGTACTCTGCAGTGCCTTTCATGTTCCTTGATTCATGTTTGGGAAATGCTTCATTTGGTGGTATCTACATCAAAACTCCAACCAACCATCACCCAAGTCAAAAAGGAAGCACCATTAAAGCCTTGGCAGACCGTGCAAAAAGAACCTGCGAAGCCCACCTCCTTCAAGAGGAACTGAACCACCTCAACTGGGCTCCCCAGGCCAGTGGAGACTCCACCTCAGACATCAGAAGAGCTGCAAGATCAAGAAGAAGCCATGAGAGTCAAGACGAAGATCCACCCAGAGGGAAAGGGTTCTTGACAGACATCAAGGGAACCACTGACCGCATTGTGAAGCTGATGAGGAAACACAACATACAAACTATCTATAGACCCACCAAGAAAATCCAACAAATGCTACGTTCAGCAGAGGACAAGAGGGATCCTCTCACTTCTGCAGGAGTCTACCGGATACCATGCAGCTGTGGACAAGTCTACAGAGGGACCCCCAAACGCAGCATTGCACAAACATGAATCAAGGAACATGAAAGGCACTGCAGACTACTTCAACCAGAGAAGTCAGCCATAGCAGAACACCTGATGAACCAACCTGGACACAGCATATTATTGGAGAGCACAGAAATGTTGGACCACTCCAACAACCACCATGTCAGAGTACACAGAGAAGCCATTGAAATCCACAAACATGTGGACAATTTCAACAGAAAGGAGGAAACCATGAAAATGAACAAAATCTGGCTACCAGTATTAAAAAACTAAAAAATGACAACAGCACAACAACAGAGAGGAAACAAACAAGGACATCTAATCACCTCTCAGCAAAGGTTTGCTTCAGGCACTGCCAGGCCATCAAATGCTAATCAAGGTGGTCAGTTAAAACATTCACACCGAGCTCCAACAGACAAGAGTCCTTTTTCCCACCCTGGTCATTCCACAGATATATAAACCCTTTTTCCTAGTTCCAACAGACCTCACAACCTCTGAGGATGCTTGCCATAGATGCAGGCGAAACGTCAGGAGAAAATGCCTTTAGAACATGGCCATATAGCCCGAAAAAACCTACAACAACCCAGTGATTCCGGCCATGAAAGCTTTTGACAATAAATTGGATACATTTCTGCCAACAATGAACAAGTTTTGTGAAGCCATCATGGAGGAAGTCAACACTCTGTTTCTGCAACCAGCGTCTCACAGTTCTCTCAATGTCTTCATCGGAAGCATCATGATGTCCCCACAGATCTTCTTTCATTATTGGGAACAGATGGAAGTCAGGCTGTGCTAAATCTGGACTGTATGGAGGATGTCGTATGGTAGTGAGATCCCGTCTCTGAAGTTTCAAGTCTGTGCACTTTCATTTCAGGCGTCAGCATCCTGGGTACCCATTGGGCACAGATCCTCCAATAGCCAAGCAAAGCAATAACGTGACCCACATTTTCTTGTGAAATGCTGATTATGCTTGAAATTTCTCTCTAAGTGATACAACGATCGTCCTGAATCAATTGTCAACCTTTTGCTTGTGAAACTTGGTGGTTTCTGTCACAGGACGTCCAACTCTTTGTCATGCAACTCAGTTGTTCCCACCTTAACATCTTTAAAATTACTGGTCCAACGATGCACAGTACTCACATCAACACAATCACCTTAAGCAGCTTGCATTCTCTGATGAATCTCCTTTGGGGTGACACCTTCTGCTCTCAATAATTCAATGACTGCATGTTGCTTAAGTTGCATTGACCGACTATCTGCGCTGGGTTTCATACTGTGCATTTTAACAACACAACTGTTCAATGCTAAATGGAACTGTAGAGGAGAGCCTACTGAACAAGCCAGTACCTGCCGCATACGTTTCTTAAGTCCCATTGACCGACCGTCTGAGCAGGGTACCATACTGCACACTTTATCAACACAACCGTTCAATGCTAAGGCTTCCTGCCAAAAAGGAACTGTAAAGGAGAGTCTACTAAACAAGCCAGTACCTGCCGCATACGTTGCTTAAGTCCCATTGACCGACCGTCTGAGCAGGGTACCATACTGCACACTTTAACAACACAACCGTTCAATGCTAAGGCTTCCTGCCAAAATGGAACTGTAGAGGAAAGTCTACTAAACAAGCCAGTACCTGCCGCATATTAATACTGCCATATGTTGAGGAATTACGAAGGTGGAGGCATTACTTTTCATTCAACCCTCATATATTATGGAGTCATGGGATCTGTAGTTTGACAAGGCCTTGAAAAATGCTGATGTGTCACCAAACTACAAATCCCAGGATTACATAGGATTTGGTCAATGACAGTTAAATTATAGATGATGTGATGATGATGGTGATGGTGGTGGCATTCTTGAAGTCTGCTGGGATTTTCTCGGTCACCCACACTTTTTCTATGAGCTGGTGGAGTTGGTGTGTCAGCTCGGGTCCTCCCTCTTTAAAGATTTCAGCAGGGATCCCATCCGGTCCGCTGGCTTTGTTATTCTTTTGTTGGCTGATGGCATTGCTGACTTCTTCCAGACTAGGCAGTGCTGCAAGCTCATCCCTGGTTTGTTGTTGCGGGATTTGTGAGAGGACCTCTTCGGCCACATTGGAGCTGCGGTTCAGGGGGCTTTGGTAGTGTTCTTTCCAACGTAGTGCAATTGAGTTTTGGTCCTTCAGGAGTTTGGTTCCATCTGATGAGCGTACAGGCTGTATGCCATGGTTTCTTGGTCCATAGATGACCCCACTGGACGCGGCAGTCCAGTCAGGGATGAGAGAGGCAGACTATGTTTAGGGCACCTTTTCTAGCCCCCTCCCCATGTGGGGTGAGCAGAGTGGGTCCTCAATAGGGCTGCTCAGTCGCGGATACAGCTGCCGAACTACTCAACTGCCTCAGACCTTGAGGTAGAACGACCTCAAGGTAGATGATGTCCAAAAGAGGAGCTCCTGAAGCAGCTTTGGCTCAGCACTAAGATTACTATGTTATGTGAATCTAATGTGCAAAGTGATTTGCACAAAGTGCAAAGGTGAGTGTTAGATTCAAGTAAATACAGTAAATTCTTGGCCTCACTTTCCTTGCAGGGTTAGGAATCAGTATGCCAAGCCATTTCTCTTCTCCTTGTCTTCTCTTCCAGGCGTGCAACAGCGTCTAGACTCCCTCCAGCCGCTCCTCCGGGGCATGAAAACCGACTACGGCAGCCTGCGTGGACAAGTGCGCAACTTTGCCGACTGCTACGAAGCCGCCCTCAATGAGGCTCGGAGGCAGGTGAGAGCCTTGGGCAGGTGAAGGGTGTTGGGTTTCGCCTGACAGCTGGGGACTGTGAGAATATTTGGTATCTACAGCAGAGATCTGAGTGCAGCGTAGCCATCGCTATATATGAGCATACGGTAGGAAGCGGGAGAGAATCATAGAATCATAGAATCAAAGAGTTGGAAGAGACCTCATGGGCCATCCAGTCCAACCCCCTGCCAAGAAGCAGGAATATTGCATTCAAATCACCCCTGACAGATGGCCATCCAACCTCTGTTTAAAAGCTTCCAAAGAACATGGTGCTCCCTTCTCAAGCAAAAGGGAAGAAAGCACTAAAGGTTTTTTTGGGAACAAGGTTGGAGGGACCTCTCCATGCAGCATTAAGGTAATAAAGTACTGAAGACTTTTGGGAAGGAGGTGGAAGTGACCTTGCACATCCAGGCATGAAACCAAACACAGCTTGGGTTACATAGATCTAGTAAACAGAGAACAGTCATAGAGTCATAGAATCAAAGGGCTGGAAGAGACCTCCTGGGCCATCCAGTCCAACCCCCTGCCAAGAGCAGGAATATTGCATTCAAATCACCCCTGACAGATGGCCATCCAGCCGCTGTTTAAAAGCTTCCAAAGAAGGAGCCTCCACCACAATCCGGGGCAGAGAGTTCCACTGCTGAACGGCTCTCACAGTCAGGAAGTTCTTCCTCGTGTTCAGATGGAATCTCCTCTCTTGTGGTTTGAAGCTATTGTTCCCTTGCGTCCTAGTTTCCAGGGAAGCAGAAAACAAGCTTGCTCCCTCCTCCCCCCTGTGGCTTTCTGTCACATATTTATACATGGCTATCATATCTCCTCTCAGCCTTCTCTTCTTCAGGCTAAACATGCCCAGCTCCTTAAGCCGCTCCTCATAGGGCTTGTTCTCCAGACCCTTGATCATTTTAGTTGCCCTCCTCTGGACACATTCCAGCTTGTCAATATCTCTCTTGAATTGTGGTGCCCAGAATTGGACACAATATTCCAGGTGTGGTCTAACCAAAGCAGAAAAGAGCATGGGGAGCAGGACTTCCCTGGACCTAGACACTATGCTCCTCTTGATGCAGGCCAAAATCCCATTGGCTTTTTTTGCCACCACATCACATTCCTGGCTCATGTTTAACTTCCTCCCCACGAGGACTCCAAGATCTTTTTCACACGTACTGCTCTTAAGCCAGGCATCCACTATTCTATATCTTTGCATTTCGTTTTTTTCTGCCTAAGTGGAGTCTCTTGCATTTGTCCCTGTTGAACTTCATTTTGTTAGTTTTGGCCCATCTCTCTAATCTCTCAAGATCGTTTTGAATCCTGCTCCTGTCCTCTGGAGTATTGGCTATCCCTCCCAATTTGGTGTCGTCTGCAAACTTGATGATCCTGCCTTCTAACCCTTCATCTAAGTCAGCAGCCACATCCCACAGGACAGCCTCCACGTCCCACAGGACAACAGTCACGTCCCACAGTGGTCCCTGTGTCCCTCATTGCTCCAGATACCAGCATGGATGCTTCTTCAGTTCCAACAGGGATTATTATAGAGTCTGGGCTAATTATAGAGTCGGTGTTGCACTCCAGACCAGGAAAGCCCTCTGACTTTAAACACCACACAGCTGAGTAAAAATGCAGGCAGTTTATTGAAGATAATTAAAAAGTAGTAGCAGTAAAAAAATACTCCATAAAATAGGTAAATCCAATTATGTAAAAAGATAAGCAGAAACGAATAGTCCAGGAAATTAGTCCATCAGAGTTCATGAAAAACACAGACAGAAACTTCCAAGGTAAAACTCCAAAACTTGAATCATGAAATCAAACAAGGCACTTAACATATGAATCTATCCAAGGCAAGGCTTCCAAGGACCAGGAAAGATGTCTTGACTCAAGTCCAACATTGCTTCATCTGACTATAGATTCTGTACTTGGCACTTTTATCCCCTAATCTACTCTGTGCCCCAAGCAGCCAGGAACGGATTTCGTTTCAGTCTTGACTCTGTTATCAGTCTCTCTCTCCGTCTGGTAGAATGCCTGAGATATTGGTTTGTTTGCCTGTGCTGACTGAAAATATGCCTTCTATCTACTGTCTCAAGAATAAACAGAGGCTGGAGGGCCATCTGTCCAGAGGGCTTTGATTGTGTATTCCTGCCTGGTAGAAGGGGGCTGGACTGGATGACCTTTAGGGTCCCTTCCAACTTTATGATTCTATATGAGTGGGCATCCTTGGCCTTTTCTCTCTCTTGCATCCCTTTCATCCAGATGAGTTCGGCCATCAACGAAGTGTCCAACGCCAACCATTCGCTGCGGGAGCGCTACCAGCGAGAGGTGCAGCTGCGCAAGAAATACCAGGACCAGCTCTTGGAGCTGAAAGGTACTGCGCATTGAGGGAATTGTGGAAGGCCGAGGCCTCAACACACAATACAACAATACAAAACCTAGGCAAATTAAAAACAATTAAAGCAATCTAAACAATAACAAACAATGAACAATCCACTAAGACACGATAAAACTGGGCCGGGCCAGAGTAAGGATACAAGAGTTAAAAGTGCTGATGTGACGGGTGGAATATGAGGCTTATGAGCAAGTGCAGTGTGTGGTGTGCAGCGGTCTTAGCTTTAATAAAGTGCTTCTGGGACTTGGTATTGGAGGTTTCCTATTCGGGGAAGGCACATCGGAACAGCCAGGTCTTCAAGTTCTTTCTGAAGACTGCCAATGTAGGGGCCTGTCTAAGATCTTTGGGGAGGGTGTTCCAGAGTTGGGGGGCCACCACGGAAAAGGCCCTGTCCTGTGTCCCCACCAAACGCACTTGTGATGCAGGTGGGATCACGAGCAGGGCCCCTCCAGATGAACGAAGGGAGCGCGTGGGTTCATAAACGGAGA
Organism: Anolis sagrei ordinatus; assembly: GCF_025583915.1. Classification (NCBI taxonomy): domain Eukaryota; kingdom Metazoa; phylum Chordata; class Lepidosauria; order Squamata; family Anolidae; genus Anolis; species Anolis sagrei. The sequence continues at coordinate 249,721,804 of NW_026847438.1, forward strand.
TGCGATCTGTGTGTGTATATATCTATATCTATAGCTGGATGGCTCTTTGTCAGGAGGGCTTTGTTTACGTTTTCTATCATACTATATCTCTGTGTGTGTGAGTCATACATATCTCTATCTATGGCTGGATGGCTCTTTGTCAGGAGGAGCTTTATTACGTTTTCTTGCCCTGGTGAAGGGAGTTGGACTGGATGACCTTAAGTATTTTCTGTTGGTCATGGGGGTTCTGTGTGGGAAGTTTGCCTCAATTATTTCATTGGTGGGGTTCAGAATGCTCCTTGATTGCAGGGGAACTATAAATCCCAGTAACTACAACTCCCAAATGTCAAGGTCTATTTTCCCAAAACATCATCTGTGTTCATATTTGGGCATATGGAATATTCATGCCAAGTTTGGTCCAGATCCATCATTGTTTGAGTCCACAGTGCTCTCTGGATGTAGGTGAACTACAACTCCAAAACTCTTTTTTTAAAAAATGATCTTTATTGATTTTTTTATATATAATATAGTAATTCAAAACAGATAGTAAGAAAAACACTAGAGAAAAGGGAAAAAGAGAAAAAGAGAGAAAAAAAGGGGGGGGGGAAGTGCAGAAAGTTAAAAGGAAAAGTCAAGAAAACTCCACTTTGGCAGAAAAAATGAAATGCAAAGATACAGAAAGGGGGACAATGCCTGGCTCGAGAGCAGTATGTGTGAAAAAGATCTGGGAGTCCTCGTGGACAACAAGTTAAACATGAGCCAACAATGTGATGTGGCGGCAAAAAAAGCCAATGGGATTTTGGCCTGAATCAAGAGGAGCATAGTGTCTAGATCTAAGGAAGTAATGATCCCCATGCTCAATTCTGCTTTGGTTAGACCACATCTGGAATATTGTGTCCAATTCTGGGCACCACAATTCAAGAGAGATATTGACAAGCTGGAATGTGTCCAGAGGAGGGCGACTAAAATGATCAAGGGTCTGGAGAACAAGCCCTATGAGGAGCGGCTTAGGGAACTGGGCATGTTTAGCCTGAAGAAGAGAAGGCTGAAAGGAGATATGATAGCCATGTATAAATATGTGAGAGGAAGCCACAGGGAGGAGGGAGCAAGCTTGTTTTCTGCTTCCTTGGAGACTAGGACACGGAACAATGGCTTCAAACCACAAGAGAGGAGATTCCATCTGAACATTAGGAAGAACTTCCTGACTGTGAGAGCCGTTCAGCAGTGGAACTCTCTGCCCCAGAGTGTGGTGGAGGCTCCTTCTTTGGAAGCTTTTAAACAGAGGCTGGATGGCCATCTGTCAGGGGTGATTTGAATGCAATATTCCTGCTTCTTGGCAGAATGGGGTTGGACTGGATGGCCCATGAGGTCTCTTCCAACTCTTTGATTGTATGATTCTATGATTCTATGAGAAGTGACTTTCACCACCGGAGGTTTTCCCTTCTTCTTCAGGTTGACTTCCAGGGTTCTTCAAGGATGTTTTTTCCTTTTCTTTCGTTCTTCTTTCTCCTTGATTTTCTTTAAATATTTGTAGATCTTTTTGACCACTCTAATAAAAATAGCTATATGATTGTGTATTAATCTTACATTCCATTTTGGACAAATTTTGGCCTCCACACTATTATTGCCCTGAATATTCATTAAATTGTGTCCAATCCGTACTTATCTCTATTATTCCTTTATTTCTTTGTAATAGATAACTTAATCTGTCCATATTTTTGACATGTAGAATTTTTTTCCCCCATTCTTCAATTGTTGGTATTTCTTCCTTCCTCCACGGTCTGGCGTAGCACATCCTGGCTGCCGTTGTAGATAGGAATATCAATTTATCTACATTTTTCTCAACTTCCATATCTGTAATCTATATCTATATCTATATCTATATCTATATCTATATATATAATAAAGAAGAGTGTTTGTATCGGACAGAGGAATTGTGGAGGGAGGGCGGTGTATGTGGCAGCGTTCTGATTGGCTGCCGCTGTGGTGCTATTTGCATATGGTCTCTGATTGGCCAGCTTCAATAGGAGCCCCTGGTGGAGAAGAGGGTTCATGGCAGAAACGGGGCATGACAGAAGGAAATTTGCATATGGTCTCTGATTGGCCAGCCTCAAATCCAACATTCCGAGATGAGAAAGAGAGGAAAGGAAAGGCCGGGGCCTGGGTCAGAACACTCCCAATACAGATCGAAATAGGCACACAGAGCCCCCATCACCCACTCTACATCCTACTGCAGTTTGGAGGACTATGAACCATGGATGATGGGACTTGCAGTACCACACTCACATTCTGAGACCGCTGTTAACCTCATCCAATGACTGATCAGGACCAAACTTGGCACATAGACCTCTCATGACCCACTTTACGTCCTGGTGTGGTTTGGCCGGGGATGGACCATGGATTATGGGACTTGCAGTACCTTTGCTCAATTCTTGAGACTACTGCAACCCTCATCCAATTACCGATAAAGACCAAACTTGGCACACTGAGTCTCCATGACGCACTCTACATCCTGGTGCAGTTTGGAGGATGCACCATGGACGATGGGACTTGCAATACCTGCACTCCCTTCCTAAAACCATTATAACTGCCAACAATGATGGATCAGGACCACAATTTAAACAGAGAACCCGCATAACCCACTCTACATCCTGGTGCGCTTTGGAAGAATTTGACAATGGATGATGGGACTTGCAGTCACTTCACTCACTTCCTGAGACCACTGAGACCCTTGCCAATGACTGATCAAGACCAAACTTGGCACAGAGAGTCCCCATGACCCACTCTACATCCTGGTGTACTTTCGAGGAGGACAGACCATGGATGATAGGACTTCAAGTACCTCCACTCTCTTCCCAAGACTGCTGCAACCCTCATTAATGTCCGAACTCAACCAAACTTGGCACAAAGAGCCACCATGACCTACTCTACATCCTACTGCGGTTTGGAGTAGGGCATACCATGGATGATGGGACTTGAAGTACCCCTACTTGCTTTCCGAGACTGCTGCAACCCTCAACAATGACTGAACAACACCAAACTTGGCACATAGACCTCTCATGACCCACTTTACGCTATGGTGTGGTTTGACTGTGGATCGAGCATGGATTATGGGACTTGCAGTATCTTCGCTCAATTCCTGAGACCACTGCAACCATCATCCAATTTCCGATAAGGACCAAACTTGGCACACCGGGTCTCCATGATGCACTCTACATCCTGGTGCGGTTTGGAGGATGATGCACCATGGACGATGGGACTTGCAGTTCCTTCACTCACTTAGTGAAACTACTGAGACCCTCATCCAATGACTGATGAAGACCAAACTTGGCACACAGAACCCCCATGACCCACTTTCTCTAATAACCCGGGCAACGCCGGGTCCCCAAGCTAGTATATAATAAAAGAGAGTGTTTGTATGTGGAGGACGGAAGTGCGGAGGGCGGAAGTGTATGTGGCAGCATTCCGATTGGCTGCCACTGTGGTGCTATTTGCATATGGTTTCTGATTGGCCAGCTTCAACAGGAGCCCATGGTGGAGAAGAGGGTTCATGACAGAAACGGAGACATGAGAGAAGGAAATTTGCATATGGTCTCTGATTGGCCAGCCTCAAATCCAAGATTCCGAGATGACAGAAAAGGAAAAGGCCAAAAAAGGGCTGGGTCAGAACATTACCAATACAGACCGAAACTGGCACACAAAGCCCCCATCACCCACTCTACAACCTACTGCAGTTTGGAGGACGATGAACCATGGACGATGGGACTTGCAGTACCACCACTCACATTCTGAGACCGCTCTCAACCTTATCCAATGACTGATCAGGACCAAACTTCGCACAGAGACCTCTCATGAACCACTTTACGTCCTGGTGTGGTTTGGCCGGGGATGGACCGTGGATTATGGGACTTGCAGTACCATTGCTCAATTCTTCAGACCACTGCAACCCTCATCCAATTACCAATAAATACCAAAGTTGGCACACTGAGTCTCCATGACACACTCTACATCCAGGTGCAGTTTGAAGGAGGATGCACCATGGACGATGGGACTTGCAATACCTGCACTCCCTTCCTAAGACCATTATAACTGCCAACAATGATGGATCAAGACCACAATTTACACAGAGAACCCGCATGACCCACTCTACATCCTGCTGCGGTTTGGAAGAATTTGACAATGGGTGATGGGACTTGCAGTCACTTCACTCAATTCCTGAGACCACTGAGACCCTCACCAATGACTCATCAAGACTAAACTTGGCACATGGAGCTTCAATGACCCACTCTACATCCTGGAGCAGTTTGGAGGACGACAGACCATGGATGATAGGACTTCAAGTACCTCCACTACCCAAGACTGCTGCAAAACCCATCTAATGACCAATCAAGACCAAACTTGGCACGCAGAGCCCACATGACCCAATCTACATCCTGCTGCAGTTTTGGAGAAGGGTGGACCATGGATGATGGAACTTCCAGTACCTTCACTCACATTCTGAGACCTCTGCAAACCTCATCCAATGACGGATCAACACCAAACTTGGCACATAGACCTCTCATGACCCACTTTACGTCCTGGTGTTATTTGGAAAAATTTGGAGATGGATGATGGGACTTGCAGTACCTTTACTCACTTCCTGAGACCACTGAGACCCTCGCCAATGACTAATCAAGACTAAACTTGGCACATGGAGCTCCAATGACCCACTCTACATCCTGGTGCAGTTTGGAGGAGGACAGACCATGGATGATGGGACTTCAAGTACCTCCACTCCCTTCCAAAGATTGCTGCAACCCTCTTCTAATGACCAATCAAGACCACACTTGGCACACAGAGCCCCCATGATCCACTCTACATCCTGCTGCAGTTTGAAAGGGGATGGACTTTGGATGATGGGACTTGCAGTACCTTCACTCACTTACTGACACCACTGCCACCCTCATCTAATGACTGATAAAGACCAAACTTGGCACACAGAGCCCCCATGACCCACTCTATATCCTGCTGCTGTTTGTAGGAGGATGGCCCATGGATGATGGGACTTCAAGTACCTTCACTCACTTCCTGAAAATAATGCAGCCATTATCCAAAGACCAATAAAGACCAAACTTGGCATACAGAACCGCCATTACCCACTTTCTCTAATAACCCGGGCAACGCCGGGTCCCCAAGCTAGTATATAATAAAGAAGAGTGTTTGTATCGGACAGAGGAATTGTGGAGGGCGGTGTATGTGGCAGCGTTCTGATTGGCTGCCGCTGTGGTGCTATTTGCATATGGTCTCTGATTGGCCAGCTTCAATAGGAGCCCCTGGTGGAGAAGAGGGTTCATGGCAGAAACGGGGCATGACAGAAGGAAATTTGCATATGGTCTCTGATTGGCCAGCCTCAAATCCAACATTCCGAGATGACAAAGAGAGGAAAGGAAAAGGCCAGAGGGGGCTGGGTCAGAACACTCCCAATACAGACTGAAATTGGCACATAGAGCCCCCATCACCCACTCCACATCCTACTGCAGTTTGGAGGAGTATGAACCATGGATGATGGGACTTGCAGTACCACCACTCACATTCTGAGACCGCTGTTAACCTTATCCAATGACTGATCCGGACCAAACTTCGCACATAGACCTCTCATGACCCACTTTACGTCCTGGTGTGGTTTGGCCAGGGATGGACCATGGATTATGGGACTTGCAGTACCTTTGCTCAATTCTTGAGACCACTGCAACCCTCATCCAATTACCGATAAAGACCAAACTTGCCACACTGAGTCTCCATGACGCACTCTACATCCTGGTGCGGCTTGGAGGACAATGCACCATGGACGATGGGACTTGCAATACCTGCACTCCCTTCCTAAAACCATTATAACTGCCAACAATGATGGATCAGGACCACAATTTACACAGAGAGCCCGCATAACCCACTCTACATCCTGGTGCGGTTTGGAAGAATTTGACAATGGATGATGGGACTTGCAGTCACTTCACTCACTTCCTGAGACCACTGAGACCCTCGCCAATGACTCATCAAGACAAAACTTGGCACATGGAGCTTCAATGACCCACTCTACATCCTGGAGCAGTTTGGAGGACGACAGACCATGGATGATGGGACTTCAAGTACCTTCACTACCCAAGACTGCTGCAAAACTCATCTAATGACCATCAAGACCAAAGTTGGCACACAGAGCCCCCATGACCCACTCTACATCCTGCTGCAGTTTTGGAGAAGGGTGGACCATGGATGATGGAACTTCCAGTACCTTCACTCACATTCTGAGACCTCTGCAAACCTCATCCAATGACGGATCAAGACCAAACTTGGCACATAGACCTCTCATGACCCACTTTATGTCCTGGTGTTGTTTGGACAAATTTGGAGATGGATGATGGGACTTGCAGTACCTTTGCTCACTTCCTGAGACCACTGAGACCCTCGCCAATGACTAATCAAGACTAAACTTGGCACATGGAGCTCCAATGACCCACTCTACATCCTGCTGCAGTTTGGAGGAGGACAGACCATGGATGATGGGACTTCAAGTACCTCCACTCCCTTCAAAACATTGCTGCAACCCTCTTCTAATGACTGATCAAGACTAAACTTGGCACACACAGCCCCCATGATCCACTCTACATCCTGCTGCAGTTTGAAAGGGGATGGACTTTGGATGATGGGACTTGCAGTACCTTCACTCACTTACTGACACCACTGCCACCCTCATCTAATGACTGATAAAGACCAAACTTGGCACACAGAGCCCCCATGACCCACTCTATATCCTGCTGCTGTTTGTAGGAGGATGGGCCATGGATGATGGGACTTCAAGTACCTCACTCACTTCCTGAAAATAATGCAGCCGTTATCCAAAGACCAATAAAGACCAAACTTGGCATACAGAACCGCCATTACCCACTTTCTCTAATAACCCGGGCAACGCCGGGTCCCCAAGCTAGTATATAATAAAGAAGAGTGTTTGTATCGGACAGAGGAATTGTGGAGGGAGGGCTGTGTATGTGGCAGCGTTCTGATTGGCTGCCGCTGTGGTGCTATTTGCATATGGTCTCTGATTGGCCAGCTTCAATAGGAGCCCCTGGTGGAGAAGAGGGTTCATGGCAGAAACGGGGCATGACAGAAGGAAATTTGCATATGGTCTCTGATTGGCCAGGCTCAAATCCAACATTCCGAGATGAGAAAGAGAGGAAAGGAAAGGCCGGGAGCTGGGTCAGAACACTCCCAATACAGAACAGACTTGGCACACAGAGCCCCCATCACCCACTCTACATCCTACTGCAGTTTGGAGGACTATGAACCATGGATGATGGGACTTGCAGTACCACCACTCACATTCTGAGACCGCTCTCAACCTTATCCAATGACTGATCAGGACCAAACTTCGCACAGAGACCTCTCATGACCCACTTTACGTCCTGGTGTGGTTTGGCCGGGGATGGACCGTGGATTATGGGACTTGCAGTACCATTGCTCATTCTTCAGACCACTGCAACCCTCATCCAATTACCAAAAAATACCAAACTTGGCACACTGAGTCTCCATGACGCACTCTACATCCAGGTGCAGTTTGAAGGAGGATGCACCATGGACGATGGGACTTGCAATACCTGCACTCCCTTCCTAAGACCATTATAACTGCCAACAATGATGGATCAGGACCACAATTTACACAGAGAGTCCGCATAACTCACTCTACATCCTGGTGCGGTTTGGAAGAATTTGACAATGGATGATGGGACTTGCAGTCACTTCACTCACTTCCTGAGACCACTGAGACCCACGCCAATGACTCATCAAGACTAAACTTGGCACATGGAGCTTCAATGACCCACTCTACATCCTGGTGCAGTTTGGAGGAGGACAGACCATGGATGATGGGACTTCAAGTACCTCCACTCCTCCAAAGATTGCTGCAACCCTCTTCTAATGACCAATCAAGACCACATTTGGCACACAGAGCCCCCATGATCCACTCTACATCCTGCTGCAGTTTGAAAGAGGATGGACTTTAGATGATGGGACTTGCAATACCTTCACTCACTTACTGACACCACTGCCACCCTCATCTAATGACTGATAAAGACCAAACTTGGCACACAGAGCCCCCATGACCCACTCTATATCCTGCTGCTGTTTGTAGGAGGATGGCCCATGGATGATGGGACTTCAAGTACCTTCACTCACTTCCTGAAAATAATGCAGCCGTTATCCAAAGACCAATAAAGACCAAACTTGGCATACAGAACCGCCATTACCCACTTTCTCTAATAACCCGGGCAACGCCGGGTCCCCAAGCTAGTATATAAATAAAGAAGAGTGTTTGTATCGGACAGAGGAAGGGCGGAGGGAGGGCGGTGTATGTGGCAGCGTTCTGATTGGCTGCCGCTGTGGTGCTATTTGCATATGGTCTCTGATTGGCCAGCTTCAATAGGAGCCCCTGGTGGAGAAGAGGGTTCATGGCAGAAACGGGGCATGACAGAAGGAAATTTGCATATGGTCTCTGATTGGCCAGCCTCAAATCCAACATTCCGAGATGAGAAAGAGAGGAAAGGAAAGGCCGGGGCTTGGGTCAGAACACTCCCAATACAGACCGAAATAGGCACACAGAGCCCCCATCACCCACTCCACATCCTACTGCAGTTTGGAGGAGTATGAACCATGGATGATGGGACGTGCAGTACCACCACTCACATTCTGAGACCGCTGTTAACCTCATCCAGTGTCTGATCAGGACCAAACTTCGCACAGAGACCTCTCATGACCCTCTTTACGTCCTGGTGTGTGTTTGGCTGGGGATAGACCATGGATTATGGGACTTGCAGTATTTTTCCCCAATTCCTGAGACCACTGCAACGCTCATCCAATTATCGATAAAGACCAAACTTGGCACACTGAGTCTCCATGACGCACTCTACATCCAGGTGCAGTTTGAAGGAGGATGCACCATGGACGATGGGACTTGCAATACCTGCACTCCCTTCCTAAGACCATTACAACTGCCAACAATGATGGATCAGGACCACAATTTACACAGAGACCCAGCATGACCCACTCTACATCCTGGTGCGGTTTGGAAGAATTTGACAATGGATGATGGGACTTGCAGTCACTTCACTCACTTCCTGAGACCACTGAGACCCTCGCCAATGACTAATCAAGACTAAACTTGGCACATGGAGCTCCAATGACCCACTCTACATCCTGGTGCAGTTTGGAGGAGGACAGACCATGGATGATGGGACTTCAAGTACCTCCACTCCCCAAGACTGCTGCAAAACTCATCTAATGACCAATCAAGACCAAACTTGGCACACAGAGCCCCCATGACCCACTCTACATCCTACTGCAGTTTTGGAGAAGGGTGGACCATGGATGATGGAACTTCCAGTACCTTCACTCACTTTCTGAGACCTCTGCAAACTTCATCCAATGATGGATCAAGACCAAACTTGGCACATAGACCTCTCATGACCCACGTTACGTCCTGGTGTTGTTTGGAAAAAAATTGGAGATGGACGATGGGACTTGCAGTACCTTTGCTCACTTCCTGAGACCACTGAGACCCTCGCCAATGACTAATCTAGACTAAACTTGGCACATGGAGCTCCAATGACCCCCTCTACATCCTGGTGCAGTTTGGAGGAGGACAGACCATGGATGATGGGACTTCAAGTACCTCCACTCCCTTCCAAAGATTGCTGCAACCCTCTTCTAATGACCAATCAAGACCAAACTTGGCACATAGAGCCCCCATGATCCACTTTACATTCTGCTGCTGTTTGAAAGAGGATGGACTTTGGATGATGGGACTTGCAGTACCTTCACTCACTTACTGACACCACTGCCACCCTCATCTAATGATAAAGACCAAACTTGGCACACAGAGCCCCTATGACCCACTCCATATCCTGCTGCTGTTTGTAGGAGGATGGCCCATGGATGATGGGACTTCAAATACCTTCACTCACTTCCTGAAAATAATGCAGCCGTTATCCAAAGACCAATAAACACCAAACTTGGCATACAGAACCGCCATTACCCACTTTCTCTAATAACCCGGGCAACGCCGGGTCCCCAAGCTAGTACCCAATAAAAATAACTCAGGTTTTAGAGGGATTTTAATTTTTAAGATTTTTTGTAGGCTGCTATGAATTTCCTTCCAATAGTTTCTTGCTTTTTTGCATTGCCACCACATGTGGCAGAGTGTGCCTTCTGCCTTTCCACATTTCCAACATTTGGGGTTCAAATTCTTGTAGCATTTGTTTAATTTATAGGGTGTCATATACCATCTGAAGAATATTTTTGCCCAATTTTCTTGCATATCATATGCCCGTAAATACTTTGTTCTTTTCTTCCAAACTCAAGGTCAATGCCCACCAAACCCTTCTACTGTTTTCTGTTGGTCATGGGAGTCCTGTGTGCCAAGTTTGATTCAATTCCATCATTGGTGGAGCTCAGAATGCTTTTTGATTATAGGTTTACTATAAATCCAAGCTACTGTTGTTGTTCATTCGTTCAGTCGTCTCCGACTCTTCGTGACCTCATGGACCAGCCCACGCCAGAGCTCCCTGTTGGCCGTTACCACCCCCAGCTCCCTCAAGGTCAGTCCAGTCACTTCAAGGATGCCATCCATCCATCTTGCCCTTGGTCGGCCCCTCTTCCTTTTGCCTTCCACTTTCCCCAGCATAATTTCCCCAAGCTACTACAACTCCCAAATGACAAAATCATATTTTTTTTTTTAGTGATGGTCACTCCTTGGGGTAGTAGGTGTCGTGTGGCCAAATTTGGCAGCGGTTTTTGAGTTATGTTAATCCCACAAACAAACATTACATTTCATAGAATCATAGAATCATAGAATCAAAGAGTTGGAAAGAGACCTCATGGGCCATCCAGTCCAACCCCATTCTGCCAAGAAGCAGGAATATTGCATTCAAATCACCCCCGACAGATGGCCATCCAGCCTCTGTTTAAAAGCTTCCAAAGAAGGAGCCTCCACCACACTCTGGGGCAGAGAGTTCCACTGCTGAACGGCTCTCACAGTCAGGAAGTTCTTCCTAATGTTCAGATGGAATCTCCTCTCTTGTTGTTTGAAGCCATTGTTCCGCGTTCTAGTCTCCAGGGAAGCAGAAAACAAGCTTGCTCCCTCCTCCTCCCTGTGGCTTCCTCTCACATATTTATACATATGTGAGAGGTATACATATGTATACATGTATACATATTTATACATGGCTATCATATCTCCCCTCAGCCTTCTCCTCTTCTTCAGGCTAAACATGCCCAGCTCCTTAAGCCGCTCCTCATAGGGCTTGTTCTCCAGATCTTTTATCATTTTAGTTGCTCTCCTCTGGACACATTCCAGCTTAGAGTCAATATCTCTCTTGAATTGTGGTGCCTAGAATTGGACACAATATTCCAGGTGTGGTCTAACCAGAGCAGAATAGAGCATGGGGAGCATGACTTCCCTAGATCTAGACACTATGCTCCTATTGATGCAGGCCAAAATCCCATTGGCTTTTTTAAATTTATATAGATGTGCTAGAGCAGGAAGTCCCCCCTTCCTGCAAAAGCAAAGTTCATGCAATTTAATAAATGTCCACCATGCAATTAGGAAATGGCCTTGATAACCCATGGACACAAATCGTGTGACGTATTGCACTTCCATCGCATTGAGCTAGGGCAGTGAAAGCATTATTAATATATTATTAATATATTATCCTCATTACCTCTGAGGATGCTTGCCATAGATGCAGGCGAAACGTCAGGAGAAAAATTGCCTCCAGAACATGGCCATATAGCCCGGAAAAACCTACAACAACCCATTATTAATATTGTCTGGATGCCACTTAATTCTTCCCTGCCCTTTGCAGGAAACATCCGCGTTTTGTGCCGCCTGAAGCCGCTGACCAAAGGCGAGGAGCAGGAGGGCGAAGGAGGGGCCAAAGTGGAGGCTGACCCCCTGGACGAGTCCTGCGTGACGGCCTACTACAAGGGCAAGGAGCACAGCTTCCGGCTGGACAAGGTCTTCTTGCCACAGGCAACCCAGGAGGAGGTGAGAAGAAGCTCATTCCCTTCTCTAGTTTTTGGCACATCCAGCATAGAATCATAGAAGCCTACAGACCTCCAGGGCCATCAGGTCCAGCCTCATTCTGCCATGAAGGAAGATACGCCCAAACAGATGTCCATCCAGAAAGATAGAACTGGAAGAGACCTCCAAAGGTCATCTAGTCTGGCCTCATTCTGCCACAAAGAGACAACCAAAAGCCCTTCTGACAGATGGCCATGCAGACTCTGCTTAGAAAGATAGAAACTGGAGTAGACTCCCAAAGGTCATCCAGTCCAATCTCATTCTGCCACAAACACACAACCAAATCCCTTTAATAGATGGCCAGACTCTGCTTAGAAACATAGAGCTGGAAGAGACCCTCAAAGGTTATCCAGTCCAGCCTCATTCTTCCACAAAGACACAACCAAATCCCTCCCCACAGATGGCCACCCAGACTCTGCTTAGAAACATAGAGCTGGAAGAGACCCTCAAAGGTCATCCCATCCAGCGTCATTCTTCCACAAAGACACAACCAAATCCCTTCCAACAGACGGCCTTCCAGACTCTGCTTAGAAACGTAGACACTTCAAGAGACACCCAAAGTTCATCCAGTCCAGCCTTATTTTTTCACAAGGACACAACCAAATCCCTCCTGACAGATGGCTATCCAGGCTCTGCTTAGAAACATATAGCTGCAAGAGACCCCCAAAGGTCATCCAGTCCAACCTCATTTTTCCACAGAAGACACAACCAAATCCCTCCTGACAGATGGCCATCCAGACTCTGCTTAGAAATATGTAGCTGGAAGAGACCTTCAAAGGTCATCCAGTCCAGCCTCATTCTTCCACAAAGACACACCCAAATCCCTTCCAACAGATGGCCATCCAGACTGCTTAGAACCATATAGCTGAAAGAGACCCCCAAAGGTCATGCAGCCGAGCCTCATTCTTTCACGCAGACACAACCAAATCCCTTCCAACAGACAGCCATCCAGACTCTGTTTAGAAACATAGACACTGCAAAAGACCTCAAAGGTCATCCAGTCCAGCCTAATTCTTCCATGAAGGAAAACACAACCAAAAGCCCTTCTGGTAGATGGCCATCCAGACTCTGCTTAGAAAGATAGAAGCTGGAAGAGACCCCCAAAGGTCATCCAGTCCAGCCCCATTCTGCTATGATCACACAGATCCCATGTCCCACCCAAAACTAAACATACCCAGCTCCCTAAAAGTCACTCCATTGAGAAATTAAGACTTTCCAAAGCTTTGATCATTCTGGATGCCATGCAGCTTGTCCATATTCTCCGGGACATGGAACTGAGACGGTCTTGGTCGCCTTAGTGGATGATCTGCGCCGGGAGCTAGACAGGGGGAGTGTGTCCCTGTTGGTGCTCCTGGACCTCTCAGCGGCCTTCGATACCGTCGACCACGGTATCCTTCTGGGGCGCCTTGCGGAAATGGGCTTTGGGGGCACTGCTTTGCAGTGGCTCCGGTCATTTCTGGAGGGCCGCACCAGAAGGTGTTATTGGGGGACACCTGTTCAACACCACAGCCTTTGACCTGTGGGGTTCCTCAGGGCTCTATACTGTCCCCCATGCTGTTTAACATCTACATGAAGCCGCTGGGTGAGATCATCCGGAGTTTCGGGGTGCGGTGTCATCTGTACGCAGATGATGTCCAACTCTGTCACTCCTTTCCACCTGCTACTAAGGAGGCTGTCGAGGTCCTGAACCGGTGCCTGGCCGCTGTAACGGTCTGGATGAGGGCGAACAAATTGAAATTGAATCCAGACAAGACAGAGGTACTCCTGGTCAGTCGCAAGGCCGAACAGGGTATAGGGTTACAGCCTGTGCTGGACGGGGTCGCACTCCCCTTGAAGGCGCAGGTTCGCAGCTTGGGTGTGACCCTGGATTCATCTTGAGCCTGGATCCCCAGGTTTCAGCGGTGACCAGGGGAGCATTTGCACAGCTTAGGCTCGTGCGCCAGCTGCGCCCGTACCTTGGGAAGTCTGACTTGGCCACGGTGGTACACGCTCTGGTCACATCCCGCCTTGACTACTGCAACGCTCTCTACGTGGGGCTGCCCTTGAAGACGGCCCGGAAGCTTCAGCTAGTCCAGCGCGCGGCAGCCATGTTACTAACAGGAGCAGGACGCAGGGAGCACACAACGCCCCTGTTGTTCCAGCTCCACTGGCTGCCGATCTGCTACCGGGCCCAATTTAAGGTGCTGGTGTTGGCCTACAAAGCCCTAAACGGTTCCGGCCCAAAATACCTTTCTGACCGCATCTCGGCCTATGAGCCCACGAGGGCCTTGAGATCATCTGGGGAGGCCCTTCTCTCGATCCCGCCTGCCTCACAGGCACGTCTGGCGGGGACGAGAGATAGGGCCTTCTCGGTGGTGGCCCCCCGGCTGTGGAGCACCCTCCCTGTAGACATCAGACAGGCGCCCTCCCTTATGTCATTCCGCAAGAGCCTAAAGACATGGTTATTTGAGAAGGCGTTTAATTAAGTGCTACAACAATTGACAATGACGACTGGAACGGAATATGGATTACGAGATTGGTTTATGATTCTACGATGAGACGGCGCGGATGATTTAGTGTAATTATATGATTGTTGTATTATTGATAGTTATGTTGATATTTCGTTGTGCTATTGCTTTATTGTAAACTGTGTTTTTATATGTTGTACACCGCCGTGAGTCGCCCTAGGGCTGAGAACGGCGGTCAACAAATGCAGTCGATGAGGAAGCGTGTAGGGTCACCTGGATGCCATTGTGAGATTTTGCACAACACAGGGCTTTCCATGCTTTTGGGCTGCATACTCCTGTGCGCCAAAGGGCCAGGAGGTGACCCTCCACCTGGACATTGGTTGGAGTAGAACGCAAACCCAGAACCCGGCTGCTTTGTGACCCCTTATGATTTACTAGGTGGCTGCAGGGAAGGGGACCCCACAAAGATGACCGGAATGGCTGTGTCCGCAGGTAACAACACACTTATTGGGAACCTGCCTCCCTCCCCTCACTGGTTTGCAAACACCTGCATTGCACCAAAGGTTCACCTTTTTCCACCTGCCTCACTGCAGTCCTTGCAAAATAAACCTTTTGAGAGTGCATGCTACATGCTGAAACCTCACTTCAAAAGAAACAAAAAGGTTCAGCCCTTTGGATAATTTGTTCAAGTTCGGACTGAAACCAGGAGCGGCTCAACAGGAATTCGCACCCTGGTCTCCAGATGCTCAAAGCACACTCACCTTTATTAGTTGATTGATCCCATGCTAGCACCAATGCTAGCACAATGCCAATAAACCAATAAACATTAGCGAAGTGTCAGTCAATGCCTAAAAGCTAGCACAGCGTCAGTCAATCAATAAATGTTAGCCTAAGGTCAGTCAATCGATCAATAACACTAGGATGGTTTCAATTAATGAATAAAAGCTAGCAACCTCAGTCAATCAATAAATGCTATCACAGTGCCAGTGAATCAATAAACACTAGCACGGGAGTCAGTCAGTCAGTCAATCAATCAATCAATCAATCAAATGCTAGTATGGTGTCAATCAACTGATAAATCTTAGCCTGGGATCATTCAATAAATCAATAAACACTATCATGGCTTTAATCAATCAACAAGTGCTAGCCTGGTTTCAATCAATCAATAAATGTTAGAAATGTATTGTTATAAATGTAATAAATTTATTGACCCTATGCTGATGCCATACTAGTCTTTATTGATTGATTGACACCATAGTAACAACTATTGATTGATAAGTACCATGCTAGTATTTACTGATTGATTGATTCCACGCTAGTGTTTATTAATTGATTGATCCCATGCTAGTGTTTCAGAATCATTGGATATTATGTTTTGTGTATTGATTGATTGAGCCCATGCTAGCGTTTGTTTGTTTATTGATTGATAAACATTTATTGATTGATTGACTCCATGTTAGCATTGATTGATTGTTCCACAGTAGCATTTATTGGTTGACACCTTGTTAGCATTTATTGCTTGATTGGCCCCATGCTGGTGTTTATTGATTGATTGACACCTTGCTAACATTTATTTATTGATCGAAACCAGGTTAGCATTTGTTGATTGATTAAAACCATGCTAGTGTTTATTGATTTATTGAATGATCCCAGGCTAAGATTTATCAGTTAATTGACACCATACTAGCATTTGATTGATATATTGATTGATTGATTGACTCCAATGCAAGTGTTTAGTATTTAATTGGCACTGTGTTAGCATTTATTGATTGACTGATACTATGCAAGCTTTTATTCATTAATTGAAACCACCCTAGTGTTACTGATTGATTGATTGACCTCAGGCTCATATTTATTGATTGACTGATGCCGTGCTAGCTTTTAGGCATTGATTGACACTTTGCTAATGTTTGTTGATTTATTGGCATTGTGCTAGCATTGATTGATTGATTGATTGCCACAATGCTAAACTTTATTTATTGATTGACCCCATGTTAGTGCTTATTGATTGAAACCATGATAGTGTTTATTGATTGAATGATCCCAGGAGAAGATTTATTAGTTAATTGACACCATACTAGTGTTTATTGATTGATTGCCACCATCCTAGTGTTATTGATTGATTGACTAACCCCAGGCTAATATTTATTTATTGATT
Organism: Anolis sagrei ordinatus; assembly: GCF_025583915.1. Taxonomy (NCBI): domain Eukaryota; kingdom Metazoa; phylum Chordata; class Lepidosauria; order Squamata; family Anolidae; genus Anolis; species Anolis sagrei. Next base: position 249,738,494 of record NW_026847438.1, read on the forward strand.
GGCACCTTATTAGCACTGATTGCTAGCATTGGCATCATACTAGCATTGATTGATTGATTGCCATGTTAGTGTTATTGATTGATTGACACCTTGCCACCTTTATTGATTGATTGCCACTGTGCTAGTGTTTAGTGATGGATTGGCACCATCACTGTGTTTATTAATTGATTGGCCCCATGATAGTGCGTATTGATTGATTCACACCATGCTAGTATTCACTGATTGTGATTGTCACTGTGGTCGTATTTATTGATCTTTGTGTCTCTTTCAGATCACATTGCACCCTTCTTTGCATTTGCCCCTGCCTCGTTGCAACCACGGAGGGGTTTTTGGGGAGGGGCATTGCCTTCTGCCTTTGACTCTTCCCTCTGCCCCAAATGCAGGTCTTCCTGGAGATTGAGCCCTTGATCATGTCCTGCCTCAATGGCTACAACGTTTGCATCTTCGCCTATGGCCAGACTGGCTCGGGAAAGACCTACACCATGGAGGTATTGTCATTATGATTGTGATTCTGAATTATTCTGCAAACCAGACCCGCAAAACCTCTGAGATGATACTGTTTCGTGAAAGATGGCCTTGAAACATGGAAAACAAAAAAGAGATGCCTATGTGCCACATTATGTAACGAAGTGCATTGCATCCCGGGCTGCATCTACACTGCAGAATTAATGCAGTTTGACACTACTTTTTAAAGGTTGTGGCAGTGATACGGAATCCTGGGTGTTGGCATCAATGCTATTTAGAAGAAATGCTCAAAGTATTTGTGAAATGGCAACTCGCAGGATCCCACATCATTGATCCATGGTCATAAAAGGGGGGTTGTGATCTTTTGGGTCCTGGAGCTTTTGCATTTCCCCCTCTTCCTTCTTCTTGCAGGGTGTCCCAGAGAACCCCGGGATCAACCAGCGCGCCTTGCAGGCTCTCTACCGGGAGATGGAAGCCAAGGGAGAGGCCTGGAAGTACAGCGTCAGCCTCTGCATGGTGGAGATCTACAACGAAGGGATCAGGTGAGCCAGCCCGAGGGCCTCTCTCTCTCTCTCTCCCCAGGGGAGACAAATAGGGAAGGAAGGAAAGGAGGAAAGATGGGGGGAGGGAAAGAAGGGTAGGGGAGAGGAAGCATGGAATAAAGAAGGGAAGAAATAGGAAAGAAGGAAGGAAGGAAAAAGAAAAGAGGGAGGGAAAGAAGAAAGGAAGGGATAGAGGGAGGAAGCAGAGATGGAAGGAAGGAACGAAACTGAATCCAGACAAGACAGAGGTACTCCTGGTCAGTCGCAAGGCCAAACAGGGCATAGGGTTGCAACCTGTGCTGGACGGGGTTCCACTCCCCCTGAAGACGCAGGTTCGCAGCTTGGGTGTGACCCTCGATTCACCACTGAGCCTGGAACCCCAGGTTTCAGCGGTGACCAGGGGAGCATTTGCACAGCTAAAGCTTGTGCGCCAGCTGCGCCCGTACCTTGGGAAGTCTGACTTGGCCACTGTAGTCCACGCTTTTGTTACATCCCGTTTAGACTACTGCAACACTCTCTACGTGGGGTTGCCATTGAAGACGGCTCAGAAGCTTCAATTGGTCCAGCATGTGGCAGCCATGATACTAACAGGGGCGGCACACAGGGAGCATACAACCCCTCTGTTGCGCCAGCTCCACTGGCTGCCAGTTTGCTACCGGGCCCAATTCAAAGTGCTGGCTTTGGCCTATAAAGCCCTAAATGGTTCTGACCCAAGTTACCTATCCGATCGCATCTCCACCTATGAACCCACTAGGACTTTGAGATCTTCCGGGGAGGCCCTGCTCTCGATCCCGCCTGCAACACAGGCGCGGCTGGCGGGGACGAGAGACAGGGCCTTCTGGGTGGTGACCCCTCGGCTGTGGAACGCCCTTCCCACGGACATCAGATTGGCTCCCTCATTGATGGTATTCCGGAGGAAAGTGAAAACCTGGTTATTTGAACAGGCGTTTGAATAAGCAGTGCAATGAATTTCAGGAAATGGAACTACGACTGACGAGTTTGGATCATGATTCTAGTTATGAGACGCCACTGAATGTTTATTACTGTTAAATTGCTTAATTTGTTTCTGTGTTAACTGTTTTTAAGTACCTTGTTGATGCCGCATTGAATTTTTGCCTTGATTGTTCGCCTTGTTTTTGCTTGTTGTAAACCGCTATGAGTCGCCTTAGGGCTGAGAATGGCGGTATACAAATGAAGTAAATAATAAAAATAAATAATAATAACGAAGGGAGGAAGGAGGGGGATTAGGGAAGGAAGGAAGGAAAGAAGGAGGGAGGAAGCAGGGAAGGAAAGAAGGAGGGAGGAAACAAGGAAGGAAGAAAGGAGGGAAGGAAGGAAAGAAGGAGGGAGGAAGCAGGGAAGGAAGTAGGGAAGGAAGGAAAGAAGGAGGAAGCACGGAAAGAAGGAGGGAGAGAAGGAAAGAAGGAGGTAGGAAACAGGAAAGGAAGGAAATAGGGAAGGAAGGAAAGAAGGAGAGAGGAAGGAGGGAAGGAAGGAAAGAGAGGGACGAAGAAAGAAAGAAAGAAAGAAAGAAAGAAAGAAAGAAAGAAAGAAAGAAATGAGGGATGGAAGGGAGGAAAGAAGGAAGGAGGGAGGGAAAGTAAAAAGGAAGGATGAAGGAAGGAAAGAAGGGTCGGAGAACTTCTTGGAAAGCAGAGTGCTGGGGACACTATGGCAACCCGACACCCACCTGCACTGCCCAGGTTCATCCCTATAGTACAGATTGAATGTCCATTACCTGAAATGCACTAGAACACACACACACACACACACACAGAATTTTTTGGAAGCAGTGCTGATGGAATCGTTCCAGGAATTTGAGTGTGACGTCTGTAGACAGTCCACGTTTCGCAGGCATATAGCAGGGTTGGGAGGGCAATAGCTCTCAGCTTCATTCGGAAAAATGCTGCACTTGCAGAGTTCAGGTGATGTTGTATTTCAATGTGTCAACGTTGATTTCTGTGGAGAGGTGGCTGCCAACCCAGCACTCAAACCGGAAGAGCATACCGGCTCTGTCTCTCCTCCTGGAAGCTTTTTTTCCCAAGCAGGAATGTTTTATTTATTTGTTTGTTTGTTTGTTTACTGTATTTGTATACTGTCTTTCTCAGCCCACAGTTGACTCAAGGCGGTTTATTGGGATCTGTTTTCCCCCTCCTTCTCTCCAGGGACCTCCTGACCAAGGATTCTCCAGAGAAACTGGACGTCAAACTGAACCCGGACGGGAGCGGCCAGGTGCATGTTCCGGGACTGACCAGCCTGGAAGTGAAGAGCCTCCGGGAGATCAAGAAGGTAATCGGACCAGACATCTCTCACCTTGAAGATGTTCCTAAAGCCTGGACACGAATTTAGGGACATATGGAGCTGGCTTATATTGAATCAGGACTTTTGGGATCCAAAGGTTGTGTGTTCCTCCATTGCAAGGGGTGGGACTAGATGACCTTTGAGGTCCCTTGTTCTGTGATGACACATATAAAAGATGGAGGATTTATTTGAAAATGAAATCTCCAAAAGCAGAACACCCTGGTCATTCCACAGATATATAAACCCACTTTCCTAGTTCCAACTGACCTCACTACCTCTGAGGATGCTTGCCATAGATGTGGGTGAAACGTCAGGAGAAAGTGCCTCTAGATCATGGCCATATAGCCCGAAAAAACCTACAACAAACCAGAACACTACTTAGATTGAATGTGGCTTCTGTGTGTAAAAGCCCAAAACAAAAAGCCGTAGAGAAAGCTAGAACTTTCTCCTGGCCGAATAACCTTTTGAAAGAACTCTCTCACTACCACCAACTTAGAAGCACTGATAAGCCCTTGGTTTACTGGAAGTATTCTTAGGCAAGAGTGGGTTGGATTTAGCCGGCCCCTCAGGCTTGTGTTTCTGAGGTAACACTAAAATATACTCTGCCACCATTAGTCTCCTGTTTGCTGCAGGAACCTGCTCTTAAAACTTCACCCACAGAGGCACACTTGAGGCAGATGTTGTGAATAACAAAACAATGATGTTTATTTAAGAGAACTGGGCGGAACCTCACTTCCAGTTCTCCGCCAACTCTCACTCAGCCAATTACAGTCCTCCCTCATTTCCCTCCAAAGTTGCTCTTTCTAAACATGTCCCCTTCAGGAAATGAGTAACTAAAATGGATTCCCCCAGCTGCCAAACTTCCTGGGCCTACAATGAAGCCCTTTCTCTTCTTTTCTGTTTTTGCAGATCCTTTCGCTGGGCAAGCGCAACCGGGCCACCTCTTGCACCCACATGAACGAGCGCAGCTCTCGTTCGCACGCCCTGCTCACCGTCACCATCGTGGGCACTGAGGTGGCCAGCGGCACCAAGCTCACAGGTATACATTGGATTTTGTAGGATTTCCTTATGGAAGGACTACTCAGAGGTGGTTTGGCCAGTTCCTTCCTCTGAAATAATGTCTGCTGTGCCTAGTGTTCTTTGGTGGTCTCCCATCCAAATGCCAACCAGGACCGACCCTGCTTAGCTTCCAAGATCAGTTATTTGTATGTGTCTTGAAGTTGTATGTTGACTTATGGCAACCCAATCATTTCATTGGGTTTTCTTTGGCCAAGAAACCTCAGAAGTAGGATTTTGCCAGTTCTTTCCTCTGGAATAGAGTTCCTGGGATTCATTTGTGGCCTCTCATCCAAGTGCTAATTACAGCTGACCCTGCTTAGCCTCAGTGTAATCAAGTTCACTGTTGACTTATGGTGACCCTACAGTGTTCAAGGGTTTTCTTAGGCCAGGAACACTCAGAAGTTAGGCTTGGCCAATTCCTTCCGCTGAGATATTACCATCGCCCTCTGGGATTCCTTTATGGTTTCCCATCCAAAGTGCCAACCAAAGCTGATCCTATTTAGTAGCTTCCGAGATCAATGTATATGAATGTGCCTATGAGTTGACTGTTTACATATGGGGACTCTGGATTTTAGAAGGTTTTCTTAAGGCATGAATATTCACAGCCAGCATTGTTCTGATCTTTCCTCTGAAATAGAGAACTTGGTGATCTCTCATCCAAGTACAAACCAGAGCTGACCCTGCTTAGCTTCAGCAGATTTAAGTGTGTCTTCAAGTTGCCTGTTGACTTATGGCAAGGCTACCATAGTTGAGGGTTTTCTTAGGCCAGGAATACTCAGAAGTAGGGTTTAGCCAATTCCTTCCCCTGAAATCTTACTCTGGGATTCCTTTGTGGTTCCCCATCCAAAGTGGCAACCAAAGCTAACCCTGTTTAGCTTCCAAGATCAATGTATGCATAAGTGTCTACAAGACCCTATGAATTTCAGAGGGTTTTCTTTAGTCAGAAATATTCAGAGCCAGCTTTGCCCAGTTCTTTCCTCTGAAATAGAGAGCTTGGTGGTCTCCCATCCAAGTGCCAACCAGGGCTGAGGAAGATGCGGTAGTCCGTGACTGTATCATCAGTTGTGATGATGGTTGTGCTGTGGACAGATATATATGGCACCCAAAAATATATTTACCATTTCAATTGAAATGGTAAAGATAAATTTCAGACACTCTGCGCATCAAAGTGTTGCACTCCAGGCCAAGAAAACCCTCTGACTTCAAACACCACACAGTTGAGTAAAATGCAAGCAGTTTATTGAAGATAATTAAAAGCAGTAGCAGTAAAAAGCAATCCATAGTATAAAGGTAAATCCAAATAGGTAGAAAAGGTAGATAGGAACAGATAATCCAGGAAAAGAGTCCATGAAAACAAATACTGGAACTTCCAGGGCACAAACCCCAAAGTACTTGAGCATAAATCAAACAAAGCACTTCACCATGAAATAACAAGGCTCTTAATTCAGGAATCTATCCAAAGCAAGGCATCCAGGAACTTGAAATGAGATCTTGACCTAATTCCAACATTGCTTCGTCTGGCTACAAATTCTGTACTTGGCACTTTTATCCCTTTATTCTACTGTATATCCCAAGTGGCAAAGAACGGATTTCTTCTAGGCCTTGAATCTGCTATCAGTCTCTGCTGCAATCTGGCAGAACGCCTGAGAGACTGGTTTGTTTTTGTTTGCTGATTGAAAACACTTTTCCTGTTCACTGGCTCATTAATTTCTGCAACTGGACCAGGCGCTGAGCCTTTCTCAGGCTCAAGGAATCCTCTGGTAGTAATCCAGGCCTAGGAAAGAGACCATCATCTCCAAACCCTTCAGACACATTCCCAAAAGAAGACTCACTTTGAACATGAACCACATTGCCCCTCTTTGCATCTAGAGCAGTGTTTCTCAACCTGGGGGTTGAGACCCCTGGAGGGGTCATGAGGGAGTGTCAGAGGGGTTGCCAAAGACCATCAGAAAGCACAGTATTTTCTGTTGGTCATGTGGGTTCTGTGTGGGAAGTTTGGCCCAATTCTAACCTTGGTGGGGTTCAGAATGTTCTTTGATTGTAGGTGAACGATAAATCCCAGCAACTTGTTGTTGTTGTTCATTCGTTCAGTCGTCTCCGACTCTTCGTGACCTCATGGACCAGCCCACGCCAGAGCTCCCTGTCGGCCGTCACCACCCCCAGCTCCTTCAAGGTCAGTCCAGTCACTTCAAGGATGCCATCCATCCATCTTGCCCTCTTCCTTTTACCTTCCACTTTCCCCAGCAACTACAACTCCCAAATCCCAGCAACTACAACTCCCAAATGCCAAGTGTACTTTCCCTACACTCCACCAATGTTCCCATTTGGACATATTGATTTTCATGCCAAGTTTGGTCCAGATCCATCATTGTTTTGAGTCCACAGTGTTCTCGGGACGTAGGTGAACTACAACTCCAAAACTCAAGGTCAATGCCCACCAAACATTTCCAGTATTTTCTGTCGGTCATGGGAGTTCTGTGTGCCACGTTTGGTTCAATTCTGTCATTGGTGGAGTTTGGAATGCTCTTTGATTGCAGATGAACTATACATTCCAGCAACTACAACTCCCAAGTGATGGAACCCTCAATCCCCCTCAATCCCACCAGTATTTGAATGTGGGCGTATCAGGTCTTTGTGCCAAATTTGGTCCAGTGAATGAAAATATATCCTGCATAACAGTAGCAAAAGTACAATTGTGAAGTAGTAATGGAAATAATTTTATGGTTGGGGGTCACCACAACATAAGGAACTGTATTAAGGGGTCACAGCATTAGGAAGGTTGAAAACCACTGATCTAGAGCAACCTCATCATTAGACACATGAACCTCATTGCCACTCCCATCATCCAGAGTACCCTGATCATTAGACACAATCACAGGCTGAACTCCAACACAAAGGGATGGTTGCAGAGCCAATCTGGTTGTTTTGACTCTTATCGGCCCCTGGAATTTACCTGAATGTGTGGAAGGATGAAATAGGGACACGGAAGCAGATAGGTTCTGAACACAAAAATGTCCTCATCCATCCAGCAACATCAGTGACCCCTGGAGGTCCTTTCAAGCTCTGTGATTCTATGGCTTCATCCCTTGGTGATCCTCCCGTTTCTCTCCCTCCACAGGAAAGCTGAACCTGGTGGACCTGGCCGGTTCAGAGCGGGTCTGGAAGTCCGGGGCGCAAGGCGAGCGTCTGAAGGAGGCCCAGAACATCAACCGGTCCCTGCTGGCCTTGGGAGAGGTCATCCAGGCCCTTCGCGCCAAGCAGGCCCACGTCCCCTTCCGCAACTCCAAGCTCACCTACCTGCTGCAGGACTCCCTGGGGAAGGGCAGCAAGACCATCATGATGGTGCAGGTGAGGGAAGCATCACCAGTGTTCATGCAGGGCTTCATAGAGTCCTAGAGTTGGATAGGGGCACACAAAGGCCATCTAGTTCCTTTCTGTTAGGAAGGAAGAACAATTTAACTCCGACCGACTGACAGCCACCCAGATTCTGTGATCTGTCAGGGGTGCTTTGATTGTGCTTTTCCTGCATGGCAGGTTGTTGGACTAGATGGCCCATGCAGTCTCTTCCAACTCTAGGCTTCTGCTCTTGAAGTTCTCCCTTGATTTCTGGGATCTTGTGGAAGAGACCCCTTGTTCTTTGTCAACTTCTATTTCTTCGCATTGTTTAATATATAGTAACTTTCCTTATCTTTGCACACGAAGACATTCAACAATTGCATTCAGGGTTCTGAATGTCAACTCCTCCTCCTCAGAGAACCTCCTCAGAGAACATGTTGGAGTTCAGCCTGTGATTGTGTTTCAGAATCAGGGTGCTTCGGATATGGGAAGTGATGCCAATGAATTTGAAGATGGCAATGGTTTGGTCAATGATACTGATGCAGAGAAGGACAGGGAGACCCCTGTGCAAAGTGTAGTTTCCCATGAGAATGTCCCTGAAGGGTGTGAGGATGATAGTGTACTCCCTGAATTGCTACCAGAGGGTTCCCAGGATTTGGGGCTTGAAAACAACTGGGTACCTGGCCCAGCTACAAGACTTAATGAGCAGATAGATAGGCGAGACGAAATTAGTCAAAACAGACAGGCCGAACAGTGCCTTTGGCGTTCTGCCAGGCTCTGACAGAAAAAGATAAGGGGATCTCAAGTAAAACGAAACCAATTCCTGAGTGCGGGAATAGCTTAACGAGGGGATAAAAGTTCCAAGTACGGGAAATATAGTCAGATAAAGCATCGTTGCAATCAAGTGTAGTTCTCATCCTTTGTTTTATGGAAGCTTTGCTTAGAAGATTCTTGTCTAAGTATTTCTCATTTCATGGTTTGGATTCTTGGATTGTATGAATGCCTACTCATGCCTTGCATCAATGTTTCCTGTTTTCCTGAATTATATTAGAGAAGTGTGGACTTTGTTTTTATGGACTTTGCTGAACTTTACCCTGCACTATTTTTGCTCCTGCTTATCTTCTTACCTAATTGGATTTACCTATTTCTTTAAAGTGCTTTTTTACTTGCTGCTTCTTAATTATCTTCAATAAAAGGATCGTTTTCCAATCAACGATTGTGGTGTTTACAGTCAGAGGGCTTTTCCTGTCCTGGAGTGCAACAGTGCATTGCATCCAGGCTGGAAAGGATTCCTTGGTGACGTTCCTCTTCCTCTTCCTCAGATCTCTCCCTTGGAGAAGAACGTCGGTGAGTCCGTCTGCTCCCTCAAGTTCGCCCAACGCGTCTGCAAAGTGGAGCTGGGCCCAGCCTCCCGACGTGTGGACTCCTCTTCCTCCGCGCAACACAACAGCTGAGCTCTTCCTCAAAGGAAACCCTGCTTTTGCATCGCCAGGAATGAGTTGGGAGCAAGAGTGCAAGAGCATTTTGCTCGGGCCTTCCTCATTCGCCTCCTCTCCAAATAGGCTGGTCCTCAAGACATCCTCTCTGCCCTTTCTGGAAGAAGATTGCCATGCATTTGCCCTCTTTCTGGTGATGAAAACCGATAGATAAGACTCCAAGGCGCTTGCCATTTGACTATGCACTTTTTGTGAAGGGAGAGGACACCTTTGGGTTGTGAAAAGAGGGTGCAGTACTCCCATTTAGGTCCAAAACATCCAGGTGAGGAAGGGCTGCTTGGCTGAACCTCTTCCTCACCTGTCAGGCGAGATATATCACCCACACGTCTGAATGCACCTGTCCTCCCCCATTTAGGCCCCCATCTATACATTTGGAATTGCAGAAGAGCTTTTGGCCAGCAAACCTTTGCATGTCTTAATTGGACCCTTGATTCTCTTCCATCCCATTTTTCCAGCTGCTTTTGCAATGCTTCGTCCTTCTCCTGCCCCTTTTCTCCTCGTTTCACTTCAGTTGCAGCAAACAGAGTCCAAGTTGCAAGAGTCACTCGATTAACTTCTCTTTCCTCCCATATATTAACTTCTAAAGTTGCAATCAGATTTCATTCCTTGCAAATTTTGTGGTGTGAGCAAGGGTCCCAGTCCAACTAGACTAGGTGTGGGCAAACTTGGGCTCTCCCGCCAGGTGTTTTGGACTTCAATTCCCACAATTCCTGGCCTCAGGCTCTTTCACTTCAGTGGCTGAAGGGGAAAAGGAAAAGGCCTGAGGCCAGGAATTCAAAACACCTGGAGGGCCCAAGTTTGCCCATGTCTGAACTAGACAGTAGGCACATCCCCATATCCACTGGGGAAATGTTCCTGGACAGACAATTACTACCAGGAATCACAGCTATAACTGAATGATATTATTATGTGGTCCCAATATACCAGAGTTGCATTGGAGGACCTAGACCAGTGCTTCTCCATCTTCCTAATGCTGTGACCCTTTAATCCAGTTCCTCCTGTTGTGCTGACCCCCAACCATAAAATTATTTTCGTTGTTACTTCATAACTCTACTTTTGCTACTGTTGTGAGTCGTCATGTAAATATCTGATATGCAGGATGGATTTTCATCCACGGAACCAAATTTGGCACAAATACCCGATACGCCTAAGTTTGATTGATTTTGTCATTTGGGAGTTGTAGTGGCTGGGATTCATAGTTCACCTACAATCAAAGAGCATTCTGAACTCCACCAACGATGGAATTGAACCAATCTTGGCACACAGAACTCCAATGACAAACAGAATAGTTCCGTCCTGGTCCTGGTCCTGTTCAACATCTTTATTAATGACTTAGATGAAGGGTTAGAAGGCATGATCATCAAGTTTGCAGACACCAAATTGGGAGGGATAGCCAATACTCCAGAGGACAGGAGCAGGATTCAAAACGATCTTGAAAGATTAGAGAGATGGGCCAAAACTAACAAAATGAAGTTCAACAGTGACAAATGCAAGATACTCCACTTAGGCAGAAAAAACGAAATGCAAAGATACAGAATGGGGGACGCCTGGCTCGAGAGCAGTACGTGTGAAAAAGATCTTGGAGTCCTCCTGGACAACAAGTTAAACATGAGCCAACAATGTGATGTGGCGGCAAAAAAAGCCAATGGGATTTTGGCCTGCATCAAGGAGCCTAGTGTCTAGATCTAGGGAAGTAATGCTACCCCTCTATTCTGCTTTGGTTAGACCACACCTGGCATATTGTGTCCAATTCTGGGCACCACAATTCAAGAGAGATATTGACAAGCTGGAATGTGTCCAGAGGAGGGCGACTAAAATGATCAAGGGTCTGGAGAACAAGCCCTATGAGGAGCGGCTTAAAGAGCTGGGCATGTTTAGCCTGAAGAAGAGAAGGCTGAGAGGAGATAGCCATGTATAAATATGTGAGAGGAAGCCACAGGGAGGAGGGAGCAAGCTTGTTTTCTGCTTCCCTGGAGACTAGGACGCAATGGAACAATGGCTTCAAGAAAGGAGATTCCATCTGAACATGAGGAAGAACTTTCTGACTGTGAGAGCCATTCAGCAGTGGAACTCTCTGCCCCGGAGTGTGGTGGAGGCTCCTTCTTTGGAAGCTTTTAAACAGAGGCTGGATGGCCATCTGTCAGGGGTGATTTGAATGCAATATTCCTGCTTCTTGGCAGGGGGTTGGACTGGATGGCCCATGAGGTCTCTTCCAACTCTTTGATTCTATGATTCTATGATTCTATGAAGGGTTTGGTGGGCATTGATCTTGGTGGAGTTTGGGGAAAATAGACATTGACACTTGGGAGTTGTAGTTGCTGGGATTTATAGTTCAATTGCAATGAAAGAGCATTCTGAATCCTACCAATGGTGGAATTGGGCCAAATTTTTTAGCACACAGAACTCCCATGACCAACAGAAAATACTGGAAGGGTTTGGTGAGAATTGACCTTGGGTTTTGGAGTTGTAGTTCACCTACATCCAGAGAGCATTCTGGACTCAAACAATGATGGATCTGGAACAAACTTGGCACGAATCCTCCATATGCCAAAATGTGAACACTAGTGGAGTTTGGGGAAAATAGACCTTGACACTTGGGAGTTGTAGTTGCTGGGATTTATAGTTCACCTACAATCAAAGAGCATTATGAATCAAACCAATGATAGAATAGTGTCAAACTTCCCACGCAGAACCCCCATGACTAATAGACAATACTGTATTTTCTAATGGTCTTTGGTGACCACTTTGACACCCTCTCACGACCCCCCAGGGGTCCTGACCCTCAGGTTGAGAAACACTGATCTTAAGAGATTGGTGGGTAGCGTATCATAAATGCATCTGGTGGACCATGGCCAATCTGTATAGAAATTATTTTCCTCCAGATGTGGCTATGTGAAAGTGGATGTGGTTTCTGAGGTTATGAGGGTCTTCTTCTATTTGCCATGAATTATAGCATTTTTATGCACCCCCTTCCCAGTCGAAACAGTGCTTCACCGCAGAGCTTTCACTTGTGTGTTTCCTTTCTCTGTGCATATTCTCCTTCTCTAGTCCATTCTTGGACACACCGTTAAGGACACCAACAGAGGCAAGGATCTCTCTCCCAAAATCTCCAATGAATCCTTTACATCTTTGGCCTGCCCCTTTGTGCCCCCCAAATGGAAGTCCTCCTTCCTTCTCTCTCTATTCACCCCACTTCCTGGCTCCTTCCCACCTTTGCACCCACATCCCCAGGAAACGTTGTTCCTTCTGATCTCCTGGAGACCTGGCTATGCAATCCAGGCTTTTGCTATTATTCAGATACTGGGCAGCTCCACCTCAACCTAATGAAAGACCCACATTGCCCCTCGTTTTCCTGGCCTTCAAGCTTCAGTGGGGTGACAAATAAAGGGGTTCTGCTGCTGCTGTGCTTCTGGACTTGGTTCTTTCCATACTTCCTTTCTTTCTGATGCTATCCAGGACAATAAACCAGAATTCATCTCCTAAGTTTGGGCTGCCTTCTTGGAAGTTTCTATTTACTAGGCATGGTTAAGTTCGGTTGGAATCTTCGTAATTCGGATTAAATTTGGAAAAATTTGCTTTTTGAAGTGATTTCGAAGTTTTTAAGGAAACCAGAAGTCCCTTTACCCTTCTGAAGCTTTTTCCGCCATTTTTGTTACGAAGCAGTAAGTGAGTCGGAAATGATCCAGCCTTTCCCCGCTTCTGGGCTGGAGCCTGGGCAGAGTTTAAAAACAAACTGGATGTATTTCCTGCTTTTTCTTTCCACTCGCTTCTAGGATGGAGCCTGGGAAGTGTTTTAAACCAGAGTGGATGAATTTCCTGCCTTTGCTTTCTCTCCCCCCCCCCCCTTTCTGGAGTAAAACAACTACTTTCAAAGTAAAGACCACCCAATGAAACAGGAAATAACACTTTCAAACCATTAAGGAAGGATTCAGATGTCTCAGAAGTTTTGAAAAGTTTTGAACATTTTTTTCTGTGAAAGTCGGAATTGACTTCCGAATCGAACCACCGGTACCCCCTACATCCAAAACAAGTTTTGAACCAATATTTTTGGATCAAACAAGCCTACTATCTACACTTCATGCACCCTTCCAACTACAGGGCATTGAATGTTCCTGGAGAGAGGGATCTTGGGTCCCGTTTGGGGATTCAATCTCTGCACAAATTCCAACTGCTCCAACTTCCGTACAGTGGCCCTTATTTCTCATGCCAGTAAGGTAATTGCTCAAGATCCTGCAAGGAAGACTCCAGCAATACATGGAGCGAGAGTTGCCAGATGTTCAAGCTGGGTTTAGAAAAGGCAGAGGAACGAGAGACCAGATTGCCAATATCCGCTGGATAATGGAGAAAGGCAGGGAGCTTCAGAAAAACATCTACTTCTGCTTCATTGACTATTCTAAAGCCTTTGACTGTGTGGATCATAATAAATTGTGGCAAGTTCTTGGTGGGATGGGCATACCAAGCCACCTTGTCTCTCTCCTGAGGAATCTGTACAAGGACCAAGTAGCAACAGTAAGAACTGACCACGGAACAACAGACTGGTTCAGGATTGGGAAAGGCGTACGGCAAGGCTGCATACTCTCACCCAACCTGTTTAACTTATATGCAGAACACATCATGCGATGTGCGGGACTTGATGAATGCAAAGCTGGGGTGAAAATTGCTGGAAGAAACATTAACAACCTCAGATATGCAGATGACACCACTCTGATGGCCGAAAGCGAGGAGGAGCTGAGGAGCCTTCTAATCAAGGTGAAAGAAGAAAGCGCAAAAGCCGGGTTGCAGCTAAACGTCAAAAAAACCAAGATTATGGCAACAAGAATGATTGACAACTGGAAAAGAGAGGGAGAAACTGTGGAGGCCGTGTGACAGACTTTGTATTTCTAGGTGCAAAGATTACTGCAGATGCAGACTGTGGCCAGGAAATCAGAAGACGCTTACTTCTTGGGAGGAGAGCAATGTCCAATCTCGATAAAATAGTGAAGAGTAGAGACATCACACTGGCAACAAAGATCCTCCTAGTCAAAGCAATGGTATTCCCCTGTAGTAACCTACGGATGTGAGAGCTGGACCTTAGGGAAGGCTGAGCGAAGGAAGATCGATGCTTTTGAGCTGTGGTGTTGGAGGAAAGTTCTGAGAGTGCCTTGGACTGCAAGAAGATCCAACCAGTCCATCCTCCAGGAAATAAAGCTCGACTGCTCACTGGAGGGAAGGATACTAGAGACAAAGTTGAAGTACTTTGGCCACATCATGAGGAGACAGGAAAGCCTAGAGAAGACAATTATGCTGGGGAAAGTGGAAGGCAAAAGGAAGAGGGGCCGACCAAGGGCAAGATGGATGGATGGCATCCTTGAAGTGACTGGACTGACCTTGAGGGAGCTGGGGGTGGTAACGGCCGACAGGGAGCTCTGGCGTGGGCTGGTCCATGAGGTCACGAAGAGTCGGAGACGACTGAACGAATGAACAACAATGGCCACTTGGGTTGCAGGTTGCTGGGAATTGCAGTACAATTGGCCCTCTGCATTGCATTGGCAAATTTCTCACCTATCTGTCCATGCATCTGTCCTCTCCCTATCTATGTATTCACCCCTCATTCTAAATCAGTGCATCCATCAACTATCCATCCATCTGCCATCCATAATTCTTTATCCATCCATCCATCCATTTACGATATTTCTAACCCCGTCTTTCTCAGTCTGAAGGTAACTCAAGGCGGCTTACAGCCCGGCAGCAATTCGATGCCATAACCATCTACGTATACAATTAAAACATTTAAAAAAACATTATACAATCCATACAAATAAACAATTATTTGTCCAGTAGCATCGTGTGAGCCATTCGTCTGAGCCAGTCCATGTTTTAGTCTTACATGTTTCTTTATTGCACTGCATTTCCAAAGGCTTGTTTTAAAAGACAAGTTTTTACTTTTTGGGGGAAGGTCAGGAGGGAGGGGGCTGATCTAATATCCCCAGAGAGGATTCATCATGAGACAGAAGCCATGAAGTCGTTGGAAGGGCATTCCTAATGTAGGGGAAAAAACATTTATTTGCATGCATCCATACTGTAGAATGAATGTCATTTGACCCCCTACTTGAAGTGTCGTGACTCAATGCAGATGGAATCCTGGAGTTGGTTTGGCAAGGGACCAGCAAAGATGGTGAAGGATCTTGCAAAGACTACAACTCCCATGATTCCATAGGCTTTGGTAACTCCTCTGCTGTTGGTTTTGGATTGTGTGCCATCTTCCTGTTATCCCTAGAGATCCCAGGCAATAGCCCTGCTAACTGGGGATGATGGGAGGTGCAGTCCAGCACACCTGAATGGATTTGACACCAAAAAATCACAAAGGAAAAAAAACCACACAGGCTGCTTTATTTGTTTTTTAAACAGGTGTATTTAAATATATATTAATTTTTACAAGTATTTGTGTTTTGACACCATTTCATCTCCAGAGGACATTTTGAAGCAGGGATTTATACAACTCGTATCACATAAGAAAATACATTTAGGGTAGGAAGGAGGAATGGTAAAGGAAGAGAGCATGCCCTGAATCATGGAGTTGAAGGAGACCCCAAGTGGACATCTAGTCCAGACTTTTTTGCCAGGCAGGAAAACACCATCCAAGCCCTCCCAACAGATGGACATCCAGCTCGTTTATAACCTTCGAGAGAAGGAGACTCAAACTGCAAGACCATGACATCCTTTCAACTATTTCAAAAAGTCTTTATCACTTCTCCTCCTGGTTTTCTATTCTCCAAGCAGAACACACTCCGCTCCCTAAGCCACCGATCAAAGGGATTCATACATTTCCAAGCCTTTGAATTCATTATTATTGTTGATCATTTTGACGGGCCTTCTCTGCACACCTTCCAGCTGCTCCATGTCTTGAATTTTGGACACAGAACTGGACATGAGTTATTCCAAGTGAGAATGTCTGACCAAAGGGGATAGATAGGACTTCCCTTCATCTCCAGGCACTCAATTCCTTTTGATGCAGCCTGGAATCGCATTGACCTTTTGAGATGCTGCATCACATGGTTGACTCACCCTCAGCTCCCACTATGATCCCTTTCATAGACTTTCAAGCCAGGTGCCACTCATCCTAGATCTCTGCATTCTATTTTTCTTTTGCAGCAGCCTAGAATCGTGTTGGTTCTTTTTAGCTGCTGCATGAGAGAAGCCTCCCACAAGGATGGTAAAACATAAGAACATCTGGGCATCCCCTGGGCAACGTCCTTGCAGACGGCCCATTCTCTCACACCAGAAGCGACTTGCAGTTTCTGACACGACAAAAAAAAGCTGCTGCATTACTTGATATGATCCCTTTCATATAAGCTTTCAAGCAAGGTGCAACTCATCCTATATCTCTGCATTACATTTTCAGAATCCTGTTGTTAAACCCCAGAATCACATTGGCCTTTTGAGCTGCTGCATCACATGATTGGCTCACCCTCAGCTTCCACTAAGATTCCTAAATCCCTATCATATAGACTTCCAAGCTGAATGCTACCCATCATATAGCAGTAGGTTAAAGCCCTGTGCTGGCAGGACTGAAGACCAACAGGTCGCAGGTTCGAATCTGGGGAGAGCGTGGATGAGCTCCCTCTATCAGCTCCAGCTCCTCATGAGGGGACATGAGAGAAGCCTCCCACAAGCATGGTAAAACATCAAAACATCAGGGCATCCCCTGGGCAACGTCCTTGTAGACGGCCAATTCTCTCACACCAGAAGTGACTTGCAGTTTCCCAACTCACTCCACACACACACACACACACACACAAACATGGTTGACTCATCCTCAGCTTCCACTACGATTCTTTTCATTAGAGCCAGGTGTCCTATATCTCCATAGTTCATTTCCAAAGTCCTGTTGCTGCAGCATGGAATTGCATTGGCTTTTTGAGCTGCCACATCATCATAATCATCGTTATACCCTGCTTTATCTCCCCAAAGGGACTCAAAAGCAGCTCTCACTGTTGCCTCAGCTTCTGGTCCACTCTGAGCCCTAGATCCCTTTCTTATAGACTTTCAAGCCAAAGGCCACCCATCGTATAGCTCTGCATTTCGACTGAATCCTATTGCTGCAGCTTGGAATTGCATTGACCTTTTCAGCTGCTGCATCACATGATTGGCTCACCCTCAGCTTCCACTAAGACTCCTAAATCCCTTTCATATAGACTCCCAAGCTGAATACTACCCATCACATAGCTTTGCATTTCATTTCATTGCTGCAGCTTGGAATCGCATTGGCCTTTTGAGCTGCTGCACCACAATGTTGTCTCAGCTGGTGGTCTGCTATGATCTCTAGATCCCATTCATAGACTTTCAAGCCAGGTGTCATTGTCCTATATCTATGCATTTCATTTCCAGAGTCCTATTGCTAAAGCCTGGAATTGTGTTGGTCTTATGAGCTGCCGCACCACACTGTTGCCTCAGCTGGTGGTCTGCTATGATCTCTAGATCCCATTCATAGACTTTCCAAGCCAGGTGTCACTGTCCTAGATCTCTGTATTTCATTTCCAGAGTCCTATTGCTGCAGGCTGGAATCGCTTTGGTCTTTTGAGTTGCTGCATCACATGGTTGGCTCACCTTCAGCTTCCACTGTGACCCCTTTCATATAAACTTCCAAGTCAGCTGCCACTCATCCTATAGCTCTGCATTTCATTTCCAGAGTCCTATTGCTTCACGTTGGTCATTTGAGCGTCCATGTTGTTGTTGTTGTTGTTGTTGTTGTTGTTATATTTATTTATACCCTTCTTTATCTCCCCAAAGGAGACTCGAAGCAGCTTGCACAGTTGCCCCACCTTCTGGTCTACTTTGATCCCTAGATCCCTTCCAATATAGACTTTCAAGCCAAATTGCCACCTATTGCATAGCTCAGCATTTCATTGGAGTCCTATTGCTGCAACTTGGAATCGTATTGGCCTTTTGAGCTGCTGCATCATGCAGTTGTCTTGCTGTGTGCTGTGACCAGTCTGACCAGTCTCCCCTTCCCATTCAGTAGGGGGGCCAGCCTGGCACTGGTGGGTAGGAGAGACAGCAAAGTTGGGGGTCCATGGGGGTAGAATGGAGGCTGTGCCCCACTTCTGCACTAATAGGGTGCCCCTGATGGAGGGCAAAGGAAGGAGAGGCAGCAAGCAAGGAGCAAGAGGGGCTGAGGCAGGGAATGGAGCTGCAAGTGCTGGAGGGCGAAGGAAGCGGGAAGGGATAGAAAGGATTGGGGAGTGGAAAAGGGGTCTCCATACCCACCCAATAGTGACTGGGCATCCCAGTTTGGAAGTGCCAGTAACAAGAAGGGGGCAAATGAGGTGCGTATAGGAGTGGAGGGGTCTCTTCGTCCTGCGCTGGATCCAGGGAGGTCTTTGTTGTCGCTTCGGGCACCAACTCCTCGATGCGGAAAGAGGCCCCACGAGAAGAAGGAAGGTCCTTTTTAGGTGGGGTTCGGTTTGGGGAGGGACTCTCCTGCGAGGCGGGCGGGTAGGGCTCCCCCTGCAGAACAAAAGGGGCCAGGTCCGGAACGAAGGAAGGGCCCCGCTCTTGGCCCCGGACCATGTTCTGGCGCTTGAGAAGGCCGGCAGGGATCCGGGAGACGTCCACTCGCCAGAAGTTCCTCTTCCCCTTCTTGTTGCCACTTTCCTCCTGCAGAAAGGTCCAAGGAGAAAAAGTTATGAGTCTGAAGCAGGCATGGGGCAACTCTCCAAGGTGCTGAAACTCCCTGAGCCAACTCGGGCCCTCCAGGTGTTTTGGACCCCAACTCCCATCATTCCTAAAAGCCTACCAAGTCTGAAGCAGGCATGGGGCAGCTCTCCAAGGTGCTGAAACTCCCTGGGCCAACTCGGGCCCTCCAGGTGTTTTGGACCCCAACTCCCACCATTCCTAAAAGCCTACAGAGTCTAAAGTAGGCATGGGGCAACTCTCCAAGGTGCTGAAACTCCCTGGGCCAACTTAGGCCCTCCAGGTGTTTTGGACTCCAACACCCACCATTCCTAAAAGCCTACAGAGTCTGAAGCAGGCATGGGGCAACTCTCCAAGGTGCTTAAACTACCTGGGCCAACTCGGGCCCTCCAGGTGTTTTGGACTCCAACTCCCATCATTCCTAAAAGCCTACCAAGTCTGGAGCAGGCATGGGCAGCTCTCCAAGGTGCTGAAACTCCCTGGGCCAACTTGGACCCTCCAGGTGTTTTGGACTCCAACTCCCACCATTCCTAAAAGCCTACTGAGTCTGAAGCAGGCATGGGGCAACTCTCCAAGGTGCTGAAACTTCCTGGACCAACTTGGGCCCTCCAGGTGTTTTGGACTTCAACTCCCACCATTCCTAACAGCCAGTGGGGAAGGCATTTAATTTTGATGTGAAATAGTTCAATGACAATAACACTGTTCTATTTTTTATGTCAGGAGCAACTTGGGAAACTGCAAGTTGCTTCTGGTGTGAGAAGCCATTTGGTGTGGTGTTGCCATCTGCAAGGCTGTTGCCCAGGAGAAGACCGGATGTTTGATGTTTTACCATTCTTGTAGGGAGCTTTTCTCACATCCCCACATGGGGAGCTGGAGCTGCCAGACAGGTGCTCATCCATGCTCTCCCTGGTTGTAGTTCACTTAAATCCAGAAAGCACTCTGGACCAAACTTGGCATGAATACTCAATATGCCCAAACGTAAACACTGGTGGAGTTTGGGGAAATTAGACTTTGACATTTGAGAGTTGTAGTTGATGGGATTTATAGTTCACCTGCAATCAAAGAGCATTCTAAACCATACAAATGATAGAATTGGGCCAAACTTCCCACACAGAACCTCCATGACTAACAAAACATTGGAAGGGTTTGGTGGACATTGACCTTGAGATTTGGGAGTTGTAGTTTTCCTACATCCAGAGAGTACCATGGGCTCAAACAATGAAAGATCTGGACAAAACTTGGCACACAGAACTCTCATGACCAACACAAAATACTGGAATGGTTTGGTGGGCATTGACCTTGAGTTTTGTAGTTGTAGTTCACCTACATCCAGAGAGCACTATTGACTCAAACAAGGATGGATCTGGACCAAACTTGGCACAAATACTCAATATGCCCAAATGTGAACACTGGTGAAGTTTGGGGGAAACTGATATTGACATTTGGGAGTTGTAGTTGCTGGGATTTATAGTTCACCTACCATCAAAGAGCATTCTGTACCCCACCAACGATAGAATTGGGACAAAGTTGGCACACAGAACTCCCAAGACCAACAGAAAATACTGGAAGGGTTTGATGGGCATTAACCTGTGTTTTCTGATGGCCTTTGGCGACCCCTGTGTCACCCCCTTGCGACCCTCCAAAGGGCCTGACCCCCAAGTTGAGAAAGGCCGACTTAGAAAATGATGATGTCCTTTTCTGTCCTACCCGAACAGAAGTCAGAGGGACCATAAACAAAGACAATAGGGGAGAAATGTTAATGAATTATCAGCAACTTGGAAATGTATCATTGTATGCAACAAGCATTTACATTGTATTCATGTTTTTATAGATACACACATATATATCAGTAGGAAAAGAAGCAGACAGAGTGATTCAATCAAGGAAGCCAAGGTGGAAGGTGAGATGGAGGACTCTAACCCCCAGCCACCCATTGTTAGACCCAGAGGAAGGAGGATAGGACTTGGAGTTCAAGCCTACCTTGAAGAAGCAGGAGTTGGAGGAGAGGTTGTGCCGGATGGAGTCCTTCCATCCCTGGTAGCCTCCCGAGAAGAGCGGGAAGAGGCGCTCAATCTCACTGAGGATCTGCAAAAGGGGGCAAAAAGAGGGGTCAGAAGGGGAAGGAAAGGGCTCTTGAGAGGGACACCCGACTCCCACCAAACAGCCCTTGCTGAACCCAGAATGATGGGAGTTGAAAGTCCTGCTAAGACAAGGGAAAGGAGGGTCCCATCAGTGAGAGTGTGGGAGAAATCCCTGGAGAGGAATGTGACAAAGAAGGGAAGGTGTTACCCTCTTGCAGCACAGAAAGGGGGAAAGGGAAAGGGAAAGAGGGAAGATAGAAAAGAAGAAAGGAAAATAGGGGAAAGGATGGAAAGATTAAGAAAGAGGGGAAAGAAAGGGAAGGAAAGAAGGGAGCAAAGAAGGAAGAAGAGAAGGAAGAAAGGGGGAATAAGAGGGGAAAGAACGAAGAAAAAGTGTGAAAGGAAAGGAAAAGTTAAGAAGTGGGGATGAAGAAGAGAAGAAAGAAAAGAGAAAGTAAGGGGAGAAAAAAATGGAAAAGAGGGACAGGAAGGAAAGGTTAAGAAAGCGGAAAAGGAAAAAAGAAAGAAGGGAAGGAAGGAAGGAAGGAAGGAAGGAAGGAAGGAAGGAAGGAAGGAAGGAAGAAGGAAAAGGTAGAAGGAGGGAAGAAAGAAAAGAAGAAATAAAAAGAGGGAAGAATGGATTGAGAAAAGGAAGGCAAGGGGGAGAGAAGAAAAACAAGGAAAAGAGGGGAAAGGCAGGAAAGGATGAATCATAGAATCAAAGAGTTGGAAGTGACCTCATGGGCCATTATCCAATCCAGCCCCATTCTGCCAAGAAGCAGGAATATTGCATTCAAATCACCCCTGACAGATGGCCATCCAGCCCCTGTTTGATGAGAAAAGAAAAAGGAAAGAAGAAAAAGGAGGGACAGAGGAATGGAAAAAAAGAAGGAAGGAAGAAAAGGAGTGAGAGAAGAAAAGAAGGAAAAGAAGGAAGGATGGAAAGGTTAAGAAAGTGGGAAGGGAAAGAAAGGGAAGGAAGGATGAAGAGAAGGAAGAAAGAAAATGGGAATGAGATAGGAAGAAAAAGAGGGAAAGATGGGAGAGGAGGAATGAAGAAGAAAAGGATGAAGAAAATGGGGTGGGAAAGGAAGAAAGAAAAGGAGGAAAGGAAGGAAAGGAAAGGGAAAGAAAGAAGGGAAGGAGGGAAGGAATAAGAAAAGAAGAAAGGAAGAAAAGAGGGAGGGAACAGAAGCTGACCCTTCAAACATGCTGCCCTGCAAATGGCTCATTCCAAAGCAGTCTAACCTTCTACCTGTTCACCTGGAACAGGGTGATGCTGAAGACAGGTGATGCTGAAGACAGGTGAAGACCCTTCCCCATATACACAGAGCAGGGCCATCCCCTTGAGACCACACAAGAGGGGCAATGGAGGGTGACCCCCCAAATCCCTCTTGGCCAAGCCAAGGAAGAGGGTTCTCTCTCTCTCTCTCTCACCTGGCTGAGCTTGAGCCTCTTCTGGGGGGCGGCCTGGATGACCAGGGCGATGAGGGCCAGGTAGGAGAAGGGGGGCTTGGGGTGCCTCCGGTAGGGCTTGCCCAGCCGCTTCCTCTTGGGGTTGGGGTCCCCTCCTTGCCCCCCACCTCCTCCTTCCTCTCCTGGGCCCCTCTTCCTCTTCTCCAGCCCAGGCTTCTCTTCCTTCTCCTCTCCTTGGAGCCTCATCTTCTTCTCCTTGGTGGTCAGTGGCTCTGGTCCAGTGGCCGGAGACTTAAATCCATCCCCACCAAGGTGACCCCTTTTGTCTTGCAGATGGAGGGCAGGGCAGGGCAGACCCTTGGCTCCAGGGGAGGGGCTTCCACACAACAGGAGCCAAGCACCCGAGAATGGGGCCACTCCACCCCCCAAGTGTCAAGACCTTTCTATGGCCCCTTCTATATCTGTATAAAAACCACATTGAACTGGATTATGTGGCAGTGTGGACTCAGGTAACCCAGTTCAAAGTAGACATAGAGGATGATCTGCATGAGTATGTCCCACCTGGCTTTTACTCAATCCTAGAGTTGGAAGAGACCTGTTGGGCCATCCAGTCCAACCCCATTCTGCCAAGAAGCAGGACAATCACATTCAAAGCACTCCCAACAGATGGCCATCCAGCCTCTGTTTCAATGCCACCAAAGAAGGAGCTTCCACCACACTCATAGTATCCTAGAGTTGGAAGAGACCTCATGGGCCATCCAGTCCAACCCCATTATACCAAGAAGCAGGACAATGACATTCAAAGCACTCCCGACAGATGGCCAGCCAGTCCCAGTTTCAAAGCCTCCAAAGAAGAAGTCTCCACCACACTCATAGAATCCTAGAGTTGGAAGAGACCTCATGGGACATGCAGTCCAACCCCTTTCTGCCAAGAAGCAGGACAATCACATTCAAATCACTCCCAACAGATGGCCATCCAGCCTCTGTTTCAATGCCATCTAAGAAGGAGCCTCCACCGCACTCTTAGAATTCTAGAGTTGGAAGAGACCTGGTAGGCCTGCCATAGATGTGGGTGAAACATCAGGAGAGAATGCTTCTGGAACATGGCCAGACAGCCTGGAAAACTTACAGCAACCCAGTGATTCTGGCTTTTGACAACATAACTTTACCCATGTTTTTATGAGAGAACCAATTAGAAAATGGCCTTTTAAAACCAGGAACAAAAATTGTGTTGCATTGTGTTGCCAGGTGTAAATCTTCTCCTGCATGTGTTCTAGGTCTGAAACTACTTAAAGGGGCTCCAAGATAACTTTTGCATTCTGATCTCGCAGCCCAATAGGTTTGGGATTTGACTCTTAAAGGGCCGCTGTCCTGCTTGGCATTTGGTCCTGTCTTCCATTGTATGTTAGGGAAATGCTCAGGGCTTGCAATGGGGGCCATAGGCAATAGCAGTGACACACACACACACCTTGTCCTTGCTCCTGCCAGTCTGGCTCCAGGAGCAGCAGGGCAAAGAAAGCATTGCCTAAACCCCCCATTGAGAAGCCCAATGGGCACAGGAAGGGGGCAATGGCTGGGGATTCAAGAGGGAGCTCTGGGGTCAGACTCAGGAAATGAACTTTCCTCCCCCCCCCTCTCCATTCTTGACCCCAGGGCAGCCTGAAAGGAAAAGGACCACAGCATGGCTTACTTCCAAGGAAGACTGCTTTCCATGCTCTACACCAGGCATGGGCAAACTTTGGCCCTCCTGGTGTTTTGGACTTCAATTCCCACAATTCCTGGCCTCGAGCTCCTTGCTTTTCCACCTCAGCTTCCCCCCCCCCTCATTTTCCACTCCCTTTGCAGGTTGATTATCCCTTTACCAGCTCTTGACTGCTGGCAGGTGGTCCTTGTGACATAAGTTCTAGTGAATCATCTGGGCCACAGAGTTGTGCCTCTGTTTGTATTCCGTCTGTGCCATTTTCTTGCAACAGCTGAGGAGAGGATCCATGGTTTCATCCGCTTCCTTACACAGTCTGCATTTTGGGTCATCCGCTGATTTTTCGATCCTGCCTTAATGGCCTTAGTTCTGATGACTTGCTCCTGGGCTGCAAGAATCAGGCCTTCTTCTCTCTCCTTCTTCAGGGATCCACTCGTGAGCCATCAACAGGTCTTCTCCTTATCAATTTTCTTCAATTTTGTCAAGGAACTGCCCATGCAATGCTTTGTTGTGCCAGCAGTCAGCTCTGGTTTGGAGTGCAGCTTTCTTGTACTGGTTCTTTGTCTGCTGTGCTTTGAGAAGTTTCCAATTACTGACTTCAATTAAAGCAGGTTCGTGGCTTTCCTTTCCATCTTCTGCCAGGGCATCGTGTTTTCCTTCTTCGACTGCTTCTTTGACTTATAGGAGTCCTCTGCCCCCAGACTTTCTAGGCAGATAGAGCCGGTCAACATCACTGCAAGGATGTAGTGAATTATGAATGGTCATGAGTTTCCTTGTTTTTCTGTCCAAATTGTCCAGTTCTGCCTGCGTCCAGTTTACTTACTTACTTACTTAGGCGATCCCTCGTTGGACGAGTAAGATGGTCTTCCAGTTTATGATGCAGCAGTGTATCTTATGACAGGTATGGCCCAGGTGTTTATGGCTGTTTATGGGTGCCACCTTTTTGTGGTGGGGGGCTTAACTCCTTCAAGGATGCTGAGAGCTGTGCTGGTGGTAGTGAAACTACCAGCAGGTCCAACCAAGCCAGAGAGGTCTCAGCTGAGGAGAGGAACCAAGAGCACCAAACCCATTAGCACTATGGAGAAACAAAGCAAAACGAAGTCCATACTGGCTTGGTCATCGCGATGGATGCTGCTGATTTTGGACATCCATTGACAAGTGGGCTACAGAATCCAAATACAAATGAACCATCACAGAAGTGGCAGAAATATACAATGCCAGAAAACTGCACATTGTTTTGTTGTTGTTGTTGTTGTTGTTGTTATTTTCTTGCATCGAGAATGTGCTTTGCTCAAAGTTGGAGTCTCCATGGCTGAGCAGGGATTTGAACCCAGGTCTCCTGGGTAAACAGGATGCATCATCATCATCATCATCATCATCATCATCTGGTCATGAGAGATAACCCCAGGTCTCTTGGGTTCCACATTTGGTCCTCGAAACGATGCTGCCTCTCTCTTTTGGGTCAACTCCAAAACTAATACCAACTCTAATCTAATCACCTCTCAACAAAAGATTGCTCCAGGCACTGCCAGGCCATCAAATGCTAATCAAGGTGGTCAGTTGAGACATTCACACCTAGCTCCAGCAGACAAGAGTCCTTTGTCCCACCCTGGTCATTCCACAGATATATAAACCCATTTTCCTTATTTCAACAGACCTCACTAACTCTGAGGATGCTTGCCATAGATGCAGGCGAAACTTCAGGAGAGAATGCCTCTAGAACATGGCCATATAGCCCGAAAAAACCTACAACAACCCTTGATATTATTATTATTATTATTATTATTATTATTATTATTATTATTTTACTGACACAAAAGCACAGTATGTCACAGCAAACAAGATCTCTATGCTGGATTTCATATCACAAAATCGCAAAAAAAGCCAATGGGATTTTGGCCTGCATCAATAGGAGCCAAGTGTCTAGATCTAGGGAAGTAATTCTACCCCTCTATTCTGCTTTGGTTAGACCACTTTACCTGGAATATTGTGTCCAATTCTGGGCACCACAATTCAAGAGAGATATTGACAAGCTGGAATGTGTCCAGAGGAGGGCGACTAAAATGATCAAGGGTCTGGAGAACAAGCCCTATGAGGAGCGGCTTAAGGAGCTGGGCACGTTTAGCCTGAAGAAGAGAAGGCTGAGAGGAGATATGATAGCCATGTATAAATATGTGAGAGGAAGCCACAGGGAGGAGGGAGCAAGCTTGTTTTCTGCTTCCCTGGAGACTAGGACGCGGAACAATGGCTTCACACTACAAGAAAGGAGATTCCATCTGAACATTAGGAAGAACTTCCTGACTGTGAGAGCCGTTCAGCAGTGGAACTCTCTGCCCTGGAGTGTGGTGGAGGCTCCTTCTTTTGAAGCTTTTAAACAGAGGCTGGATGGCCATCTGTCAGGGGTGATTTGAATGCAATATTCCTGCTTCTTGGCAGAATGGGGTTGGAATGGATGGCCCATGAGGTCTCTTTGAACTCTTTGATTCTATGATCCTGACTCTCTCCTGGTGATTTGTTGCAAGATTTCTTTTGCCTTCTTCTGAGGCTGAGAGAGTGTGCTCTTGTTCCAGGGTCTCCCAATGAGCCAAGGGTTTGAACGCTGGTCTCCTCGTGCTGCAAACTAATGCCCAAACCCCTGCATTATTGTGTATCAGTGTTACATTGCAGTATTCCAAGGCATTTCCAAATGTGTATTCCTTTGATAATATATCCCTGCAACCTGGAAGGCTACATGTGTGCCTCAGTCAAGTGCAAATTGAGCCAAAAGGCCTTTGAAAGAAAGAGTTTGCCTCCCCAGCCAGAGGATCCTGATGCATATGATCTCCAGTTAGCAGGTGATTTGGATTTTGGCTCTCAGGCGCCTGGAAGGTGGAGGGATGAATGGCAGAGGAGCAGGAGAGACAATGGCAGATGGCTTGGGCAATGGCTGACGTGAGGATGCAGTTAAAGCTCTGTTTCCAGATAAGCCTGGGCATTCCCTCTTGACCGAATCGTCTCCACATTGAGTAGGGAAGGGGCTCAACTTACACATCAATTATGAGTTGGAAATATATTTGGCACAAATGTTGTTGTTCATTCGTTCAGTCATCTCCGACTCTTCGTGACCTCATGGACCAGCGCACGCCAGAGCTCCCTGTCGGCCGTCACCACCCCCAGCTCCTTCAAGGTCAGTCCAGTCACTTCAAGGATGCCATCCATCCATCTTGCCCTTGGTCGGCCCCTCTTCCTTTTGCCTTCCACTTTCCCCAGCATAATTGTCTTCTCTAGGCTTTCCTGTCTCCTCATGATGTGGCCAAAGTACTTCAACTTTGTCTCTAGTATCCTTCCCTCCAGTGAGCAGTCGGGCTTTATTTCCTGGAGGATGGACTGGTTGGATCTTCTCGCAGTCCAAGGCACTCTCAGAACTTTCCTCCAACACCACAGCTCAAAAGCATCTATCTTCCTTCGCTCAGCCTTCCCTAAGGTCCAGCTCTCACATCCGTAGGTTACTACAGGGAATACCATGGCTTTGACTAGGCAATGGATCTTTGTTGCCAGTCTGATGTCTCTACTCTTTACTATTTTATCGAGACTGGACATTGCTCTCCTCCCAAGAAGTAAGCGTCTTCTGATTTCCTGGCCACAGTCTACATCTGCAGTAATCTTTGCACCTAGAAATACAAAGTCTGTCACGGCCTCCACGGTTTCTCCCTCTATTTTCCAGTTGGCAATCATTCTTGTTGCCATAACTGCAGAAAGTGGGGTTTATATATCAGTGGGAGTCCTGTGTGCCAAGATTGGTTCAGTTCCATCATTGGTGGAGATCAGAATGCTCTTTGATTGTAGATGAACTATAAATCCCAGCAAGTACAACTCTCAAATGATAAAACCAGTCCCTCCCCCAACCTCACTAGTATCCAAATTTGGGCATATTGGGTATTTGTGCCAAATTTGGTCCACTGAATGAAAATACATCCTGCATATCGGATATTTACATTACGATTCATAACATTAACAAAATTACATTTATGAAGTAACAATGAAAATAATTTTATGGTCGGGAGTCACCACAACGCGAGGAACTGTATTAAGGGGTTGCGGCATTAGGAAGGTTGAGAACCACTGGTATATAAAGTGGCTTGTAGGTCTTCTTCTGAATGTGCACAGACGACATATTGAATGTTTGCCGTTTATGTTTGGAATCCACCCTGAGTCCCTCCAGGGAGATCAAGCGGAATATAAATAATTTTCTGCTATTATTGTTATTACGTTATCATCAGCATATTAGAGTTCTATAACAGATGTTGTTGCAACCTTGGTTTTGGCTTTCAGTCTGCTGAGGTTAAATAGCTTGCCATCTGTCCAATAGATGATTTCCACTCTGGTGGGAAGCTTCCTGTCAACAAGGTGAAGTATCATAGCGATGAAGATGGAGAATAAAGTTGGGGCAATAATAACACATCCCTGTTTGACACCTGATTCCACCTTAAATGGGTCACTTTGGGAGCCATTGCTGTCCAAGACGAATGTGTATTTTTACTCTTCTTTCCTCTTTTAAATGCGACACAAAGCAGAATCCACAAGTCTCCTGGTGTGGAATCCGTGAAGCTATCAGGAGCAAGTCTCCTCTCAATCAGATCATCTGAGCAGATAACCATTGCCTTATCTATCAAGGTCAAAGGAATACCAATGCGGTGCAATCAACAGAGTTTGCAATGAAAAGGTGCTTGTTTTCATCCTGAACATAACATTATGTAACACCATTTTTGTTCCTGGGATATACATGTTGGGTTGTTGTAGGTTTTTTCGGTCTGTATGGCCATGGTCTAGAGGCATTCTCTCCTGATGTTTCGCCTGCATCTATGGCAAGCATCACCTCACTACCTCTGAGGATGCTTGCCATAGATGCAGGTGAAACGTCAGGAGAGAATGCCTCTAAACCATGGCCATACAGCCCAAAAAAACCTACAACAACCCAGTGATTCCGGCCATGAAAGCCTTTGACAAGATATACATGTTGTTTCCTAATTGGGTCTTATTAGATTTTAATTGTATTGTTTTATTTTTTTAATTATTTATAATTATTGTTTTTATTATATATATTAAGGCATTGAATTGCTGCCTATTGGAAGCCGTCCTGACCCCCCCCCCCCAGGGGTTGAGAAGGGGGGGGGGTACAAATATTTGAAATAAATAAATAATAAAAATCATAAACACATGGGGAAAGTTTATTAAACTGCCAAAACTTTGTTTCTGGGGGAGGGACATCATCCTGCTGCACATTTTGCTCTAGTTTTGCAATGAATCATCATCGAGTCTCAACTAATTCAACAACTACTTCCAAAGTAAAGACAATTACTGGGTTGTAGTTTTTTATGGGCTAGAGGCATTCTCTCCTGACGTTTCTCCTGCATCTATGGCAAGCATCCTCAGAGGTGAGGATGCTTGCCATAGATGCAGGCGAAATGTCAGGAGAGAATGCCTCTATAACATGGCCATAGAGCCCAAAAAAACCTACAACAACCCAGTGATTCTGGCCATTACACCGCAATGAGTCGCCCTTAAAGGGCTGAGAATTGCGGTATATAAGCGCAGTAAATAAATAAATAAATGAAAGCTTTCGACAATATAAAGACAATTAAACAGGAAATAATACTTTGTGTTGTCGAAGGCTTTCATGGCCAGAATCATTGGGTTGCTGTAAGTTTTCTGGGCTGCCTGGCTATGTTCCAGAAGCATTCTCTCCTGACGTTTCACCTGCATCCATGGCAGGCATCCACAGAAGTTGTGAGGTCCTCACAACCTCTGAGGATGCCTGCCATAGATGCAGGCGAAACGTCAGGAGAGAATGCCTCTGGAACATGGCCCAGACAGCTCGAAAAACTTAGGTAAAGGTTTTTCCCTTACATGAAGTCCAGTCGTGTTCGACTCTGGGGTGTGGTGCTCATCTCCATTTCTAAGCCAAAGAGCCTGCGTTGTCCGTAGACACCTCCAAGGTCATGTGGCCGGCATGACTGCCTGGAGCGCCATTACCTTCCCACCTATTGGTCTACTCACATTTGCATGTTTTCGAACTGCTAGATTTGCAGAAGCTGGGGCTGACAGCAGAAGTTCATGCTGCTCCCCGGATTTGAACCTGCGACCTTTCGGTCAACAAGTTCAGCAGCTCAGCAGTTTAACCCGCTGCGCCACCGGGGGCTTCTCCAAAAAAACTCACAGCAACCTAAATAATATTTCTGTCCTTGGTTTGAAAATGTTATTTGGGTTGCCGAAAAACTTACAGCGACCCAAACAATATTTTCAAACCAAGGAGAGAACATTTTTCAAATTTTGCTGCTTAGGGTGATACTTCTGAGATGTCCTGGGTTTCCCTTGCAAGAACAGAGTCACTGAAGAGCCTTGCATTTCTGCAAAAGGAAACTGCTTTTCGGTGGTATGTGGATTCAGAGGGAAAAACAGGGCAATTTACTCAGCATATGCTTATCCTCCAGGAAATAAAGCCCGACTGCTCACTGGAGGGAAAGATACTAGAGACAAAGTTGAAGTCCTTTGGCCACATCATGAGGAGACAGGAAAGCCTAGAGAAGACAATTATGCTGGGGAAAGTGGAAGGCAAAAGGAAGAGGGGCCGACCAAGGGCAAGATGGATGGATGGCATCCTTGAAGTGACTGGACTGACCTTGAGGGAGCTGGGGGTGGTGACGGCCGACAGGGAGCTCTGGCGTGGGCTGGTCCATGAGGTCACGAAGAGTCGGAGACGACTGAACGAATGAACAACAACAACAGCAAGGCTTTTCTTGTCAATTTGACTATCAGCTGTCTCCAATCAACTGCCTACCTAGTGTATTTGAAACCATGAATTGTAAATTGATATCGCTGCCATACCACGTGTTTTAATACAATGTGTATTTTACAGAATTGTGTTTTAATCTATGCATCATTTGGTTGTATTTGATGATGATGCATTTCCCTCTTAGAGCATTGGGGAGAGCCAGATAACAACGAAATGCAAAGATTCAGAATGGGGGACGATGAGGCCTGGCTCGAGAGCAGGACGTGTGAAAAAGATCTCGGAGTCCTCGTGGACAACAAGTTAAACATGAGCCAGGAATGTGATGTGGCGGCAAAAAAAGCCAATGGGATTTTGGCCTGCATCAATAGGAGCATAGTGTCTAGATCAGTGGTTCTCAACCTGTGGGTCCCCTGAAACTCCCAGAAATCCTAACAGCTGGTAAACTGGCTGGGATTTCTGGGAGTTGTAGGCCAAAACACCTGGGGACCCACAGGTTGAGAAACACTGGTCTAGATCTAGGGAAGTCATGCTCCCCATGCTCTATTCCGCTTTGGTTAGACCATACCTGGAATATTGTGTCCAATTCTGGGCACCACAATTGAAGAGAGATATTGACAAGCTGGAATGTGTCCAGAGGAGGGCGGCTCAAATGATCAAGGGTCTGGAGAACAAGCCCTATGAGGAGCGGATTAAGGAGCTGGGCATGTTTAGCCTGAAGAAGAGAAGGCTGAGAGGGGATATGATAGCCATGTATAAATATGTGAGAGGATGCCACAGGGAGGAGGAGGTAGCAAGCTTCCTTTCTGCTTCCTTGGAGACTAGGATGCAGAACAATGGCTTCAAACTACAGGAGAGGAGATTCCACCTGAACATGAGGAAGAACTTCCTGACTGTGAGAGCTGTTCAGCAGTGGAACTCTCTGCCCCAGAGTGTGGTGGAGGCTCCTTCTTTGGAAGCTTTTAAACAGAGGCTGGATGGCCATCTGTCAGGGGTGATTTAAATGCAATATTCCTGCTTCTTGGCAGAATGGGGTTGGACTGGATGGCCCAGGAGGGCTCTTCCAATTCTTTGAGTCTATGATTCTAAGTGAAATGTCATCACCATCTTAGCACAGGCATGGGTCAACTTGGGCCCTCCAGTTGTCTTGGACTTCAACTCCCACCATTCCTAACAGCCTCAGGCCCCTTCCTTTTCCCTTTCCTTTTCCTCTGAGGTGGCTAAAGGAAAAAAAAGGAAAGGGCCGGAGGCTGATAGGAATGGTGGGAGTTGAAGTCCAAAACACCGGGGGGGCTCAAGTTTGCCCGTGCTTTTTCCAGCATCTCCTTATCTTGCATTACTATCTCGTGCACCAAATGCTCCAAACTAAAGTCCTTTAGAAATGGAAATATCCCAGTTTTGCTCTAGGACTGAATAAGCATCACTTCTTCTCCCAGAATAGAGAGCTAGAGGTGGAATCCAACCATGAAGAAGTCACACTCTCTCAGCTTCACGGGGACATAATAATAAGCAGCAACAACAACAACAACAACAACAACAATATATGGAGCCTCTGGTGGTGCAGCGGGTTAAACCACTGAGCTGCCGAACTTGTTGACTGAAAGGTCACAGCGTCAAATCTGGGGAGCGGGGTGAGCTCCTACTGTCAGCCCCAGCTTCTGCCAACCTAGCAGTTCAAAAGCATGCAAATGTGAGTAGATCAATAGGTATTGCTCTGGTGGGAAGGTAATGGTCCTCCATGCACTCATGCTGGCCACATGACTTTGGAGGTGTCTATGGACAACGCCGGCTCTTCAGCTTAGAAATGGAGATGAACACTAAAGTCTTACACAACTGGACTTAATGTCAGGGGGCAAATCCTTTACCTAACCTTTACCTAATAATATAATAAGCAATAATAAGCAGCAATTGGAAAAGCTGACACGATATGAGGATTGAGGGAGGGGTGTGCTGTGGTTTTTAACTTTGAATATGTTTTAATGGCTTTTGACTGTGAATATCTAAATACTAATTATATTTAATTGTGTTTTAATGTTTGCATATTTGTATATTTTAAACTAGCTGTCCCCTGCCAGGCGTTGCTGTGGTCCAGTCTGGTGATCTGGAAAATAAAGTAACGGAAAACTGTTAGTTTCTAATATATGTAATTTCTTTATGCTTGAGGGTAAACAGTATTTGATTACGTTTTCTTGCCCTGGTGAAGGGAGTTGGACTAGATGGCCTTAAGTATGGGGGTTTGCCCCAATTCTGTCATTGGTGGGGTTCAGCATGCTCTTTGATTGTAGGTGAACTATAAATCCCAGGAACTACAACTCCCAAATGTCAAGGTCTATTTTCCCCAAGCTCCATCTGTGTTCATATTTGGGCATATGTAATATTCGTGCCAAGTTTGGTCCAGATCCATCATTGTTTGAGTCCACAGTGATCTCTGGATGTTGGTGAACTACAACTCCAAAACCAAAGGACACTGCCCACCAAACCCTTCCAGTATTTTCTGTTGGTCATGGGAGAACTGTGTGCCAAGTTTGGTTCAATTCCATCGTTGGTGGGGTTCAGAATGCTCTTTGATTGTAGGTGAACCATAAATCCCAGAAACTACAACTCCCAAATGCAAAATCAATCCCTCCCCAACCCCACCAGTATTCAAATGTGGGTGCATCAGGTATTTGTGCCAAATTTGGTTCAGATCCATCATGTTCCACAGTGCTCTCTGGATGTAGGTGAACTACAACTCCGAAACCAAAGGACACTGACCACCAAACCCTTCCAGTATTTTCTGTGGTCATGGGAGAACTGTGTGCCAAGTTTGGTTCAATTCCATCGTTGGTGGGGTTCAGAATGCGCTTTGATTGTAGGTGAACTATAAATCCCAGCAACTACAACTCCCAAATGACAAACTCATTTTTTGAGTGATGGTCACTCCTTGGGCTAGTACATGTCTTGTGGCCAAATTTGGTGGCAATTCACCCACTGGTTTTTGAGTTCTGCTAATCCCAGAAACGAACATTGCATTTTTATTTATATAGACTAGCTGTACCCGCCACGTGGTGCTGTGGCCAACCTTCCCTCTTTCTCTCCTTCTTTCCCTCCTTCCTTCACTCTCTTTTTCCTTCCTTCCTGTATTTCCTTCTCTTCTTCCTTCTCTATCTCTTTCTTTCCTTCCCCCTTTTGTTTCTCTTGCTTTCTCTTCTGCTGTCTCTCTTTTCTTCCTTCCCTCTTTCCTTCCCTCCCTCTTTCTCTACATCTTCCCCCTTCCTTCACTCCCTCTTTCCTTCCTCTTTCTTTCTTCCTTCTCTCTTCCTTCCTTCTCTCTTTCCTTCTTTCCTTCCCTCCCTTTCCTTAAAAAAGATTTATCTACTTTCACTACTTAATTAGTCTCCCATCTTTAATTCCTATTTAAATTTGTACTTTACGTCTCCTTCTTCCTTTTGCTTCCATCTTTCCCTCTTTCTCTCTCTTTCCCTCCTTCCTTCGCTCCCTTTCCTTCCTTTTTCTTCTTTCCTTCTCTCTTCCTTCCTTCCCCCTTTCTTTTTTCTTCCTTTTTCTCTCTTTCCCTTCTCTTTCCTTTTTCTCTTCCTTCTTCCTTCCTTCCTTCTCTAATTTTCCTTCCTTCCCCCTTTTTTTCCTCCCTCTTTCTCTCTTCCTTCTTCCCTTTCCTTCTTCTTTCTCTCCTCTTTCTTTTCTTTCTTTCTTTTCTCCCCTTCCCTCCCTCTTTCTTCCTTTTTACTGTATTGTCATTTAGCTTTTGGGGGCTTTTAAAGTCCCTTCTGATGTCTTTTTCAGTGTTTTTTGGAGTGAAGGACATACATTGAGTTGTTAGGTGTCTTATGTCCAAATTTGGTGTCAATTGACCCACTGGTTTTTGAGTTCTGCTAATCCCACAAACATTACATTTTTATTTATATAGATTGTATACAAATGTTTTTTATGTCAAGTGGGATAATAATAATAATAATAATAATAATAATAATAAATAATAATAATAATAATAATAATGGAAACCTTGCAAAGGAACCTTTCTTGGTGCAACATAAGCCAGAAATGGTTTGGAGGCCCAAATCCACATTGGGTTTCCTTGGGACAGCCTCACCTTCCCTTGACCTCCTTGGAAGCGCCAATGGATCTCTCTCCTTGGCCCTGAATTGCAAATCCCTTTCTGCCTGGGGGGCTCTGCAGCCATTCCCCACCTGAAACCCCCTTGGGCCTAATATGTGGAGTCAGGCCTTCGGTCTCTGCTGCTCCACATCCCAGTTGATTGGAAGCTTCCAGGTTTTTCTACTTTTCCAAAGCAAAGCCCTCCATGGCCATTAGGCAAAGATTACTTCTCTCTTTGTGTTAGGTTTTGCATGACCTAAAAAGGAGGAAAGGGCCATTGTGCCTTTGTGATACACACTAGGTCACACTATGATTGTTGTTCCTGGGTCATCAGGGTCATTTCCTAATGGGTTCTATCATAAAAACATGGGAAAAGTTGATTAAACTGCAGTCAATTTGGGTTGTTGTGTTTTCTGGCCATGTTCCAGAAGCATTCTCTCCTGACATTTTGCCTACATTCTATGGCAAGGAGAGAATCATAGACTCATAGAGTTGGAAGAGACCTCATGGGCCATCTAATCCAACCCCATTCTGCCAAGAAGCAGGAAAATTGTGTTCAAAGCATACCCGACAGATGGCCATCCAGCCTTTGCTTAAAAGCCTCCAAAAAGGAGCCATCATCACACGCAGGGGCAGAGAGTTCCACTGCTGAACAGCTCTCACAGTCAGGAAGTTCTTCCTCATGTGCAGGTGGAATTTCCTTTCCTGTAGTTTGAAGCCATTGCTCCATACTTACTTACTTAGGCGATCCCTCATTGGGCAAGTAGGATAGTCTTCCAGGATCAGTGTTCTGGTGGGTCTGTAGGTGGCTATGGATCCCTATTCTTGATCTGCATCTTTTCCCGCAGTGAGGGCATCAGTTTCCAGGTGGAAGGCGGTCCTGGTCGGGGTTGGATTGACATGCCTTCCTCTTGGCATATTTCTCTCTTTCACTCTCCAATTCGTGGCTCTTCAAATTCTGCAGCACTGCTGGTCACAGCTGACCTCCAACTGGAGCACTCAGGGTCCAGGGCTTCCCAGTTCTCCGTGTCTATGCCAGAGTTTTGAAGGTTGGCTTTGAGCCCGTCTTTAAATCTCTTTTCCTGTCCTCCAACATTCCGTTTTCCGTTCTTGAGTTTGGAGTAGAGCAATTGCTTTGGGAGATGGTGTTCGGGCATCCAGACAACGTGGCCGATTCAGTGGAGTTGATGGCGGAGGAGCATCACTTCATTGCTGATGGTCTTTGCTTCTTCCAGCATGCTGATGTTTGTCCGCTTGTCTTCCCAAGAGATTTGCAGGATTTTCCAGAGGCAGCGCTGATGGAATCGTTCCAGGAGTTGCATGTGACGTCTGTAGACAGTCCACATTTCGCAGGTGTATATCAGGGTTGGGGGGATGATAGATTTGTAAACAAGCACCTTGGTCTTCCTATGGATGTCCCGGTCCTCAAACACTCTGTTCATTTGGAAAAATGCTGCACTCGCAGAGCTCAGGCGGTGTTGTATTTTGGTGTCGATGTTGACTTTGGTGGAGAGGTGGCTGCCAAGGGAGCGGAAATGGTCAACATTTTCTAATGTTACACCATTAAGCTGTATCTCTGGCATTGGAGAGGGATGGGCCGGTGACTGCTGGAAGAGCACTTCGTTTTCTCGATATTCAATGACAGGCCGAGCTACTCGTATGCTTCTGTGAAGGTGTTTAGAGTGGCTTGTAGATCTTCTTCTGAATGCGCACAGATGACCTTGTCATCAGCATATTGGAGTTCTCTAAAGGATGTTGTTGTGACATTGGTTTTGGCTTTCAGTCCGCTGAGGTTAAACAGCTTGCCATCTGTCCGAGAGATGATTTCCACTCCGGTGGGAAGCTTCCCATCAACAAGGTGAAGTATCATAGCGATGAAGAGTTACAACCTAACTCTTGGTATATAAAGTAACCATAGAATCATAGAATCAAAGAATCAAAGAGTTGGAAGAGACCTCATGGGCCATCCAGTCCAACCCCATTCTGCCAAGAAGCAGGAATATTGCAACCCATTAACAGTAGCAATTTCACACTTTATTATAATAGTGAAACATAATGTATTTGATTAAGAAAGGAAACTTTCCCACTCTGCTGCAGGATCAGAGTCTTAATATATTTGGCCCTATCCAAACTCTTAACAAGCAATGCATATATTCATATATATACACATACACCGGGATAAGAATCTTACAATATTTAGTCTTTTCAAAGCTCTTAACAAGCTGTGTGTGTGTGTACTAATCACTCTCAACGTCCCTATGGACCATATTTAGCAAAGGAAAGGCTTCCAATTATCTTGTTGTTGTTGTTCATTCGTTCAGTCGTCTCCGACTCTTCGTGACCTCATGGACCAGCACGCCAGAGCTCCCTGTCGGCCGTTACCACCCCCAGCTCCCTCAAGGTCAGTCCAGTCACTTCAAGGATGCCATCCATCCATCCATCTTGCCCTTGGTTGGCCCCTCTTCCTTTTGCCTTCCACTTTCCCCAGCATAATTGTCTTCTCTAGGCTTTCCTGTCTCCTCATGATGTGGCCAAAGTACTTCAACTTTGTCTCTAGTATCTTTCCCTCCAGTGAGCAGCCGGGCTTTATTTCCTGGAGGATGGACTGGTTGGATCTTCTCGCAGTCCAAGGCACTCTCAGCACTTTCCTCCAACACCACAGCTCAAAAGCATCGATCTTCCTTCGCTCAGCCTTCCCTAAGGTCCAGCTCTCACATCCGTAGGTGACTACAGGGAAGACCATGGCTTTGACTAGGCGGATCTTTGTTGCCAGTCTGATGTCTCTACTCTTTACTATTTTATCGAGACTGGAACATTGCTCTCCTCCCAAGAAGGAAGCGTCTTCTGATTTCCTGGCTACAGTCTGCATCTGCAGTAATTTTTGCACCTAGAAATACAAAGTCTGTCACGGCCTCCACGGTTTCTCCAATTATCTTGCAAACATGGTATTGTTTGATTTCTAAGGAGGGACAGTAGTCTGGCAAAGTTGAGCCTGGGGCCACCACCTACCTGCTAGCTTCTCAGGTGCTTAGCGGGTCTTCTCTTATGGTGCCAGGGGTCTGCTCCCTTCCCTTCGGCATGACAAAGGAGCCCCTTTGGGGGCAATTAAGAGGTCCATTCTGGACCAAGGGCATTGCTTCCCAGCCAGAAGAGCCAAGGAGACCCTTGGAGCCATGACAGACCTCAAAGAGCCCATTTCCCCCTCCCTCTGGAAGGTTTATCCTGCAGCATTTTGGGGGGAAAGGGGGGAAAGGGCCAAAATCAGATCTACTATATCTGAAAAATGCAGGGAACAAAATCAACCCCTGTACATGGCATTCATTGGCTTTGCAAAGACATTTGATATTCGACACAGTGAATCGCAGCACTCTGTGAACCTCCTGTGGCTCCTCCATGATGACATGATGGCAACAGTCTTGGACAGCAATGGCTCCCAAAGTGACCCATTTAAGGAGGAATCAGGTGTCAAACAGGTATGTGTTATCGCCCCAACTCTATTCTCCATTTTCATCGCTATGAGACTTCATCTTGTTGATGGGAAGTGGAAATTATCTATCGGACAGATGGCAAGCTGTTTAACCTCAGCAGACTGAAAGCCAAAACCAAGGTCACAACAACATCTGTTATAGAACTCCAGTATGCTGATGACAATGTCATTTGTGCATCAGAAGAAGACCTACAAGCTACTCTAATCACCTTTGCAGAAGCATACAAGAAGCTCGGCCTCCCATTGAACATCGAGAAAACCAAAGTGCTCTTCCAGCAGTCACCAGCCAATCCCTCTCCAATGCCAGAGATACAGCTTAATGGTGTAACATTAGAAAATGTGGACCATTTCCGCTCCTTTGGCAGCCACCTCTCCACCAAAGTCAACATCGACACCGAAATATAACACCGCCTGAGCTCTGCGAGTGCAGCATTTTCCGAATGAAGCAGAGAGTGTTTGGGGACCGGGACATCCGTAGAGTGCCTCAGGGTTCCGTCCTGGGCCCGGTCCTGTTCAACATCTTTATTAATGACTTAGATGAAGGGCTAGAAGGCATGATCATCAAGTTTGCAGACGACACCAAATTGGGAGGGATAGCCAATAGTCCAGAGGACAGGAGCAGAATTCAAAACGATCTTGACAGATTAGAGAGATGAGGCCAAAACTAACAAAATGAAGTTCAACAGTGACAAATGCAAGATACTCCACTTTGGCAGAAAAAAATGAAATGCAAAGATACAGAATGGGGGACGCCTGGCTCGAGAGCAGTACGTGTGAAAAAGATCTTGGAGTCCTCGTGGACAACAAGTTAAACATGAGCCAACAATGTGATGTGGCGGCAAAAAAAGCCAATGGGATTTTGGCCTGCATTAATAGGAGCATAGTGTCTAGATCTAAGGAAGTAATGCTACCCCTCTATTCTGCTTTGGTTAGACCACATCTGGAATATTGTGTCCAATTCTGGGCACCACAATTCAAGAGAGATATTGACAAGCTGGAATGTGTCCAGAGGAGGGCGACTAAAATGATCAAGGGTCTGGAGAACAAGCCCTATGAGGAGCGGCTTAAGGAGCTGGGCATGTTTAGCCTGAAGAAGAGAAGGCTGAGAGGAGATATGATAGCCATGTATAAATATGTGAGAGGAAGCCACAGGGAGGAGGGAGCAAGCTTGTTTTCTGCTTACCTGGAGACTAGGACGCGGAACAATGGCTTCAAACTACAAGAGAGGAGATTCCATCTGAACATGAGGAAGAACTTCCTGACTGTGAGAGCCGTTCAGCAGTGGAACTCTCTGCCCCGGAGTGTGGTAGAGGGTCCTTCTTTGGAAGCTTTTAAACAGAGGCTGGATGGCCATCTGTCGGGGTGATTTGAATGCAATATTCCTGCTTCTTGGCAGGGGGTTGGACTGGATGGCCCATGAGGTCTCTTCCAACTCTTTGATTCTATGATTCTATGAGACCAAGGTGCTTGTTTATAAAGCCATTATCCTCCCAACCCTGTTATATGCCTGTGAAATGTGGACTGTCTTCAAATATCAACATTTACACTGAAATGCAACACCATCTGAGCTCTGCGAGTGCAACATTTTTCTGAATGAAGCAGAGGGTGTTTGAGGACCGGGACATCTGTAGGGAGACCAAGGGGCTTGTCTATAAAGCTATTGTACCCCCAACCCTGCTATACGCCTGTGAAACGTGGACTGTCTACAGATGTCACATGCAACTCCTGGAACATCCATCAGCACTGCCTCTGGAAAATCCTGCAAATCTCTTGGGAAGACAAGTGGACAAATGTCAGCAGTGCTGGAAGAAGCAAAGACCACCAGCATTGAAGCGATGGTCCTCCGCCATCAACTCCGCTGGACTGGCCATGTTGTCTGGATGCCTGACCACCGTCTCCCAAAGCAATTACTCTACTCTGAACTCAAGAACGGAAAATTGAATGTTGGAGGGCAGGAAAAGAGATTGAAAGATGGGCTCAAAGCCAACCTTAAAAACTTTGGCATAGACACCGAAAGCTCTGGCATAGACTTCCAAGGATGATGGTCCTCTAAGTGTAGTATCCTGGCGGTGGGTCCGTAAGTGACCGTGGAGCCCTATTCTTGATCTGCATCTCCTCCCGCAGTGAGGGCATCGGTTTCCAGGTGGAAGTGATATCGAGCTCTTTTTGGGGGCCCCTCCAGAGGGGAGAGCCCTAGGACTACACCAAAGAGAGTCCTGGATACCTTGGTGAGATTTTTCCGGAAGCCAATCCAAGAGCGCAGGAATATTTTTAATATGAAATCAGCTCACCAGAGGCGGAAGAAGTCCAGCGATCGAGGTTTATTTGCAATTCAGCTGAGTTGGATGCAACTGTAGGGATAGTTCCTCTACAAGCATACAGATACAAAGATTTCAGGCATTTTTATACAGTACAGGACAAAAGAAAGCAGTTTGAAACTCCCGCCGCCCCTTGCCGGCCGGCTTGACGCTGATTGGCTGAGGCTGGAACAGCTGGGAGGAGGCTTGGCGGCCCGCCTCGGTTTTCAGCCAATCAGAACGTTCCCGCGCCTCGGGAGGGCCAATGGGCGCCCTCCGCTCGCTTCTGAGCCTGGGCCAATCAGGAGCGAGGAGGGCGGGACGGCCGCAGACAAAGGGGAAAAATGATGGGATTTGGATTTCCTGCCTGCTGGAATGCGGGCTTTGTCTTGGGCGGGAAAAGGGTGATATTTGGTAAACAAAGAGCTTTCCTGTCCTTGATGGGTCTGGCGAGTGATTTGAATGGGCTAGATCGATATCGGACCACCCGGAGGGTCAACAATATCTGGGTGAATTAATCAGTCTCTTTTTCCGAGGTCCTGCTGACCCCTCTTCCCTTGCTGGCCTAGCTCCGAGGGCTAGGGTTGGGGATCAGCAGCATTGTTCGTGCTGAT
This sequence comes from Anolis sagrei ordinatus, assembly GCF_025583915.1. NCBI lineage: Eukaryota > Metazoa > Chordata > Lepidosauria > Squamata > Anolidae > Anolis > Anolis sagrei. The sequence goes on from NW_026847438.1 coordinate 249,779,823, forward strand.
GAGTCAATCAATGGGTGATTGAGGAAGAGGCTGGGGCTCTTCCCTCAGGCAGTACCTGGTCACGCCGGTTTTTGTGGGGCGAAGGTCAGGGGGGTGAGGATACAGAGGAATTCATAAGGGTTACATATATCATAATCATAAGGCATAGGCATCTCTAATACACAGGCATCTCATAATATCCCATCCCCATCCCCAGCGAAAGTTTATTACAATATTGGATCTTTATTATAACGCAAACTGGAGATCTCATAGTCCTTTGGCAAAGGTGCGTGGAAACTGAGGCTGCTTGCATTTCAAGGCAAGCACCAGAAGGAAGTTCCTAAGCCAGGGATGTGGCAAACAGTTCAGTTCATGAAGCAGAGAGTCAATAAGAAAAAGGCAGGAGCCCAGTGATGGGCGCTGGGTTGGGTAGTAGCAGAGTCCATAGTCCAGTGCATAAGTCAGAGAGTTCACAAAGAGGAGACAGGAACCCAGTTATGTGCGCTGGGTCAGGAAGCAGCAGAATCCATTGTCCGGCCCTTGACGAACTACAAATACTCGGGAGGGGAGGGGAAAGATGCTCGGCATCAGAAGGCGGTCCTGGTCAGGGTTGGTTTGATGTGCCTTCATCTTGGCACGTTTCCCTCTGGCCCTTGAACGCTCCATTTGGAAGTCAGCTGTGACCAGCAGTGCTGCAGATTTTGAAGAGGTACGAATGGAGGGCGAAAGAGAGAAACGTGCCAAGAGGAAGGCGCATCAAGCCAACCCTGACCAGGACCGCCTTCCATCTGGAAACCAATGCCCTCACTGTGGGAGAAGATGCAGATCAAGAATAGAGCTCTACAGTCACCTACGGACCCACCGCCAGGACACTACACTTGGAGGACCATCATCCTCGGACTATGAGGGATCGCCTAAGTATGTGCCTTGATTTTGCAAGTCGACTTATGGCGATCCCAATGAATCCATAGGGTGTCACGAGCAAATTCCTTCAATGGTAGGAAACAATTCCTATGAAACAGGAGATATTAGGCTGGACAATGGATGGCCTGAGGCTGCATGAACTTATGGCAATAATGCATATCTATGAATTTACACAGGGAGACAGCCTTTCAAAGAATTCTAGAATTGGAGGAGACTCCAATGGTCATTCAACTTGACCCCCCCCCCCCCCCCCAATTCTGCCCTGCTGGAACAAAAGTACCATCCAAGCCCTCCCAACAGATGGCCATTCAGTTTTAAGACTTCCAGAGAAGGAGACTCATAAAAATAATAGATCTGGAAGAGACCGCATGGGTCATCTAGTCCAAACTCATTCTGCCACGCAGGAAAAGCATAACCAAATCACCCCTGTCAGATGGCCATCCGACCTCTGTTTAAAAGCCCCCCCCCCCCTTACATTTCAGGCTTTTCTGTCAGGGTTGCTTTGAATGCAAGCTGTTTATAGAAGGAAAAGCACAGCTGCACCCACACTACAGAATGAATGCCCATGCCTATACTATGGAATCCTGGGAGTTGTAGTTTGGCGAACTGTCAGCACACTCTGGCAGGGAAGGCGAAAGAACTTGCAAAACTACAACTCCCTAGATCAGTGTTTCTCAACCTGGGGGTCGGGAACCCTAGGGGGGTCGTGAGGGGGTGTCAGAGGGGTCACCAAAGACCATCAGAAAACACAGTATATTCTGTTGCTCATGGGGGTTCTGTGTGGGAAGTTTGGCAGAATTGTATCATTGGTGAGCTTCAGAATGCTCTTTGATTGCAGGTGAACTATACATTCCAGCAACTACAACTCCCAAATGTCAAGGTCTGTTTCCCCCAAACTCCACCGGTGTTCACATTTGGGCATATGGAGTATTCGTGCCAAGTTTGGTCCAAATACATCATTGTTTGGGTTAACAGTGGTCTCTGGATGTAGGTGAACTACAGCTCCCAAGCTCAAGGTCAATGCCCACCAAACCCTTCTTGTATTTTCTGTTGGTCATGAGAGTTATATGTGCCAAGTCTGGTTCAACTGCATTGTTGGTGGAGTTCAGAATGCGCTTTGAATTTCAATGAACCATAAATCCCAGCAACTACAACTCCCAAATGACAAAATCAATCCCCCCACAACCCCACCAGTATTCAAATTTGTGCATATTGGGTATTTGTGCCAAATTTGGTCCAGTGAATGAAAATACATCCTACATATCAGATATTTACATTACGATTCATACCATTAGCAAAATTACAGTTATGAAGTCGCAACAAAAATAATGTTGTGGTTGGGGGTCACCACAACATGAGGAACTGCATTAAGGGGTCGCAGCATTAAGAAGGTTGAGAACCACTGCCCTAGATTATGTAGTACTGAGAGCCATAGAAATTCAAGAAGCATCAATCTGTGTTCATTCTGCGATGTAGACGCACCCTTGGCTATGATGAAGACTTGGCATTGAATGGCAGAGGATCTCAAGGTGCCCAAATGAATGGCAATAGAGAGCAGCAGGTGCAATAGCACGGGTGAAGGCTCATTTAAAGCACTTGTGTCAGGTGTGATTAAATCAATTACTCCATCCTGCAGGAAAAAGGGAGGATTTCCTTTCCATCTTCCCCAAATAGAATAGGGCCTCATTCAGTCCCCACCTGAAAACAATGAATTGCCATCATAATCAACTGCAAGACTCCAAAGTGCTACAGGTACAATTTATTGTCGAAGGCTTTCATGGCTGGAATCACTGGGTTGTTGTAGGTTTTTGGGGCTGTATGGCCATGTTCTAGAAGCATTCTCTCCTGACGTTTCGCCTGCACCTTTCAGGATGCCTGCCATAGATGCAGGCGAAACGTCAGGAGAGAATGCTTCTGGAACATGGCCATACAGCCCCAAAAACCTACCATAGATGCAGGCAAAACATCAGGAGAGAATGCTTCTGGAACATGGCCATACAGCCCCAAAAACCTACAACAACCCACTGCTACAGGTTCCCTTTTACACCTTAAACTAGGGATTATAAGATAAAATCTGGCCCCTGGAACAAATCAGACTTCATTTTTACAAGCTGTATTATCTCAGTGTTTGTCAACCTGGGGGTCGGGAACCCTTAGGGGGGGGGGGGTGTCAGAGGGGTCACCAAAGACCATCAGAAAACACAGTATTTTCTGTTGGTCATGGGGGTTCTGTGTGGGAAGTTTGGCCCAATTCTATCATTGATGGGGTTCAGAATGCTCTTTGATTGTAGGTGAACTATAAATCCCAGCAGCTACAATTCTCAAATGTCAAGGTCTATTTTCCCCAAACTCCATCTGTGTTCATATTTGGGCATATGGAATATTCATGCCAAGTTTGGTCCAGATCCATCATTGTTTGAGTCCACAGTGCTCTCTGGATGTAGATGAACTACAACTCCCAAACTCAAGGTCAATGCCCATCAAACCCTTCCAGTGTGTTCTGTTGGCCATGGAAGTCCTGTGTGCCTCGTTTGATTCAATTCCATCATTGGTGAAGCTCAGAATGCTCTTTGATTGTAGGTGACGTATAAATCCCAGTAACTACAACTCCCAAATGTCAAGGTCTATTTCCCCCAAACTCCATCTGTGTTCATATTTGGGCATATGGAATATTTATGCCAAGTTGGGTCCAGATCCATCATTGTTTGAGTCCACAGTGCTCTCTGGATATAGGTGAACTACAACTCCAAAAGTCAAGGTCAGTGCCCACCAAATCCTTCCAGTATTTTCTGTTGGTCATGGGAGTCCTCTGTGCCAGGTTTGGTTCAATTCCATCAATTAGTGGGGTTCAGAATGCTGTTTGATTGGAGGTGAATTATAAATCCCAGCAACTACAACTCCCAAATGACAAAATCAATTTTTTTGAGTGAAGGACATACATTCGGTTGTTAGGTGTATTGTGTCCATCCAGTGGTTTTTGAGTTCTGTGAATCCCACAAACAAACATTACATATTTATTTATATAGACAATAGACAGACAACTAGCCGGCCCTGCCATGTGTTGCTGTGGCCCAATCTGTGTATATGTGTTTTGTGTGTTTAATGTGTTTATGTCTGTGTATATATTTGTGTATATGTGTATATGTGTGTATTTGTGTGTGTATTTATGTGTGTATACATGTGTATATATGTGTATATATTTGTGTTTATATGTGTATATATATATTGTGTATATGTGTGTGCTTGGGCATATGCATATATGTGTGTATATATATGTGTGTATGTATGTGTATATGTATATGCATGTAGGTGTAGATGTATGTGTATATTTGTGTGTGCTTGCCTATATATGTGTGTGTGTCTGTATGTGTGCAAGTGTATATGTATATTTTTGTTTATATGTGTATATGTGTATTGTGTATATGTGTGTGCTTGTGTATATGGATATATGTGTGTTTATATATGTGTATGTGTGTATATGTATATGTAGGTGTGTATATGTGTATATTTGTGTGTGCTTGTGTATATGTGTTTTGTGTGTTTATATATGTGTTTATGTCTGTGTATATATTTGTGTATATGTGTATATATATGTGTGTTTGTGTGTATACATATGCGTGTGTGTATTTATGTGTGTATACATGTGTATATATTTGTGTTTATATGTGTATATGTATATTGTGTATATGTGTGTGTTCTTGGGCATATGCATATATGTGTGTATATATATGTGTGTATGTATGTGTATATGTATATGCATGTAGGTGTAGATGTATGTGTATATATATGTGTGTATTTGTGTGTTCTTGCGTATATATATGTGTGTGTCTGTATATATGTGTGTATGTGTATATGTATATTTCTGTTTATATGTGTATATGTGTATATATGTGTGTCTGTATGTATGTGTGTATGTGTATATGTATATTTCTGTTTATATGTATATATGTGTATATATGTGTGTTTGTGTGTATATATATGTGTGTGTGTATTTATGTGTGTATATATGTATATAGGTGTATATGTATGTGTATACTGTATGTGTATATTTGTGTGTGCTTGCATACATATGTATGTGTGCTTGTGTCTATGTATATTTCTGTTTATATGTGTATGTGTATTGTGCATATGTGTGTGCTTGTGTATATGGATATATGCGATAGGCTGTTAGGAATTGTGGGAGTTGGAGTCCAAAACACCTGGAGAGCCCAAGCTTGCCCATGCCTGATGTATAGGCAGCTATGGCTTTGACCAGAGAACGTAAGAGGTGGTTGTCTTTCAGGAAAGGTCTCCTTGGGTTCAGCGGCCTCCTCAGGAGGAAGAGAGCCTCCTTGAGAGTAAGGAAAGGCCTAAGACTCTTAAGGGCTTCCACCTGAGCTTTGGGTGGAGGGAGCATTTAAGACCTAGAGAACACTGTGGCCAAACTAATTTATTTGCAAGCTCCTTGAGGTCTTGGCTGTGCAGAAGAAGGACCTTGGAATCCATGGACTTTGCTTCTCATCTGGACTGGTGAGAAACTTGGGCATTACTTGGACTTTCACCCTTGGGGCCTCCCTGAATTTCTGGTAGGAAATGTAGGGCTTTGGAGAGCCCTGGTTGGCTTGGCTGATGTTCTTGGCTCTCTTTGTGGACGTTGAGTCTTGTGTCTGGCTTTTTTCATGGAACACCTGTTTGTATCTCATTGTCTTCCACAGTGCTTGGTCTTCTGGATGGAGAGAGAGGGTCCTTCACTGCTCCAAGATCCCCAGTTTGTGGCCAGTTCCAGTTCCAAGGACTGGGATGATGGGAGTTGTAAACCCAGACATCTGGAGGTTGCCATGCTGGAGGAGGAAAAGAAGCACATTTCTTATTTGAAGTGTCTTAAGAGGAAGGAGGACCACTTCTCCGTTGGAGCTGCTCCAAGGCTGAGAAGGTAACTTTTGGAGTCCATGTAGACCAGTGGTTCTCAACCTTCTTAATGCTGAGACCCCATATGTTGTGGTGACCCCCAACCACAACATTATTTTTGTTGCAACTTCATAACTGTGGTTCTCAACCTTCTTAATGCTGTGACCCCTCAATGCAGTTCCTCATGTTGTGGTGACCCCCAACCACAACATTATTTTTGTTGTGACTTCATAACTGTGGTTCTCAACCCCTTAATGCAGTTCCTCATGTTGTGGTGACCCCCAACCACAACATTATTTTTGTTGCAACTTCATAACTGTGGTTCTCAACCTTCTTAATGCTGTGACCCCTTAATGCAGTTCCTCATGTTGTGGTGACCCCCAACCACAACATTATTTTTGTTGTGACTTCATAACTGTGGTTCTCAACCTTCTTAATGCTGCGACCCCTTAATGCAGTTCCTCATGTGGTGGTGACCCCCAACCACAACATTATTTGTGTTGTGACTTCATAACTGTGGTTCTCAACCTTCTTAATGCTGTGACCCCTTAATGCAGTTCCTCATGTTGTGGTGACCCCCAACCACAACATTATTTTTGTTGTGACTTCATAACTGTGGTTCTCAACCTTCTTAATGCTGCGACCCCTTAATGCAGTTCCTCATGTGGTGGTGACCCCCAACCACAACATTATTTGTGTTGTGACTTCATAACTGTGGTTCTCAACCTTCTTAATGCTGTGACCCCTTAATGCGGTTCCTCATGTTGTGGTGACCCCCAACCACAACATTATTTTTGTTGTGACTTCATAACTGTGGTTCTCAACCTTCTTAATGCTACGACCCCTTAATGCAGTTCCTCATGTTGTGGTGACCCCCAACCACAACATTATTTTTGTTGTGACTTCATAACTGTGGTTCTCAACCTTCTTAATGCTGCGACCCCTTAATGCAGTTCCTCATGTGGTGGTGACCCCCAACCACAACATTATTTGTGTTGTGACTTCATAACTGTGGTTCTCAACCTTCTTAATGCTACGACCCCTTAATGCAGTTCCTCATGTTGTGGTGACCCCCAACCACAACATTATTTGTGTTGTGACTTCATAACTGTGGTTCTCAACCTTCTTAATGCTGCGACCCCTCAATGCAGTTCCTCATGTTGTGGTGACCCCCAACCACAACATTATTTGTGTTGTGACTTCATAACTGTGGTTCTCAACCTTCTTAATGCTACGACCCCTTAATGCAGTTCCTCATGTTGTGGTGACCCCCAACCACAACATTATTTGTGTTGTGACTTCATAACTGTGGTTCTCAACCTTCTTAATGCTACGACCCCTTAATGCGGTTCCTCATGTTGTGGTGACCCCCAACCACAACATTATTTTTGTTGTGACTTCATAACTGTGGTTCTCAACCTTCTTAATGCTACGACCCCTTAATGCAGTTCCTCATGTTGTGGTGACCCCCAACCACAACGTTATTTGTGTTGTCACTTCATAACTGTGGTTCTCAACCTTCTTAATGCTGCGACCCCTTAATGCGGTTCCTTATGTTGTGGTGACCCCCAACCACAACATTATTTGTGTTGTGACTTCATAACTGTGGTTCTCAACCTTCTTAATGCTGTGACCCCTTAATGCGGTTCCTCATGTTGTGGTGACCCCCAACCACAACATTATTTTTGTTGTGACTTCATAACTGTAATTTTGCTAATGGTAGGAATCATAATGTAAATATCTGATATGTAGGATGTATTTTCATTCACTGGACCAAATTTGGCACAAATACCCAATACGCCCAAATTTGAATACTGGTGGGGTTGGGGGAGATTGATTTTGTCATTTGGGAGTTGTAGTTCCTGTGATTTATGGCTCATTTACATTCAAAGAGCATTCTGAACACCACCAACAATGCAATTGAACCAGACCTGGCACATATAACTCTCATGACCAACAGAAAATATTTGGCAAGAAAACATCTCACTACAGAAGGAGTGACCATCACTCAAAAAATTATGATTTTGTCATTTGGGAGTTGTAGTTGCTGGGATTTATAGTTCACCTACAGTCAAAGAGCATTCTGAACTCCATCAATGATGCAATTGAACCAGAATTGACACATAGAACTCTCATGACCAACAGAAAATACTGGAAGGGTTTGGTGGGCATTGACCTTGAGTTTGGGAGCTGTAGTTCACCTACATCCAGAGAGCACTGTTAACCCAAACAATGTTGTATCTGGACCAAATTTGGCACAAATACTCAACATGCCCAAATGTGAACACTGGTGGAGTTTGGGGAAAACAGACCTTGACATTTGGGAGTTGTAGTTGCTGGGATTTATAGTTCACCTGCAATCAAAGAGCATTCTGAAGCTCACCAATGATACAATTCTGCCAAACTTCCCACACAGAACCCCCGTGACCAACAGAATATACTGTGTGTTCTGATGGTCTTTGGTGACCCCTCTGACACCCCCTCATGACCCCCCAGGTTGAGAAACACTGATGTATGTAGATTATATTCTCTGGGTTTCTCCATGCCAGAGGGAGTATTTGTTTGTTTATTTATGGCATTTCTATGCTGCCCTTCTCACCCCGAAGGGGACTCAGAGCGGCTTACAAGACATATTTTCATACAATATATTATATTATGAGCATAGTACAATATCAATATTATATATTACTATATTGAACTCTACCATTATATTGTAATATTATTAGTTATATAACATGTAATGTAAATATATAGTTATAATTACAATATTGTATTATAATTACAATATATTATTTATAATAAATAAATAATTTATTTATAAATTTATTAATAAATAATACATAATTTATTTATAATAATAATTTACATTTTTATTTATATAGATTATAAATAATGTTTGTTCATGGGATTAACAGTACTCAAAAACTGGATGAATTGTTGCCAAATTTTGACACAAGACACCTAACAACCCAATGTATGTCCTTCACTCAAAAAAATTGATTTTGTCATTTGGGAGTTGTAGTTGATGGGATTTATAGTTCACCTACAATCAAAGAGCATTCTGAACCCCACCAACAATGGAATTGAACCAAACTTGGCTCACAGAACTCCCATGACCAACAGAAAATACTGGAAGGGTTTGGTGGGCATTGATCTTGTGTTTGGGAGTTACAGTTCACCTACATCCAGAGAGCACTCTAGACTCATACAATGATAGATCTGGACCAAACTTCACACAGATACTTAGTATGCCTAAATGTGGACAATGGTGGAGTTTGGGGGAAATAGACCTTGACATTTGGGAGTTGTAGTTGCTGGGATTTATAGTTCACCTACAATCACAGAGCATTCTCAACCCCACCAATGATAGAATTGGGCTAAACCTTCCACACAGAACCCCCATGTGGGCCACAGCAACGCGAGGCAGGGGGCGGCTAGTAATATAATATTGTATTATTAAGTATGCAAGTGGCTTGAGATTCAGAAAAGACTTTTGGAATCCATGTAGGTTGCATTCACAAGACAGGCTGCAACACTAAAGAAGAGAAATGCAAACCTAGCAAGCTTCTTTCCTCAAATCCTTTCTTGGGAATCTCAGGAAGGACAATGAGGTATGCCACAGTTATGGCCAATATGCAGTGCATTCCTTATCTCAAGATTCAGTTTTGGGTTGAACTATTGATGGGGAGGTATTGGAAAAATAGGTATTTATTTCTGCATGTATTGTATGTACTTTACCAGCACTGAAATGTATAAAAAATCAGGTTCTCTCTGTGTAAGAAAGCCAACAGGACAGAGAAGGAATATTGAAAGGGAGGAGAATGGGGGGCGGGGCATGTTATCTATACAGAGACTGGTACAATACAGCGTCTAATTTCTAAGTAAGGAGCCTATCCCACTCCCTCCCTCCTGACAGGTCAAAGTAGGCCCCTTGATTGATGAATGTAAGCTGTATGCTGCTCTTTAGAAAGAAATACAGAGACATACCTTTTGCATGTTGGAAGATAGAATTTGATATTTCTATGATGCTTAAAGTTTTTATCGTGTCATCACCAACCAGACATTTGTATTACATTTTTAACAAAAACAGACAGACAGACAGACAAAACACAAGATTTGCAAGCTTGGTAGTTGATGCTTAAAGTGACGCAGTGATGTTTCATATGTAGAAGCATGTTTCTTTGTTTGCGTGCTTTTGTAGAGGTATAAAAGACACAGTCAACGCCTTTATCGGGCACTCTGGTTGCTTTTGGACACAGCTCCACTCCAGGGTCCCAGCAGGAAATAAAACTGTACTTTACTTTCTCCAGAAAGGATCTCTCTTGATATTATCTCTCCTATCATGCTGCTACACTATGAGGCTTTTTACCTTGTTGGGCTGGGGAACACCCTGCTGCCTGAAACATTTGCATTATTCAACTGTTTTTCTTGGCTATTTGGACATTGTAATGTTGTTGCATCATGCAAAGAATAAGCTCAAGATAATGCAAATAATCTCTTTGCAGACCCAATGCCCTGCTCTCCTGATCAGTTTTGACCTTGAAATGAAATGGCAGGGAGAAGATTTCAGGAAAAGAGACAAAGAGAGGTCTGGAGTTCTCAAAAGCATGGATTTTATTTCCAGCTGGGACCCTGGAGTGGACTATGTCCAAAAGCATCCAGAGCCCTGATATAGGCGTTGACTATGGCTTTTATAGCCTCCAAATGCAAGCAAACAAAGAACATGTGTCTACATACGTTGACCTCATTCACTACATCACCTTAGCATCATATGAATATCAAGTTCTACCTTCCAACATACAAAAGGCATGTCTCTGTGTCTTTCTAAAGAGCAAGCATACAGCTTACATTCATCAATCAAGGGGCCTAACTTTGACCTGTCAGGAGGGAGAGGTGGGCTCCTTACTTAGATCCTAGTTGTACCAGTCTGTTGCTTATCTCTCTCTTGGAATGTATAGATAACATGCCCCCCTCTTCAGCCCCGCTCTTGCTGTGCCTGGACAGCAGCTTGCTTGTCCTGCTAGCTTGGGTTTCTTATACAGAGAGAGAGAGCCTGATTTTTCTATGCATTTCAGTGCTTGTAAAGTACATACAATTTATACATAAATAAATATCTATTTTTCCAATATCTCTTCATCAGAAAAACCAATCCTTAAAGGAGAATTGGCCCTAAGGTCTTTAAGAGATGGAGGACTGGAAGTGACAGTTGTGGCACACGAGACCTGTCTCCATGACAGACAATGGTCTTCCACAAATTTCTCCTACTTTGGGTGTAAACCTTTGAGGAATGCAGCTGGCTTCCTCAACTGGAGAACAAAGCCAACCCAAGTTATTGTCGAAGGCTTTCATGGCTGGAATCACTAGGTTCTTGTGGGTTTTTTCGGGCTATAGAGCCATGTTCTAGAGGCATTTCTCCTGACGTTTCGCCTGCATCTATGGCAAGCATCCTCAGAGGTAGTGAGGTGACCTCACTACCTCTGAGGATGCTTGCCATAGATGCAGGCGAAACGTCAGGAGAAATGCCTCTAGAACATGGCTCTATAGCCCGAAAAAACCCACAAGAACCAACCCAAGTTCCTGAGAGGTCCCCTTTTCTTCTGGCTTTGGGATCTGAAAAGCTTAGACTTCCAGCCCAGTAAGAAATGGGAAGAGAAGTTACCTAGAATGGAGCCCAGGCAGGCTTGGAGGGCCTTTGCACAATTAAGACTTGTGCGCCAACTGTGACCATACCTTGTGAAGACGGATCTGGCCAGGGTGGTCCATGCCTTAGTCACCTCCAGATTGGACTACTGCAATGCGCTCTATGTGGGGCTGCTCTTGAAAACGGCTCAGAAATTTCAGTTGGTCCAACGGGTGGTGGCCAGATTGTTAACTGGCGCTCTTTACAGGGAGTGGTCAACCCTCTTGTTTAAGGAGCTCCACTGGCTGCCATTTATTTTCTGGACCCAATTCAAGGTGCAGGTTCTTATCTACAAAGCTCTGAATGGTTCGGGACCTGCCTACCATTTTTGTGTACGAACCCACACAATCTCTTCGATCATCTGGAGAGGTCCTACTCATGCTCCCACCTGCATCGCAAGCGCGATTGGTGGGGACGAGAGAGAGGGCCTTCTCGGTGGTGGCCCCTCGTCTCTGGAACTCACTCCCTAAGGACATCGGTCATGCCCCAACTCTGGCAGTCTTTAGGAGGAGCTTGAAAACGTAGTTGTTCCTGTGTGCCTTCCCAGAATAAGGAAACTCCCAGCAATATGTCCTCTAAAAGCACTTTATACTAATTTATGATTGCTTGTACGTTTCCACCAACGCCCCACCTCCTCTATCTTGTTCATGCCCAGCATTATATTTTTTAACTTTAATTACATTTGGCCCAGCCATAGATTTTAAATGTGTTTTGTGCTATTGTTCAATGTTTATGCTATTTATGTATGAGTTTTATTTTAACTGCTTTGTATTGGTATTTGTATTTTGCTTTGTATTGTGGTTGTTACTGCATGTATTGATGTGTTGTGGGCTCGGCCTCATGTAAGCCACATTGAGTCCCTTGGGAGATGGTAGCGGGGTACAAATAAAGTTTTATTATTATTATTTTCATAGCCAAAATCCCAGCATAGTTTCCAAATATATTTATTTATTTGCAGCATTTACCTCTCCTGAAATCCTGATCATTATGAGTGGGCTTCACTGCGTGTCAACAAGCGGAAATCCTCTTTGAGGAGGAACAGATTTTCCAAAGATATCCTAACAGACCTGGATCCTTCGGTGCGGGCTGGAGAGAAATCGAGGAAGATGGAGAGGAACAGAAGGAAGAAGAAATGCTATTCAACATTTCTGAAGTCAAGAACAGACAAGTCGGAAGAGACTGCAGCAGTTTGCTTTTGCCTGAGCCGACTGGGAGGCTGCCGCTTCATCATGCAAGTGTGCAAAGGTTTGCAATGATCGGAGCAGGACCTTCGAAGTCAAGAGAACAGTAAGAAGGGTCTCCTCTCGTTCTTCGCAGTGTGTCCAGGCAGTCTAGCAGAAGCCCCTTCCCATTGTTCCAGAAGGGTGACCATGCTGATTTGGGTGGATGGCGGGAATCAAGGGAGGAGTGGACAGTGTGCCCAAAGGGAGCCCCAAACTGGGGAAATGTTATTGCAAAATGTTGTTGGAGGGGAAAGAGGAGCAAAGGGCATGCCAAGAGGGTTGAGGGTGGGCTGGAGAAGGGAGAGAAATTCGGTTGTTTGTGGAGGATGAAGTGGGTGGCTGTCCAGTTGGTGGGATCTGGGCTGTCTCCAATTTAGAGATTCCTCTTCCCTTTCAGTCTATCCAGTTAACTAGATTTCTTTTGGTTGGGGGGGGGGGCTGTTTTAGGGGTTCTAGAAAGTGAATGGAAGGAGTTCACCCTTTTGTCACTGCCCCTCAAGGTCAAGGTTTCAAATGGTCATTTTCTTGGGTTTTGTCTTCCTAGGAGAAAGGAGGGTGCAGCAATATTTGGGAACGGAAAGGTATTGATCTCCCTGCCAGGGTTAGGGTCCCATGTATCCAAAAGGACCCCCAATTTGCCATGTTGGAGGGCTGGGCCATTGGGAAGGAGGGAGGGAGTGGGTAAGGAAGGGCTCCGGGGTCAAAGGTGGGGAGGGGCTGCAATGGTTTTGCCCCCATTGCAAGAATGTGGGACACTTCTCATGGCACAATGTCCTCAATCCTAACAAAGGGTCTGCAATATGTGTTGGTTTAATTCATGCTCTGGTAGCATCTAGGGAAGGTTTACTTTGTCCTGAGGTCAGCCCTGGTTGGGGAAGGCATACGGGTACCCAACACAAGGATTTCAAATGGCCCATTTTCTTGTGAAAGGATTCAGCAATATTTGGGAACGGAAAGGTATTGATCTCCCTGCCAGGGTTAGGGTCCCATGTATCCAAAAGGACCCCCAATTTGCCATGTTGGAGGGCTGGGCCATTGGGAAGGAGGGAGGGAGTGGGTAAGGAAGGGCTCCGGGGTCAAAGGTGGGGAGGGGCTGCAATGGTTTTGCCCCCATTGCAAGAATGTGGGACACTTCTCATGGCACGTCAGGGGCCGCAACGGTTCTGCTCTGGGGGGTCAAAGGTGGAGGGGCGCAACGGTTCTGCTCTGGGGGGTCAGGGGTGGCGAGGGGCCACAACGGTTCTGCTCTGGGGGGTCAGGGGTGGCGAGGGGCCACAACGGTTCTGCTCTGGGGGGTCAGGGGCCGCAACGGTTCTGCTCTGGGGGGTCAAAGGTGCGGAAGGGGCGCAACGGTTCTGCTCTGGGGGTCAGGGGTGGGATGGGGAGGGAACTCGCTGTTCTGCTCTGGGGGGTCAGGGGTGGCGAGGGGCCACAACGGTTCTGCTCTGGGGGGTCAGGGGTGGTGAGGGGCCACAACGGTTCTGCTCTGGGGGGGTCAGGGGTGGCGAGGGGCCACAACGGTTCTGCTCTGGGGGGGTCAGGGGTGGTGAGGGGCCAACGGTTCTGCTCTGGGGGGTCAGGGGTGGTGAGGGGCCACAACGGTTCTGCTCTGGGGGGTCAGGGGTGGCGAGGGGCCACAACGGTTCTGCTCTGGGGGGTCAGGGGTGGCGAGGGGCCACAACGGTTCTGCTCTGGGGGGTCAGGGGCGAGGGGCCGCAACGGTTCTGCTCTGGGGGGTCAGGCGGCGAGGGGCCGCAACGGTTCTGCTCTGGGGGGTCAGGGGTGGCGAGGGGCCACAACGGTTCTGCTCTGGGGGGGTCAGGGGCGGCGAGGGGCCGCAACGGTTCTGCTCTGGGGGGTCAGGGGCGGCGAGGGGCCACAACGGTTCTGCTCTGGGGGGACAAGGGCGGCGAGGGGCCGCAACGGTTCCGCTCTGGGGGGTTCGAGGTGGGGAGGGGGCCGCAACGGTTCTGCTCTGGGGGGTCCGAGGTGGGGAGGGGGCCGCAACGGTTCTGCTCTGGGGGGTCCGGGGCCGCAACGGTTCTGCTCTGGGGTTGTCAGGTGCGGCGAGGGGCCGCAACGGTTCTGCTCTGGGGTTGTCAGGTGCGGCGAGGGGCCGCAACGGTTCTGCTCTGGGGGGTCAGGGGCGGCGAGGGGCCACAACGGTTCTGCTCTGGGGGGTCAGGGGTGGCGAGGGGCTGCAACGGTTCTGCTCTGGAGTCAAAGTTGCAAAAAATGGGGGTCACTTCTCTTGGCACCATGCCCTCAATCCTAATGAAGGACCTGTGATATTTCTTGCGGTGTCATTCATGCTTTTGGTGCTTCTAGGGTCTTGCTTTGTCCTGGAGTCAGCCCTGGTTGGGAAAGGCCCACAGGTATCCATGTGGCCCTTGGTAGATACGTTTTTTGGGAAGGGGGCCAGGTCTGGGGCAAATGGGGACCCTTCTAATAATAATATTGTATTATTATTATTATTATTATTATTATTATTATTATTATTATTATTAACTTTATTTGTACCCCGCTAGCATCTCCCGTGTTATTAGAAGGCAGGTAGAGTGATCAAATGACTGCCGCAACCAAGTTATGGCTTTCAGTCTTCTTTCCCATGGTCTTTTTGCCAGGATTTGGGCCAGAGAGTCACAAACCGCCCTCCTAGAGGTCCATCTGCCTCTATTAATCATTAAGTCAGCAATCTCTACCGCAAAAGTGTCTGTTCTTAAAAGATGTTGATCCTGGCCACAAACTGCGGTCGGCTGAACAATAGAGTCTGATGTGATGTGAGCAGTTGTCCTCTGAATGTTCATAGATGTCACCCGCCAGTCCGAGATGTTCTCATTCCCATGCATACAAGACAGCCCTCCCCTTCCCTCAGTCATCTCACCATCCATCCCTCCTTCCAATCCAAGATCCGGTGTGCCTTTCTCTCCATTTAGTACAAACACAAAACAATCTATGCGTAATGTCAAAGTGTATTATCAAGAAAACATATAATATTCTATTTACCAAAATCCCCAGTACAAAGCTCAATTCAGTGGTACACAGAAATCAAAAGGAGCAACCGCTCTCAAACGTAACCGTTCTGGGTTTGGATAGGGATTCCACTGTGTATAGGCTTCAGGGATACATTCAATGCAAAAAGTCATATAAACAAAGTAAGTATAGAGTCATGAGGCTATATGTAAGCTGAAGACAATAATGAAGATGAAGCGTCACTCTCAAAACAATCTTCATGGAAAAGATCCAACTCAAGTCCAGTGAAAAATGGAGCACTGCTTCTCAAAATAAGTCTTCAAAGAAAAGTCCCAATGGCATTCTACAGGGGTGCCCGGGTATTTTTGTACCCTGTTTCGGGGAAAGCAATCCCCTTCCTCAGGAGTTGATAAATTCAGCAACTCTAGACTCTTATCTATAACAAAACATAACATCACATAGAGTAACAAGTATTTTCCAGCACAATTACAGTAGTGAAGATAATGGATACATCAAACATATAACATATACTCACATCATGCCAAGTAGCTAATACAAAAAGTGACTCTGCTAGAAGTAAATTCACACTGCGAGTAATTCTGAAGGGTCATCCACAGGTTTATAAAGAGTAATCAGAAACTTAAAGGAAACAGCTCAAATTAAGTGACTCGTTAAGTCCTTGAGGGGAAAGGGTTTTCAACTTAAAGATCCAGAACATTTCCCTTTGGGATAATATTTCTTCCAAATTCATATGGGGTTTTGGTGTGATGCATTCCAGAGCACAAAATTTGAGAGAATTGGATGAATGTTTGTATTGTGTAAAGTGTGAATATAGGAGGGACTCCATAGATAAACATTTTATTCTAGATTTATGTTCAGAAATTCTAATTCTCAGAGGTCTTGTTGTTTTTCCAATATACCATAAACCACAGTCACATGTTAGAAGGTAGATAAGATTACTGCTGTTACAATTGGAAAAATGTTTGAGCGTGGTGCCCACTTTGTTCCTATAGTTGTGTACCTCCTTAGTTTTCCATGATTGCGGACAACATTTACAGCGTCCACAAGGGTAATGGCCTCTCAAAGTGCTTTTAGGTGTAGTAGTAGTAGTGGTTAAATCTGTATGAATTAACAAGTCTCTTATGTTTTTAGTACGCCTATTACCAAAAATGGGTGGTTTTTGGCAACCTGGAATATCTTGAAGAAGATGCCAGTTTTTATATTTTTATTCTGGTAATCTGTTTGGAATAGTGCGATAGTTCTTGTGTCCAAATAATTTGATTTTTTATGGGTTTGGGGCATTCTTTCAGTAAGGTAGTCCTATCTATTTTATCAGCTTTGGTTAATGCTTTCCTTATTACATGTTTGGGGTAGCCTCTATTTCTGAACTCATGGCTTAAAGTGACACTTTCCTGAATAAACTGTTCCTTGGTGCTTGAGTTCCGTTTAAGTCTGAGGAGCTGTGAAAATGGAAGATTGGTTTTTAAACTAAAGTGGTGGAAGCTGTTGTAATGAAGATAAGAATTTTTATCTGTGGGTTTTCTAAAGTTCTTGACTAAAAGTTTATTGTGATCTTTATAGACTGTAACATCCAGAAAATTAATATGTGACAGGTTGAAATGACTGGTGAACTTAATAGACGTATGTATGGTGTTGATCCAATTAGAGAAACCTACTGTGGCCTCGGTTGATTTAAATACCATGAATATGTCATCAATAAATCGTCCATAATATATAATATTGGTGTGATACATATTTAAAGATGGATTTAATAATACAGTGTTCTCTAAATTTGCCATAAATAAATTGGCAATTGAGGGGGCCAATGGACTGCCCATTGCCACACCAAAGATCTGAAAGTAAAATTGATTTTGAAAACGGAAATAATTTTTCTCCAAAACTATATCTACCAGATCCATAAGGAAATGTGTGGGTGGGTGTGACTTGGTTCTGTTATGGAGCACATTCTCTATGGTAGTACGGGCCTCATCTAATGGAATGTTGGTATACAGTGAAGTGACGTCAATTTAAGCACAAGTCCTCAGCCAAATCTACACATGGAAGATTGTCTGCCCTTGGGAGATCGAATTGCACAGGAGTTCAATTAATAAGGGCAATTCCTCTGAAAAGGTGATCCATTTTTTCGTCCAAGGTCTTAAGTTGTAGTGATAAAAGGTTGAACGATTCTCCCAAGCGGTTGTACAGATGCAATACATCATTCTTCCCATGAGGCTCTGTCGTAGCCATTCCTATGTCTATTCCTATCTCTAATGCCACTCAACAACTACTAACACCACACCACACTTACCAAATCTTACTTAGTAGATTTGTGAATACCGCAGGATCAGAGAAGTTGCAGGAAGAGAAAACAAATTAATGGTGAAAGGTGAAAACAGATGTATTTTCTGGCCAGGAAGCCAAAGCGTTCCTGCTGACATCCTTTTCTGAGCTCGTTATTGACCTGTACTATTTTTCTGGCCCTTGTAGGGCTGTATCTTACAATGGGGAGGTGGGATAAAAAATCCTCCTGTACGTTACACTGTTTTAGCTTTTAGCTCAAAAATCATTTATGATCTTTTGAAAAGTATGCCTAGCAGTATCATTGGTTCCTACATGAATCAACACAATGGGGGAGGGTGATAGGGCTTGAGGGGCCTGGTGAGCCTCTGAGTGACATACTGTATTTTTGCCCCTGGGAGGCAGCATATTTTTTGAGTCATCCTGTCCGGTCTGGAATTGGCGGCTTCCGTTTCTCTAAGGAGGGAGTCGCCTACTACCAAGACCTGTTTCCTTTGAGGATTGACCGGGTCCCTTTTGGGCAAGGTAGTGTGTAGGTCCCCTGCAAAGTGTTCCTGTTGGTGTGAATTGTGTAGGTGTAAAGTGTTGTCCTCCTCCTTGACATCCCCAGTGCATTCGTCAAGGACAATCCATTGAGATGCACCCAAG
This sequence comes from Anolis sagrei ordinatus, assembly GCF_025583915.1. NCBI lineage: Eukaryota > Metazoa > Chordata > Lepidosauria > Squamata > Anolidae > Anolis > Anolis sagrei. The sequence continues at coordinate 249,798,435 of NW_026847438.1, forward strand.
ACCCCGTCATTCTCATGAGTGTGTTCCTCTTAGAACTGGTCTACAATTAGGGATGGAGCATCTGCATGATTGTGTTAGTGTGAATGTGGTGTTAGTGTGAAGTTTCGTCCCATTTAGGGCTATCCCCCACACATTGATCCAAGATGGTCCACTGAGCGGTATCTAAGTCATGGTGGTGATATCGAGCTCTTTTGGGGGGTCTCCCGGCGGGAGGGATCCCTAGGACCGCTCAAAAGGGTCCTCGAACCTCGGTGAGGCCAACGGAAGCCAATCCAAAGAATATAAAAATATTTAAAATTAATCTCACCGGAGGCGGAAGAAGTTCAGTGACCGAGGCGTTTATTTTGCGATTCAGCTGAAAAGGATGCAATTGTAGTGATCATTCACATACAAGCATAATTTTACAGAATTTCCAAACATTTTTATAGTGTGCAGACAAAGGAAAACAGTTTCAAAATTCCCGCCCGCCCTCTGCCGGCCGGCTTCGTGCTGATTGGCTGGCCGCGGAACAGCTGGGAGGAGGCTTGGCGGCACGCCTCGCCTCTGGGCCAATCAGCGGGCTTCGCCGCCTTTGGGAGGCCAATCAGTGCCTTCCTAGCGCTTCCGAAGATGGACCAATCGGCAGCTAGCAGGTGGGACGAAGCTTGACAATGGCTGAGGAAATAATGAGCTTAGGGGCATCCGCCAGCTGGAATGTGAGGCTTTTGTCCTCACTGGCGGGGTGAAAGATAAGGGAACAATGCATTTCCTGGTCTGTGATGGGATTTGGAGGAAATATGAAAAGGCTTTTTCGCTATCGGACCTCAGGGGGGATCAACGATGCCTTAGTGATTTAATCAATCTTTTCTTTCTGAGTTTCTGTTGACCCCCTCCCCTCGCTGGTCTGCTCCGAGGGCCAGGGTTGGGGAAAACAACAGTATTGTCCATGCAAGTGAAGCAATCAGGAAGGGTTTTGGGAGAACAAAGGAGTTCCTCCCCAAGACAGTAATCCCCAGGTCACATCTTTATGGGGCAAGGGTCAGCGGGAAAGGCGGGAAACGGGAACACAGTATACTCTATATGATATTTCATTACATACATTTCATAAAGCAATCCCATCCCCACCCCAAGCAAAGTTTATTAAAATATTTGATCTTTATTATTTAAGCAAAACGGGAATTTTATGATCCCTCGATGAAGGTGCGTGGAAACGGAGGCTGCCTGCACTTCAAGGCAGACCTTATCGGGAGGTTTGTGTCCAAAGATAATAAACAGTCTGAAGTGCGGAGCAGAAAGCCAATAGGAGAGGGCAAAAAGAGTCCAAGGATGATTTCCGGGTTGAAATGGTGACAGTGTCCATTATCTGTCCTTTGGGAAACTATGTCTCTCTCTCCAGAGCCCGGGACCCACACCTGGCTGTCTTCCCAGGGTCTCCTATGGGTGACCACAGTGGGTCCCCGGTTGCTGGATCCAGGCAGGAGCGAGCAGCGCTGAGGAGAAACGGGCTGTCTTGGAAGAAACCGGCCAAATTGACAAACAGCTGATTTCTGTCAAATAAAATACTCGAAACAAAATCAATTTATTCTCGGGTGTAGGAGTCCAAAATGAGAAAAGGGAGATAGCAGTCAGTCTTAGAATTAGTAACAGAAAAATATAAAATTGGAACGGCGGCGATCCGCCATTTTATGAATTTTCGTGGATGCGGGGGTCCAAAATTGTGGTTTCCGTATCCGTGGTCTGGGCGGACGCAGATTCGGGGTCCGGGGGGCGCCCAGAGGCGCCTCCCGCAGGCTCACGGCTCTCCGGAGCCTGGAAAAAAGGTTTATTTCAATGTTGTTTTAGTTTGAGTCAAGGAAAGATACAAAAGTATCAAGCGGAGAGATTAAAAGTTGCAAGTTTCAAGTACCTTTATTAGGGGAATGTTACAAAGTAAGGAGAGGGGAAAGCAAAAGGAAAGTTGCAGGCATTCCTGGTTTTTGAGCTGACTGCTGGGGCACATTTCATCTGTTGGTCCCCAAACTTGACCCAGGAACTGCGGAACTCTCTGCTGCGGCTCACACCAACGTGAAGGCGGGGCTCTCCGCTGCGCTCGGGCTCAGTGGTCCTCCCCAAGATGTTGCGTTGATGTGTTCCCTGATCAGGTGTTAGTTGTGTAAGAATTTGGAATCTATTGTGTAACTGCAACTGAGCAGAAGTATTCTGAGGAGGCTGCCTGGTCCTGTGTCTCTTTCTAAAGGTGACATTCCTCCAAGCCTGAGGGTTGTCCTCATATGAGGTGATCTCCTCAAAACCTTCTCTATCATTTATTTACTGTATTTATACCCCGCTCTTCTCAACCCCGAAGGGGACTCAGAGCGGCTTACAGATTATCGCAACATTCAATGCCGCATCATACAACAAATATTAAATATAACATATCAAATTATAAAACATACTAAAAATAGTTTTAACAGATCAGATGTTCCATCAGGGGAAGAATGAGATGCCGAACTGTGGTGGCGGTGTTCTTACTTACTTAGGCGATCCCTCGTTGGACGAGTAAGATGGTTTTCCATGATGGGTTTCCCTGTGGATTCGTAGGTGGCTGTGGAGCCCTATTCTTGACCCGCATCTTCTCCCACAGTGAAGGGATTGGTTTCCAGGTGGAAGGCAGTCCCGGTCGGGGTTGGTTTGACGCGCCTTCCTCCTGGCACGTTTCTCTCTTTCACCCTCCACTCGTGCCTCCTCGAATTCTGCAGCACTGCTGGTCACAGCTGACCTCCAGCTGGAGTGCTCAAGGGCCAGGGCTTCCCAGTTCTCAGTGTCTATGCCAGAGATTTTAAGGTTGGCTTTGAGCCCATCTTTAAATCTCTTTTCCTGTCCACAAACATTCCGTTTTCCATTCTTAAGTTCAGAGTAGAGCAACTGCTTTGGGAGACGGTGGTCAGGCATCCGGACAACGTGGCCAGCCCAGCGGAGTTGATGGCAGAGGACCATTGCTTCAATGCTGGTGGTCTTTGCTTCTTCCAGCATGCTGGCGTTTGTCCGCTTGTCTTCCCAAGAGATTTGCAGGATTTTCGGGAGGCAGCACTGATGGAATCGTTCCAGGAATTGCATGTGATGTCTGTAGACTGTCCACGTTTCGCAGGCATATAGCAGGGTTGGGAGGACAATAGCTTTATAGACAAGCGCCTTGGTGTCCCTACGGATGTCCCGGTCCTCAAACACTCTCTGCTTCATTAGGGAAAATGCTGCACTTGCAGAGCTCAGGCGGTGTTGTATGTCGGTGTCGATATTGACTTTGGTGGAGAGGTGGCTGCCAAGGTAGCGGAAATGGTCAACATTTTCTAATGTTACACCATGAAGCTGTATCTCTGGCATTGGGGAGGGGATGGCTGGTGACTGCTGGAAGAGCACTTTGGTTTTCTCGATGTTCAGTGACAGGCCGAGCTTCTCATATGATTCTGCGAAAGTGTTTACACTGGCTTCTAGGTCTTCTTCTGAATGCGCACAGACAACATTGTCATCAGCATATTGGAGTTCTATAACAGATGTTGTTGTAACCTTGGTTTTGGCTTTCAGTCTGCTGAGGTTAAACAGCTTGCCATCTATCCGATAGATGACTTCCGCTCCGGTGGCAGTGTTCACTCAAGAGAGAGCTCAGGTGAATCAAGGGCCATGGCTGGAAAAAACAAAGGTTGGATCTCTGTGCTGACCCGAGGATGCTGAAATGGAGGCCAGTCAATACATAATTCAAATACAAATCTTATCTCTATTACAAGTAAATGTCTGTACATTTACTTGGAATTGAACATACATTTAAGGGTGGGAGACATCAATCTCCTCTTAGTATAGGCAATTCTGAGGTCTAATGTATTTGACAGGATCTGTCTGATGGTTCAAAATATCAATTCTAAGTTTCGTGGAGGACTGTTTGTTACATACAAAGTTGTAGTAGTATCAGAGAAGAGTTCTAAGAGGTCACAGACATTACTACAAGGTATCCCGGGTAGTGTTTCCTTGTTTTTGATGTTTGTTGTGGGTACACCTTCCTCAGGTAATCCATTCTTCTCTGTTCCTTCTAGTATTGTTTGGCATTTATTTATTTATTTACATTATTTATATCCTGCCCATATCAGCCCGGAGGCGACTCAGGGCGGTCTACATATCGGCACAATTCAATGCCATCAATACATACATTCAAAAAGCAAAAACAATTAAGTGCATTTAGACAAGACAGTGCAATAACAATTTAAAAAGAGCTATATCCTCTCATTCCAATCCTCATCCGTTTCATCGTCTTGGCCATTCCTGGGTCATTCTCTATCTCAAGCTTGACTATTTATTCCGAGGTTCAGAATGCTTGCTCGAAGAGCCAGGTTTTTACTCTCTTCCGAAAAGTCAGGAGGGAGTGGCTGATCTAATATCCCTAGGCAGGGAGTTCCACAGCCGAGGGGCCACCACAGAGAAGGCCCTGTCCCTCGTCCCTGCCAAGCATGCTTGCGAAGCAGACGGGATCGAGAGCAGGGCCTCCTCAGATGATCTTAACTTCCTGGAGGGTTCATAGGAAGAGATGCGTTCGGATAGGTAGGCTGGGCTGGAACCGTTTAGGGCTTTATAGGCTAAAGCCAGCACTTTGAATTCAGCCCGGTAGCAAATTGGCAGCCAGTGGAGCTGGCGCAACAGAGGAGTTGTATACTCCCTGAGTGCTACTCCTGTTACTCCTGCCGCACGCTGGACCATTTGAAGCTTCCAGACCGTCTTCAAAGGCAACCCCACGTAGAGCGCGTTGCAGTAATCTATGCGAGATGTAACCAGAGTGTGGACTACCGTGGCCAAGTCAGACTTCCCAAGGTACGGGCGCAATAGGAGTTAAGTCTCCGGCACTACATACATATATATGAAAAACTTTAACATACACAAAATCGATATGCCATAACACTCCCTATATTGCACTATATTAACATGAGATTGAAGTGCGAGACTAATTTTTTGGTAGTTTTTTTATTTGCACACATCAATAGCTTACAGTGTGTAAACAAAACAGTGAACATTTTATAAATGCATAGCCCCACCAGCAAGGCCTGAACAAGCATCCTTTTCTTTGCCATATATTTATAAGACAACCATTAATCAAATGTCATATCCAAAATTCCTGACCAACAAGGTTATATTGTTTTCCTTTTTCATGCTCTAAAACATATTTAATAAAGACCGACCGGTATTTATTTATTTATTTATTTATACGCTTGTATACCGCTAATATCTCAGCCTAAGTCGGCGACTCATTGTGGTTTACAACACTTAAAAAACAGTATTCAGTTTAAAAGCATAAAACACATATACAATACAAATTATTGGGCCACCAATAATAATCCCATGCATCTCGTAACTGGAATCGCAATCCAAAATTCATCGTCCATGATTACCAATCCTTTAGTCATCAAAATTCGTTGCAACGGATTAACCGAATGCTTGTTCAAACATCCATGTCTTCAATCTATTCCGAAACACCATCAGCGAGGGGGCTGATCTTACCTCTATGGGGAGGGTGTTCCAAAGCCGAGGGGCCACCACAGAAAAGGCCCTGTCTCTCGTTCCCGCCAGCCGCACTTGTGAAGCGGCGGGATAGAGAGCAGGGACTCCCCAGAAGACCTTAGGGTCCTGGTGGGCTGATAGGCTGAGATACGTTCGGATAGATAAGTTGGGCCAGAACCGTTTAGGGCTTTAAAGGCCAACGCCAGCACTTTGAATTGAGCCCGGTAGCAGATCGGCAGCCAGTGGAGCTGGTGCAGCAGAGGAGTTGTATGCTCCCTGCGCCCCGCTCCTGTTAGAATCATGGCTGCCGCCCGTTGGACTAATTGGAGCTTCCGGGCTGTCTTCAAAGGCAACCCCACGTAGAGAGCGTTGCAGTAGTCAAGACGGGATGTAACCAGAGCGTGGACTACCGTGGCCAAGTCAGACTTCCCAAGGTACGGTCGCAGTTGGCGCACAAGTTTTAACTGTGCGAATGCTCCCCTGGTCACCGCCGAAACCTGGGGTTCCAGGCTCAGCGATGAGTCCAGGATCACACCCAAACTGCGAACCTGCGTCTTCAGGGGGAGGGTGACCAGCACAGGCTGTAACCCTATACCCTGTTCGGCCTTGTGACTGACCAGGAGTACCTCTGTCTTGTCTGGATTCAATTTCAATTTGTTCGCCCCATCCAGACTGTCACAGCGGCCAAGCACCGGTTCAGGACCTCGACAGCCTCCTTAGTAGCAGGTGGAAAGGAGTGACAGAGTTGGACATCATCTGCGTACAGATGACATCGCACTCCGAAACTCCGGTATGCATCAAAATCTGATCTGTTAGTTTCCCCCCTGAATACCCTCATTTCCGTTGATAGTTTATCATTTGAGACTATGTTCCATACCTCCCTATACCATGTAAGATTAGTTACTATTTTCCAATTCCTTGCGAGTATAATTCTTGCCACTGTGAGTAAAATAATTACCAATTCTTTCTTTTCCATTTCTAAATTCAACTTCGTGGCATCCATTAGTAATGCTATCCTAGCATCCGGAGTAACATTTAATCCTATAATATTTATTTTAATAAATATATCATTCCAAAAACTCTTCAGTTGGGGGCATTCCCACCATAAATGAAAATATGTCCCTTTGTGCAAGACTAATAAGAAATAAACAGAGAAGTATACATATAAATTACATTTCAGTAGGGAACCACTGGCTCTGCTTTGACTATTCTATTGCGAGCAACTCCTGATAATCCTAATTGACCTTAAATACATGTTAAAAATTACAGGTGAGGTCAAGCTTGTTGTTAAGGCCCTGAGGAAACAGAGTTTGACATTCAAAAATCCAAAAGGCTTCCCTCTGGAGGAGTAGTTTCTTTATGTCTGAGTTAACTTTAGTGTGTGATTTTTCCCCCAAAGCACAGAATTTAAAACTATGACATGAATGTGTTTTCTCTCTGAAGTGAATGTATAGGGCAGAGCCAGTGCTTCCATTCTTAATCTGGGAACGGTGTTCATGGATTCTGGTTTTTAAGGACCTGGTTGTCATACCAATGTACAGTAGGTTGCAGGGACATTGGATTACATATATAACGTTCTCAGAGGAGCATGTTGTGTAGCGCAAGGGCAGATGTCTTCACTGTGTCTGGTTGTGATCCCCAGGTTACGCCGTCAGCTTTCGCATGATATTGTTTCTAGCGCCCACTTTTTGCTTGATATTCAGGCAGTGCTTCTTGTAGGTCAGAGCATGGTCCAGGGTAACTCCCAGGTATTTGGGTCTGCTGCAATGCTCCAGTGGGATTCCTTTCCAGGTCATCCTCAGAGCTTGAGTTGCTTTTCTGTCCTTAAGATGGAACCAGAAGTTCCATGTAGTTAATCAATAGTGACCAGTCAGTGTCCTTTTTGGGATTGTTTGACTCTTTCTAGGGTTACTATTCCTGTTTGTTTCATTAGTTTGGCGGCGCGTCCTGGCACCCAGTTCTACTCCACCTCCTCCTTTGTTCTCTTGAGAAGAACTGGTGAAATTGTCCTTTTCTTTTGTTTCCTTTGTTGTGCTTTTGGTATTTCTCTTCAATATTTATTAGTTGATTTGTTTACTAAGTAGATCTTTACTTCCCTTTTGCGGCGTTCCTAGTTTTTCGGCACCTCTTAGTAACACACACAAGGCTGCAAGTCGCCACCACCGCCGGCGTTCTCTCCTTACTCCGCCGCCTCTGCTGTTGCTCCGCACTTTCCCGGTACCTGGAGTAATCGTGAGTTCCTTTGAGTATCTTTCAGCGACTTGTTTCTTTGACCTCTTTTCTTTCCCTCTGCTTCCTTTACCTTTCTTCTTTTGCTTCTTTTATTTTGGAAAATTTTAGTGAAATAAAATGAAGGCGGTAGGCTTGCTCGCCGTCCTTTGCAAGTCGGTGTCCTCCTCCTGGGGTCTCTGTCTCTTAGGGCTTCAAGGGTGGGTTGTAGGGGCTCCTTAGGGACCCCCCCTTCACACCCAAAGTGTCCTCAGTGAGAATAATGCCAATCTCGACCTTTTCCGTCGTTGTTGGGGAGATATAGCGTTCTCCAGACCCCCTAGGAGTGGATTCAGTCCCTAGAGTTCTCGGAGCTCAGAAAACTGCTGCAGCCTCCATCATGCCTCCACCCGGAAGCCCTGTTTTTGGGATTGTTTTGTCTCCAGAAGTTTTTCGCCTTCTCGCAACTCCACCACATGTGGAAGAAGGTACCTATTGTCAGCAGAGTTATGATATTCATGTCGCAAAATATCATAATAAAAATAAAAATAATGCTACAGCAGAAGCATAGCCCAAAGTAATATGGTCGTGAGAAGCTTACTTTATTGCAGTTCTAATGCAGAAACAAAAAACACCCAGAGACCAGAGAATACAGGCAGATGCAGAATATAAGGACAAAAGTAATGAGCTCCACCTTTATCTAAATTATAAGCATTCTAACAGTTAAAGGTACAAACCCATTAACTAAACATAACTAAAGACATTCAATGAACCGTATAATTTTGTAAACTTTATAATACTTTCAACACCTCTTTCCCTTTCACATTTCCAGCAATTCGCATTCAAATTTTTGTAGCATTTTGATAATTTGTCTGGGTCGATATACCATTGGTACATCATTTTATATTGGTTCTCTTTCATGTCATAGGAGCGAGTATGTTTTAATTTCCCATTCCACATTCTTATTTATTTATTTAGAACTTTTATATACCGATCTTCTCACCTCCAACGAGGGACTCAGGCCGGTAAATCATTCTTCCCATGAGGCTCTGTCGTAGCCATTCCTATGTCTATTCCTATCTCTAATACCACTCAACAACTACTAACACCACACCACACTTACCAAATCTTACTTAGTAGATTTGTGAATACCGCAGGATCAGAGAAGTTGCAGGAAGAGAAAACAAATTAATTGTGAAAGGTGAAAACAGGTGTATTTTCTGGCCAGGAAGCCAAAGCGTTCCTGCTGACACCCTTTTCTTAGCTAGTTATTGACCTGTACTATTTTTCTGGCCCTTGTAGGGCTGTATCTTACAATGGGGAGGTGGGATAAAAAAATCCTCCTGTACGTTACACTGTTTTAGCTTTTAGCTCAAAAATCATTTATGATCTTTTGAGAAGTATGCCTAGCAGTATCATTGGTTCCTACATAAATCAACACAAGGGGGGAGGGTGATAGGGCTTGAGGGGCCTGGTGAGCCTCTGAGTGACATACTGTATTTTTGCCCCTGGGAGGCAGCATATTTTTTGAGTCATCCTGTCCGGTCTGGAATTGGCGGCTTCCGTTTCTCTAAGGAGGGAGTCGCCTACTACCAAGACCTGTTTCCTTTGAGGATTGACCGGGTCCCTTTTGGGCAAGGTAGTGTGTAGGTCCCCTGCAAAGTGTTCCTGTTGAAGTGGATTGTGTAGGTGTAAAGTGTTGTTGTTCTGTTGTCGCTGGACCTGAAATGAAGTCCTTTTAAGAGAGGATGTATGGCTTGAATCCAGCGGGAAGCCAGGGGGCCCGAAAAAGTGCCTTTAGAGAAATTTCCCTTATTAAACAGTCTTTAGGAGGCTTGAGCTTAAATATAACAAACAGGAATTGTAAAGCTTTCTTGGCAAAAAACCATTCTCTCAAACTTGTCCACAGGGAACAGGCACTATCTTCAATAACTTTGCTCAAAGGAAAATTCCTCTTTCTAGCTCCTCCCAGGCTACTGTGAACCTAAACCTGACTGATTTGAATCCACTACCGGCTGAACTGCGTCTCAGAACCGAGCAGACGTACCAGCAGGCCTGTAGTCACTTAGCTGGAGATCTTGACGATTAGATCTGTTATTCCCTCCGAAATTCCTCAGGGCTGTAAGGCTGTTTCCCCGGAACCTTTGGGAATCTTTAGAGGCTCTCAAGACTGTTCTCCCCCAGGAAGTCTTAAGGGATGAAGCCTTTGTACAGGAGGACGTCTGGATACATCATCTGCATAGACTTCCTTTGCTGAGGCTAACTGAAAAATGGCCCCTTCCCTCCAAAAAACCCAGAGAGGGGCGGGACCAGGGATCCTAACTATAATTGACAGGTGGCTTGCCCTATGAATGCAGCCAAAGGAAGCCACCTATCTGCAAAGTCCCTGCAACTTAGGACTATGAACAAACACTCAGTGCAAAACACAACTTGAGGAGCAGCGCATCTGACCATGGCGATGGATTGCCGAAAGACTACTGCGACCCCTCCTCCCCGCCCCCCCTGTCTGGCCTGCTGATGCACCCTGAAACCCGGTGGACACAGCTGGGTGAGGTTTACTCCCCCCAGTTCATCCAACCAGGTCTCAGTAATGCATGCCAGATCCGCCCTCTCATCCAGGATCAAGTCCTGAATGGCAGCGGTCTTACCATTGACGGATCTAGCATTAGTCAGCAGGACCTTAAGCCCGAGGGGACTGCCATGGGGCCTACCACTTCCTACCTTCTCCAGGGTCGCAAGAACTTTGTTGCGCTTCTCCCTGGGGTGTTGGTGACCAGCAAATCTCCTCCCCCACACAACCTGAATGGCGCCCCCCTCCTCCGGACCCCCCTCCCCCCCTACATGGTTGGAAACTGTGGCTAGTCAGCTCTCAGAAGAAGTAAGGCTGGAGTATAGTCTCCCTTGGGTGTCAGGTAGGGATGCTTCCGATGTTGAGGTGGACAGAGAATCAGCGAGGGAACTGAGTGGGCTGAACGGGGGAGTGTTCTTGGGCGGGAAAGTGTGGCTGATTGTGTGGGGACAACTGGAGCAGATGGGGTTTCGAATTGAAACAGGCCAGGAGGGGAGGCCCTAACCGGGGAGCTATCTGTGAATTTCTCACGGGGACCTGATGGAACAAGGCGGGAAGGTACCCCTGTGTCAATGAGGGGGCGAATATGAGGGCCCACAATTACCCTTCTGATGGTAATGCCCCATTTCTTTAGGCAGGATCGCATTGCCAATAGCTCACCAAGCCATAAGTTGTCTTCTGGTGTAATTAAAAGATGAGTGGAGCGGTCAGGTGACTGATAGTCCCTCCGCAGCCATGTTATGGCTATCAGTCTTATTTCCCGAGGTCTTTTTCCTAGGATTTGGGCCAAAGAGTCACAAACCGCCCTCCTAGAGGTCCATCTGCCTCTATTTACCATTAGATCAGCAATGTCTACCGCAAAATTGTCTGTTAGGAGATGTTGGTCCTGGACACAAACTGCGGTTAGCTGAGCAATAGGATCTGATGTTATATTGTTAGTCGTCCTCTGAGAGCCCATCACAGTCCGCTGCCACTCATTCTCATTCCTATGTATGCCCGACAACCCTCCCCTTCCCTCAGTCATCTCATCATTCATTCCTCCTTCCACCCCAAGATCCAAAGTGCCTTTCTCTCCATTTGGGCACAAGTCCTTGGCCAGATCTGCACACGAGAGATTGTCTGTCCTTGGTGGATCGGATTGCACTGAAATTCCTGAAAAAGAGGCAAAACCTCTGAAAAGGTGGTCCATTTTCTCGTTCAGGATCTTAAGTTGAAGCAACAAAAGGTTGAACGATTCCCTCAGGAGGTCATAAAAGTGCGATAGATCGTTCTTCACATGAGACTCCGTTTCAGCCATTCCTATGTCTATAATAAGTAAGTACCACTCACACCACTAATATCCGTCCACTCACATCCACCTTCCGTCACAGTCAGTCACTCCTCCAGACACTCCACAAGATCCCATACTCTCCTCATTCTTCCACAATTTTTCTCACCAACTGATACTAACCTTCACACTCTCTCACCAGTCTATATACATCCAACTACCATCCACACCTTCCTATGTAACTACTTTCTTTATCACAGCCAGTCTCATGCGCTCTCCTGGGCCACTTCATACAAACCACCCATGCAATCCCTATCCTCTACTATCAATCTCCTATGTATAATCCTATTTGTTCTCCGTACCTCCTAACGCAATCAGCAACCAACACATACAACATACAACATGCAGCCAACTATGACTATATAGTAACTAGCCAAAAGGAAAAGTAGGAAATAAATAAATAAATGTTTTGGATAATAGCATTGTTTTTTTTCTTGTTTAATTTAAATCCTGCCACTTCTCCATATTTTTCAAAGTTCTCCAGCCAATCTAATATGTTTTCTCTTGGATTTTCAATCACACATATAATATCATCAGCGAAGGCTTTTAATTTAAGCAGAGGAGCCTGAGGTTTTCAATCTTTCTCTTCATTCTTTGTGTTTTCTTCTTTGGTATTTGTTGTTTCACACAAAGGGTCTTTGTGAAAGGCTTTTCACTCGTTCCAGAAGTTCTGAATTCTTGCCTGTCCTCCTTTTATGGCCTAGCCTCTGGAGGCAGCAGGTGTTTCTGCTGGGTTTTGCTTCAGCCAGGCAGTCAGGGCCTGAGTGTAAGGCTGTAGGTTTTATATAGTAATATTAAATGATCACTCACAAGCCGGTTTTGCTTGAAAATGAATATATTGCTTGTTCTTCTGCAGCAAAGAAAGACACTGACTTTTTCGCACCACCACTTCCTTTTATACACCTTTCCTGCCCACCTCTTCCCTCTTCCCAGTTTCCTTATTAGAGCTTGTTACTTCACAAGTTCCAATACAAGGTTTCCAGTGCCCTCGGCTGGTTTCAAAATCTCACAGAGATAAAACTGATGCAGCCAGGATTATTCAGTCAGGATGTCACGGAGGGAATTTGTGATGTCTTCATGCCATCAGAAATTGACTCCTGACACTGAGTCTGTAAGGAGCCAGTCCCCAGGAGCGGAGGTCAAAGGCAGCCTGCTGCAGACAAACACTGCCCTTTCCCCCAAGCTCCATGCTGCTGATGTTCTTGGCTGTCTTGGATGGTGCTGTATGACTGGGCACCCACCGAAGTCCTCCTTTTATGGCCTAGCCTCTGGAGGCAGCAGATATTTCTGCTGGGTTTTGCTTCAGCCAGGAAGTCAGGGTCTGAGTCTGTAAGGAGCTAAACGCACAGATGTCTATAATATGCAGTGAAAAGGAAAGCAGGTATATAGTATGAACTATTGAGTTCAATATATGTAATAAATGTCTTCTATGGTTCTTCACATGAAGGTATTCAATTTAGCAACACTTCACACAAGTATTATCATAACATAGTTACATTTTCCAGTTTAAATATCAATACTGTCAAAAAGGAAAAATGAAAACATAGTTTTACTACAGACTTGATAATATTCTCAAGTGCTGCCGAAGCTTTAAATCAAGTTAATAAAGCAAACTCAACATAAAGATATACATTTTAGTAACACTTTACAACAATTTTACAGTGCAATAATAGCAGTTTTGGTACTGTCAAATCAAATGAATGGAGACCAAACGTGGTCTTATTCCCGTCTTGAAAATGTTCCCAAGCATTAATGGAGACAATAAACTGACTAATACAAATGTAAATATAAAAGTTCTTCATATGGATGATGTCAACATAGAGTTGCTCTTGGATAAGTCCTTTACCAATGAGTAACAGAGTTGTTGTTTCAGTCCTTTATCAATGTGTAACAGAGTAGTTGTTTCTGGACGTCAGGGATGGCCAAGTAGCCTGTAATGCCGGGGTGAATACAACTGGTTTCCTGGGTACAGGCCAGTTTCGATACTTCTTCAGGTAATCTCCCTGTTTACTTGGCTCTGCTTTCTTATTTCTTCTTATATATATATGAAAATAAAAAGGAGAACTAACTAGTATACTAAGTAGTAAAGTCAGACTAATATATACCGTACTAAGAATAGACATGTAGGAAAAACACCCCAAACGGATGTTATATATAATAAATAATGGTCTTAATATTATGATTATAACTTACATGTCCTTGCAGGATCTTTACATGTAGTGTTCTTTATTCAGTTGTGAGCAATCTGTTGAGGTATAGCAAGTTCTTAAGTACTACAGGGTCATTAAAGGTAACAGCTGAATTCTAGTTTGTCATTTAAGCCTTGAGGTGTTAATGTCTTTAATTTGTGGATCCAAAAGGTCTCCCTGCGGAGAAGTGATTTCTTGATGTCCATATGAGTAGGGGCTTGTAGTTTCTCTAAGACATAATACTTAAGGTCATTATTGGAATGAGAACTATCCTTAAAGTGCAAGTACAATGTGGATTCACAACTCATTCTTTTGATTCTAGATCTGTGTTCTTGTATCCTTGTTCTTATAGGTCTAGTTGTCATGCCAATATATAACATTTTGCAAAGGCATAGAATGATATAGATCACGTTTTCTGATGAACAGGTGGTGTAGTTTTTTAATTTGATACTGATGTTTAATGTGGGATGAGTAAATTCTTTAATGTTTGCTGTAAATTTACAGCATTCACAGTGACCACATCAAAAGTGATGTGGGGTTCTGTGGAACTGCATCGGACTTTCTTATGTCTGATTGGATCAATATATCCCTTAAATGTAAGGAGCCAGTCCCCAGGAGCGGAGGTCAAAGGCAGCCTGCCGCAGATGAACACTGCCCTTTCCCCCAAGCTCCATGCTGCTGATGTTCTTGGCTGTCATGGATAGTGTTTTATATTCTTGTGACTGTTTTTTTTGCTTTCAAAGATCTTGTGCCATATTGAGGCACCTTCTTCAAAACCTAATTTGCTCTCTCTTTTTTTATAATGATCTTTATTAAATTTTCCCAATTATTTAAAAAAGCGAGACACATACAGACATAGATACATAATTACACACACCAGTCTTACTACCGATACACACTACAGATCTGACTCGATACACAGTTAAAACTGACTTCCTATTTGTGTCCTATTGATTATATTAACTGTTACCTGTATGAACCTTCATACAGGTTCATTTGCTCTCTTTTTTAATGTAATCCTGTACATTAGCTTTCCTTGCTGAGACTAACTAAAAATGGCTCCCTTCCTTTCCCAATTGCCCTGAGCAAGGGGCGGAACCAAAACTTAATGATGATGGACAGGTGACTTGCCCTACGACTGCAACCAAAGGAAGCCACCCCTCTGCAGAATCTCTGACTGCAAGCAAACATTTAATACAAAGCAAATAAATTTGGAGCTCCTGGTACAGCTGTACCAGCAGTGACAGTCCATCGAGGGGAAAATTATTACGTAATTATATGATTACAATAATTCTTACAGTTGTATTTAATGGCTGGAGAATTGTGAAAAAAATACATATTGTAAACATACCACTTATTGAAATATACTTCTATACAAGATACATAGGAAGGTGCAGCTACACTGTAGACTTAATGCAGTTTGGTACCACTTTAACTGCCATGCCACAAAACAAGGGAGGCAAAAGAACTTGTAAAACTACAGCTTCCAGGAAAGATGGTTGCTTACTCTAAATACTCGATAGTTTTACTCTAAATACACACATGTATTTGAATGAGACATTGTGTTTTAATTTCATTTGACTACGAAAGCACGTATTGGAATGCAGCATTGTGCCAAAAAGTCAAGTCAATTGACCAACTACTTTTTCGGGTTTTGTGAGCACAAACACATCTACCCTATTTATACCCCGCCTTTCTCAACTCCAAAGTGGTCTCAAGATGTTGGTATGCCTTCTGTTCAAAAGCCTGGTCCCAGAACCATGATTTCAGTTTCTTCCTAAAAGACAGGAGGGATGAAGCCGATCTTATCTCATTGGGAAGCGAGTTCCATAGGCGGGGGCCACAGACAAGAAGGCCCTGTCTCTCGTACTCGCCAAACGCAATTGCGAAGCTGGTGGGACTGAGAGCAGGGCTTCCCCGGATGATCTTATATTGCGAGGTGGGGCGTAGAGGGAGATACATTCGGACAAGTAAACAGGCCAAAACCATAATAAATAACACAAGATTAATAAAAAAACTATTCCAAGCAGTAGAAAAACAACCATGCACAATAAAGTATAAAACTGATCGCCGTTTGTGGTCTGAGTGATGCACAGTTCTGAGCTCAGGCGGGCAGACTGGTGCAAAACATTTGTAAGGACAGGGCTGGTGGATAAAGTGCTAAAGCCAGGTGACAAAATTAGGAATTTATGGGGAGGGGGGCAATGTAAAGAGAGCGCTATATCTCTAGTTAGGGAATGATCTCCAAGATCTTCTGTGGAGGCCCTCTTCTCGGTCCCACCCCATTACAAGCGCAGTTGGTGGTAATGTGCAAGAATTTGTTTTGAATCATAATTTATTCATTTATTTATTTGGTTTACTTCTACCCCGCCCTTCTCGCCCCGAAGGGGACTCAGGGCGGCTTACAAAAACAAGGGACAATTCGATGCCCGTATCATACAACAGTAATAAAACAAAATAAAACAGTAATAGAACAAAATAAATTAACAATCAGACCACAATTATACATTACATCTATAAACCAATAAAACCAATAAGACCTATAAAAATCCACACAAACCAATACAAACCAATTACTCCTTATTGCTGGTCAACGTTCACTATCTCATAGTTCATATTCCAATTCCACAATTGTCAGTCCTGTCATTTCTATTCGTCCGGTTGTCCTTATCTAGTTAGCAGATTGCCCGAAAGCCTGGTCCCACAACCACGTCTTTACCTTCCTCCTGAAGGAAAGGAGGGATGTTGATGCCCTAATCTCCCCTGAGAGTGAGTTCCACAGGTGAGGGGCCACCACTGAGAAGGCCCTGCTCCTCGTCCCCACCAGCCTCACTTGGGAAAGCGGTGGGGTCGAGAGCAGGGCTCCCTCAGATGATCTCAAATTCTGAGGTGGGACGTAGAGGGAGATACGTTCAGACAGATACACTGGACCGGAACCGTACAGGGTTTTGTAGGTCAAAACCAGCACCTTGAATTGGGCTTGGAACTGCACTGGCAGCCAGTGGAGCTGACATAGCAGAGGAGTGGTGTGCTCCCTGTATGTCGCTCCAGTGAGCAGCCTAACTGGGGGTCAAGATTGTTTGGGGAACTGTCTAGTCAAAAGCACAGTAGAACACCCGCATTTTTAGTTCTTTATGGAAAGTGGCCAGGGTGGGTGTCAGTCTAATCCCCCTGGGGAGAGAGTTCCAGAGCCGGAGGTCCACGACTGAGAAGGCCTTCTCTTCCCACCAATTGCGCTTGTGATGGGGTGGGACTGAGAAGAGGGCCTCCCCAGAAGATCTTGGAGATCATGCAGGTTCGTAGGGGACGATCTGGTCACGAAGATAGGCAGGTCCCGAACCATGTAGGGCTTTATAGGTGATACTTACTTACTTAGGCGATCCCTCATTGGACAAGTAAGATGGTCTTCCATGATGGGTTTCCTTGTGGATTCGTAGGTGGCTGTGGAGCCCTATTCTTGACCTGCATCTTCTCCCACAGTGAGGGCATTGGTTTCCAGGTGGAAGGCGGTCCCGGTCAGGGTTGGCTTGACGCGCCTTCCTCCTGGCACGTTTCTCTCTTTCACCCTCCACTCGTGCCTCCTCGAATTCTGCAGCACTGCTGGTCACAGCTGACCTCCACCTGGAGCGCTCAAGGGCCAGGGCTTCCCAGTTCTCAGTGTCTATGCCAGAGATTTTAAGGTTGGCTTTGAGGTGATAACCTGCACCTTGAATTGAGACTGGAAACTTACCAGCAGCCAATTAAGCTGTTTGAACAACCGGGGGGGGGGGGGGTTCACTGCTCCCTGTAGTTGACTCCAGTTATCAACCTGGCCACCAATCTTTGCACTAGTTGCAGTTCCCGGGCAGCCCCACATAGAGTATCTTACAATAATCCAGTACATTACACTTGCAAGAGGGGTGGGACCAAGAGCAGGGCCTTCATTGATGATCTTAGTCTCCGAGATAGTTCATAGAGGGAGATAGTTCATAGAGGGAGATACGTTCGGGCATATACAGCCTTTATTTTATTTATTTATTTACAGCTTTTATATTCCGCCCTTCTCCTCACCCCGCAGGGGACTCAGGGCGGATTACAGTGTACACATATATGGCAAACATTCAATGCCAATTTTTGACATACAAACATATACAGACATACACAGAGGCTATTTAACTTTTTCTGGCCGCTTTCATCCTCCATCCGCAACGCTGATGAAGCACTTCCGCATTCCCCGCATGCTTCCCTGCTGGAATGCTTTGCTGGAGTCTTCTTTATGGCCTCATAAATCAGTTAATTTAGCCTCCCCACACTTTAAGGTGGTACCTAATTTTCCTACTTGACAGATGCAACTGTCTTTTGGATTGCAAAGGTCGACAACAGGCTACACACAATTGGTTGGAAATCCACTCCAACCCAGGCTGGCTTCGAACTCATGACCTTTTGGTCAGAGTGATCTTTCTAATTTCTAGTTTATATGTGGTCTTTCTCCTGAAGTGGGACCCAAGCCGGTCTACAGATAAAATTAATTAAATAATACTATTAAAAAAAACAAGGCAATTAACATCAATATAAATTTGTTTGAAAAAAAGATACAGAAGCTAAAGATATAAAAGCAACCCTCAGATGATGCTCCCCAATCAGCTCCCTGGGAATAATTACATATTGAAAGCCTGCTTGAATAGAGATTTTATTTATTTATTTACTATATTTGTATACCGCTTTTCTCAGCCCTTGGGCGACTCAAAGCGGTTAACAATACCAAAATTCAATGCTCAACATCATAAAAAGAGTTAAAAAACAGTTGAAAACAATGATATAATAAACTGTCGGGATCCAGTTTCCGCCATATTTATTTATTTATTTATTTGTTGTGTCAGAGCAACCAGTCCATTATATTACATTTCTAACAGAACAAAGCAAACAAACAGAAAAATACACAACTTGTGAGTTTGGTAGCTGGTTAAATGTCCTTTGACCAGTATCTGGCCACTTGGAGTGCTTCCGGTGTTGCTGCAAAAAGGTCCTCCATGGTGCATGTGGCAGGGCTCAGGTTGCATTGCAGGAGGTGGTCAGTAGTTTGCTCTTCTCCACACTCGCATGTCAAGGATTCCACTTTGTGGCCCCATTTCTGAAGGTTGGCTCTGCATCTCGTGGTGCCAGAGCGCAGTCTGTTCAGCACCTTCCAAGTCGCCCTGTTTTCTGTGTGTCCAGGGGGGAGTCTCTCATTGGGTATCAGCCATGGATTGAGGTGGTGGGTTTGAGCCTGCCACTTTTGGACTCTCGCTTGCTGAGGTGTTCCAGCGTGTCTCTGTAGATCTTAGAAAACTATGTCTAGATTTAAGTCGTTGGTGTGCTGGCTGATACCCAAACAAGGGATGAGCTGGAGATGTCTCTGCCTTGGTCCTTTCACTATTGGCTGCCACTTCCCGGCGGATGTCAGGTGGTGTAATACCGGCTAAGCAGTGTAATTTCTCCAGTGGTGTAGGGCGCAGACACCCCGTGATAATGCGGCATGTCTCATTAAGAGCCACATCCGCTGTTTTAGCGTGATGAGATGTGCTCCACACTGCGCATGCGTACTCAGCAGCAGAGTAGCATAGCGCAAGGGCAGATGGCTTCACTGTATCTGGTTGTGATCCCCAGGTTGTGCCAGTCAGCTTTCGTATGATACTGTTTCTAGCACCCACTTTGTGCTTGATATTCAGGCAGTGCTTCTTGTAGGTCAGAGCACGGTCCAGAGTGACTCCCAGGTATTTGGGTGTGTTGCAATGCTCCAGTGGGATTCCTTCCCAGGTGATCTTCAAAGCTCGGGAGGCTTGTCTGTTCTTAAGGTGAAAGGCACATGTCTGTGTTTTAGATGGATTAGGGATCAGCTGGTTTTCCCTGTAGTAGGCAGTTGGCGTGCTGGCTGATACCCAAACAGGGGATGAGCTGGAGATGTCTCTGCCTTGGTCCTTTCACTATTGGCTGCTACTTCCCGGCGGATGTCAGGTGGTGCAATACCGGCTAAGCAGTGTAATTTCTCCAGTGGTGTAGGGCGCAGACACCCCATGATGATGCGGCATGTCTCATTAAGAGCCACATCCACTGTTTTAGTATGGCATTCCTAGAATTACGTTATACGTAGCCATCTATGATATTACAAATGTTATTTCTCCTTCCCAGTGGCCCATTCTACACTTAAATTCTCCACTCCAAACTTTGCTAGGGTCCCTGATGCTACTGAGCCATCTAAATGGGAGAAAGCTATGGGGGATTGTAGGATTACTTTCTTGCACCTTAGCTCATCTGCTAGCTCAGGAGTGATTATGTTTCTGGAACATCCACAATCTATAAATGCCTTACAACTAGCCCATTTGTCCTTCCACTCCAGTTTTATGGGGAATACCAGTATCCCTTGGTTGTGACTCACCAACCTCCCTACCGGGGCCCCGATGAGGATATTTTCTTCTGCTCGCTTTCCAACGGCAGGCTTTGCCTTGGCCTGGGTGTTACGCAGAATCAATTTGTTGCGCAGTAGCAATGTCCAATATGTCCAAAAACCCAATGCCAAAGACACAGACCAGTCAGAAGAAATAAAACAGTAGAACTTTACTCTTGGATGCAGAGTTGAAAATAAAACAGTTTGGCACACTTACATAGTCACTGTAAGTAATACAGAATAAATCTTCTGTGTTATAAATCATAGAGCATAACAAAATAAAACATGGTTACTTCACCATAGCATAAGCTTCTTGCATCTGCTCTCCAGCAAAATCAAACAGCCAACTGCTGCTAACAGTTTTTGCAAAAGCCTCAGAAAAACTGTTACATTCAAGAGGTGTGGCCTAGCCTTGCTTAGCTGAGCTAGTTTTGCAGCTGTAGTTAATCATTAACGCTTTGCAAGGCTCTTCTGTTAGGCTTTCTTTAACACACACACACTGGGCTTACAACAATATACCTTAATACTGGGGGGTTCCTCCTCCTTTCCGCTGCCAGCACTCGGCCGCTCTGTGGCCTAAGCGCCCGCAGACAAAGCATCCGCTCCGTTTCTCCTTGGCGTTCCCTTTCGGCTCTCCTCCTCCCCCGACTGGTCCCCCCTCCGGCTTTCCTCCTTCTGGCGAGCATGCTGCAGTGCTGATCCCCGATGTCATTGGACTTGGGTTAGCGTCGTCTCTATGCGTCCTACCAGCTGTATCCACCCCTGCAACACCTCCTGGTCATCACGGTGTAAGGCCCAAGAAAGTATCTCCTTCCTCAGGCCTTCCTTAAAAAGTTCCATTTTCGTGATTTCGGACCATTCTGAGACCTTTTCGGTCAGGCATCGGAATTCCTCAGCATATTCTGATACTGATCTTTGGCCTTGGGATATGGTTTTCAGTTTGTCTCTCGCCCTGACTCGCTCGAGTGGGTCTCGGAAGCGTGTCTCCAGAGTGGCTGTCAAGGTGAGGCGGAAGGCGTGAACTTGCAAATCAGACATGCTGGTCAGCAGGGCTATAAGGCTGTCCATCAGGTACTCATCATAGATCACACCATGCTGGGCCTGGTGCACCAGGCCTGCGATCAGCTCACAGAAGCCCAGCCGGAAGAGCCGCCAGGTAGGGCTGTTTATTTTGGTCCAAGGTAAGATCTGAGTAATATTTAATAAGTAGTATTCTGGTTTTCTTGGGAATAATTGTGACGATGTGTAAATTTTATTCTTATGGTTATGGGTTGTTTAAACAGTAGTTAATAAATGGTAAGTATGTAGGATTATATTTTGTTAGAGATGGTGGCTGGTGGCTTGAGCTGAGTTGCCATAGCAACAGGGGCGGAGCCAACTGCCTCTTCACGGGGCAGCTGTTTGAAAGTGGCAGTCTGTAAGCCGGTGAGCTACAGGGAAGACTGAATCTCTGGGCGGAGATTCAGGGAATTAATTTGTGACCAAAGGGGTTACAGGAAAGGACCCAGTAGTGATAAAACTACAGGGGGTTATTGATTCTGGGTTAAGAATCAAGGTTTGGCTGGGAGCCAATTCTGTTGAATAGGCCTTTTGGCTTATTTGTTTTGTTGGGACAGTTGTCCAGAAGAGATACATCTGCTTATAGAAACCTCTTGAAGTTTGTGCCCGAGGTTACTCATGAAACTTTACTAATGTAACCAGTCAAGATTTGTGCCTCTTGTGAAGAAACAATCAAATCTGTTATACCTTGCTTGTTCCAATAAAATTGTTACTGTTTTCCTCAAGCCTTGCCTGATACAATTTCTCTTAAGTCAAACAGCCTGCATAAGAAGTAAAGTCAAGCCAGGGACAGTAAACGCTATGCTATCAAATGAATAAAGCCTTCTGTAATTAATAGTCCCTTTATAAACCAGCTCATAAGCTGATATTGATCATTGCCCGGCTTTCCTCACAGATTAGGTGGCAGTAGTTTTACCCTCCTTTACAATAATATTCCCAATATTTTTTTGGATTCTTTGTGTATGCCCTTCCAATATTTTTTAGTTTCTTTACATGTCCACCACATATGGAAGAAACTCCCATCGAGGTCATGACACTTCCAACATTTTTTTTCCATATTTTTATACATTAGTCCTAATTTTGGGGGTGTGGTATACCATCTATGGAACATCTTGAGCCAGTTTTCTCTTAAATCCATCTCATATGTATATTTTAGTTTCTTATTCCAGATTAATTCCCATTCCCTCAGGTGGATAGGTCTTAGATTTAGATTTTCTGACCACCTAATCATGCAATTTTTTATCACTTCAGTTTCAGTAGACCATTCTAGTAATTTATCATAAATCTTAGTTATTAATTTTTCTGTGTCTGAAGAATTCTGTCCCAGGTAGAGTCTTTTAGATCAAAACCTATATTTTTATCTTGATTATAATTATCCTTAATCTGCATATAGTGTAGCCAAGAGATATTATCAAAGTCCCTCTTTATATTCTCATGGGACTTTAAATTTGAAGCGTTTTTAATTAATAAGTCCTTATATGTTGGCCATTTCGTCCACCTGAGTTGTTGGAGTCAGACACCTTAAAGGGCCAGGCTCGAAAGTGGCTTCAGGAGTTGCATGTGATGTCTGTAGACAGTCCACGTTTTGCAGGCATAGAGCAGGGTTGGGAGGACAATAGCTTTACCAAATCATAATGTTATGACAAACGGAAATTGGGCTGAGTCCTCGGTGTAGTGTGTAGTGAGCTCAATATGGGTTTGTAATCGTGCAGCCAAATTTTTTGCTAAATTGTACGTGGGGGATCCAATGGCACTCACGATGGGTCTGAGTGGGGTGGAGTCCTTACGAATTTTTGGGAGTCCATGAAGCCTAGGTGGGAGGGTTTCTGATTTGCATAGTTGTTGGCATATGTCAAAGTTGATCGAGGAGTTCTTGATCAGAGTGTTAGTTTTTCTGGTTATTTTGGAAGTTGGGTCTTGTTTTAGTTTTTTGTATATTGTGGGATCCAGGAGTTGTTTGATCTTTTCTGTGTATTATTTTGTCTCCATGATTACTGTGGCATTCCTCCTTGTCCACCGGGAGAATGATGACAATTGATTTAACATGCCAGTTAAAAACCCAATCCGACTCTGAGCCAGTTCGTTGTCATGGGTTGCCTAGGTCGTCTTTCCATTTGCTGCTAATAACTAGTTAAATGCCTGGTCCCATAGCCAAGTCTTAAGTTTCTTTCTGAAAGACAGGAGGGAGGTGGCCTGTCTGATGTCTCTGGGGAGAGTTCCACAGACCGGGGGGGGGGGGCACTGCTGAGAAGACCCTGTCCCTCGTCCCCATCCATCGCATTTGAGATGGCGGTTGGACCGAGAGCAGGACCTCTCCAGATGATCTTAAACTTCGTGATGGAGTCAGAATATATGATTGATGAATCAGCCATAATATACAATGTTAGTATAATAGATATTTCTGGATAGATTTAACAAAATGGTATTCTCTAGATTAGCCATAAATAAATTAGCAACAGAGGGGGCCAATGGACTTCCCATTGCCACACCACAGACCTGAAAGTGAAATCGTCCAGCCATGTCTCGGTGACGCAAGCCAGATGTGCCCTCTCATCTCGGTGGAGACCAAAATCCACCGATAGTGGTGATATGAAAATAACTAAATTAACTCAATGCATATATTACAAATACACATATCAAAAACTGCCACATACACATAAGTAGAAACAATTGGTTCTTCTCTTGAAGTATAAAGCAAAGTCTTCATTTGAGAAAATGCCCTTTCTTTATTACATGTGAGTAGACTCCAGTCGTCACATGAATTGTGTCATGACCCAGAGCCCAGAGATTGTCCACACAGCTAGTAAGGGGTTAACAGAGTCTTTAATAGGTCTTTAACAAACCTAATAGCACTCAAACTGCAGTATCGATTAGCAACACAAAAGCCTTGAAGCAGCTAAACAAAAGGGAGGAAAAGCCGGGCTTTCCCAGAACTCAGTCACTCAGAAAAGGAAAGCTGGAACAAAACTGGCAAAGGCAACCGCGTAGTCAAACGGTCCTGGATCATACACGGAATAAGGCAGCAAGAAGAGTCCGAAAGGCAGATGGCGTGGTCAAGAAACGTTCCGAAGTCAAGGGCAAGGCAAAGTCACTTACGTAGTCCAATCCAGAGTTGAGGCACATGATAACATGATAGCTGTATTCCCAGGACCCAACTGAAGGTAAGACAGCACAAAACACCCGATACAACGCTTTGTCCTCTGCGAAACTACCCATCCCAAAGCCCTCATTTTATCAGCAGTCGCTATTGTTAGACTGACTATCATCACTTACACCTGGATCATTATCTTCAGCTGCTGGCTCATTACCTTGCCAGTGCTGCCAGCGTTGATCTTGTCTAGAATTCTCCCAAGAAGTACCTGCCTGCCAAGTATCATGAAACCCCTCAAATTCCCCGCTAGACGTGGGCTGTGTACCTATGTCCTGAATTTCCCTAACCCAAGTCCAATCCAGCTCCTCTTCCATTTTCCCATCACTGGATCCCAGTTCATCCGAACTGTAATTATCGGCTATGTCTTTAAGCCGTTTGCTCATTAACTCCTCATCACTGTCAGTCTCACTGGCAAAGCGTTTTACTCCCCTGTAGTCCCCTACTTCTATTTCTTCGGGTCCAAACCCTGCAAAATCATCAGAATCACTGGGTGCCATAATAACATCCCTAATGCGTTTCAGCTGACGCTGCTCCTCCTCCAACTGTGCATCACTCCTCCTCCTCCTTCTCCTAATAGTAGGTTCACTATCAGGACGCTGAGTTACAACAAATTGACTCCAACCTGCTACCGATTTCGACTCACAAGAGTCTTCGTCAGGCAGTTGGGTCTACAAACAACACATATCATGAATAACACAATTACAATTGGACAATTTGTTATAACAAGTTTGTAAGAATTTATACAGACAATCTACTTACTCAAATTATCAAAAACAAGCTCAACTTTTAAGGTGAGAAATTCACCAACAGTCTTCTGGTGGGGTGGATCCTAAGGGGACATAGATAGTGGCTAAAGGTACATTGTAGCAAGAATTATAAACCATACATAGAGAAATATACAATCTGTGAAACAAAGATAATATAATACTCACAAATATTCTTTGCTGAGCAGTGCACTCTGCAAGAAATTTTATTCTGTGGTAAGTATAGGATCAAAATAACTCAACCCATTACTAATATAGCAAGTCCATTGGTCAGGTGATAGTGACAACATTATTAGTTCAGAATACATTGGGGTAGAACCTACTCTGTTATAAAAAACAGTCATATGAATTGGTGCTGTTTGACCCTTTTGGATGTTCTGTTTGCATGATAAAGATCCAGAAGGATTCCCGTTGTAAAAGTTTAGTTTGGAAGTCAGTGTCTCTGGGTGGAGTAACCACCTCTAAAATCTGTACTTGAAATGATTCAGGGCTGTGGTTCAAGTCCACAAAATGCTTATACAGGATGGAATCAGTAGAGTGTTTCCTGATTCTACTCTTGTGCTCAATGATCTTGAGTCTGACTTCTCTGCTTGTTTGACCAATGTAAACCAGTGAGCAGGGACAGGTGATGGCATATACAACACCTTCAGTGGAGCAAGTAGCAAAATGATTGGTTCTATACTGAGTTTTAGTGTGCTGGTTCTGAAAGAACTTTGTACAAACTGTGAACATATAGAACAGTGATGACAAGTATAGTTTCCTATTAGAATAGGTTTAGAGATCACTGGCTTAGGGTCTATATCTGAGTGAATCAAAATATCCCTGATGTTTTCTGTTCTCCTATGAGCAATGGGGGGGGGGTGTCTCTCACAACCCGGTACATCTCTCACCAAGTTCCAATACTTTTTCACTGTTTTTATAGTGTGTTTAGATAGGTTGGTCAAAGTGAGAGGCCATACTACTCTGTTATCCCTGGGTTTGATCTTATCCTCTAGTACAGTGGTTCTCAACCTTCTTAATGCTGTGACCCCTTAATGCAGTTCCTCATGTGGTGGTGACCCCCAACCACAACATTATTTTTGTTGCGACTTCATAACTGTAATTTAGCTAATGGTATGAATTATAATGTAAATATCTGATAGGTAGGATGTATTTTCATTCACTGGACTAAATTTGGCACAAATACCCAATATGCCCAAATTTGAATACTGGTGGGGTTGTGGGGGGATTGATTTTGTCATTTGGGAGTTGTAGTTGCTTCTCGTGGAGACTACTTTCTGCTTTACTTCCTATGTATTCCAGCTCTTGGTTTTTTTAGCTTCAGATGCTTTATGTCTTCCTCAACTGCAATTGCCAAAGAGCTCCTTGAACATCTGTGCTGTTCATGGGAGCGAGAACAGGCCCTCCCCGGATGACCATAGTCCAGACCATTCCAATATTCATTACACATAATTCCAAGTTGCATTAAAACTTTGACTCCTCAACTGAGGAGAAGACCCTTGATGACAACTGCAGGTGATTTCTACTCTTCAGCTCAGGAAAGAAGCAAAGAGTTGGATGAAATTTTCAGGAAAATCTGAGATAGTCCAACTTTAAGCACAAACTTTATTACAAAATGTTAGTGACAAAATGTAGTCAGAAAAAGTCAATAAATTACTGCAAACCCATAATTATTAACGAAAGCTATTTTGGTGCCTGTGGGTGACGTTGCCAAGGGCTGTTTGGAAAGGATCGTGGTAGCTTTGCATATGTAAAGGATTGTCCTGCCCTGGCAAGGTCCCTCACTGTGGATATGGAGGCCACTGGGCAGTGGATGGGAGACATGCCTGGCTAGTGCTGGAAGTGCCCAAGGGACTGGGCTCTTGCTCCATGGAGGATACCTCTCCAAGGAGGGATGGGATGGTCCCAGGTGTAGAGGGCACTGCACAGCCACCATCCTCTTCTAAATACCTGATGATGTCCATGATTTGTCCTGTATTTACCAAAGAGTTCTGGACAACTGAAGCCTGCCCTCCCAGCTCTTAGGTTTCAGTGGAATGAACTTGGCATTGATCACAGTAGGAGCCTAAAGGAAAACCCAAGTCCCCAGGAGCATAGTCCGGCTGGCTCTTCTGTTGCTGTCTCCAGGAATAATCTTGTGCACCAGTGCCAAAGCAACAGGGAGGATTTTGAACAATGAGAACTGTGGCTGAAAGCAGTGGCCTGTCCACTCCCAAAGTGGCTGCTCCCACACTCAAAAGCTTTGAGTGAAGAGATAGTTCTGGCTTCCCAGGCTTGTCCTAACTGAGGATGAGTCCCAAGGTGTATGGTCCATCTGAACTGACCTGTTGCTCTCTGTGCTGGTGTTCCTGTGTGGGCTCCTGCCTGGTTCTGGGGGGCTGTTCTTTTGGCACTCCAGGGTTGCTTCACCTTCTTCCCTGGATCTTCTTTCTCAGCCTTTAGGTGCCTGGCTCTTTTGTTCTGGAACCAGACTGCGATGCGTCCGTCCTCAACACCAATCTTGTTGCTCAGGTCCATCTGGACTGGCCCGTTGCTCTCTGTGTTGGCGTTCCTGTGTGGGGATGGAGGACTCCTGTCTGGTTCTGGGGGGCTGCCGTTTTGGCACTCGGGGGTTGCTTCACCATCTTCCCCAGATCTTCTTACACATCATTTAGGTGCCTGGTTCTTCCCTTCTGGAACCAGACCGCGACACGTCCCTTCTCGACACCAATCTCGTTGTAGAGGTCCATCTGGACTGGCCCATTGCTCTCTGTGTTGGCATTCTGGGGGGCTGCCCTTTCGGCACTCGGGGGTTGCTTCACCTTCTTCCCCAGATCTTCTTTCTCAGCCTTTAGGTGCCTGGCTCTTCCCTTCTGGAACCAGACCGCGACACGTCCCTCCTCGACACCAATCTCCTTACAGAGGTCCATCTGGACTGACCTGTTGCTCTCTGTGTTGGTGTTCCTATGTGGGGAGGGAGGGCTCCTGCCTGGCTCTGGGAGGCTGCCCTTTTGGCACTCGGGGGTTGCTTCATCTTCTTCCCCGGAACTTCCTTCTCAGCCTTTAGGTGCCTGGCTCTTCCCTTCTGGAACCAGACTGCGATGCGTCCCTCCTCGACACCAATCTCGTTGCAGAGATCCATCTGGACTGACCCGTTGCTCTCTGTGTTGGCGTTCCTGTGTGGGGATGGAGGGCTCCTTCCCAGTTCTGGGGGCTTCCCTTTTGGCACTCGGGGGTTGCTTCACCATCTTCCCCAGATCTTCTTACTCAGCATTTAGGTGCCTGGTTCTTCCCTTCTGGAACCAGACCGCGACGCGTCCCTCCTCGACACCAATCTTATTGCTGATGTCCATCTGGACTGGCCCGTTGCTCTCTGTGTTGGCGTTCCTGTGTGGGGATGGAGGGCTCCTGCCTGGCTCTGGGGGGCTGCCCTTTTGGCACTCGGGGGTTGCTTCACCTTCTCCTCAGATCTTCTTACTCAGCATTTAGGTGCCTGGTTCTTCCCTTCTGGAACCAGACCGTGACGCGTCCCTTCTCGACACCAATCTTGTTGCAGAGATCCATCTGGACTGGCCCGCTGCTCTCTGTGTTGGCGTTCCTGTGTGGGGATGGAGGGCTCCTGCCTGGCTCTGGGGGGCTGCCCTTTTGGCACTCGGGGGTTGCTTCACCTTCTTCCCCGGATCTTCTTTCTTGGCCTTGGGTGCCTGGCTCTTCTGTTCTGGAACCAGACCGCGACGTGTCCCTCCTCAACACCGATCTCCTTGCTGAGGTTCTTGCACTGCTGGTGGTCCGGGTAGGGTTCCCGGGCGAACGAGGCCTGCAAGGCCACCCCCTGCTTAGTTCTAATCCTTTTACAATGTCAGCAGAGTTATGATATTCATATTGTAAAATAGCATAATAAAAATAAAAATAATGCTACAGCAGAAGCATAGCCCAAAGTCATGAGAAGCTTACTTTATTGCAGTTCCAATGCAGAAACAAAAAACACCCAGAGACTAGAGATTACAGGCAGATGCAGACTATAAGGACAACAGTAATGAGCTCCACCTGTATCTAATTGACAAGACTTACCTTATAAGCATTCTAACAGTTAAAGGTACAAACCCATTAACTAAACAGACCTAAAGACATTCAATGAACCATATAATTTTGTAAACTTTATAATACTGTCAACATACAACTCACCGTAACAAATAGTACCTTGCTGTAGATACCTAGTGTCCCACAACTCCCAGCATTCCTCACTATTGCTTTTAATGGATGATGGGAGTTGCAGTCCAACATATCTGGGGGATGAACTTGAGAGCTAGCTTTCCAGTCAATGCACATTTAGCTTAATGAGGCATTCCAACTCAATTCAGTGCAACTTACTTCTGAGTAAACATGCACAGGACTCTGCAAAGCCTAACCTCCTTGGTTGCTTATTTTTATGGCTATAATTATAATACCGTAGTTATTGATATGTCACTTTTTCACTTTTATTTATTTATTTATTTCGGTTGCTTCTACCCCGCCCTTCTCACCCCGGGCGGGGGGACTCAGGGCGGCTTACACAAGCAAGGCACAATTCGATGCCCGCTTTACATACAGCAAAAACAACAACATCAGTTAACGACAGCAATTTTAGCAATAAACAGAAGTTAACAGAAACAGAATTATTATCGGCAGAACAACCATAAAATGAGTAAAAACAGGTAAAAACAATAAAAGCAATACAACCCTCATTGCTGGTCAGCGTTTCACAGTCTCATAGTTTAAGTTCCAATTTCCATACCTTGTCAGTCCTATCCATCTGGTTTCCATATCTAATTGTCAGGATGCCCAAAGGCCTGGTCCCATAGCCATGTCTTTAGTTTCCTCCTGAAGGCAAGGAGGGATGTTGATGCCCTGATTTCCCCCGGGAGTGAGTTCCACAGATGGGGGGCCACCACTGAGAAGGTTCTTCCTTCTCAGCCTTTAGGTGCCTGGCTCTCTGTGTTGGCATTCCTGTGTGGGGAGGGAGGGCTCCTGCCTGGCTCTGGGGGGCTGCCCTTTTGGCACTCGGGGGTTGCTTCACCTTCTTCCCCGGATCTTCCTTCTCAGCCTTTAGGTGCCTGGCTCTTTTGTTCTGGAACCAGACTGCGACGCGTCCCTTCTTGACACCAATCTTGTTGCTGAGGTCCATCTGGACTGACCCGTTGCTCTCTGTGTTGGTGTTCCTGTGTGGGGATGGAGGGCTCCTGCCTGGCTCTGGGGGGCTGCCCTTTTGGCACTCGGGGGTTGCTTCACCTTCTTCCCCAGATCTTCCTTCTCAGCCTTTAGGTGCCCGGCTCTTTTGTTCTGGATAACCACAATGGTTTCAATCACAAAAAACAATTCAAAAAACAAATAATTCCACAATTATTTTAGTATTGCTTCACAAATCAAACTGGGTTCTAATTGTGACTATACTGTAACTCTAAGCAAGGTCTACATGAATGTTCAAAAGAAAATAGTTCACAAGTCCATTAATTGTAAACACAACAACAAGAATCCCGGGTACACTATTCTTGTTTCGGGAATTTATTTAAACTGGCCGATAGTTGTCTAATTGAGTGGGGTCCAGTGATGGTTTTTTCAACAGCGGTTTTATTGTAGCTTGTTTTAAGCTCGCTGGAATCTTGCCTTCCCGAAGGGAAGCATTAACCACCACCTTAACCCACTCAGCCAATCCCCCTCTGGCCTCCTTTAGAAGCCAGGATGGGCAGGGGTCCAGGATGCATGTGGTTGGCCTCATTCCTCCAAGTATCTTGTCCACATCCTCGGGTTTCACCAATTGAAATGAATCCATCAAAACTGGACAAGCAGGTGTTCATGTTACATCCTCAGAGACTGCCATTAACATGGTATCCAGACCAGAACTGATCAAAGCGACTTTGTCTGCGAAGAACTGAGCAAACGCTTCACAGCGAGAAGTCGAGTCGTCAGGGTTCCAAGCTTGAGCAGTGGGATTTAAAAGGCCTCTGACAATTCGGAACAGCTCAGCCGGACGGTTCTTTGCAGATGCAATAGTGGCTGCAAAGAAGGCCTTCTTTGCGGCTTTTATTGCCGCGGCATATGCCCTTAAGAAGGACACAAACCGTGTTCGATTTGGCTCGCTCGGATCCGAACGCCACACACTCTCTAGTTCCCTCTTCCTTCGCTTCATCGCTGCCAGCTCCTCGGTGAACCAAGGAGCTGGTTTAGCTTGGCTACTTGAGAGGGGACGTTCCAGAGCGATCGTGTCAATTGCCCTAGTCATCTCCCCATTCCAGAGAGCGACCAGGGCATCGACAGGATCACCTACTGAGGAGGCGGGAAACTCCCCAAGAGCCATCAGGAAACCATCTGGATCCATAAGCCTCCTGGGGCGGACCAACTTAATGGGTCCTCCACCTCTGCAGAGGTTAGGGGGTGCAGTGAGCCTAAATCTGACCAGGTAGTGGTCGGTCCATGGCAACGGAGAGATGGTCAACTCCTCAACACCGCCACCTTCCTCCCATCCCTGGCAGAAAACCAAGTCCAATGTATGTCCTGTGCTGTGGGTGGGGCCAGATACTTGTTGGGACAGCCCCACGGTTGCCATGGCAGACATGAAGTCCTGAGCCGCTCCTGAAAGGGAATCCTTCTTCAGGTTGTGAGTAATCTTTTGGCATAAATTTTCTTCATATATTCCGTGGACGCAATGTCTCAGTCCTGCTCAAGTTCTAAGTTGTAGCGTATATTATCCTGTAGCTCAAATCAAGCTCTACTGATTCTTTTTTCTTGCAAATACTGTGTCTTTAAGTGTCTTTAATTGCACTTGTTCAGTCCTGATACAATTCCAGGTACATACTGCTAGTAATTTTACAAAATGAACCAGAACAGATAGGTACAATCCACCCCTGCATTCTTCATAACCTTGTTAGAATACGTACAGAATATACCAACGTATAAAAAATATAAAATAATATTATATAATGGACTTACATGCTGTGGCTCATACAGAGCTCCATGTATTTTCTCTACCTGCAAGTGACTTATGGTTTACATCCTGTCTTCAAATTTATTTATTTATTTACCTTACTTATATACCGCTGTTCTCAGCCCGAAGGCGACTCACAGCGGTTCACAAAACAAGAGACAGCAGAATTCAATGTTACAGTATAAAAGCAGATTATCAACCTAATACAATTGCACAATTAATAAACAATAAACAATTAACAATTACTGCAATAGCCACTCACTATCGTCTCATCATCAAAAACATGATCCAGATTCGTCATCCAATGATCCATTCCAGTGTTCATTAACTAATCATTGCACTCATTATTCGAACGCCTGCTCGAACAGCCAGGTCTTCACTTTTTTGCGGAATACCATTAGAGATGGTGCTAGTCTAATGTCGGTAGGAAGGACGTTCCACAGCCGAGAAGCCACCACCGAGAAGGCCCTATCTCTCGTCCCCGCCAAACGTGCTTGAGAAGCAGGCGGGATCGAGAGCAGGGCCTCCCCGGAAGATCTCAAAGTCCTGGTGGGTTCATAGGCAGAGATGCGGTCGGATAGCAAATCGGTAGCCAGTGGAGTTGGCGCAACAGGGAGGTTGTATGCTCCCTGCGCTCCGCTCCTGTTAACAACATGGCTACCGAGCGTTGGACTAATTGGAGCTTCTGAGCCGTCTTCAAAGGCAACCCCACGTAGAGAGCGTTGCAGTAGTCTAAATGGGATGTAACCAGAGCGTGGACTACCATGGCCAAGTCAGACTTCCCAAGGTACGGGCGCAGCTGGTGCACAAGCTTTAGCTGTGCAAATGCTC
This sequence comes from Anolis sagrei ordinatus, assembly GCF_025583915.1. Classification (NCBI taxonomy): domain Eukaryota; kingdom Metazoa; phylum Chordata; class Lepidosauria; order Squamata; family Anolidae; genus Anolis; species Anolis sagrei. Next base: position 249,831,372 of record NW_026847438.1, read on the forward strand.
CCCTGGTCACCGCTGAAACCTGGGGTTCCAGGCTCAGCTATGAGTCCAGGGTCACTCCCAAGCTGCGAACCTGCGTCTTCAGGGGGAGTGCGAACCCGTCCAACACAGGCTGTAACCCTATACCCTGTTCGACCTTACGACTGACCCAGGAGTACCTCTGTCTTGTCTGGATTCAATTTCAATTTGTTCGCCCTCATCCAGACCGTCACAGCGGCCAGGCACCGGTTCAGGACCTGGACAGCCTCCTTAGTAGCAGGTGGAAAGGAGTGACAGAGTTGGACATCGTCTGCGTAGAGATGACACCACACCCCGAAACTCCGGATGATCTCCCCCAGCGGCTTCATGTAGATGTTAAACAACATGGGAGACAATATTGAACCCTGAGGAACTCCACAAGACAAAGGTTGTGGGGTTGAACAGGAGTCTCCCAGTAACACCTTCTGAGATTGACCCTCCAGGAAGGACCGGAGCCACTGCAGAACAGTACCTCCAAGACCCATCCCCGCGAGGCGTCCCAGAAGGATACCGTGGTCGACGGTATCGAAGGCCGCTGAGAGGTCCAGCAGCACCAACAGGGACACACTCCCCCTGTCGAGCTCCCGGCACAGATCATCCACTAAGGCGACCAAGGCTGTCTCAGTACCATGTCCCGGCCTAAAGTCAGACTGTGCCGGATCTAGATAATCCGTGTCTACCAAGAATACCTGGAGTTGTGAGGCCACCACACGTTCCAAGACTTTGCTCAAAAAGGGGAGATTGGAAACTGGCCGATAGTTGTCGAATTTAGTGGGGTCCAGTGATGGTTTTTTCAACAGCGGTTTTATTATAGCTTGTTTTAAGCTCGCTGGAATCTTGCCTTCCCGAAGGGAAGCATTAACCACCACCTTAACCCACTCAGCTAATCCCCCTCTGGCCTCCTTTAGAGTTAGTTAGTTGCACTAAAGATAACAGGTGAAGTCCAATCTGTCGTTAAGGTTTCAGTGGAATAAACTTGGCCTTGATCACAGTAGGAGCCTAAAGGAAAATCCAAGTCCCCAGGAGCATAGTCCGGCTGGCTCTTCTGTTGCTGTCTCCAGGAATAATCTTGTGCACCAGTACCAAAGCAACAGGGAGGATTTTGAACAATGAGAACTGTGGCTGAAGGCAGTGGCCTGTCCACTCCCAAAGTGGCTGCTCCCACACTCAAAAGCCTTGTGTGAAGAGATGGTTCTGGCCTTTGTATTTTTTCTTTGATGTGATCGTTGGCTCCTCCATTTTTCACCCAGTTGAAGTAGACCTTCCATCTATTTGTAATGATCTTTGCTTTGTCCATTCTTGGTGTTTGCTTAGTCATAATTCCCTCAATATCTAACAGCACTTGGTCATACATATAATCATTCCAATTACTCAACGTCCATTTCGATTTGTCTTTCCATCTTCTTGCATGGGCTGCTCTTATTGTTACCTTAAATAACTCCTGGCAATTAGTTATTATACTCGGATGATCCAACACTCCCCAAAGTAGCAAATCATTATTAATTTGAATTTTTATTGGGAATATCTCCTGAATGTTTCCTTGTATCATTTGCCAGAATTTTTTTTTATTTCAGAACACTCCCACCACATGTGTGAATAAGTACTTACTTACTTACTTACTTACTTAGGCGATCCCTCGTTGGACGAGTAAGATGGTCTTCCTTGATGACTTTTTTGTGAGTTTGTAGGTGGCTGTGGAGCCCTATTCTTGACCTGCATCTTCTCCCACAGTGAAGGCATTGGTTTCCAGGTGGAAGGCTTTCCCGGTCGGGGTTGGCTTGACGCGCCTTCCTCCTGGCACGTTTCTCTCTTTCACCCTCCACTCGTGCCTCCTCGAATTCTGCAGCACTGCTGGTCACAGCTGATCTCCAGCTGGAGCGGTCAAGGGCCAGGGCTTCCCAGTTCTCAGTGTCTATGCCGAGTTTTTAAGGCTGGCTTTGAGGTCATCTTTAAATCTCTTTTCCTGTCTGTCGACATTCCGTTTTCTGTTCTTAAGTTCAGAGTAGAGCAACTGCTTTGGGAGACGGTGGTCAGGCATCCGGACAACGTGGCCGGTCCCGCGGAGTTGATGGCGGAGGACCATCGTTTCAATGCTGGTGGTCTTTGCTTCTTCCAGCACACTGACGTTTGTCCGCTTGTCTTCCCAAGAGATTTGCAGGATTTTCTGGAGGCAGCACTGATGGAATCGTTCCAGGAGTTGCATGTGACTTCTGTAGACAGTCCACGTTTCGCAGGCATAGAGCAGGGTTGGGAGGACAATAGCTTTATAGACAAGCCCCTTGGAATCCCTACGGATGTCCCGGTCCTCGAACATTCTCTGCTTCATTTGGAAGAATGCTGCGCTCGCAGAGCTCAGGCGGTGTTGTATTTCGGTGTCGATGTTGACTTTGGTGGGGAGGTGTCTGCCAAGGGAGCGGAAATGGTCCACATTTTCTAATGTTACACCATTAAGCTGTATCTCTGGCATTGGGGAGGGGATGGCTAGTGACTTCTGGAAGAGCACTTTGGTTTTCTTGATGTTCAGTGACAGGCCAAGCTTCGTGTATGCTTTTGCGAAGGTGTTTAGAGTGACTTGTAGATCTTCTTCTGAATGCCTTGTGAATAAGTACGCTTTTCTTTATTACAATGCCAACACTTCGAATTCTTTCCTTTTACCATATAAGCCAACTGTTCGGGAGTTCTATACCATCTTAATATCATATTTTTTTCTAATTCATTATATTTTTCTATTTTTATTTTATTCATGTTCGTAATTATTTCCTCTATTTCTTTTATCTGCAATGATTTAACTCCATTCCGTTTGTTGCTTACTGCTCTAATCACAAACTCTTTATCTTCTACCATTAAATTATATGTTTTTGCCATTGTTCCTTTACTTGTCTTTTCTCTTGCATTTAGCAATTTATCTACCTTTAGTTCTTCAGTGGGCTGTGCACCCTCTTTTTTTACTTTTTCCAAAATCCCTCTTAATTTTAACCAACTTTCTCCCCCCCCTTTTTCCAAAAACTCTGGCCAATTAATTATCTCTCCGTCTTGTAATTTCCCCAGGGAGCGAATTCCACAGGTGGGGGGGCCACCACCAAGAAGGCCCTGCTCCTCATCCCCGCCAACCTCACTTGTGATAGTGGTGGGACCGAGAGCAGGGCCTCCCCAGAAGAACTTTCCGTGGGATATAAAGGGAGATCCGTTTGGACAGATACACTGGGCCGGAGACCTATAGGGTTTTGTAGGTCAAAACCAGCACTTTGAATTGTGCTCGGAACTGGAACGGCAGCCAGTGGAGCTGACACAACAGGGGTGTGGTATGCTCCCTGTATGACGCTCCGGTGAGCAGTCTGGCTGCCTCCCGCTGGACTAGTTGGAGTTTCCGAACAGTCTTCAAAGGCAACCCCACGTGCAGCACGTTGCAGTAATCTAATCGGGATGTAACAAGAGCGTGGACCACCGTGGCCAGATCCCACTTCCCAACGGTCTTAGGATTTATATGTGTAACACTTGGTATTTGGCTTATTGATTTGTGTTTATAACATAATAAAATATATTTTTAAAAAAGAGATGGTTCTGGCTTCCCAGGCCTGTCCTAACTGAGGATGAGTCCCAAAGTGTCTGGTCCATCGAGACTGACCCGTTGCTCTCTGTGTTGCCATTCCTGTGTGGGGACGGAGGGCTCTGGGGTTGCTTCACCTTCTTCCCCAGATCTTCTTCCTCAGCCTTTAGGTGCATGGCTCTTCTGTTCTGGAATCAGACTTCAACGCATCCCTCCTCGACACCAATCTCCTTGCAGAGGTCCATCTGGACTGACCCGTTGCTCTCTGTGTTGCCGTTCCTGTGTGGGGAGGGAGGGCTGGGCTGGTCCCAGGTGTAGAGGGCACTGCACAGCCACCATTCTCTTCTAAATACCTAATGATGTTCATGATTTGTCCTGTATTTACCATAGAGTCCTGGACAACTGAAGCCTGCCCTCCCAGCTCTTGGGTTTCAGTGGAATAAACTTGGCCTTGATCACAGTAGGAGCCTAAAGGAAAACCCAAGTCCCACGGAGCATAGTCTTTTATTGCTCTCTCCAGGAATAATCTTGCGCACCAGTGCCAAAACAACAAGGAGGGTTTTGAACACTGGGGCTCCAATGAGAACTGTGGCTGAAAGCAGTGGCCTGTCCACTCCTAAAGTAGATGCTCCCACACTCAAAAGCCTTGTGTGAAGAGATGGTTCTGGCTTTCCCAGGCTTGTCCTAACTGAGGATGAGTCCCGAGGTGTCTGGTCCATCTGGACTGACCTGTTGCTCTCTGTGTTGCCGTTCCTGTGTGCGGATGGAGGGTTGGACTGGTCCCAGGTGTAGAGGGCACTGCACAGCCACCATCCTCTTTTAAATATCTGATGATGTCCACGATTTGTCCTGTATTTACCATAGAGTCCTGAATAACTGAAGCCTGACCTCCCAGCTCTTGCGTTTCAGTGGAATAAACTTGGCCTTGATCACAGTAGGAGCCTAAAGGAAAACTCAAGTCCCAAGGAGCATAGTCTTTTATTGCTCTCTCCAGGAATAATCTTGCGCACCAGTGCCAAAACAATAGGGAGGATTTTGAACACTGTAAAGGATTGTCCTGCCCTGGCAAGGTCCCTCACCGTGGATATGGAGGCCACTGGGCAGCGGATGGAGATATGCCTGGCTAGTGTTGGAAGTGCCCGAGGGACTGGGCTCTTGCTTCATGGAGGATACCTCTCCAGGGAGGGCTGGGCTGGTCCCAGGTGTAGAGGGCACTGCACAGCCACCATCCTCTTCTAAATATCTGGTGATGTCCATGATTTGTCCTGTTTGTCCTGTATTTACCATAGAGTCCTGGACAACTGAAGCCTGGTCTCCCAGCTGTTGGGTTTCTGTGGAATAAACTTGGCCTTGATCACAGTAGGATCCTAAAGGACAACCCAAATCCCAAGGAGCATAGTCCGGCTAGCTCTTCTGCAGCTGTCTCCAGGAATACTCTTGAGCCCTCCCAGCTCTTGGGTTTCAATGGAATAAACTTGGCCTTGATCATAGTAGGAGCCTAAAGGAAAACCCAAGTCCCACGGAGCATAGTCTTTTATTGCTCTCTCCAGGAATAATATTGCGCACCAGTGCCAAAACAACAGGGAGGATTTTGAACACTGGGGCTCCCATGAGAACTGTGGCTGAAAGCAGTGGCCTATCCACTCCCAAAGTGGGTGCTCCCACACTCAAAAGCCTTGTGTGAAGAGATGGTTCTGGCTTTCCCAGGCTTGTCCTAACTGAGGATGAGTCCCGAGGTGTCTGGTCCATCTGGACTGACCTGTTGCTCTCTGTGTTGCCGTTCCTGTGTGGGGAGGGAGGGCTGGGCTGGTCCCAGGTGTAGAGGGCACTGCACAGCCACCATCGTCTTCTAAATATCTGATGATGTCCATGATTTGTCCTGTATTTACCATAGAGTCCTGGACAACTGAAGCCTGCCCTCCCAGCTCTTGGGTTTCAGTGGAATAAACTTGGCCTTGATCACAGTAGGAGCCTAAAGGAAAACCCAAGTCCACAGGAGCATAGTCTTTTATTGCTCTCTCCAGGAATAATCTTGCGCACCAGTGCCAAAACAACAAGGAGGGTTTTGAACACTGGGGCTCCAATGAGAACTGTGGCTGAAAGCAGTGGCCTGTCCACTCCCAAAGTGGGTGCTCCCACACTCAAAACCCTTGTGTGAAGAGATGGTTCTGGCTTTCCCAGGCTTGTCTTAACTGAGGATGAGTCCTGAGGTGTCTGGTCCATCTGGACTGATCTGTTGCTCTCTGTGTTGCCATTCCTGTGTGGGGAGGGAATGCTCTGGGGTTGCTTCACCTTCTTCCCCAGATCTTCTTCCTCAGCCTTTAGGTGCCTGGCTCTTCTGTTCTGGAATCAGACCGTGAGGCATCCCTCCTCGACACCAATCTCCTTGCAGAGGTCCATCTGGACTGACCCGTTGCTCTCTGTGTTGCCGTTCCTGTGTGCGGATGGAGGGTTGGACTGGTCCCAGGTGTAGAGGGCACTGCACAGCCACCATCCTCTTTTAAATATCTGATGATGTCCACGATTTGTCCTGTATTTACCATAGAGTCCTGAATAACTGAAGCCTGACCTCCCAGCTCTTGCGTTTCAGTGGAATAAACTTGGCCTTGATCACAGTAGGAGCCTAAAGGAAAACTCAAGTCCCAAGGAGCATAGTCTTTTATTGCTCTCTCCAGGAATAATCTTGCGCACCAGTGCCAAAACAATAGGGAGGATTTTGAACACTGTAAAGGATTGTCCTGCCCTGGCAAGGTCCCTCACCGTGGATATGGAGGCCACTGGGCAGCGGATGGAGATATGCCTGGCTAGTGTTGGAAGTGCCCGAGGGACTGGGCTCTTGCTTCATGGAGGATACCTCTCCAGGGAGGGCTGGGCTGGTCCCAGGTGTAGAGGGCACTGCACAGCCACCATCCTCTTCTAAATATCTGGTGATGTCCATGATTTGTCCTGTTTGTCCTGTATTTACCATAGAGTCCTGGACAACTGAAGCCTGGTCTCCCAGCTGTTGGGTTTCTGTGGAATAAACTTGGCCTTGATCACAGTAGGATCCTAAAGGACAACCCAAATCCCAAGGAGCATAGTCCGGCTAGCTCTTCTGCCGCTGTCTCCAGGAATAATCTTGAGCACCAGTGCCAAAACAACAGGGATTTGTCTTGTATTTACTATAGAGTCCTGGACAACGGAAGCCTGCCCTCTCAGCTCTTGGGTTTCAGTGGAATAAACTTGGCCTTGATCACAGTAGGAGCCTAAAGGAAAATCCAAGTCCCCAGGAGCATAGTCTGGCTGGCTCTTCTGTTGCTGTCTCCAGGAATAATCTTGTGCACCAATGCCAAAACAACAGGGAGGATTTTGAACAATGAGAACTGTAGCTGAAAGCAGTGGCCTGTCCACTCCCAAAGTGGCTGCTCCCACACTCATACCCTTGTGTGAAGAGATGGTTCTGGCTTTCCCAGGCTTGTCCTAACTGAGGAGGAGTCCCGAGGTGTCTGGTCCATCTGGACTGGCCTGTTGCTCTCTGTGTTGCCGTTCCTGTGTGGGGAGGGAGGGCTCCGGGGTTGCTTCACCTTCTTCCCCAGATCTTCTTTCTCAGCCTTTAGGTGCATGGCTCTTCTCTTCTGGATAATATAATATAAATGGGTTCCTGAATAAGTACATACAACAAAAAAATATATAATACCACTTATATAAGGTAAACATAAACAGAATTCAACAAACAGTTATATAAACATGTTGTACTGTTCAATTTCACAGTGATGTCAAACAATATTGTGTAAATTCTGGTATAGTCTCTTTAAAATAATATCAATGTCGTATCTTCTTATGTCGAGTAGCTTATAGATCAGCCGTCCACGACTGGTTTCGGCCTACTTCAGGCCTTCTTCTGGTTGACTGAAATTAATGTATAAATCAATATTTTGCTCCAGTTGCATACATATAGAACATCTTATACTGAAATGTACACAAAGACATTAGTTAAGTCTACGCACTTGTTATTACAACAATATTTGTTGAACATATCCATTAAATACCATAAGTTACAACACATTTAAGTACTTACAAAGTTATACACTTGAGAATTTGTTCTCCTCAGGAGATATAGATTTTTTGGCTCAGTCTACATCAAAGGAACGAAATGTGGCTATGAGAGTTTGAAAATTGTTGTTGTTCATTCGTTCAGTCGTCTCCGACTCTTCGTGACCTCATGGACCAGCCCACGCCAGAGCTCCCTGTTGGCCATCACCACCCCCAGCTCCTTCAAGGTCAGTCCAGTCACTTTAAGGATGCCATCCATCCATCTTGCCCTCTTCCTTTGCCTTCCACTTTCCCCAGCATAATTGTCTTCTCTAGGCTTTGCTGTCTCCTCATGATGTGGCCAAAGTACTTCAACTTTGTCTCTAGTATCCTTCCCTCCAATGAGCAGTCGGGCTTTATTTCCTGGAGGATGGACTGGTTGGATCTTCTCGCAGTCCAAGGCACTCTCAGAACTTTCCTCCAACACCACAGTTCAAAATATTGAAGTATTTTACACATTAAGAGGGTACTCATATGATACTCTGCTCTATGTTGAGTTCTGTGTTGCCATTCCTGTGTAGGGATGGAGGGCTGGGCTGGTCCCAGGGGTAGAGGGCATTGCACAGCCACCATCCTCTTTTAAATATCTGATGATGTCCATGATTTGTTTGAAAATTACTATGTTACAAATGATTATTTTGTAAAAATATTGAAGTATTTTACACATTAAGAGGGTACTCACATGATACTCTGCTCTATGTTGAGTTCTGTGTTGCCGTTCCTGTGTGGGGATGGAGGGCTGGGCTGGTTCCAGGTGTAGAGGGCACTGCACAGCCACCATCCTCTTCTAAATATCTGATGATGTCCATGATTTGTCCTGTTTGTCCTGTATTTAGCATAGAGTTGGTTAGTCATGCCCAGCTGGAAATGGCCTGAGGTTGCAGTCTTCCTCATGAGGAGCCCCAAAGCCAGGAGCAGGAGAGCTTGCTGGAGATGTTCCGGCCTCTTCTATAGCAGCTTCAGCAGTCGAAGCCTAAAGGAAAACCCAAGTCTCAAGGAGCATAGTCCAGCTGGCTCTTCTGTTGCTGTCTCCAGGAATAATCTTGGCTGAGATCTTCCCTAAAAGAGATAGGTTTAAATATTTCCAATTTTTAGCTTTTTAACTCGACTGGGTTCTCCATGATACATACCACATCGTCTGCAAATGCTAGGACTTTATATTCTTCAGAGGGTACTCACATTAAGAGGGTACTCACATGATACTCTGCTCTATGTTGAGTTCTGTGTTTTTAGCTCAGTGGTATCTGAGCCAAATGGAACGAAATGTGGCTATGAGAGTTTGAAAATTACTATGTTACAAATGATTATTTTGTAAAAATATTAAAGTATTTTACACATTAAGAGGGTACTCACATGATACTCTACTCTATGTTGAGTTCTGTGTTGCCATTCCTGTGTGGGGATGGAGGGCTGGGCTGGTCCCAGGTGTAGAGGGCACCGCACAGCCACCATCCTCTTCTAAATATCTGATGATGTCCATGATTTGTCCTGTTTATTTATTTATTTATTTATTTATTTATTTACTTTACTTTACTTGTATACCGCAGTTTCTCAGCCTAACCGGCGACTCAACGCGGTTTACAAGGGTAAAATCAGTCACAATATACAATTTAAAACACAAAAGCACAATATACAGTATTACACAACAATAACAACACAATGCTTCTCATCACTAGAGTCATGATCCAAATTCGTTGTACATATTTCCATTCCTGTAATTGTCACATTCATTGCACTCATTAACCAAATGCCTGTTTGTCCTGTATTTACCATAGAGTTGGTTAGTCACGCCCAGCTGGAAATGGCTTGGGGTTGCAGTCTTTCTCATGATGAGCCCCAAAGCCAGGAGCAGGAGAGCTTGCTGGAGATGTTCCGGCCTCTTCTATAGCAGCTTCAGCAGTAGAAGCCTAAAGGAAAACCCAAGTCTCAAGGAGCATAGTCCAGCTGGCTCTTCTGTTGCTGTCTCCAGGAATAATCTTGGCTGAGATCTTCCCTAAAAGAGATAGGTTTAAATATTTCCAATGTTTAGCTTCTTTTGAATATTGCTCCATACTTTTTTGTAGTTGTCTTTAAATAAATGCATATTAGAGGAGGAAATTGTGATACCTAAATATTTAACTTTTTTGACCACTTCTATCCCTGAATTTTATCCTTCCTTTCCGCTTTGACATTTTTTGTTAAGATTTTTGTTTTGTTTTTATTTATCCTAAGTCTCGCCAGTTTCCCGAAGTTTTCAATTTTTGATATCCATTTTGGAGTGGACTCAACTGGGTTCTCCATGATACATACCACATCGTCTGCAAATGCTAGGACTTTATATTCTTCAGATCTAATTTTTAGTCCGTTAAGTTCTTTATCAGTTCTTAGGTCTTCCAGTAATACTTCTAATACTAGTATAAATAAGAGAGGGGATAAGGGACATCCCTGTCTCACCCCTCTTTGGATATCGACTCTTTCCGTGTGTAATCCGTTGACTATTATCTTCGCCGATTGTCCCGAATATATGGTCCTTATAGCATTTAGCATAGAATAACCAATGTCCATTTCCTTTAGGGTAGCTAATAAAAAATCCCAATTTGTATTATCAAAAGCCTTTTCAGCGTCGAGGAAGAGTAATCCTAGTTCTTTCTGATGAATTTTTTTCGTAATACTCCACAATATTGAGAATTACCCTTATATTATCTCTCATCTGCCTGCCTGGGAGGAACCCTCTCTGATCTTCTTTAACTCTTTCTCCAGGAATAATCTTGAGCATCAGTGCCAAAACAACAGGGAGGATTTTGAACAATGAGAACTGCAGCTGAAAGCAGTGGCCTGTCCACTCCCAAAGTGGCTGCTCCCACACTCAAAAGCCTTGTGTGAAGAGATGATTCTGGCTTTCCCAGGCTTGTCCTAACCGAGGATGAGTCCCAAGATGTCTGGTCCATTGAGACTGACCCATTGCTCTCTGTGTTGCCATTCCTGTGTGGGGAGGGAGGGCTCCTGCCTGGCTCTGGTGACTGCCCTTTTGGCACTCCGGGGTTGCTTCACCTTCTTCCCTGGATCTTCTTTCACAACCTTTAAGTGCCTGGCTCTTCTGTTCTGGATTGTAAATATGTAATTGTCCTATTATAATGAGCTTAAGTACAGATACCAGTTTAAGTAACTTTCATAGTACATATAGGACACACTTTAATAGTGCAACGAACACAATATATACGATTTACAAAATAATTACATAGGTCAAATAGATCAATTTCAGTATGTCCACAAGGTTTTCAACAAATATTCATGAGGTGTTCCACAAACTTGGGAATATAGTTCACGTTGAATATATCAAACTTAGAAACAATTTGTGTTGTGTTCAGCAAACTTGGGAATACACCGTAGTGTTCCATAAACTTGGGAATATAGTTCACGTTGAATATATCAAACTTGGAAACAATTCGCGTTGTGTTCAGCAAACTTAGGAATACACAAGGTTCCCCGGGTGTTTTGCGTCCTTGTTTCAAGAGTAGATTCTCTTCATCAGGCTTCTTGGGGGTTATTTCATTCCATCAAATGTAATAGTCACTTCTGTGGTTTTTACAAACTAAATTTGGAGAGGACAAAATAATAGATAAAAGAATAAAAGATATAGGAAGTTACTCCCTTTTAAGGATTATCAGCTAGTTACCGGTAATTACAGAAAACAAGTGAGCTCTAATTTGTCATTTAACCCCTGTGGGTGTACTGTCTGCAGCTTAGAGATCCAAAATGCTTCCCTCTGTAGTAAAGTACTCCATGAGTACTTCTACAGAGTAAAGTAGATCTCCATGAGTCTTTGTGATGACTGGTTCTGGAACCAGACCGTGACGCATCTCTCCTCGACACGGATCTCCTTGCAGAGGTCCATCTGGACTGACCCGTTGCTCTCTGTGTTGGCATTCCTGTGTGGGGAGGGAGGGCTTCTGCCTGGCTCTGGGGGGTTGCCCTTTTGGCACTCTGGGGTTGCTTCACCTTCTTCCCCAGATCTCCTTTCTCAGCCTTTTGGTGCCTGGCTCTTCTGTTCTGGAATAGGACCATGACGCATTCCTCCTCAACACTGATCTCCTTGCAGAGGTTCTTGCACTGCTTGTGGTGCGGGTAGGGGTGCCAGGTGAAGGAGGTTATTTATTATTTATTTCGGTTTCTTCTACCCCGCCCTTCTCACCCCGAAGGGGACTCAGGGCGGCTTACAAAGGCACAATTCGATGCCAACATCACATAACAGTAGTAAAACAAAATAACATCAATTAAACAGTTAAACAGTTGAACAGTTAAACAACAATTCCTACATTACAACCCTAAAACCAATAAAACCAATAAAACAATACAATCCCAATTACTCCTCATAGACGGTTAGCGTTCGCTATCTCATAGTCCCATTTCCAATTCCACATTGTCAGTCCTATCAGTCCTAGTCGTATTGATCGTCCTTATCTAGTTGTCAGATTGCCCAAAAGCCTGGTCCCACAACCACATCTTTACTTTCCTCCTGAAGGAGAGGAGGGATGTTGATGCCCTAATTTCTCCCGGGAGTGAGTTCCACAGGTGAGGGGACACCACCGAGAAGGCCCTGCTCCTCGTTCCCACCAACCTCACTTGTGATAGCGGTGGGTCAAGAGCAGGGCCTCCCCAGATGATCTCAGACTCCGGGGTGGGACGTAGAGGGAGATACGTTCGGACAGATACACTGGACCTGAACCGTATAGGGTTTTGTAGGTCAAAAACAGCACCTTGAATTGTGCTCGGAACTGAACCGGCAGCCAGTGGAGCTGACACAGCAGGGGGGTGGTGTGCTCCCTGTATGACGCTCCGGTGAGTAGTCTGGCTGCCGCTCGCTGGACCAGTTGAATTTCCGAACAGTCTTCAAGGGCAACCCCATGTAGAGTGCGTTGCAGTAGTCTATTCAGGATGTAACAAGAGCGTGGACCACTGTGGCCATATCAGGCTTCCCAAGGTATGGGCGCAACTAGTGTACAAGTTTTAATTGCGCAAAAGCTCTCCCGGCCACCGCCGAGACCTGGGGTTCCAGGCTCAGCGATGAGTCCAGGATCACTCCCAAGCTGCGAACCTGAGTCTTCAGGGGGAGTGTAACCCCGTCCAGCACAGGCTGTAACCCTATGCCCTGTTTGGCCTTACGACTGACCAGTAGGACCTCTGTCTTGTCTGGATTCAGTTTCAATTTGTTAGCTCTCATCCTGCAAGGCTGCCACCTGCTTAGCACTGAACTTGGTCCGCTTCCACCGCCGCTTGGTGGCCCTCATCCCTTTGCTGCCAGATGCCACGGCGCTTTCTCCAGCCTGACTTGGGCAGCCTGCTTCCTTCCCTTCTTGGTCATGGTTGTTCATTGTGGATGTAGGTGCTACTCTGGGGTCTCTGCCTGAGTGCTGGACTTACTTCTTTTAGTTTGGTATTAAAATTTGTTTTGTGGCATTAAGGGACATATATATTACATATTAATATTTTTTTATTTTATATTGAAGTAGTAACACTGACCATTATTCCCTCTTGATCTTTAAAAGCCAATTCTGCTAGGATGTTTTTGTTTGCATATATTACCATTTCCTTTTTCTTCTTAATATCTGCTGAATAAAATTCTTGGCCTCGATTTTTCTGTACTAGGTGGGCCCACGTGTCTTTGCGATATATGATTTTCTTATAGAGCTACCATGTCATATTCGCCCTTTTTGATCTAATTGCATACTTTATTTCATTTGTTTGGTGAGTTCAAACCATTAACATTGTTAGAAAAACATTTGATTTCTCAATCCATGTCGCTGATCATCTTCTACTTCTTCAACCTGATCCAAATTCAACATGCTTTTGTCACAATCCATCTCAGTATTTGTGTCCTTTGTTCTCAATGCCTTTCTTGATCTTAAGCCGGTGCCCGCTTAATAGATATATTTATGATATTCTAGTATATTACTAGTATCTAGTATCTTCCTAAGGGTGGTGGGAGCCTCCCTCTATGACATGGGTTGTTTTCTTAGATTACTTACAATTTCTTAGAGCTGAATCCTTGGCTCTTCATGTGCTTTGTTTTTATTTTAAAGTGGATGTGGCCGACAGTTCTCCAGGTACCTATTGTCCTGGATCACACTGATGTGATCCTCTATGCCCTGTGGTGCCTCATCCAGGTCCCTCAGACACCTCCCTTGAGGGGAAAATGTCTATATGGACTGTCGGTTCTGTCAGCATTAGCATTAGTAACCCGCAGATTGACTTAGCCCCTTTTAACTCTAAGTGTGATAAAAATAACTCATAAAAAATACACATGTGTCTTTCGCTTTAAGTAGAAAAAAAATAAAGTTCTATTCACTGGACACAAAACAAAACAAAACAGAAGAATTACTCTCACCAAAATATAGCAAAACAATATCTTTGGTGAGTGCTCTTCTTCCAACAGTGATCTGCAGATATGTAACAGAATAATATACGTCTCTCTACTTAATTGTCAGCAAAGTGACCTTGTCTTGCCATAAACAAACTTTATCTTCAGGACGCTGCAGAACTACTCCTGGCACCAATCAAAAGCCTTTTCAGCTCAAAACGAGCCATCAAGCAAAAGCTAGAACAAAAACTTGCTATATACAGAAACTAATATCACACTCAATTAACCTTGAGGCAGTTGCAACAGAAAAAACTCTGATCCTTTCTGAGACTTAGAAAAAGCATGTTGCAAACCCCTAGTAGCAACATGTTGGGCACCTATGGGTGGTCCTTCGAGCATCATTCCGCCCTAAGGAGGGAGCAAATTGCTCTACCTGATCGCAATCCAGGGCTGGCTCTTCGAGAGCTCTCAAAGAGTCCAGCTTGCCATCATCTCACCTCACTGGAAGTCCCAAATTGTTTATCTTAAACTTTTGTCAATGTTTTCTCCTTAATCTGCAGTCCATTCCTCTATCTAAGCTAATTCACATAGAGATTGCTTAATGGAACTAATATCACACTCAATTCCTTCCATTTATGAGCATATGCAATTTGTGCAGGAGTTGTCATCTATTGCAGCATTCTATTGCAGGTTCAGGTCTGAGTTGTTTGAAGTCCCGTGAGTTTGAAGGAATGGATGAAACAATATTTCAGAAAAGCATAAAAGAGAAGGGACTACATATGACTTCCTTGGAACTTGATACTAGACTCCTCTTGATGCTGCCTAGAATTGTATTGTTTTTTTAGCTGCCACATCTCACTCATGGCTCATATTCTATTTGTGGTCTTCTAAAGCTTCTCGTTCCCTTTAACATGTAAGGGAGTCTTCCTAGGTTTCTTGTTCTTTCTGAGACATTTGGGAGTTTTGAGGGCTTTGGGTGAAGGGCGATGTTTTTCCCTTATATAGTCCCTCTCTTAAACGCAAACTCTATTAGATGGGATGGATAACGAGAGATGATTATTAGGGCAAAAGAGCCTTCTGCAACACCAGAGGTGCCTAGTTGAGGATGGGGAGTTTGAAAGACTAATCTGGAAGGGGGGAATTGTTTTATTGGAGGGTGTGGGTTCAAGAGGCCACTTGATTCAAAAGGATCAGCAAGATGGGAGAGGTTATTAGTACAATAGAAGTTGCAACGTGTATTCAAACAAACATAGCTTGTGAATCGCAAAACAAAATAGAAAGTTCCTAGCTAGTATATTAGTCCTTGAGACAGTTAGTGACCTTCAAATATAATCCCAATGGTCTCCGATACAAAATATATTACGTATGCTGATATTAGTAGTCCTTGAGGCCGTAAATAAACTGAAAATACTTGTAGTCCATGAGAACGTAAACAAATTATGTATAGTCCTTGAGACAGTCAGTGAACTAAAATCTTGTCCATATGGTCTCCAATGTAGAATATACTCCAAATGATGATATTAGTAGCCCTAAAGACCGTAAATCAGTGTTTCTCAGCCTTCCTAATGCCGCGACCCCTTAATACATTTCCTCATATTGTGGTGACCCCCAACCATAACATTATTTTGCTACTTCATAACTGTAATTTTGTTCCTGTTATTCATTGCAATGCAATTATCTCATAAGCAGGATGTATTTCCATTCACTGGACCAAATTTGGCACAAATACCCAATATGCCCAAAATTGGTTTGGGGGGGGGGGGGTTGATTGATTTTGTCATTTGGGAGTTGTAGTTGCTGGGATTTATAGTTCACCTACAATCAAAGAGCATTCTGAACTCCAGCAGTGACGGAATTGAACCAAACTTGGCACCCAGAACTCCCATGACCAACAGAAAACACAGGAAGGGTTTGGTTGGCATTGACCTTGAGTTTTGGAGTTGTAGTTCATCTACATGCAGAGAGCACTGTGGACTCAAACAATGATGGATCTGCACCAAACTTATTTATTTATTTATTTATTTATTTGGTACACTTGTATACCGCTAATATCTCAGCCTGGAACGGCGACTCATTGCGGTTTACAGCAGTTAAAACAATCTACAATTTAAAAACATATACACATACAATAACAAATTATTGGGCCACCAATAATAATCCCATATATCTCGAGTTAAAATCACAATCCAGAGTTCGTTGTCCAAGTTTCCTGTCCTTAGTCATCAATATTCGAATTGCCACAGATTAGCCGAATGCTTGTTTGAACAGCCAAGTTTTGAGTCTCTTCCTAAACACCATCAGCGAAGAGGCTGATCGTACCTCTATAGGGAGGGTGTTCCAAAGCCGGGGGGCCACCACAGAGAAGGCCCTGTCTCTCGTTCCCGCCAGCCGCACTTCTGAAGCTGGAGGGATAGAGAGAAGGGACTCTCCGGAAGATCTTAGGGTCCTGGTGGGCTGATAGGCTGAGATACGTTCAGATAGATAAGTTGGGCCAGAACCGTTTAGGGCTTTAAAGGCCAACGCCAGCACCTTGAATTGAGCCCGGTAGCATATCGGCAGCCAGTGGAGCTGGTTCAGCAAGGGAGTTGTATGCTCCCTGCGATCAGCTCCTGTTAAAAACATGGCTGCCGCCCGTTGGACTAACTGGAGCTTCCGGACTGTCTTCAAAGGCAACCCCACGTAGAGAGCCTTGCAGTAATCAAGGCGGGATGTAACCAGAGCGTGGACTACCGTGGCTAAGTCAGACTTGACATGAATACTCAATATGCCCAAATGTGAACACTTGTGGAGTTTGGAGAAAATAGACCTTGACATTTGAGTTGTAGTTGCTGGGATTTATAGTTCACCTACACTCAAAGAGCATTCTGAACCCCACTAACAATTGAATTGGACCAAACTTCCCACACAGAACCCCCATGACCAACAGAAAATACTGTGTTTTCTGATGGTCTTTGGCGACCCCTCTGACACTTCCTGGCGACTCCCGCAGGGGTCCCGACCCCCAGGTTGAGAACCACTGCCGTAAATGGATTGACAATACTTGTAGTCCTTGAGAACGTGAACAAATCAATCCTTGTAGTCCTTGAGAACGTAAACAAATGACAAGGATCCCCGGGTTGAGTTCACCTTGTTTCGGGGGACTTCCCCTTCTTCAGAATGTTTCTTCTATTTGCTAGCAGGTGGTTCACACCCTACATTTGTCTTGAATGGAATGCTGGCCCTACAGTGAGTTCTTCAGTTGTGAGCTCACAACTGACTGTCTCAAGGACTATACATGGGGAGCTGGAGCTGACAGAGGAAGCTCACCATCTCTCCCCAGATTAAAACTGCAGACCCATCAGTCTTCAGTCCTGTTGGCACAAGCGTTTGACCCATTGCACCATCGGGGTCCCCTAACCACCGAGATACCTTATTCAATCTGACCAGAAGGGATGCCAGCCAGTGGTACGCCACTTAAAAAGGCTGACATACTTGATACAAGTAAAGCATTCATTTTTATACTGTACAGTCTCTTGTTTTTCCCACTCATGCCTAGCTGGGCCTGTCTTCACACTGATTGGAGGAGCCAGTTTCTGCAAGGTGGGACTGCAGCGTCCACCAGTCAATTAAAGATCGTTCCCCGCTTCCAATGCAGATTCCCATTCTCCAATGGCTGACCGGGGGGGGGGGGGGGGAAACTGACCAGTTAGGACAAAAGAATACATAGTTTTGTCACACTGCAGGATGCAATTATTTATTTATTTATTTATTTACTGCATTTATTGACCGCCGCTCTCAGCCCTAGGGCGACTCGCGGCGGTGCACAACATATAAAAACAGTTTACAAAAGGGCAAAACAGGGAATCAATACAACAATAATACACTATAATCTAGTTACACTAAATAATCCGCTCCGTCACATCATAGAATCATAACCAATATCGTAATCCGTATTCCGTTCCAGTTGTCAATTACCAGTTGCCGTAGCGCTCAGTTGAATGCCTTCTCAAATAGCCAGGTCTTCAGGCTCTTACGGAAGGACAGAAGGGAGGGCGCCTGTCTGATGTCAGCAGGGAGGTCGTTCCACAGCCGGGGGGCCACCACCGAGAAGGCCCTTTCTCTCGTCCCCGCCAGACGTGCCTGTGAAGCAGGCGGGATCGAGAGAAGGGCCTCCCCAGACGATCTCAAGGTCCTCGTGGGCTCATAGGCCAAGATGCGGTCCGAAAGGTATTTTGGGCCGGAACCGTTTAGGGCTTTGTAGGATAGCACCAGCACCTTAAATTGGGCCCGGTAGCAAATCGGCAGCCAGTGGAGCTGGAACAGCAAGGGCGTTGTATGCTCCCTGCGTCCCGCTCCTGTTAGTAACATGGCTGCCGCGCGCTGGACTAGCTGAAGCTTCCGGGCCGTCTTCAAGGGCAGCCCCACGTAGAGAGCGTTGCAGTAGTCAAGGCGGGATGTGACCAGAGCGTGTACTACCGTGGCCAAGTCAGACTTCCCAAGGTACGGGCGCAGCTGGCGCACGAGCCTAAGCTGTGCAGATGCTCCCCTGGTCACCGCTGAAACCTGGGGATCCAGGCTCAATGATGAATCCAGGGTCACACCCAATTAGCAAAAAGACCACTCACAAGCAACTTTGTTGGAACTGGCTATAATTGCTTTGACCTCTACAGCAAAAGAAAGATGCTACTGGCGCTACTGGCGTCTCCCCCCCCCCCCCACTTCTTAGTTTTATACCCATTTCCTTGCCCCTCTCTCCCCACTTACCATCTTTCCTACCAGAACTAGTTGCTCCATGAGTTCCATAACGTGGTCTCCAATGCCATCTGCTGGCCTCAGGATGTCATGGAGAGAATTTATGATGTCTCCCGGACGTCGGAAATTGATTCTTGACAGTTTTATGACTTGATTATTTTGGGAAATATATTGTGGAGAAATAGGGGCGGGACCTCCTGGCATACTGGATTAGTATTTGTGTTCTTTTTGTGTCCATGTGGCTGCACAAAGGGTGGGTGGCCCTGTAATAGGATCTTGTTGACCCCTGTACAACCGGCCGTATGGGAATCAGTAGAGATGGATTGATTCCAGAGATGATGGATGCTTGTAGAATCATAGAATCCTAGAATCCTAGAGTTGGAAGAGACCTCCTGGGCCATCCAGTCCAACCCCATTCTGCGAAGAAGCAGGAATATTGCATTCAAATCACCCCTGACAGATGGCCATCCAGCCTCTGTTTAAAAGCTTCCAAAGAAGGAGTCTCCACCACACTCTGGGGCAGAGAGTTCCACTGCTGAACGGCTCTCACAGTCAGGAAGTTCTTCCTCATGTTCAGATGGAATCTCCTCTCTTGTAGTTTGAAGCCATTGTTCCGCGTCCTACCAGAAAACAAGCTTGCTCCCTCCTCCCTGTGGCTTCCTCTCACATATTTATACATGGCTATCATATCTCCTCTCATCCTTCTCTTCTTCAGGCTAAACATGCCCAGCTCCTTAAGCCGCTCCTCATAGGGCTTGTTCTCCAGACCCTTGATCATTTAGTCGCCCTCCTCTGGACACATTCCAGCTTGTCAATATCTCTCTTGAATTGTGGTGCCCAGAACTGGACACAATATTCCAGGTGTGGTCTAACCAAAGCGGAATAGAGCATAGGGAGCATGACTTCCCTAGATCTAGACGCTATGCTCCTCTTGATGCAGGCCAAAATCCCATTGGCTTTTTTTGCCGACACATCCCATTGTTGGTTGAGTACTTTGTTGATTTGATGACCAGGAAAAACACTGGAGGGAGGTGCTGGTTGTACAGGGGTCAACAAGATCCTATTACAGGGCCACCCACCCTTTGTGCAGCCACATGGACACAAAAGGTTACCACAATCTTGCTTGGTGCCTTCATGTCTCCAAAAGGTTACAAATACTACACGCAAAGGGCGTCTGTGGATACTGGGGGCATTCAAGTATGAAAGACCGGGTACCCATGGGGGCAAGGGTGGACTCAGGGTTAATTAGGGTGAAGGGAGGTTATATTCTGGGTGAAAGAAGGAAGGGAGTCCCGTTCTGAGGGTTGTGGGGGCTCTGTATAAGTGTAAATTGTTGATGCTGCTAGCTGTGAATGAGTTAAGTTGTGGAGTAATATGAAGCATGTCAGACTATGTTGAAGTATGTAATGTGTTCTAAATGTAATTTCATGTAGTTGTAATATGGATGCCACAAGACTGTATTGCTGTGATGTATGTTTATGTTTGAGGCTGTGAGAAAGTAGCCCTGAGATACTCTCTGTGCTGAGATGTGGGAAAATTAGGGAGTGTTTGATATCTGCCAAGCAGCTGCAGGATTGTTTACACTTCTACTTCCTTTGTTCTGCCTACTGTGTACTTCATGTTTTGTCGCTTACTGTTATGGATGTGTTTTGAAGTGCTCTAAGTAAATCGTCATTATAACCAGAAGTCTCCATGATTTCTACGAAGTCCATGATTTCTACGAAGCCTGTGCAAAACTTCCGCTAAACTCTAACAAAGCATACATGGAACAGACAAGGAAGAAGTTGCAATAGACTAGGACAGTGGTTCTCAACCTTGCGAATGCCGTGACCCCCTTAATGCAGTTCCATAGGTCGTGGTGACCCCCAACCATAACATTGTTTTCTTTGCTACTTGATACCTGTCATTTTAGTACTGTTATAACTCGTAATGTAAATATCCGATATGGAGGGTATATTTTCATTCACTGGACTAAATTGAGCACAAATACCCAATATGCCCAAATGTGAATGCTAGTGGGGTTGGGGGAGGAGTGATTTTGTAATTTGGGAGTTGTAGTTGCTGGGATTTATAGTTCACCTATAATCAAAAAGCATTCTGAACTCCACCAGCGATGGATTTAAGCTGAACTTGGCACAAAGAACTCCCAGGACCAACAGAAAACACTGGAAGGGTTTTGTGGGCATTGACCTTGAGTTTGGGAGTTGTAGTTCACCTATATCCAGAGGAGCACTGTGGATTAATGCAGTGATGGACCTGGACCAAACTTGTCACGAATACTCAGTATGCCCAAATGTGAACACTGGTAGAGTCTGGGGAAAATAGACCTTGACATTTGGGAGTTGTAGTTGTTGGGATTTATAGTTCACCTACAATCAAAGAGTATTCTGAACTCGACCAACAATAGAGTTGGGTCAAACTTCCCACACAGAATACCAATGACCACCAGAAAATACGTTTTCTGATGGTCTTTGGCGACCCCTTTGACACCCCCTCACGACCCCCTCAGGGGTCCCAACCCCCAGGTTGAGAAACACTGGACTAGGAGGCTGGACACTGAGTTAACAGTGGGATATAAATTCAGCAGACACCATTTTATTCTTTCTCTTGGCTCTTCTCTCTTACTTCTGACCATGCTAAAAAGTAAGTGCTATTGCAATGAGTGAAATGTAAATAAAGATAAGAGCTGCTACTGAAGCAGAAACAACAGTCTCTGAAGTCAGTTAATTGGATGATAAGAGCCAAGTTGGCCAGCAAATTGCACTGATATATATATCACGATGGGTCAGATGCCCCAGCCTTAAAAGAAAGAAGCCCTTGGCTGATTTTATATGTATCTTTTATAAAATACATTTTAATATTTGTATTTGTGGTATTTTTACAAAGTATGTGGGTTTTAATTATGTAACCCATCTTGAGGAGAGGCGGGTAAGAAATAAAATTATTGTTGGGTTGTTGTAGGGTTTTCAGGCTACGTTTGATGCCTACAATTCAACACAATAAAATGCATAGTAACAATTATAAACAGTTAAAACGTTACATTAATCCAATAAAAAGCCAGCCTGGTGGCCATCGTTTCACCAAGTCCGTAATTAGGGACAGCTAATCACCTCTCAACAAAAGATTGCCCCAGGCACTAACAAGCCACACCAAACAACTGCCAGGCCATCAAACGCTAATCAAGGTGGTCAGTTGAAACATTCACACCTAGCTCCAACAGACAAGAGTCCTTTGTCCCACCCTGGTCATTCCACAGATATATAAACCCATTTTCCTAGTTCCAACAGACCTCACAACCTCTGAGGATGCTTGCCATAGATGCAGGCAAAACATCAGGAGAGCATGCTTCTAGAACATGGCCATGTAGCCTGAAAAACCTACAACAACCCAGTGCTTCCAGCCATGAAAGCCTTTGATAATACATTGAAAATTTCTATGGGGAGAAACTGTTCCAAGACACATGAAAATAATTGTTGTTGTTGTTGTTGTTGTTGTTGTTGTTGTTGTTGTTGTTACAAGGGTTATCTGGAAAGCAAGGTTCCAAGGCATGTAGCTCTCACGGGGAATTTTCTTGGGGAAGTTGGTATCCCTGCCATGTAGCGGAAAGCCAGTGGAAATGAACGAGCGGTGCCAGTTGTCAGTAGCTCATCAACTGGCATTGCGGTGAAGGTTAGAGATGAGCATCTCCATTCTGTTTCCCTCCAAGTGCAAAGTTCGCTCTGTAATATGCTACCTAAATGCTAAGGGGATGAACACCACTGCAATTCATTGTGAAATCATTTCAGTTTATGGAGAAGACGTAATGTCAAGACAGTATGTGACAAAATGGGCATGGAATTTATTGTGAGCCATACAAAAGAAACATCATGAGAGCACATGGCATTCCTTTGTTTAAAGATTCCTTCCCAGATTCCTTTATGTTCCATCATCCCGCCTCCATCTCTCCTGATTGGCTGTCGCCACCAGGTGGCAGAGGTCTCCCCATTGGATCCTACGGACCACTGGAGCTTCCTGATTGGTCCAGAGGCGCCGGGGGCGGGAGGGCCACCTCCCAGGTGTCCGCCCATCACCCAATCACAGCAGGGAACAACAGGGAAGCCGGGGCGGGGAGTTTGAACTCTGCAAATTTGAATTTACTATAAATATGACTGCATTGGTGTAATCTCCTCATGCTTAGCTTTGGCGAATGATTGCAGCTTTGCATCCGGTTTCAGCTGAATCGCATTAAACCTCGATGGCTTTTCTTCAACTGGTGAGACTTTTCATTGGAAAATCAGGGAAAAATATGGGATGCTTCTCTGTCTCACCAGGGAAAAAGAACTCTTTGATGAGTCTAATTGGTCTCTGCCTCCTGGCAAAGACCCCTAAGCAGAGGCGGCCCTAGGTAATTTTCAACGGTAAGCAAACAGTATTTTGCCCCCCCCCCAACCAATCATTGATATATATTTTTTGTTTGTCGTGGGAGTTCTGTGTGCCATATTTGGTTCAATTCCATCATTGGTGGAGTTCAGAATGCTCTTTGATTGTAGGTGAACTATACATCCCAGTAACTACAACTCGCATATGTCAAGGTCTATTTTCCCCCAAGAGCGCCTCAAGAGTGCCCCTGGGCAAAATCAACTATACTGCAAATGCTTACTTTGCGTAATGGGTTGCCGAGGCTTCCCCCGGACTGCTAGGGCTGTTGTGAGCCGAGGGTGCACTCCTCAAGTGGCGGTCAAGGGGCATTTACAGAGGCACCTCTGCGCCCCTGGCAAAAAAAAGTGTACTGCGACCGCTTACTTTGCATAATGGACGAGCTGCCCCTGCCCCTAAGTTTTAGCTCTAGAACATGTCTTCTTCGTGACAGTGTGCGTCCGCACACCACTCATGCAACACACGAGTTGTTGACTTCCTTAGGTTGGAACATTTTAAGCCACCCCTCTCACAACCCGATCTCGCACCCAGTGACTATTGTCTGTTCACTCAATTGAAGGAACACCTGGGTGAAAAACACTTTTCCGACGACGATGGGGTGCAAATCAAAGTGACAAACTGGCTGAAAAAGGTGGAGGGAAACTTCTAGGATATAGGTATCAAAAACTCATCCCACAGATGACAAAATGTATTGAACTGAATGGTGATTATGTGGAAAAATAATGTAATACTTGGGCTACAATCCTTGTAAGTTGTATTAAAATAGATTCATTCTTTGTATTTAAAAAGAAATCTTGTAACTTTACTTTCCGGATGACCCTCATATCATTATCATTATGATTATTGTATTGTCGAAGGCTTTCATGGCCGGAATCACTTGGTTGTTGTAGGTTTTTTCGGGCTATATGGCCATGGTCTAGAGGCATTCTCTCCTGAAGGTACCTCTGAGGATGCTTGCCATAGATGCAGGCGAAACGTCAGGAGAGAATGCCTCTAGACCATGGCCATATAGCCCGAAAAAACCTACAACAACCCAATTATCATTATTGTTTTGCAAATTGCAAACTGTTCTGCAAAGAAATGATTTAACCCCCACCCCCCAAATCTATGTTATTGTGTTAAAATGCTAATTTGGAAAAGTTCAGGTGTTATGTTTTGTCTTCTTCAACTCAAACAATGAGTCTGGAAATAATACTGTGTAACCAAATTTGATTATTTTTGTTTGAAAGTGTTATTTCCTGTTTAATTGTTCAGTCCTTACTTGAATAGTACTTGTTCGATTCCAGAATCTTTGTTTTTGTGGCCACCACAAACTATATTGAATTGGTTGAAACTCTTACGGGATTTTAATTGATAAACTTTAGCAAAATGTTCTGCAGGATGAAGTCCCTTTTGCAGAAACAAAATATTTGCTGTTTAATAATTTTTTTTATATAATAAAACCACTTAGGAAATGATGTTACATGGTGTAATCAGATCATTAAATCAAAAGGTACCTAGGAATTATATAGTCTTGTTATCTAATGGATCTAAAAGTGATTTTAAAATCTCAATCTCTCTATATTTGTCTATTGACAATACAAAACCTTTTAGTTTTCACAAGCCTTTTGGGACAACGAACTAGAAGTGTTGGGAGCTGGACAGAGTTTATTCATGTATTGTGTCAAACTGTTGTAATGGATAGTTCATATTAAGCTGTAATTTAATGCATTTTTTGTGTATTTTGTTGATGTTTTAAGATGCTTGAAGCTGCTTTGTGTCCCCTTCTTGGCAGAAAGGGGCTAAATAAATAAATATGGAAAAATGACTTTTTGCATATATTTTTGGTGGGAAAAGGTTTCCAAACTTGGGAAACTTAGTGTGGGGCTCTTAACTTTCAGGATTTAAGTCATAAATGCGGGTAAACATCCTTGACATAGAATTCTTCTCCTTTCCTCTTTGGTCTATTCTTCAGAAATAGAGAATAACTCTTTAAGACTACATTCCTGCCATGAGTTTCAATTATGACAGTTATATCACATTTGCTTTGTTGTAAGATAGGAGTTCAAGTTCATCTTAATTATTTCTCTTCATCAATCCAGAGGCACCAAAGACCATGGACCATACTCCTAGAATCATAGAATCAAAGAGTTGGAAGAGACCTCATGGGCCATCCAGTCCAACCCCATTCTGCCAAGAAGCAGGAATATTGCATTCAAATCAACCCTGACAGATGGCCATCCAGCCTCTGTTTAAAAGCTTCCAAAGAAGGAGCCTCCACCACACTCCGGGGCAGAGAGTTCCACTGCTGAACGGCTCTCACAGTCAGGAAGTTCTTCCTCATGTTCAGATGGAATCTCCTCTCTTGTAGTTTGAAGCCATTGATCCGTTGCGTCCTAGTCTCCAGGGAAGCAGAAAACAAGCTTGCTCCCTCCTCCTCCCTGTGGCTTCCCCTCACGTATTTATACATGGCTATCATATCTCCTCTCAGCCTTCTCTTCTTCAGGCTAAACATGAGAGGAGAGGAGATATGATCCCCCATTACTACATTCCTCCATTACTACATTCCTCTATAAGATCCTCCATTACTACATTCCAAATATGAGACTTGTCCCACCAAGTTTGAGCGATACCTATCACGCTGTGTAACAACATTTGAAAAATGTTCTGTACCTAGTTTGAAAGTGTTACTTCCTGTTAAATTGTGTGGTACTTACTTTGAAAGTAGTTGTTCTACTTAAAAAACTTCGTTTTTGTGGCTGTTACAATCTTGGTTGAAGTGGTTGAGATGCCATGAAGAGATATTCATTGAAAACCTCTAACAAAATGTGCTCCAGGATGTCCCACAAACACAAAGTGTCTGCAGTTTAATCAATTGTTTTCATAGAATCATAGAATCCTAGAATCAAAGAGTTGGAAGAGACCTCATGGGCCATCCAGTCCAACCCCATTCTGCCAAGAAGCAGGAAAATCGCATTCAAATTACCCCTGACAGATGGCCATCCAGCCTCTGTTTAAAAGCTTCCAAAGAAGGAGCCTCCACCACACTCCGGGGCAGAGAGTTCCACTGCTGAACGGCTCTCACAGTCAGGAAGTTCTTCCTCGTGTTCAGATGGAATCTCCTCTCTTGCAGTTTGAAGCCATTGTTCCGCGTCCTAGTCTCCAATGTTATGATAGAACTAATTAGGAAATGACATTGATGACCCAGGAACAAATATTGTGTTACATAGTGTTATAGCATACCATTGTATTTCGTTTCCTGGGTTAAGAGCTCAAGTTCATCTCATTAATTTCCCATACTCTGTGCAGTAATGCAGACAGCAAGAACCATGGACCTGCTCCAAATTATTATTTCTCTCCCATTGTTTCCTTATCCTATAATTGGCTATTATCTCCAGTACCTTTTGAACCCCTGGAAGAAAGGTCTCCAACATGGTCAACTCACAAGATGACCATTCTAAGGGATTCGTATTTTGGGAAAGGGGGATTCAAAGGGCCTAAATAGCATCAAATTCTCATCAATCTTGGAAGCTAAGTAGGGTCAGCCCTGACAAGTCCTTGGATGGGAGACCATGAATGAATCCTAGGTGCTGGAGGCTCGATACTTCCGAGGAAAGAAATGACAAAATCACTTCGGAAGATTCCTTGTAAAAGAAATCGCTCTGATATTCTAAGTGTGGGTAAAAAGGTAAAGGTTGTCCTCTAACATTAAGTCCAGTCATGCCTGACTGTGGGGTGTGGTGCCCATCTCCATTTCTAATCTGAAGAGCCGGTGTTGTTCATAGACACCTCCAAGGTCATGTGGCCGGCATGACTGCATGGAGTGCCGTTACCTTCCCACCGGAGCAGTACCTAGTGATCTACTCACATTTGCATGTTTTCAAACTGCTAGGTTGGCAGAAGCTAGGGCTGACAGCGGAAGCTCATGCCGCTCCCCAGAATCTAACCTGCAACCTTTCAGTCAACAATCTCAGCAGCTCAGCGCTTTAACCCACTGTGCCACTGAGGCTCATGTATCTATATATATATCTAATCTATCTCTATACACATCTATACACATAATAAAAGTGAAAAATGTGTATGTGTGTATATGGAGGTGTCCACTTACACAAACAGCCTCCCGTCTCAGGCTATAGTTGAACAGTTGAACGGTTGTGTTGTTAAAGTGCAAAGTAATGCCTCCACCTTCATAACTCCTCAACAGATGGCAGTACTGGTATGCGGCAGGTACTGGCTTGTTCAGTAGACTCTCCTCTACAGTTCCACTTTGGCAGGAAGCCTAAACATTGAACGGTTGTGTTGTTAAAGTGCAAAATATGGAACCCTGCACAGACGGTCAGTCAATACGACTTAAGCAACGTGCAATCATTGAATTCTTGACAGCAGAAGGCATCACCCTAAAAGAGATTCATCAGAGAATGCAAGCTGTTTATGTTGATTGTGTTGATGTGAGTACTGTGCATCATTGGGCGAGTAAGTTTAAAGATGTTGAGGTGACACCTTCTGCTGTCAAGAATTCAATGACTGCACGTTGCTTAAGTCGTATTGACCGACCGTCTGTGCAGAGTTCCATACTTCGCACTTTAACAACACAACCGTTCAATGCTAAGGCTTCCTGCCAAAATGAAACTATAGAGGAGAGTCTACTGAACAAGCCAGTACCTGCCGCATACCAGTACTGCCATCTGTTGAGGAGTTATGAAGGTGGAGGCATTACTTTTCATTCAAGCCTTGTACCTTGTAAACACATCTTAGGACTTCATCACACGCGATAAAATCAGCATTTACGAAACGGCTACCTATGGAACCAATCACATAGCATGGGTTCCAGGTATTTTGCTGTTTCTAAAGTGATTTTTCCCTCTATGCTTCCTAAGTCGATTGGCAATCAACTTCTTTTTCAATTCCCTGCATAGAGATGAGTAAAAACATGAAATTTAACGTGTGATGGGCAGTATAGATGCCTTTCTTCTGCCATAATCTTTAAAACAGAGGAGGAAAGAATGGTAATTTATACCTTTTTTAAACAATGTAAATTCAACAGTTACCTTTTTAATTGAGAGGCATATGTAATCATACACTGTAATATAAAATAATAGAGAAGAAATCTCACGCAATGATCTCGTGTTAAAAAGTACTTCCATGGGAACAAACACAGATAATTGAAATATGTCTCCCGTGACTAATGCAGAGAATTGAAACATGTTTCCCACATGATGGGAAGGCAAACGTATAATTTGAGAAGAAAACTGAATGAAGGAAAACACGTGATGGAGGTAAGAAAATCATTTGTTTAATCACCTCTCAACAAAAGATTGCTCTAGGCACTGCCAGGCAATCAAATGCTAATCAAGGTGGTCAGTTGAAACATTCACACCTAGCTCCAGCATACAAGAGTTCTTTGTCCCACCCTGGTCATTCCACAGATATATAAACCCTTTTTCCTAGTTCCAACAGGCCTCACTACCTCTGAGGATGCTTGCCATAGATGCAGGCGAAACGTCAGGAGATAATGCCTCTAGAACATGGCCATATAGCCCAAAAAAACCTACAACAACCCATTTGTTTAATTTCCAAACAGGGCATTTTGCAAACCTTAAGGGATAAACAACAACCCCCAATGGTTTACTTACTGCATGTTTTTTCATGTCAGGAGTGACTTGAGAGACTGCAAGTCGCTTCTGGTGTGAGAGAATTGGCCTTCTGCAAGGCCAATTTCCCAGGGGACAATGCACGGATGTCTTGATGTTTTACCATTCTTGTGGGAGGCTTCCCTCATGTCCCCCCATGGGGAGCTAGAGCTGACAGAGGGAGCTCAACCCACTGTCATCAGATTCAAACTGCTGACCTGTCAGCCAGCAATCTTGCCGGCACAAGGGTTTAACCCATTGCACCACCCGGGGCTCCGATTGCATGGGATGAAGGCCCTAGACACCTAATTCTGTGTCCTGTTTCTAAATTTGCAAATGCAGATAAATGAGCAGGTACACATTTTGTCAGTGTGTGTTTCATGTATGATGTATGTTTAAATATAATTTTATGTAATAGGATTGAGATTGTGATAGAATTGTATTGCCAGGATGTATTTTGACACAGAAGGGTTAAACAGCAAAGTAACAAGCTGTGAGAATGTGACCCTGAGTTCTTGCTCTGTGCAAGATTAGGGAGTGCCAGAGATAAACTTCCTTCCAGCTGCAGTTTGTATTAGTTCCTATCTCTTTCAGTTTGTTGTTCTTCACGTCTGTCCGCTGATGGTGTATGTTGTCTATTTTGAGCTGCTTAAGTAAAGCTGATTTCCTGCTTTTACCGGAGACTCCAGAGTCCATTATTCTGAGGTTCTGTGATACTCTGCTAAACGCCAATACATTTCACCCAGGAACGTCCCCCAATTTGGGTCCTTTATTTATACAAAGCAATGCTGAAGGAGCCACAGTGTTATCAGCTCACATTTCCATAATGCATTGAATCCAGCCCATATTTCAGGTTGGTCTTTAAAGGATCTCTCTTGTTGCTATATACTCTCCACATTTCTTAGCTTCCAATATAAACACTGGATTGGACTCCATCGGCGGGGATCCTTGATGGGTTCAACAGGAGCTACCCAAGGCCCCGAACCTCTATGGGAATAGGAATAGAGTCACAATAACCTTGCATTGTAGATAACACCTTTGGATGAAGAAGGATCATGTAAACTCCCAGTTCATTCAAACTGAGCTTTGAAGGAACTCTCCAAGGTCCTGAACCTGATTGTCATAACAGTTTCAGCACCTTGGAGAAAGCTTTTAATGTCCAATATAAAAATTGGAGAGGATTCCAATGATATGAGATCTTGGGGGAGTTTAAAGAGAACTATCCAAGGCTCTGAACCAATTTTAAGAATAGGGTATGGCACCTGGAATGGAAGCTTCCAATATAAACACTGGATTGGACTCCATCGATGGAGATCCTTGGTGGGTTCAAAAGGAGCTCCCCAAGGCCCTGAACCTCTATGGGAATGGGAATGGGGTCACAATAACCTTGCATTGTAGATGCAACTTTGGATGAAGAAGGATTACGTAAGCTCCCAGTTCATTCAGACTGAGCTTTGAAGGAACTCTCCAAGGTCCTGAACAAGATTGCAAAAACAGTTTCAGCACCTTGGAGAAAGCTTTTAATGGCCAATGATATGAGTTTTTGGGGGAGTTTAAAGAGAACTGTCCAAGGCTCTGAACCAATTTTAAGAATAGGGTATGGCCCCTGGAATGGAAGCTTCCAATATAAACACTGGATTGGACTCCATCAATGGGAATCCTTGGTGGGTTCAAAAGGAGCTCCCCAAGGTCCTGAACCTCTATGGCAGTGGTTCTCAACCTGGGGTCCCCAGATGTTTTTGGCCTTCAACACCCAGAAATCCTAACAGTTTGTAAAATGACTGGGATTTCTGAGAGTTGTAGGCCAAAACATCTGGGGACCCACAGGTTGAGAACTACTGTTCTATGGGAATAGGAATGGAGTCACAATAACCTTGCATTGTAAATACACCTTTGGATGAAGAAGGATCATGTAAACTCCCAGTTAATTCAGACTGAGCTTTGAAGGAACTCTCCAAGGTCCTGAACCTGATTGTCATAACAGTTTCAGCACCTTGGAGAAAGCTTTTAGTGCCCAATATAAAAACTGGAGAGGATTCCACTGATAGGAGACCTTGGGGGAGTTTAAAGAGAACTATCCAAGGCTCTGAACCAGTTTTAAGAATAGGGTATGGCGCCTGGAATGGAAGCTTCCAATATAAACACTGGCTTGGACTCCATTGACAGAGATCCTTGGTGGGTTCAAAAGGGGCTCCCCAAGGCCCCAAACCTCTATGGGAATGGGAATGGAGTCACAATAACCTTGCACTGTAGATGCACTTTTGGATGAAGAAGGTTCAAGTAAATCCCCAGTTCATTCAGACAGAGCTTTGAAGGAACTCTCCAAGGTCCTGAACCTGATTGCCATCACAGTTTCAGCACCTTGGAGAATGCTTTTAGTGCCCAATATAAAAACTGAAAAGGATTCCAATGATATGAGATTTTGGGGGAGTTTAAGGAAAACTATTTAAGGCTCTGAACCAATTTTAAGAATAGGGTATGGCCCCTGGAATTGAAGCTTCCAATATAAACACTAGATTGGACTCCTTTGATGGGGATCCTTGGTGGGTTCAAAAGGAGTTACCCAAGGCCTTGAACTTCTATGGCAGTGGTTCTCAACCTGGGGTCCCCAGATGTTTTTGGCCTTCAACTCCCAGAAATCCTAACAACTGGTAAACTGGCTGGGATTTCTGGGAGTTGTAGGCCAAAACACCTGGGAAACCACAGGTTGAGAACCACTGGGTTAGACCCATTGAGTTGATTTCCACTGAGAAAATCTGAGTAGACCCATTGAGCTGGCTACCATTGAGTACACCTAACCATTCAGTAGACCTATTAAAAAGATCCAACCATTGAGTAAACCCAATCTGTTGACCATCCCTGAGTAGGCACAACAATTGAATAGACCCATTAAATTGACTACCATTGAGTAGACCAGCATTGAGTAGGACAATTGACTAGACTCATTTAATTGACTACAATTGTGTAGACTTATCACTGAGTAGACTCAACCATTGAGTTGATCCATTAGGTTGGCTACCACTGAATAGATAGGCTGAGAACTACTGCTCTATGGGAATAGGAATACAGTCACAATAACCTTGCATTGTAGATGCACCTTTGGATGAAGAAGGATCACGTAAACTCCCAGTTCATTCAGACTGAGCCTTGAAGGAACTCTCCAAGGTCCTGAACCTGATTGCCATAACAGTTTCAGCACCTTGGAGAAAGCTTTTAGTACCCAATATAAAAACTGGAGAAGATTCCACTGATAAGAGATCTTGAGGGAGTTTAAAGAGAACTATTCAAGGCTCTGAACCAATTTTAAGAATAGGGTATGGCACCTGGAATGAAAGTTTCCAATATAAACACTGGATTGGACTCCATCAATGGGGATCCTTGGTGGGTTCAAAAGGAGCTACCCAAGGCCCTGAACCTCTATGGCAGTGTTTCTCAACCTGGGGTCCCCAGATATTTTTGGCCTTCAACTCCCAGAAATCCTAACAGCTGGTAAACTGGTTGGGATTTCTGGGAGTTGTAGGCCAAAACACCTGAGGACCCACAGGTTGAGAACTACTGCTCTATGGGAGTAGGAATGGGGTCACAATAACCTTGCATTGTAGATGCACCTTTGGATGAAAAAGGATCACGTAAACTCCCAGTCCATTCAGACTGCGCTTTGAAGGAACTCTCCAAGGTTTTGAACCTTATTGCCATAACAGTTTCATCACCTTGGAGAAAGTTTTTAGTGCCCAATATAAAAACTGGAGAGGATTCCACTGATAGGAGATCTTGAGGGAGTTTAAAGAGAACTATCCAAGGCTCTGAACCAATTTTAAGAATAGGGTATGGCACCTGGAATGGAAGCTTCCAATATAAACACTGGATTGGACTCCATCGATGGGGATCCTTGGTGGGTTCAAAAGG
The DNA here is from genome assembly GCF_025583915.1 of Anolis sagrei ordinatus. NCBI lineage: Eukaryota > Metazoa > Chordata > Lepidosauria > Squamata > Anolidae > Anolis > Anolis sagrei. Next base: position 249,864,004 of record NW_026847438.1, read on the forward strand.
AGCTACCCAAGGCCCCGAACCTCTATGGGAATGGGAATGGAGTCACAATAACCTTGCATTGTAGATGCACCTTTGGATGAAGAAGGATCACGTAAACTCACAGTTCATGCAGATTGAGCTTTTAAGGAACTCTCCAAGGTCCTGAATCTGATTGCCATAACAGTTTCAACACCTTGGAGAAAGCTTTTAGTGCCCAATATGAAAACTGGAGAGGATTCCAATGATATGAGATTTTGGGGGTGTTTAAAGAGAACTATTTAAGGCTCTGAACCAATTTTAAGAATAGGGTATGGCCCCTGGAATGGAAGCTTCCAATATAAACACTGGATTGGACTCCATCGATGGGGATCCTTGGTGGGTTCATAAAGAGCTACCCAAGGCCCTGAACCTCTATGGCAGTGGTTCTCAACCTGGGGTCCCCAGATGTTTTTGGCCTTCAACTCCCAGAAATCCTAACAGCTGATAAACTGGCTGGGATTTCTTCGAGATGAAGGCCAAAACACCTGGGAAACCACAGGTTGAGAACCACTGGATTTGACCCATTTGAGTTGATTTCCATTGAGAAAATCTGAGTAGACCCATTGAGCTGGCTACCATTGAGTACACCTAACCATTGAGTAGACCCATTAAAAGGATCCAACCATTGAGTAAACCCAATCTGTTGTCCATCCTTGAGTAGGCAAAACAATTGAATAGACTCATTTAATTGACTTCAATTGTGTAGACTTATCACTGAGTAGACTCAACCATTGAGTTGATCCAGTAGACTTAATCACTGAGTTGATCTAAATTGACTACCATTGAGTAGACCAGCATTGAGTAGGCACAATCGACTAGACTCATTTAATTGACTACAATTGTCTAGACTTATCACGGAGTAGACTCAACCATTGAGTTGATCCATTAGGTTGGCTACCACTGAATAGATAGGTTGAGAACTACTGCTCTATGGGAATAGGAATACAGTCACAATAACCTTGCATTGTGGATGCACCTTTGGATGAAGAAGGATCACGTAAACTCCCAGTTCATTCAGACTGAGCTTTGAAGGGAATCTCCAAGGTCCTGAACCTGATTGTTATAACAGTTTCAGCACCTTGGAGAAAGCTTGTAGTGCCCAATATAAAAACTGGAGAGGATTCCACTGATATGAGATCTTGGGGGAATTTAAAGAGAACTATCCAAGGCTCTGAACCAATTTTAAGAATAGGGTTTGGTGCCTGGAATGGATTCACACAACCAATACCCAAACTCTACTCCGCCAGATGTTTTGGACTTCAACTCCCACTAGTCTCTATTGCCTTGGCAATGGTCATAGGTGATGGGAGCTGAAGCCCAAAACAATTGGAAGACCAGACTTTGAGAAACACTGTTAAATTAATGGAGTTTGATCCAACTTGGACTGGAATCCTGGGTGTTGCAATTCGATAAGACCAAGCTACAAATCTCAGGTTCCTCAGCATTGAGCCATGGCAGTTGGGTCGATTTCCATTCATTCTACACCAGTGGTTCTCACCTTTCTAACACCGTGACCCCAAAATATGGTTCTTCATGTTGTGGTGACCCCCAACCATAAAATTATTTTCAAGAGTGCAAAGCAGGTGAGGCAGGCTTTGTGCAAGGTCAGCCCTCACCTGGCCCACACCCTTGTTGGCCAACAAGAGTGCAAGGCAGGTGAGGGCTCCTTCATGCTAGGCCTGGCCTTGCGCAAAGCCTTGGGGGGTGGGGCCAAAGACTTGGGGTGGGGCCAAAGGAGGCAGCCTCGCGATCCCTCCGAAATGGCCAAATGACCCCCTTGGGGGTCGCGACCCCCAGGTTGAGAACTGCTGTTCTACACTGTAGATCACGCAAGGGCAAACTTCAGCCCTCCAGGTGTTTTGGACTTCAACTCCCACAATTCCTAACAGCCAGCAGTCCAGAGACCGGCCACACATGCTGACTCCGGCACATACAAGGATTATTTGGTCAAGGAGAAAGGACAATGGATACTTCAAAGCAGAGAAGAATCTGGGTTAAAAGATTGGTTCAGTTTTTTCCAGCTACACGACAGATTTAGGAAGGATGCAAAAGAAGGATTTGCCTCTAATAAATCGGAGTTAGAAAGTATTTTTGAGAAGGGCAACAAAGGCCTAATATCCAGACTTTACAAATACATTTTAGAATATAATTTAGTAGACAACCAAATAAAATCCGTTATGATCACGTGGGCCCAAGATGTTGGCAGAAATATCGATCTGGAAGAGTGGGAATGTCTTTGGAATAAGGGCTTTAGATTCTCAGTGGCCAGCTCAATTAGAGAAAATATGTTTAAAATGTTTTACAGAACCTATATAACCCCAGAGGTACTAGCTAAAATAGAGAAAACAGGACAAGGGGCTTGCTGGAGATGCAAGAAGGTGAAGGGATCTTTTTTCCACGTATGGTGGACCTGTAACATAGTTAAAGAATTCTGGAAAAAAGTGATGAAAGAAACAAACAAAATGATCAGCAAAAAATCAAGAAAAACCCAGAAATGTGCTTATTAGGAATATTTAGGAGGCGTATTAGCACAGGAGATGAAGAAATTTGTCAGTATTGTTTTGTTGCTGCGAGACTAATAATAGCTAAATCGTGGAAGGGGGAAAAAGAGTTAAATATTAAGGATTGGAGAGATAAATTAGTAGACTATATCCAAATGGCCAAACTGACAAATAGCAGCAGAGGTGGAAATAATGAAGAATTTGTTGAAAAATGGCGGTTGGCAATTGGATATCTTGAAAAGAAGACAAAAGTAGATTTGAAGATTGCCATAAAGGGGATTCAGTGAAAGAAGATACGTGGGTAGTTGCGGGTTAGTTATGTGATCCATATGGAGTGGTGTCGGAGGTCACAGGGGTTGGGGTCACGGGTGTGGGGTTAGAGGGACAATAAATGTTAATGTATTATAACTGTACAGTCAACGTTGATTTTTTATATGTTTAATGAGCGCTGACTGTATACCATTCTGCTAACTGGCATACTCTTTTGTATTTCTTTTTTTCCTCTCTTTTTCTCTTTCTTTTTTACTTTTTACTTATTTTGGTTTTCCTTTGGTGTCGGTTTTGTTTTCTGTATGCACCACAAACCAATAAAGAAATTTTTTTTTAAAAGGAATTGTGAGAGTTGGAGTCCAAAACACCTGGAGGGCTGAAGTTTGCCCTTGCCTGCTGTAGATGCACCCTATGTTAAACCAAAACATCTGAAATGTAGATATTGCCACAAATGTTTTTATTGGGTATTATGGATAAATATGTAGAAGTTGAGAAAAATATGTGCATGCTCAAAATTGGAAACAGGCTAAAGCAAACTGAATGTAGATGCAGCCAAAGGCCACTATCCGGAGGGGTCATAATGTCCCAGGACCCCAAAAGCACTGACCACAGGGGGTATAGTGTCCGATGGGTTGGTCACCCAGACATCAAAAATGGACTTGTTGGGGGGCATGGCTTGATCCAGATCTAGGAGCGACGTGGAAGAGAGGACCGGACTCAAGGCTGGCCTTGGCATCAGATCCCAATACACTGGACTGGCGAAGGTGGGCATCGGGGTGTAGAAACTGGCACCGGAGGCCCCCGCAAAGGCCAAAAAGGGCATGCCATGGCTCGGCGGGGCCACCACATTGGGGGCCACAGACTTGGTGTAAGATGTAGGGAGCTGCTCCAAATGCAGGGTGGAGGGAACTGGGTCCGCGCCGGTCTCGGAAGAATCAGAATCAGAGCTACTGCTCGCAGGGTCCCGGGTTTGCTTTGGGAAGCCCCGCTTTGGCCTCGCTCTCCCGGCTGGCCCCAAGTTTGAGAAGGCTGAGGGGCCCTTCCAAGGTGGAAGGGGCCCACTGGTGTTGGCCTGGAAGATGGGCACTGGCTCCCACGTGGCCCGGCCCACCTCCCGGACATCGCTGAGCAAGTTCTCCATGTCAAAGGGGTTTTCCTGGGTGGCTGCCAGGTTGTGCAAAGGAGCCTGGGAGGGGTGGATGCTAAAGGGAATCCCATTGAACACATACGGGGAGAGGTCTGCAGGGAAGACCCGGTCCTCCTGGCGGGAGATGGGGGTGTTCTGCAGGCGGAGGGCTTCCGGGGGGATGCGTTGGATGTCTACCGTCCAGAAGTTCCCCTTGGCTTGTGGCTTGGAGGGGTCCTTCAGCACCTGCAGAGAGAGCGGGAGGGTCAGGTAGGATGCAGGATCCAGTTGGGAAGGATGGACACCTGTAGGGAGGGCTTGGGTTGTGCATTCCTGCATGGAATGCACAACCTATGGGAGTCTATGATGATGATGATGACGACGACGACTACTACTACAACTACTACTACTATTACATCTGCTTGGATTATGGATTCCTTCATGGAATGCACAACCTTTGGGAGTCTATGATGATGATGATGACGATGACAACGACTACTACTACTATTACATATGCTTGGGTTATGGATTCCTGCATGGAATGCACAACCTATGGGAGTCTATGATGATGATGACGACGACGACGCTACTACTACATCTGCTTGGGTTATGGATACCTGCTTGGAATGCACAACCTTTGAGAGTCTATGATGATGGTGATGACGACAACGACTACTACTACTATTACATCTGCTTGGGTTATGGATTCCTGCATGGAATGCACAACCTTTGGGAGTCTATGATGATGAGGATGACTACGAGTACTACTATTACATCTGCTTGGGTTATGGATTCCTGCATGGAATGCACAACCTATGGGAGTCTATGATGATGATGATGACGACAACGACTACTACTACTATTACATCTGCTTGGGTTATGGATTCCTGCATGGAATGCACAACCTTTGGGAGTCTATGATGATGAGGATGGGGACGACTACGACTACTACTATTACATCTGCTTGGGTTATGGATTCCTGCATGGAATGCACAACCTATGGGAGTCTATGATGATGATGATTGATGATGATGATGATGACGACAATGACTACTACTACTATTACATCTGCTTGGGTTATGGATTCCTGCATGGAATGCAGAACCTATGGGAGTCTATGATGATGATGAGGATGACTACGAGTACTACTACTATTACATCTGCTTGGGTTATGGATTCCTGCATGGAATGCACAACCTTTGGGAGTCTATGATGATGAGGATGAGGACGACTACGAGTACTACTATTACATCTGCTTGGGTTATGGATTCCTGCATGGAATGCAGAACCTATGGGAGTCTATGATGATGATGATGACGACAACGACTACTACTACTATTACATCTGCTTGGGTTATGGATTCCTGCATGGAATGCACAACCTTTGGGAGTCTATGATGATGAGGATGACTACGAGTACTACTATTACATCTGCTTGGGTTATGGATTCCTGCATGGAATGCACAACCTATGGGAGTCTATGATGATGATGATGACGACAACGACTACTACTACTATTACATCTGCTTGGGTTATGGATTCCTGCATGGAATGCACAACCTTTGGGAGTCTATGATGATGAGGATGACTACGAGTACTACTATTACATCTGCTTGGGTTATGGATTCCTGCATGGAATGCACAACCTATGGGAGTCTATGATGATGATGATGACGACAACGACTACTACTACTATTACATCTGCTTGGGTTATGGATTCCTGCATGGAATGCACAACCTTTGGGAGTCTATGATGATGAGGATGGGGACGACTACGACTACTACTATTACATCTGCTTGGGTTATGGATTCCTGCATGGAATGCACAACCTATGGGAGTCTATGATGATGAGGATGAGGACGACTACGACTACTACTACTATTACATCTGCTTGGGTTATGGATTCTTGCATGGAATGCACAACCTATGGGAGTCTATGATGATGATGACGACGACAACGACTACTACTACTATTACATCTGCTTGGGTTATGGATTCCTGCATGGAATGCACAACCTATGGGAGTCTATGATGATGATGATGACGACAACGACTACTACTACTATTACATCTGCTTGGGTTATGGATTCCTGCATGGAATGCACAACCTTTGGGAGTCTATGATGATGATGATGATGACGACAACGACTACTACTACTATTACATCTGCTTGGGTTATGGATTCCTGCATGGAATGCACAACCTATGGGAGTCTATGATGATGATGACGACAACGACTACTACTACTATTACATCTGCTTGGGTTATGGATTCCTGCATGGAATGCACAACCTATGGGAGTCTATGATGATGATGATGACGACGACGACTACTACTACTATTACATCTGCTTGGGTTATGGATTCCTGCATGGAATGCACAACCTATGGGAGTCTATGATGATGATGACGACGACAACGACTACTACTACTATTACATCTGCTTGGGTTATGGATTCCTGCATGGAATGCACAACCTATGGGAGTCTATGATGATGATGATGACGACAACGACTACTACTACTATTACATCTGCTTGGGTTATGGATTCCTGCATGGAATGCACAACCTTTGGGAGTCTATGATGATGAGGATGGGGACGACTACGACTACTACTATTACATCTGCTTGGGTTATGGATTCCTGCATGGAATGCACAACCTATGGGAGTCTATGATGATGATGATGACGACGACAATGACTACTACTACTATTACATCTGCTTGGGTTATGGATTCCTGCATGGAATGCAGAACCTATGGGAGTCTATGATGATGATGAGGATGACTACGAGTACTACTACTATTACATCTGCTTGGGTTATGGATTCCTGCATGGAATGCACAACCTTTGGGAGTCTATGATGATGAGGATGAGGACGACTACGAGTACTACTATTACATCTGCTTGGGTTATGGATTCCTGCATGGAATGCAGAACCTATGGGAGTCTATGATGATGATGATGACGACAATGACTACTACTACTATTACATCTGCTTGGGTTATGGATTCCTGCATGGAATGCACAACCTTTGGGAGTCTATGATGATGAGGATGACTACGAGTACTACTATTACATCTGCTTGGGTTATGGATTCCTGCATGGAATGCACAACCTATGGGAGTCTATGATGATGATGATGACGACAACGACTACTACTACTATTACATCTGCTTGGGTTATGGATTCCTGCATGGAATGCACAACCTTTGGGAGTCTATGATGATGAGGATGGGGACGACTACGACTACTACTATTACATCTGCTTGGGTTATGGATTCCTGCATGGAATGCACAACCTATGGGAGTCTATGATGATGATGACGACGACAACGACTACTACTACTATTACATCTGCTTGGGTTATGGATTCCTGCATGGAATGCACAACCTATGGGAGTCTATGATGATGATGATGACGACAACGACTACTACTACTATTACATCTGCTTGGGTTATGGATTCCTGCATGGAATGCACAACCTATGGGAGTCAATGATGATGATGACGACGACAACGACTACTACTACTATTACATCTGCTTGGGTTATGGATTCTTGCATGGAATGCACAACCTATGGGAGTCTATGATGATGATGACGACGACAACGACTACTACTACTATTACATCTGCTTGGGTTATGGATTCCTGCATGGAATGCACAACCTATGGGAGTCTATGATGATGATGATGACGACAACGACTACTACTACTATTACATCTGCTTGGGTTATGGATTCCTGCATGGAATGCACAACCTATGGGAGTCTATGATGATGATGATGACGACAACGACTACTACTACTATTACATCTGCTTGGGTTATGGATTCCTGCATGGAATGCACAACCTTTGGGAGTCTATGATGATGAGGATGAGGACGATGACGATGACAACTACTACTAGTACATCTGCTTGGGTTATGGATTCCTGCATGGAATGCACAACCTATGGGAGTCTATGATGATGATGATGACGACAACGACTACTACTACTATTACATCTGCTTGGGTTATGGATTCCTGCATGGAATGCACAACCTATGGGAGTCTATGATGATGATGACGACGACAACGACTACTACTACTATTACATCTGCTTGGGTTATGGATTCCTGCATGGAATGCACAACCTATGGGAGTCTATGATGATGATGACGACGACGACTACTACTACTATTACATCTGCTTGGGTTATGGATTCCTGCATGGAATGCACAACCTATGGGAGTCTATGATGATGATGATGGTGACGATGACTACTACTACTACTACTACTATTACATCTGCTTGGGTTATGGATTCCTGCATGGAATGCACAACCTTTGGGAGTCTATGATGATGATGATGATGATGATGATGTTGATGATGACGATGACGATGACAACTACTACTAGTACATCTGCTTGGGTTATGGATTCCTGCATGGAATGCGCAACCTTTGGGAGTCTATGATGATGACGACAACGGCTACTACTACTACTATTACATCTGCTTGAGTTATGGATTCCTGCATGGTGGGTTGAGCTACATGGTCTCTGGGTTACTAGTATTATTATTATCCTGTTACCCTATTATGTGGGTCTGCAAAATCCATTTGGGACTGGATGGCCATCTGTCAGGAGTGCTTGGGTTGTGGATTCCTGCATGGTGGATTGGGGTTGGACTAGATGGTCTTTGGGGGTCTATTATTATTATTATTATTATTATTATTATTATTATTATTATCCTGTTACCCTATTTTGAGGGTCTGCAAAATCCATGTGGGACTGGATTGCCATCTGTCAGGAGTGCTTGGGTTGTGGATTCCTGTATGGTGGAAAGGGGTTCTCCTTCTTTGGGGGCTTTTAAACAGAGGCTGGATGGCCATATGTTGGGGGTGCTTTGAAGGTGATTTTCCTGCTTCTTGGCAAGGGGTTGGACTGGATGGCCCATGAGGTCTCTTCCAACTCTAGAATTCTATGATTCTATGGTTAGACTAGATGGCCTTTGGGGTATGTTCTTCTTCTCCTCCTCATCATCATCATCATCATCATCATCTTGTTTTCTTTTTTTCAAATGAGTCTTACAACAGTAAATACAATTTGAGGGTTCTATGAACAGTTGAGATGGAATGGCTGATGGTGGAGCCTCCATCTTTGGAGGCCTTTAAACAGGATGGCCCATCGGCCAGGAGATATACCCCACTGGGTGTGGTCCAAGCTTGGTGGCTGACATACATTACCAGCTGTACATAATATTTCATAGAATCATAGAGTTGGAAGAGACCTCCTGGGCCATCCAGTCCAGCCCCATTCTGCCAAGAAACAGGAATATTGCATTCAAATCACCCCTGACAGATGGCCATCCAGCCCCTGTTTAAAAGCTTCCAAAGAAGGAGCCTCCACCACACTCCGGGGCAGAGAGTTCCACTGCTGAACGGCTCTCACAGTTAGGAAGTTCTTCCTCATGTTCAGATGGAATCTCCTTCTTGTAGTTTGAAGCCATTGTTCCTTGTCCTAATCTTCATGGAAGCAGAAAACAAGCTTGCTCCCTCCTCCCTGTGACTTCCTCTCACATATTTATACATGGCTATCATATCTCCTCTCAGCCTTCTCTTCTTCAGGCTAAACATGCCCAGCTCCTTAAGCCGCTCCTCATAGGGCTTGTTCTCCAGACCCTTGATCATTTAGTCACCCTCCTCTGGACACATTCCAGCTTAGAGTCAATATCTCTCTTGAGTTGTGGTGCCCAGAATTGGACACAACATTCTAGGTGTGGTCTAACCAAAGTGGAATAGAGCATGGGGAGAATGACTTCCCTAGATCTAGACACTATGCTAGATTTAACACCAATAAGGTTTTTCTTCAACACACACACACTTGGTCCTGCTACGACTTACTGCAACAGGCTTGTGCTGGGTTGTCCTGCAAGGTAGGGTTGGACTGGATGGCCTTTGGGGTCTATATCTTTGGGGATCATTAAACAGAGACCAAATGGCCATTGGTTGGGAGGACTTCAATTGTAGATTCCTCCTTGGTGGAATGGGGTTAGTCGTGATGGCCTTTGGGTTGAATTATTATTATTATTATTATTATTATTATTATTATTATTATTATTATTATTATTATACTTTTTTTTCTCCACAAGGAGACTCCAAGAAGCTTGAACTACACAGCCTTCAAACTCTAGGATTATATGACCTTTCATGATAGAATGGATGGCGGTGGAGCCTCCATCTTTGAACGTTTTCAAAGAACAGGCTGGATGTCCACCAGTTGGGAGGCTTTGGATAGCATCTTACTGCATGACAGAAAGGGATTGATCTAGATGACCTTTGGGTTCCCTTCCAACTCTATGAACCTTTCAAGGTGGAATGCATGGCCGCAAAGATATTTTGAACGTTCTAAAAGAACAGGCTGGATGTCCATCAGTTGGGAGGCTTTGGATAGCATCTTACTGCACGACAGAAAGGGATTGGTCTGGATGACCTTTGGGTTCCTTTCCAACTCTATAAACCTTTCAAGGTGGAATGCATGGCAGCAAAGTCTATATTTTTGGGCATTTCTAAACAGAGGCTGGAGGATGTCTGCCTTTGGTGCTAGGGTGGTGTCTCCCTGCCTTGCAGAATGGGGGTGGACTAGATAGCCTCTGAGGGTCCCTTCAGGGTTAGACTGGATATAGAGGGCTGTGAAGGTCCTGGTTGGGGGGGGGGGGCAGGTGTGAACCCATGGGATGCTATAGGGAACCTCCCCTCCCCCTGCCTGATTTCAACCCCAGCCCCCCAAAGCAGCCCCTTCCTCACTTTGCGGAAACAGTCGTTGGAGGAAAGGTTGTGGCGGATGGAGTCCTTCCAGCCCTGGTAGCCGTCCTTGAAGAAGGGGAAGCAGGCACTGATCTCCTTGATGATCTGGAAACAAAGAATTGCATTTTTATTTTATACCTTATTCTATATTATCTATATAAACAAAAATGTCATGTTCGTTTGTGGGATTAACATAACTCAAAACCACTGGATGAATTGACACCAAATTCGGACAGAATATGCCTAACAACCCAATGAGTGACCATGACTCAAAAAATTGATTTTGTCATTTGGGAGTTGTAGTTGCTGGGATTTATAGTTCACCTACAATCAAAGAGCATTCTGAACTCCACCAACGATGGAATTGAACCAAACTTGGCACACAGAACTGCCACGAGCAACAGAAAATACTGGAAGGGTTTGGTGGGCATTGACCTTGAGTTTGGGAGTTGTAGTTCACCTACATCCAGAGAGCACTGTGGACTCAAACAGTAATGGATCTGGACCAAACTTGGCACAATATCAATATGCCCAAATGTGAACACTGGTGGAGTTTGGGGAAAATAGACCTTGATATTTGGAAGTTGTAGTTGCTGAGATTTATAGTTCATCTACAGTCAAAGAGCATTCTGAACCCCACCAACAATAGAATTGGGCCAGACTTCCCACACAGAACCTCCATGACCAATGGAAAATACTATGTTTTCTGATGGTCTTCGGCGACCCCTCTTAAGTATTTAGGTGTTGTTATTGTTTTTTTTTCAAAAATTTGGAATACTTGTATTTGTATATAGAGTCTCACTTATCCAACATAAATGGGTCGGCAGAACGTTTGATAAGTGAAAATGTTGGATAATAAGGAGGGATTAAAGAAAAGCCTATTAAACATCAAATTACCTTATTATTTTACAAATTAAGTACCAAAACATTAAATCATCAGAAAACAAGGGTGTCATTATCTTCTTTTCCTCCTTCCTTCACTCCCTCTTTCCTTCCTTCCCCTCTTTCCTCCTTCCTTCCTTCTCTATCTCTTTCCTTCCTTCCCCCTTTTTCTTTCTCTTCTGCTGTGTCTCTTTTCTTCCTTCTCTCTTTCCTCCTTTCTTTCCCTCCCTCTTTCTCTACATTTTATCCCCTTCCTTCGCTCCCTCTTTCCTTCCTTCTTCCTTTATCTCTTCTGCAGTCTCTCTTTTCTTCCTTCTCTCTTTCCATCTTTCCTTCCCTCCCTCTTTCTCTACATCTTCCCCCCTTCCTTCGCTCCTTCTTTCCTTCCTTCTTCTCTTCTGCTGTCTCTCTTTTCTTCCTTCTTTCTCTAACTTTCCTTCCTCCCCCTTTTTCTTTCCCTCCCTCTTTCTCTCCTTTCTTCCTTTTCTACCTCATTCCTTCCTTCCTTCTTTCTTTCCCTCCCCTCTTTCTCTCCTGTCAGGGGTGATTTGAATGCAATATTCCTGCTTCTTGGCAGAATGGGGTTGGACTGGATGGCCCATGAGGTCTTGTCCAACTCTTTGATTCTATGATTATATGACCTACTGTGTGAAGCTCCTGTGTAACTTTGGGTGGCAAGTGGGCATAACTTTGAGAGGAGAGTCTGTGAGAACGAAACTGTTTCTGCATGAGAAAGAAGCCCAGCGTGGAAGCGGTATGGTTTAGAAGGGGCGGGCTTGAGGTACCTGAGGAGGTATTAGGGAGGGGGGATGGGTTTAGAAGGGGCGTGGCTTGGGGGTAAGGTGAGGAGGGAGGAGGGGAGGGGGGATGGGTTTAGAAGGGGGCGTGGCTTGGGGGTAAGGTGAGGAGGGGGGATGGGTTTAGAAGGGGGCGTGGCTTGGAGGTAACGTGAGGAGGGAGGAGGGGAGGGGGGATGGGTTTAGAAGGGGGCGCGGCTTGGAGGTAACGTGAGGAGGGTAGAGGGAGGGGGGATGGGTTTAGAAGGGGGCGTGGCTTGGAGGTAACGTGAGGAGGGAGGAGGGGAGGGGGGATGGGTTTAGAAGGGGCGTGGCTTGGGGGTAAGGTGAGGAGGGGAGGGGGGATGGGTTTAGAAGGGGGCGTGACTTGGAGGTAACGTGAGGAGGGTAGAGGGAGGGGGGGTGCGCGTGTGTGTGCGCGCGGGGGGGAGAGGGGGCGCACAGCGCGCGTGTGTGTGCCGCGCCAGGGGAGTGAGGGGGCACGCGGGCGCGTGTGCTGCGCCGGAGGGGGGAGAGGGGGGCGCGTGCGCCGGGGGGTGTGAGGGGGCACGCGCGCATGTGTGCCGCGCCGGGGGGGTGAGGGGGCGCGTGCGCGCGTGTGTGTGCATGTGTGTGTGTGCCGCGCCGGAGGGGGGAGAGGGGGCGCGTGCGCGCGCGTGTGTGCCGCGCCGGGGGGGTTGGGGGTGCGCGCGCGTGTGTGCCGCGCCGGGTGGGAGAGGGGGCACGCGTGTGTGTGTGTGTGCCGCGCCGGGGGGGGAGGGGCCGTGCGCGCGCGCGTGTGTGTGCCGCGCCGGGGGGGAGGGTGAGGGGCCATGTGTGTCCGCGCCAGGGAGTTTGCGCCAGTGCGCATGCTCAGTTGCTTTGTCGTTTATTGTGGTTGTTGTTGTGTGTTTTTGATTTCTGAGTGGATTAGTTTGTACCTTGTTGGTTGCCCTTGGGGCATGGGAAGTTTGGTGGCGTTTCGTTGGGGGGTTTTTGAGTTTTGTTTCGCCATACGACAGTAAATCTATATATATAAATTTGTTAGGGGCATCCAACGGAGACAAAACTCAAAAACCCCCAACGAAACTTAACCAAAATTCCCATGCCCATAACACAACCCACAAGGTACAAACATATCTACTCAAAATGAAAAACAACACAACAACACACTCACAAAACGGCAAAACAACAAAACTCAAAAAACCCCAACGAAACTTAACCAAAATTCCCATGCCCATAACACAACCCACAAGGTACAAACATATCTACTCAAAATGAAAAACAACACAACAACACACTCACAAAACGGCAAAACAACTGAGCATGCGCATTGGCGCCCAGCCGCAAGTTCCCTGGCGCACGCACATGGCCTTCCGGCCAATGTTCCCTCTGCGGAAGCCATGTCCACTCCAAGCCCTGCCGCGCCGCTTTCCACACACGCACACACCCTGCCGCACTCACACACACAACCCCACGCTCCATCACTCCCCTCGCCACCGCACACGCAACCCTACGCTCCATCACTTCCCCGCCGCCACCCACCCGCAACCCCACGCTCCATCACTCCCCCCGCCACCGCACACACACACACCCCACGCTCCATCACTCCCCCCCCGCCGCACACACACAGAAACCCCCCACCCCCCCCCCGCCGCACACACACACACACAACCCCACGCTCCATCCTCCCCCGCCGCCGCACACACACACGCAACCCCACGCTCCAACACTCCCCCTGCCGCCGCACACACACACGCAACCCCACTCCCCCCGCCGCCACACACACACGCAACCCCACGCTCCATCACTCCCCCCGCCGCCGCACACACACACACAACCCCACGCTCCATCACTCCCCCGCCCCAATCTTACCTCCTTTTACTTCACGCCACCTCCAAACCCCACCCGCCCCTTCCCGCCCTGTCAAAATCCAGGAAAGACAGGAAGGAAGGAAAGGAAGAAAGAGAAAGGGAAGTAAAGAAAAGGGGAAGGAAGGAAAAGTTAGAGAAAGAAGGAAGAAGAAAAGGGAAAGAAAAGGAAAAGGAGAAGAGAAGGAAAGAGAGAGAAAGAAGAGAAGAAAAAGGGGAAGGAAGGAAAGAGTTAGAGAAGGAAGAAAGAGAGAAAGAAGGAGGAAAGAAAAAGAGAAGGAAGAAGAAGGAAGAAGGAAAGAAAAGGAAGAAGGAAGGACAGAGGGAGCGAAGGAAGGAAAGAGATAAAGAGAAGGAAGAAAGGAGAGAAAAAGGGAGAAGGAAGGAAAGTTAAGGAAGGAAGGAAGGAGAGAAGGAAAGAAAAAAGGGAAAGAAGGAAAGAAAGAGTGAAGGAAGCGGGGATATGTAGATAAAGAGGGAGGGAAAGTAAGAAGGAAAGGGAGAAGGAAGCATGGAAGCAAAGAGAGAAGGAAGGAAAGAGATAGAGAAGGAAGGAAAGAGATAGAGAAGGAAGAGGAGAAGGAAAGATGGGAGGGAAGGAAGGAAGGAAGGAAGGAAGGAGGGAAAGAAGGAGAGAAAGAGGGAAGGTTGGCCACAGCAACACGTGGCGGGTAAAGGTTGTTATTTCTATTATTATTATTATGCTATTGTTCCTATGAGACCCTTTTAGGGGGAATGGGAGAGGTGTCAGGTCCCAGAGGCAATGCATTGCATTATTGTTATTGTTATGATGGTGGTGAAATAAAAGGAAATAAAAAGTGAAAGAAGGAAGCAAACAGGGAGGGAAGAAAGGCAAAGGAAGAAAGGGGGAGGGAATGAAGGAAAGAGAGAAGGATGAAACCAAGTAGTGAAAGAAGGAAAGAAAGAAAGAGGTAGAGAAGGAAGAAAGGAGAGAAAGGGGGAGGAAAAGGGGGAAGGAATAGGTAGGACCTCTCTTTCATAATAGTCCAGATATCTACCTCAACTTTGATAAGTTTTACTATAGGCCACAGCAACGCGTGGCAGGGCACAGCTAGTGGCTTTATAAATTAAGCACCAAAACACCATGTTTCACAACAAATCAACCGAAAAAGCAGTTCAATACATGGTAACGTTATGTAGTAATTACTGCATTACTAGAGGTCAGGGCACAAGGGAGCCATGAGTTCAAATGGCAGGGAAAGAGATCTGACTGAAAAGATTTAGAAGAACTTCCTGAGGAGTGGTATAGGTTGCCTGGGAGTGTGATGGAGTCTCCTTCTCTGGAGGCTTTCCCGCAGAGACTGTCTATCGGGTGTGCTTTGATTGTGCCTTCCTGTATGACAGGGGGTTGGACTAGATGGCACTTGGGGGTCTCTTCTAGCTCAAGGATTCTATATCAGGAGTAGGCAATATGGGGTCTCATCTGCACTGCAAAATGAATGCAGTTTGGCATCAGTTCAACTGCCAAGGCTCAATGAGAAGAAATCCTGGGAGCTGTAGTTTTCATAGAATCACAGAATCCAAGAGTTGGAAGAGACCTCATGGGCCATCCAGTCCAACACTATTCTACCAAGAAGCAGGAATATTGCATTCAAAGCACCCCTAGAATCATAGAATCATAGAATCAAAGAGTTGGAAGAGACCTCATGGGCCATCCAGTCCAACCCCCTGCCAAGAAGCAGGAATATTGCATTCAAATCACCCCTGACAGATGGCCATCCAGCCTCTGCTTAAAAGCTTCCAAAGAAGGAGCCTCCACCACACTCCGGGGCAGAGAGTTCCACTGCTGAACGGCTCTCACAGTCAGGAAGTTCTTCCTCGTGTTCAGATGGAATCTTCTCTCTTGTAGTTTGAAGCCACTGTTCCGCATCCTAATCTCCAGGGAAGCAGAAAACAAGCTTGCTCCCTCCTCCCTGTGGCTTCCTCTCACATATTTATACATGGCTATCATATCTCCTCTCATCCTTCTCTTCTTCAGGCTAAACATGCCCAGCTCCTTAAGCCACTCCTCATAGGGCTTGTTCTCCAGACCCTTCATCATTTTAGTCGCCCTCCCCTGGTCACATTCCAGCTTAGAGTCAATATCTCTCTTGAATTGTGGTGCCCAGAATTGGACACAATATTCCAGGTGTGGTCTAACCAAAGCGGAATAGAGCATGGGGAGCATGACTTCCCTAGATCTAGACACTAGGCTCCTCTTGATGCAGGCCAAAACCCCATTGAACATAGCATAAAGTCTCAAGCAAACAATTAATGATTAATTGTTTATTTTTTCTCTTGGCAGAATGGGGTTGGACTAGATGGCCTTTGAGGACCCCCCTTCCAACCCAGTGATATTAAGCAGATGCCAAAGGGACCTTGTGGGCCATTGAATGACAAAAGATAAGGCTTGGCTGTTATTTACAAATGCAAATTTGGCTGATAACCCTCCGCATGGGGTGACTCCTGGGTCAGGCTTCCCTTGCCTATTCATGACATGCTGGGAACCAGTTGACTGACTGGCCCAATAGCCTGCAAAACCAGTCTGAAGTGTGGAAATCTGGATGTGAATTCCAAAGAAAGTATAAGCCTTTCTCTTTTTTCTTAAAGTTTACTTTCCTTGGGAAAGGTCATTCCTAACACACACACACACACACACACAGGGCCAGCTAACACCTCCCAACAAAGGATTCCCCCAGGCAGGAAGCAGCCAGGTTTTGAAGCTGCAAGGCTATTCAATGCCAATCAAGGTGGCCAATTGCAGCAATCACACTTGCCTCAAGCAGACTGGTATTTTAATAAGGAACTTCTTATTTTCTGGCTTGTTGTGAGTTTCCTGGCCTGTCTGGCCAGGTTCCAGAAGCATTCTCTCCTGACGTTTCACCAACATCTCTGGCAGCCATCCTCAGAGGTTGTGAGGTCTGTAGGAAACTAGGCAAGTGGGGGTTATATATCTGTGGAATGAAGCCCAGGTTGGGAGAAATAACTCTTGCCTGCTTGAGGCAAGTGCTGCAAATGGCCAACCTCATTAGCACTGAATGGCCTTGCAGCTTCAAAGCCTGGCAACTAGAATCATAGAGCTGGAAGAGACCTCGTGGGCCATCCAGTCCAACCCCCTGCCAAAAAGCAGGAAAACCACAACTGGGCATACAGGAAACAATCAGGGCCAGCTAACACCTCCCAACAAAGGATTCCCCCAGGCAGGAAGCAGCCAGGTTTTGAAGCTGCAAGGCTATTCAATCCCAATCAAGGTGGCTAATTGCAACATTCACACTTGCCTCAAGCAGACAAGAGTTTTCTTTCTCCCACCCTGGACATTATTCCCCATTGTCCTAGTTTCCAACAGACCTCACAACCTCTGAGGATGCCTGCCATAGATGTAGGTGAAACGTCAGGAAAGAATGCTTCTGGAACATGTCCAATCAGCCCAGAAAACACACAGCAACCCAGTAACTGTATCTATGCCAGGAATTCTCTTATTTTCTCCATTTCCTGACCCCCATCTGCAAATGTCAGGACTATTGCACTTGACTATTCGAGGTTCCATCATCCACAGTAAGCAGCAAAAAAGTAACTTCCCAAAGGCTCTGCATTTTCCCACATTTCTTGCAAATGACTTGAGTTGCACATGGCAAGGACCTGGACTATTGCACAGGACTACTACAGCACCCATCATCCCATCAACATGGGCACAAACAATGATAACACTACGTAACAAGATTTCAAAAATGGTCTGTTCCTGGTCTTAAAGTGCTATTTCCTGTTTAATTGTGTGGTACTCACTCTGAAAGTAGTTGTTCTACACGAGAAACTTCATTTTTGTGGCTGCCACAATGTTGAATTGGTTGAGACTCGTTGAACAACTAGAGCAAAATGTCCTACTTAAAATGTGCCCCACTTAAACTGCAATGGAATCCTGGGATTTATAGTTTCATAGAATCATAGAATCAAAGAGTTGGAAGAGACCTCCTGGGCCATCCAGTCCAACCCCATTCTGCCAAGAAGCAGGAATATTGCATTCAAATCACCCCTGACAGATGGCCATCCAGCCTCTGTTTAAAAGCTTCCGAAGAAGGAGCCTCCACCACACTCCGGGGCAGAGAGTTCCACTGCTGAACGGCTCTCACAGTCAAGAAGTTCTTCCTCGTGTTCAGATGGAATCTCCTCTCTTGTAGTTTCCCAAGGTCTTGACGTTTGCTGAATGGCAACTCCTAGGATTACATAGCTTTGAACCAGGGCTGCTGAAGTGGTGCCAAACTGCATCAGTCCTACAAAGTAGATGCAACTCCTAGCAACTATGTACTATGACAAAAAAGAGGGAGAAGGGATGATGGTTTCTGTGATGCAGAATAGTAATTCCCTCTTTTTTTGTACTTTTTTGCACCTCTGCCAAAGCAATTGGCACCCTGCTGGTCACAGTGGCCCAGCTGGCCAGCCTGACCCCTTGACCTGGCCAGAGGTATTTGCACTACATACAAGAGGCTGACCAGATTGCAGATTGGAGGAAGATAACACCCGCTTGCTAGAGCTCTTATCACTCACGCTGGGTGTTTGGCTCTTGAACTCGGAACCCTGGAGCGCCACGTTTTGACCATTTGCGCATCTCCATGCATTTCTGAATTAGAGCCTGGGATTCCTTGGTTGTTCTTTTGATCTAGGACAGTGTTTCTTAACCTGGGGGTCGGAACCCCTGGGGGTGTCGTGAGGAGTGCCAGAGGGGTCGCCAAACAGTATTTTTGTTGGTCATGGGGTTCTGTGTGGGAAGTTTGGCCCAATTCTATCACTGGTGGAGTTCAGAATGCTCTTTGATTATAGGTGAACTATAAATCCCAGCCGCTACAACTCCCAAATGTCAAGGTCTATCCTCCCCAAACCGTACCAGTGTCCACATTTAGGCATATTGAGTATTCATGCCAAATTTGGTCCAGATACATCAGTGCTCTCTGGATGTAGGTAAACTACAACTCCAAAACCCAAGGTCAATGCCCACCAAACCCTTCTAGTATTTTCTGTTGGTCATGGGAACTCTGTGACCCAAGTTTGGTTCAATTCCATCATTGGTGGAGTTCAGAATGCTCTTTGATATTGTAGGTGAACTATAAATCCCCGCAACTACAACTCCCAAATGACAAAATCAATCCTCCCCTCATCCCCACCGGTATCCAGATTTGGGCGTATCGAGTATTCGTGCCAAATGAAGGAAAATACATCCTGCATACATCAGATATTTACAAGATAATTCATAACAGGAGCAAAATTATAGTTGTGAAGTAGCAATGGAAATAATGTTATGGTTGGGGGTCACCACAACACAAGGAACTGTATTAAGGGGTC
Organism: Anolis sagrei ordinatus; assembly: GCF_025583915.1. Classification (NCBI taxonomy): domain Eukaryota; kingdom Metazoa; phylum Chordata; class Lepidosauria; order Squamata; family Anolidae; genus Anolis; species Anolis sagrei. Next base: position 249,883,568 of record NW_026847438.1, read on the forward strand.
ACGGCATTAGGAAGGTTGAGAACCCCTGATCTAGGAGAAGGGTTTCCTTTTTGATTGGTGCTCCCAGTATCCCCAGCCAGGCTTGTGATGGTTTCACCTGCCTCTTTGGTGGGGTTTGAGTATGGAGACCAGGGTTCAAATCTCCACTTGACCATAGAAGTCGTATTGTTTTGACCCCAGAAAACTCCATTATAGGATAATCATCATACTCTTTATTGTTGTTCATTCGTTCAGTCGCTTCTGACTCTTCATGACCTCCTGGACCATCCCAGGCCAGAGCTCCCTGTCGGCCGTGGCCACCCCCAGCTCCTTCAAGGTCAATCCAGTCAGTTCAAGGATGCCATACATCCATCTTGCCCTTGGTCGGCCCCTCTTCCTTTTCCCTTCCCTTTCCCCCAGCATCCTTCTCTTCTCCAAGCTTTCCTGTCTCCTCATGATGTGGCCAAAGGACTCCATCTTTGCCTCTCAAATCCTTCCCTCAATTGAGTAGTCGGGCATTATTTCCTGGAGGATGGTCTGGTTGGATCTTCTCGTGGTCCAAGGCACTACCACAATTTTCCTCCAGCACCAGAGTTCAAAAGCGTCTGGAAGAAACAAAAGACCACCAGCATTGAAGCGATGCTCCTCTGCCATTAACTCAACTGAATCAGCCACGTTGTCCAGAAGCAGAGTGTGTTTGAGGACCGTCCCTGTAGGGATACCCTGTAGGGTATCTGTAGGGATACCAAAGTGCTTGTTTATGATGCTACTGTCCTCCCAATCCTGCTCTACGCCTGAGAAACGTGGACTGTCTACAGACATCATACGCAACTCCTGGAACGATTCCATCAGCATTGCCTCCGGAAAATCCTGCAAATCTCTTGGGAAGACAGGCGGACAAACATCAGTGTGCTGGAAGAAGCAAAGACCACCAGCATTGAAGCAATGATCCTCTGCCATCAACGCCACTGGACTGGCCACATTGTCCAGATGCCCAACCACCATCTCCCAAAGCTTTTACTCTACTCCGAACTCAAGAACGGAAAACAGAATGTTGGACGACAGGAAAAGAGATTTAAAGATGGGCTCAAAGCCAACTCTGGCATTGACACTGAGAACTGGGAAGCCCTGGCCCTTGAGTGCTCCAGCTGGAGGTCAGCTGTGACCAGCAGTGCTGTAGAATTTGAAGAGGCACGAATGGAGGGTGAAAGGGAGAAAAATGCCAAGAGGAAGGTGCATCAAGCCAACCCTGACCGAGACCGCCTTCCACCCGGAAACCAATGCCCTCACTGCAGGAGAACATGCAGGTCAAAAATAGGACTCCACAGTCACCTATGAACCCACTGCCAGGACACCGATCTTGGAAGACAATCATATCCGGACAATGAGGGATCACCTAAGTAAGTATCTTACATTGCTCAGCCTTCCTTCTGGTCCAGCTCTCACATCCATAGGTGACTATGGGGAATACCATTGCTTTGACTATGTGGATCTTCGTTGCCAGTGTGATGTCTCTACTCTTCACTATTTTATCAAGATGGGTCCTTGCTCTCCTTGCAAGAAGGAAACACCTTTTGATTTCCTGGCTGCACTCTGTGACTGCACTCATCTTTGCACCTAGAAATACAAAGTCTGTCACTGCCTCCATGTTTCCTCCCTCTATTTCCCAGTTCTCAACCAGTCTGGTTGCCATCATCTGATGTTGAGCTGCAACCCAGCATTTGCGCTTTCTTCTTTCAACTTGGTTAGAAGGCTCCTCAGCTCCTCCTCGCTTTCAGCCATCAAAGTAGTGTCATCTGCATATCTAAGGTTGATAATGTTTCTTCCAGCAATTTTAACCCTAGTCTTCCATTTGTCAAGCCCACACGTTGCATGATGTGTTCTGCATACATGTGAATAGGTTGGGGGAGAGGATACAGCCCTGTCGTACACCTTTCCCAATCTTGAACCAGTCGGTTGTTCTGTGGTCTGTTCTTACTGGTTAAATGGACGAACCCAGAGGGTGATTCTCCCCAATGCTTCCTCTTCATCTTGGAAAGTGACGAGCGGAGTGCCACAAGTAGGGTTCCGTCCTGGGCCTGGTCCTGTTCAACATCTTTATTAATGACTTAGATGAAGGGCTCGAAGGCAGGATCATCAAGTTTGCAGATGGGACCAAATTGTGAAGGATAGTCAATACGCCAGAGGACAGGAGCAGGATTCAAAATGATCTTGACAGATTAGAGAGATGATTGACCACAACTAACACAATAAATTTCAACAGGGACATATGCAAGATGCTCCACTTAAGCAGAAAAAACGAAATGCAAAGAGACAGAATGGGGGACGATGAGGCCTGGCTTGAGAGCAGGACGTGGGAAAAAGATCTTGGAGTCCTTGTGGACAGCAAGTTAAACACGAGCCAACAATGTGATGTGGCGGCAAAAAAAGCCAATGGGATATTGGCCTGCATCAATAGGAGCCTAGTGTCTAGGTCCAGGGAAGTCATGCTCCCCATGCTCTATTCCGTTTTGGTTAGACCACACCTGGAATATTGTGTCCAATTCTGGGCACCACAATCAAAGAGAGATATTGACTCTAAGCTGGAATGTGTCCAGAGGAGGGCGACTAAAATGATCAAGGGTCTGGAGAACAAGCCCTATGAGGAGCGGCTTTAGGAGCTGAGCATGATTAGCCTGAAGAGGAGAAGGCTGAGAGGTGATGTGATAGCCATGTATAAATATGTGAGAGGACGCCACAGGGAGGAGGGAGCAAGCTCGTTTCCTGCTTCCCTGGAGACTAGGATGCGAAACAATGGCTTCAAACTACAAGAGAGGAGATTCCATCTGAACATGAGGAAGAACTTTTTGACTGTGAGAGCTGTTTAGCAGTGGAACTCTCTGCCGTGGAGTGTGGTGGAGGCTCCTTCTTTGGAAGCTTTTAAACAGAGGCTGGATGGCCATCTGTCAGGGGTGATTTGAATGCAATATTCCTGCTTCTTGGCAGAATGGCAGGGGGTTGGACTGGATGGCCCATGAGGTCTCTTCCAACTCTAGGATTCTATGATTCTATGTTGCTACTTGGTCCTTATACAGATTCCTAATACTCTGAAATGACCCAAAGACACACAATGACTATGAAACAATGGGTTGTTGTAGGTTTTTCCGGGCTATATGGCCATGTTCTGGAGGCAATTTTTCTCCTGACGTTTTGCCTGCATCTATGGCAAGTATCCTCAGAGGTAATGAGGATGCTTGCTATAGATGCAGGCGAAATGTCAGGAGAAAATTTGCCTCCAGAACATGGCCATATAGCCCGGAAAAACCTACAACAACCCATGGATTCCGGCCATGAAAGCCTTCGACAATACTATGAAACAATGATAACACTATGTAGAATGATTTTTGTTCCTGGGTTGTGTCATGGGAAAACATGGGGAAGATTAATTAGACTGGGAAAACTTTGTCTTTGCAGGAGGGACATCAAATCTCAACCAGAGTCTCAACCAATTCAACATTGTGGCAGCCACAAAAACAAAGTGTCTGGAGTGTATCAACTCCTTTCAAAGTAAGGACTACACAGTTAAAGAGGAACAGAACATTTTTCAAATGTTGTTACATAGTGTTGTTGTTATCCTGTTTGTTTACCTGTCACATAGTGTAATGCAAAGTGGAATGGACAGCAATAGGAAAAGAGGAAGATAGTAATACAGCCAGAGTGATTCAATCAAGGAAGACAGGACAATGTTCAAGTTTGCAGGACCTCAGCAGAGCTGTTGATCTCTCTCTCTTGGTCATTACAGGATTTCTGCAAAGTTAAGATAATTTTATGGCTCCAAATAAGAACCCTTCCATGACAGTTTGGCATTAATTACATAGGGAGAAAGGCTGAATCTCCAGTGTACCTTCCTTTTTCACTGAAGTTTACCACAGGTAAAGGTAAAAGTTTTCCTCTAACATTAAGCCCAGTTGTGTCTGATTCTGGGTGTTGGTTACTTGATGGTTTCTGACTTACTTACTTACTTACTTAGGCGATCCCTCATTGGCCGAGTAGGATAGTCTTCCAGGATCAAAATTCTTGTGAGTCAGTAGGTGGCTGTGGAGCCCTATTCTTGATCTGCATCTTCTCCCGCAGTTAGGGCATTGGTTTCTAGGTGGAAGGCGGTCTCGGTCTGGGTTGGCTTGATGCGCCTTCCTCTTGGCACGTTTCTCTCTTTCTCCCTCCATTCATGCCTCTTCAAGTTCTGCAGCACTGCTGGTCACAGCTGACCTCCAGATGGAGCACTCAAGGGCCAGGGCTTCCCAGTTCTCAGTGTCAATGCCAGAGTTTTTAAGGTTGGCTTTGAGCCCATCTTTCAATCTCTTTTCCTGTCCACCAACATTCTGTTTCCCATTCTTGAGTTAGGAATAGAGCAACTGCTTTGGGAGATGGTGGTTGGGCATCCAGACAACGTGGCCGGTCCAGTTGATGGTGGAGAGCATCGCTTCAATGCTGGTGGTCTTTGCTTCTTCTTCCAGCATGCTGATGTTTGTCCAGTGTCTTCCCAAGAGATTTGCAGGATTTTCCAGAGGCACCGCTGATGGAATTGTTCACCTGAAGACAGTCCACATTTCACAGGCATATAGCAGGATTGGGAGGACGATAGCTTTATAAACAAGCATCTTGGTCTCCCTACGGATGTCCTGGTCCTCAAACACTCTCTGCTTCATTCGGAAAAATGCTGCACTCACAGAGCTCAGGCGGTGTTGTATTTCGGTATCGATGTTGACTTTGGTGGAGAAGTGGGTGCCAAGGTAGTGGAAATGGTCAACATTTTCTAACGTTACACCATTAAGCTGTATCTCTGGCATTGGAGAGGGGTTGGCTGGTGACTGCTAGAAGAGCACTTTGGTTTTCTCGATGTTTCTCGGTTTTCTCGATGTTCAATGACAGGCCGAGCTTCTCGTATGCTTCTGCGAAGGGGTTGAGAGTGTCTTGTAGATCTTCTTCTGAATGCTGGGTGTTGGTTACTTGATGGTTTCTGACAATCCGGCAGACATAACATTACTTTCAGTGAGTCTCTGGCGTGTTAGCCCAGAAATAATCCCAAATAAAGCTGACTCTTTTAGGGCGAAGAACCCATTGTCTCTGTAGGTAATCGGATGCCATTCTCCAAATCTGCCCTCTTGTTACCCAAATGTCTTTGTATTCATTCTGCTCTGCGGGAGCCACACAGAATTAAGTCCATGGGTTTATCCAACTCTCACTTCAAGTATTAGATTACACTATGTAACACCATTTTTGTTCCTGGGTTATAAATGCCATTTCCTAATTGGTTCCATCATAAAAACACAGGAAAAGTTTATTAAACTGCAGAAGCTTTGTCCATGCAGGAAGGACATCTTGCAACACATTTTGCTCTAATTTTTCAATGAATATCTCATTGAGTCTCAACCAATTCATCACAGTTTGTGCCATCAAAACAAAGTTTCTGGAGCATCGCAACTACTTTCAAAGTAAGGACTGCACAATGAAACAGGAACAAACTCTTTCAAACCAGGAACAGAACATTATTTTGAATTTTGTTACAGAAGCCTGTCTCCTCCAACCTCTCCTCTCCCGACTCACCCTTCATAATGTTCTGACTGCATACCATCATGGACTCAAGAGTTAAAATTGAGGGTTAACTGGTGTGGCCTTTGACTGGTTGTGCCAAAGCGACATTATTTTGATTATGAGGCCTAAATCCATGAGTCAGAAGAATAACCAATCTAGATCCTGTTGGGTAAGTCTTACTCTAGTTATTATTTTGACACCAGATTTAGCTGTCTGGACGGAAAATCCAACACTTAGAGAAATTCATCCACAGGAGTAGAGATGTTGGCTGATTGGTGTCAACTGAGATCCAATCAATCAACTGTTGAATTGTGAGTCTACATATAGGTAAATCCACTTGGTTTGATGACTCTATTCCAGCTGGAATTACACGGGGTGGGGTGGGGGTGGAATCCTATTGGATAACACTGAGTAAACCTGATCTCTGAGCAGACCCATTCCGTTGGTTACCATTTTGAACCAATTGTTAAGCCCTTTAGGAAGAGCCAACCATTGAGTAGACTCACTGAGATGGCCACCATGGGATAGACCTAGACATTGATTAGACCCATTGAGTTGATTTCCATTGAAAAAAATCAACCACTGAGTAGATCTATTGAGCTGGCTACCATTGAATATACCCAACCGTTGAGCAGACCCATTAAAAAGACCCAACCATTGAGAAAACTAATTCCGTCGACCACCATTGAGTAGGCACAACAATTGAGTAGATCCGATGAATTTACTACCGTTGAGTAGACCCAACCATTGAGCCAATTCATTTTGCTGACTACCATTAAATAGATACAATTGAGTAGACCCATTTTGACCCAACCATTGAGTAGATACATTGAGGTAACCCAGCCATTGAGTTGACTACTACTGAATAGATACAACTGAGTAGACTCATTGGGTTGACTACCATTGAGTATATGCAATAATTGAGTAGACCCACTGAACTGATGATCATTGAGCACACCCAAACATTGAATCAACCCATTGAGTTGTCTACCATTGAATAGGTACAGCAATTGAGTAGACCCACTGAGTTGACTATCATTGAGCACACCCAACCATTGAGTAAACCCATGCAGTAGACCAGCATTGACTAGGCACACTTGAGTAGACACATTAAATTGACTATGGTTGAGTAGACTACCACTGAGTAAACTAGCACTGAGTAGACTCAACCACTGAGTTGACCCATTAGTTTAGCTACCACTGGATAGACCCAGCTATTGAGTAGATCCACTGAGTTGACTAACATTGAATAGATACAACTATTGAGTCGACTCACTGAGTTGACTGTCATTGAGTACACATAAACATTGAGTAGACCAACTGAGTTGACTACCATTGAATAGGGGCAGCCATTGAGTCAACCCATTGAGTTGACTACCATTGAGTAGATACAATTGAGTAGACCCATTGAGTTGACCATCATTGATTACACTCAGACATTGAGTTGAACCATTGAATTGACTATCATTCAGTAGACCTATTGAGTAGACTATCACCGAGTATATCCAACCATTACATAGACACATTGTTGGCTACCATTGAGTAGATACAACTCTTGAGTAGACCCATTGAGTTGACTACCATTGAATAGATACAATTGAATTGACCCATTGAGTTGACTACCACTGAATAGATACAATTGAGTAGACCCATTGAGTTGACTACCATTGAATAAATACAATTGAGTAGACCCATTGAGTTGACTACCCTTGAATAGATACAATTGAGTAGACCCATTGAGTTGCTGGGGAAAGTGGAAGGCAAAAGGAAGAGGGGCCGACCAAGGGCAAGATGGATGGATGGCATCCTTGAAGTGACTGGACTGACCTTGAGGGAGCTGGGGGTGGTAACGGCCGACAGGGAGCTCTGGCGTGGGCTGGTCCATGAGGTCACGAAGAGTCGGAGACGACTGAACGAGTGAACAACAAATTGAGTTGACTACCCTTGAATAGATACAATTAAGTCGGCCCATTGAGTTGACTACCATTGAATAAATACAATTGAGTAGACCCCTTGGGTTGACTACCATTGAGTAGATACAACAAATGCGCACACCCATTGAGTTGACTACACCCAACCATTGAGTAGCACTTGCATTTACCTGGAAGTGAACCCAATGTTATTCAATGGGACTACTCTAGAGTAAGATGCAAGAGTTCTCCAACAGAGCAAGCCCGTGGGGCTGTGTTCTCCAACTGCCCCCTCCCCGGGCTTTGGAGCCCCCCAATTCCCCCTGGACCCCCCCCCCCCGCTTGCTACCTGGGAGAGCTTGAGTTTCTGCTCGGGGGAGGCCTGGATGACGAGGGCGATCATGGCCAGGTAGGTGTAGGGGGGCTTGGCGTGGCGCAGGTACTTCTTCTTCTTCCTCTTCTTCCTCCTCCTCCTCCTCCTCATGATCACCCGCTTCCCTTGGCCCACCTTGGCCCCATCTTCCTCCTCGTCTTCCTCCTCCCTCTCTTCCTCTTCTTCTTCTTCCTCCTCTTCTTCTTCCTCTTCCTCCTCCTCTTCAGCATCCTTGCCTTGGGGTTGGGCATTTGGGGGGCCACCTGGAGCAGCCATGGCTAGGCTGCTGGGGGGATTCTGGGGCGCATTTGCAACCCAAGGCAGGAAAGGCTGCGGGGCCCCCTCCCTGGAAATGGGCCCCCAAAGAGGAAGCAGGGACACCTGGTCGCCCAGTTCCATGCTGAGGGGATCCAGGACTGGCCCTCCTGGGAGGGGAGGGGCCCCAGAAAGAAGGGACAGCCCCCTCCTTCCCTCCCTTTGCTGCAGCCCCTCCCCTCTTGTACACAAACTTAGGCTGGGGAGGGGTCCCCAGAGGGCATCCAGCCCAACCCCTCCCAACAGAGGCCATCCACCAAAGGAAACTCCAAATGCAGTTGGAAGGGGCACCCAAAGGCCATCCAGTCCAGCCCTTCCTGCTCTATAAGAAGGCAACACCCAAGCCCTCCCAACAGATGGTCTCTTTAAGACACACCAGAGGAGGAGACTCCATTGGACTATAAGGTTTGTGTATCTGTAGAAAGCCAGTGGCTGGTGGTTTTTGTATCTAGAGGATCTGCAGTAATCATCATAGCTTCTGCTCTCTCCTATTTGTGCCTAGGTCACCATAAACCATATGTATGTATAGGGTCGCCATAAACTTGTTATTGAAGGCACACATAGACATATATGTATATGTGTATGTATAGGGTCAACATAAACTTGTAATTGAATGCACATAAATAGACATACATATGAATTTGTATTTATATAAAAGGTGGCCCTATATGTATATGTGTGTATGTATATATATATATATATATATATATATATATATATATGTAGGGTCACCATAAATGAAGGCACATACACACACACATATATATCGGGCGGTCACCATAAACTTGTAATTGAATGCACATAAGTAGACATCCACATGAATGTCTATGAATGTCTATTTATATGTAAGGTGACCCTATATATATATATATATATATATATATATATATATATATATAGGGTCACCATAAACGAAGGCACACGCACACACACACACATATGTAGGGTGGTCACCAGAAACTTGTAATTGAAGGCCCATACACATCTATAGGGTCATCATAAATGTGTAATTGAAGGCGATATAATTCAAACTTATCTGCCGCCACTCCCCTGGGGCTCGGAGCGGCTTACAAGAACAGGCTAAAATCTAACACAATTTAAAAACAATTTAAAACAATTTAAAAACAGCAATATCAAAGATCAAAGGCCTGTCGAAACATATGTCTTCCATGCCCTGCGGAAAGCTGATAAGTCTTCAGGTGGCAGAGTATTCCAGAGTGATGGTGCCACTGCTGTGAAGGCTCTGCGTCTGGTTGCTGTTAGACGCAAGTTCTTGACACTGGGAATTTCCAATAGATCTTGGTCCTCAGAACGAAGGGATCTCTGGGGTTGGGAGGGGGTGAGGCGGTCCCTCAGATACATCGGCCCAAGACCATGCAAGGCCTTCAAGGTGAGTACCATCCCTTTGAAAGTGATCCAGTGCTCAATTGGTAACCAATGCAGCTGCAGGAATATTGGGGTGATGTGGCATCTCATCGGAATTCCCGCAAGAAGCCGAGCAGCTGCATTTTGTACCAGTTTGAGCTTCCGGATCACCGACAGAGGAAGGCCAATGTAGAGGGCATTACAGTAGTCCAGTCTTGAGATGACCGTGGCCTGGATCACCATAGCCAGGTCGTCCCTGGACAGGGAGGGGGCCAGCCGTCTAGCCTGCCGCAGGTGAAAGAAGGCGGTTCTGCTCACGGCGGAGATCTGGGCCTCCATCCTCAGCAGAGGGTCCAAAAGGACTCCCAGACTCTTTACCAATGATGACGGGCGTAACGCCTCGCCATCCAGGGTGGGTAGATGGATGTCCCCACTGCCCGGTCCACCCAGCCATAGGATCTCCATCTTTGCTGGATTCGCCCTCAACCTGCTGGCACGCAGCCATCCAGTCACGGCCTCAAAGCACTGATGGAAACAATCGGGTACAGAGTCCGGTCAGCCTTCCATCTTCAGCACCAGCTGAGTGTCAGTACTCTAGCCCAAAACCTTGAACCAGCTGAGCAAGTGGTCGCATATAGATGTTAAACAACAGTTTACAAGCTTATGGTGACCCAATGAATTCCCTATGGTTTTCTGAGGTCCCTTCTTCCACACAGTCCTATATCCCAGAATATCTGCTTTGAACTGGGTTCTCTGAGTCCACACTCAGATAATGTGGGATTTCCTGCCTTGATATTCTGGGATATAGGGCTGTGTGGAAGAAGGACCCTGAGGCAAAGTGGAGGAGGTTTAGCAGACCTTTCCTCTGAAATACAAGCCACAACACTTGATATTTTTGACAGTCCTTCTGAGCTTGGAGAAGGTTCCTCTTTTTGGATTGCCACTCCCCAGAATTGGCTGGCTGGGGGATTTTGGGAATGGCAGTCTCCAAATGCCCCTTCTGTTGGGATATGGAGAGTTCAAGCCTACAGCATACGTGGGGAAAGGACCAAGCTTGGATCTTGTGTGTTTCAGGTGCCTTTAAATAGATGCATTTGTAGGGTTTGAGATGGGAAGACGCAGAGGTGGTTTTGCCAGTCCTTCCCTCTGAAATAGAGCCCGTGGCATTTTATGTTATGTAGTTGATGAAAATCCTATAGCAACCTTGCTATGATTTCTTTTGCAGTTGCAATGTTCAGTTTCACAATTTCTTACTCCTCCTTTGTATGTGTATGCATACACTCATGTATTGTAGATTACACTATATAACTCCAAAGGTATTCCTGGACATTTCCTCCCACATTTCCATTTTTATAATCTGAGACTCTGTGCTTTGGAGCGTGGTGGAAGCTACTTACTTACTCAGGCGATCCCTCATTGTCCGAGTAGGATTGTCTTCCAAGTTTGGTATCCTGGCGGTGGGTCCATAGGTGACTGTGGAGCCTCTGGCATAGACACTGAGAAGTGGGAAGCCCTGGCCCTTGAGGTCAGCTGTGACCAGCAGTGCTGTAGAATTTGAAGAGGCATGAATGGAGGGTGAATGAGAGAAACGGGCCAAGAGAAAGGTACATCAAGCCAAACCCAACCAGGACAGCCTTCCACCTGGAAACCGATGCCCTCACTGTGGGAGAACATGCAGATCAAGAATAGGGCTCCACAGTCACCTAGGGACCCATTGCCAGGACACCGATCTTGGAGGACAATCCTACTCGGACGAGGGATCGCCAGTGTATGTGTGTGGAGCCCTATTCTTGATCTGCATCTTCTCCCGCACAGATAGGAGCATTGGTTTCCAGGTGGAAGGCAGTCCCGGTCGGGGTTGGCTTGATGCACCTTCCTCTTGGCACATTTCTCTCTTCTGCCCTCCATTCGTGCCTCTTCAAATTCTGCAGCACTGCTGGTCACAGCTGACCTCCAGCTGGAGCGCTCAAGGGCCAGGGCTTCCCAGTTCTCAGTGTCTATGCCAGAGTTTTTAAGGTTGGCCTTGAGCCCATCTTTAAATGTCTTTTCCTGTCTAGCAACATTCCGTTTTCCATTCTTAAGTTCAGAGTAGAGCAACTGCTTTGGGAGACGGTGGTCGGGCATCCGGACAACGTGGCTGGTCCAGCGGAGTTGATGGCGGAGGACCATCGCTTCAATGCAGGTGGTCTTTGCTTCTTCCAGCACGCTGACGTTTGTCCGCTTGTCTTCCCAAGAGATTTGCAGGATTTTCCGGAGGCAGTGCTGATGGAATCGTTCCCTGTAGACAGTCCATGTTTCACAGGCATATAGTAGGGTTGGGAGGACAATAGCTTTATAAACAAGCACAGTGGTCTCCCTATGGATGTCCTGGTCCTCAAACACTCTCCGCTTCATTCGGAAAAATGCTGCGCTCGCAGAGCTCAGGCGGTTCTGTATTTCGGTTTCGATGTTGACTTTGGTGGAGAGGTGGCTGCCAAGGGAGCGGAAATGGTCCGCATTTTCTAATGTTACACCATTGAGCTGTATTTCCAGCATTGGAGAGGGGTTGGCTGGTGTCTGCTGGAAGAGCACTTGGGTTTTCTCAATGTTCAATGACAGGCCGAGCTTCTCGTATACTTCTCGTATACTTCTATTCCACTTTGGTTAGACCACACCTGGAATATTTTGTCCAATTCTGGACACCACAACTCAAGAGAGATATTGACAAGCTGGAATGTGTCCAGAGGAGGGCAACTAAAATGATCAAGGGTCTGGAGAACAAGCCCTATGAGGAGCGGCTTAAGGAGCTGGGCATGTTTAGCCTGAAGAAGAGAAGGCTGAGAGGAGACATGATAGCCATGTATAAATATGTGAGAGGAAGCCACAGGGAGGAGGGAGCAAGCTTGTTTTCTGCTTCCTTGGAGACTAGGACGCGGAACAATGGCTTCAAACTACAAGAGAGGAGATTCCATCTGAACATGAGGAAGAATTTCCTGACTGTGAGAGCCGTTCAGCAGTGGAACTCTCTGCCCCGGAGTGTGTTGGAGGCTCCTTCTTTGGAAGCTTTTAAACAGAGGCTGGATGGCCATCTGTCAGGGGTGATTTGAATGCAATCTTCCTGCTTCTTGGCAGAATGGGGTTGGACTGGATGGCCCAGGAGGTCTCTTCCAACTCTAGGATTCTATGATTCTATGATTCTGTGAAGGTGTTTAGAGTGGCTTGTAGGTCTTCTGAATGTGCACAGATGATGTTGTCATCAGCATATTGGAGTTTTATAACAGATGTTGTTGTAAGCTTGGTTTTGGCTTTCAGTTTGCTGAGGTTGAATAGTATGCCATCTGTCTGATAGATGATTTCCACTCCATCAACAAGATGAAGTATCATAGTGATGAAGATGAGAATAAGGTTGGGGCAATAACACATCATCCCTGTTTGACACCTGATTCCAAAGGTGGAAGCTAACTCTTTGGAGGCTTTTAAACAGAGGCTGGATGGCCATCTGTCAGGGGTGCTTTGCTTTTCCTTCATAATGGCAGAATGGGTTGGACTATGTGGGCCCAAGAGGTCTCTTCCAAGTCCATGATTCTATGAAATCCCCTGGTCCTGCTCCCAAAGCAGCCATTGAGGTCCAAACCAGGGCAACGTATTTCCTTGGTGTGTGGCCATTTGTTGCTCTAGGCTTGGCTCTTCTTTCTTTTCCTAACTTGAGATCTGCAGCCTCTTGGCATAATCCGCCAGTCAGCGGCTAAGTCCTTTTGGGAAGGAGGAGGTTCTTCCATCTGAATCCACATCCAGAGAGCTGCTTCTTGTCTGAATCCCAGGAGTCCTGCTGAGTCCTCAAAGAGCTGCTGTGCTGAATTTCAAGGAGGAGGAATTCCCCATTGGGATGGAAATGGCATCTTTCAGATTGCAAGCCCCAATCCGTTCAAGGGGATCTTAGGGCCTTTGTAGGAAAGAGACCAAGACACAATCTTTTTCATAGTTAGATCTGGCTATAACACTATAGAATAATAAGGGACACCCAGAGATCATCTAGTCATAAAATAATAGAATCCTAGAGTTGGGAGAGACCTCCTGGGCCATCCAGTCCAACCCCATTCTGCCAAGAAGCAGGAAAATCGTATTCAAAGCACCCCCAACAGATGGCCATGCAGCCTCTGCTTAAAAGCCTCCAAAGAAGGAGCCTCCACCACACTCCGGGGCAGAGAGTTCCACTGCTGAACGGCTCTCACAGTCAGGAAGTTCTTCCTCATGTTCAGATGGAATCTCCTTTCTTGTAGTTTGAAGCCATTGTTCCATTGCGTCCTAGTCTCCAGGGAAGCAGAAAACAAGCTTGTTCCCTCCTCCCTGTGACTTCCCCTCACATATTTATACATGGCCCTCATCATGGCTCCTCTCAGCCTTCTCTTTTGCAGGCTAAACATGCCCAGCTCCTTAAGCCGCTCCTCATAGGGCTTGTTATCAAGACCCTGGATCATTTGAGTCTCCCTCTTCCTCTGGACACATTCAGCTTGTCAACATTTCCCTTCAATTGTGGAGCCCAGAATTGGGCACAGTGTGATTCCAGGTGTGTCTAACCAAGGCAGAATAGAGCATGGGGAGCATGACTTCCCTGAATCTAGACACTAGGCTCCTCTTGATGCAGGACAAAATCCCGTTGACATGGTGAGCCATCCAGTCCGACCCCATTCCGCCAAGAAACAGGGCAATTGTGTTCAAAGCACCCCCAACAGATGGCCATCCAGCCTCTGCTTAAAAGCCTCCAAAGAAGGAGCCTCCACCACACTCCGGGGCAGAGAGTTCCACTGCTGAACGGCTCTCACAGTTAGGAAGTTCTTCCTCATGTTCAGGTGGAATCTCCTTTCTTGTAGTTTGAAGCCATTGCTCCACGTTCTAGTCTCCAAGTCTCTCACCTATTTATACATGGCTATCATGTCTCCTCTCAGCTCTTCTTCAGGTTAAACATGCCCAGCTCTTTAAGCCGCTCCTCATAGGGCTTGTTCTACAGACCCTTGATCATTTTAGTCGCTCTCCTCTGGACACATTCCAGCTTAGAGTCAATATCTCTCTTGAACTGTGGTGCCCAGAACTGGACACAATATTCCAGGTGTGGTCTAACCAAAGCAGAATAGAGCATGACTTCCCTAGATCTAGACACTAGGCCCCTATTGATGCAGGCCAAAATCCCATTGGCTTTTTTTGCCGCCACATCACATTGTTGGCTCCTGTTTACCTTCCTCCCCACGAGGACTCCAAAAACAACAACAACAAAAAAAAAACAAAACAAAACAGAAGCCTAGTGTCCCCATGTTTCCCAAACTTTCCCATTTCCTTTACAGGGTTCCCTCGCTACTTTGTGGTTCGCTTTATGCAGACTCGCTGTTTCATGGATTTTTTAAATAAATATTAATATGAAATATTTACATTACAATGGGCCTCGGAAAGGGAGGCTGGTGTTCATCCTGTTGCTTTTTTGCTCATTCTGTCAGTGGCTCAGGCTGTGAGTGGACGTGCTTTGTCCTCCTCGTTCCGGACACAGATGCTTCCATGGCATCCATGGATCCCGGCAGAGCAGCGGCCTGAGGCACGGCGGGGCTCCGCAGGTGGGTAAGGAAGCTCAAGGGCTAGACTGCGCATGCACACATCTTATGCATATGCTAAAATAATGTATAAATATATTGTCGAAAGCTTTCATGGCCGGAATCACTGGGTTGTTGTAGGTTTTTCCAGGCTACATGGCCATGTTCTAGAGGCATTTTCTCCTGACGTTTCACCTGCATCTATGGCAAGCATCCTCACTACCTCTGAGGATGCTTGCCATAGATGCAGGCGAAACCTCGGGACAAAATGCCTCTAGAACATGGCCATATACCCGGAAAAACCTACAACAACCCAATGTATAAATATTACAGTTAATATAGCATCCCTACTTTGTGGATTTTCACTTATCGCGGGTGGTCCTGGAATGGAATATCTGCGATAAGTGAGGGAACCTTGTATTTGGATTACCGGGCTCGTCCTGTGTCAGGATGAGATAGGACAAGTCCCCCCTGATGTGGGGGATGCTATGGGGATGACCTCCAGTTCTGGGGTAGTAACAAAAGACTTCTGAGGCCACATTTGGATTCACAGCCACCATTTATTCCTACAGACTGGTGTCTCTTTTGGGAAATACTACCCAACTGGTGTCCTCCGCTGAGCACAAAGACCCAGCCCAATGGCTTCCTTCATCCTGGTCCCATTGACCCTCTCTTTCATCCTGGTCCCATCCAAGAAATCCTTGGAGAAATCTGCTGCAATGGCTTCTTTATATTACATCTCCACTGACCACCTTCTTCTTCACCAAAGGTGGGTTCCTGGAACTCTTTGGGTTGATTTCCATATTTGTGGAGGGCAGGGATGTCCAGCTGAGAACCTGGAGCCTACGCTTGCAATGCGACCTCCGTATCACATCGCTATTGACCACCTTCTGGACCAAAGTTGGGTTCCAGGCATTCTTTGTGTTGTATCTGCATACTTATGGAGGGCAGGGGTACCAGGAGATGCCACTCACTGGCCCAGCTTAGACTTGGGGCTTGCTGCCGCTACCATGCCTTCTGCATACCACATCTTTTGCACCAAAGGTGAGTTCCTCACACTCTTTGGGGTTGTATCTCCATATTGTGGAGGACAGGTGTGTCAGGCTGTGCCAGTCCCTGCTCCAGCTGATGCCATTCATTGGGTTGTATCTCCATTTTCGTGAAGGATAAGAGTGCCAAGCTGTGTCAATCCCTGGTGTCGTTGAGAACTTGGATCTGCTGCTGCAAGGTCTTTGCTGTACCACACCTCCATCACACACCATTTACATCAAAAGTCAGTTCCTGATACTTTTTTGGGTGGATATTTCCATACTTGTGAAAGGCAGGGATGCCAAGCTGTGCCAATCAGTGGTCTAGCTGAGAACCGTTCCAGTGCCTTCTCCATATCACATCTCCGCTTTCTACACCAAAGATGGTTTCTAGGAACTCTTCGGAGTTGTATCTCCATTGCTGTGGAGGGCAGTAATGCCAGGCTAGCTGAAACCCATAGCTTGATGGAACTATCTCCATTGACCACTTTCCTGACACTTTCTGAGGTTGTGTCTCCATACTTGTGGAGGGCAGGGGTGCCAGTCCGTCCCACCTGAGAACCTGGAGCTGCTTCTGAAATGGTGTCACATCTCCATCAACCACCCTTCTGACATTCTTTGGGTTGTTATTTCCATACAAGGGTGCCAAGATGTTCCAGGCGCTGGTCAAGTTGATTACAATCTTCATTCTTGCGGAGAGTGGCGATACAAAGCCGTGCCAATCACTGCAATCTCTTCTGCGTTGACCATCTCCTGCACCAGTGATGGGTCCTGACACTCTTTGGGTCCATGCATTTTTTTGGAGGGCAGAAGTGCCAGTCTGTGCCAACCACTGCTCCACCTGAGAACCTGGAACTGCTGCTGAAATGGTATCACATCTCCATCAACCACCCTTCTGACATTCTTTGGGTTGTTATCTCCATACAAGGGTGCCAGGATGTTCTAGGCACTGGTCAAGTTGATTACAATCTTCATCCTTGTGGAGAGTGGCGATACAAAGCCGTGCCAGTCACTACAATCCCTTCTGCATGGACCATATCCTGCACCAGTGATGGGTCCTGACACTCTTTGGGTCCATGCATTTTTGTGGAGGGCAGAAGTGCCAGTCTGTCCCAGGCACCACCTGAAAACCTGGAGCTGCTTCTGAAATGGTATCACATCTCCATCAACCACCCTTCTGACATTCTTTGGGTTGTTATCTCCATACAAGGGTGCCAGGATGTTCCAGGCGCTGGTCAAGTTGATTACAATCTTCATCCTTGCGGAGAGTGGCGATATAAAGCCGTGCCAGTCACTGCAATCTCTTCTGCACTGACCACCTCCCGCACCAGTGATGGGTCCATGCATTTTTGTGGAGGGCAGGGGTGCCAGGCTGTGCCAACCACTGCTTCTCTTCCGTGCCTTTGCTCTCAGCCTTGCAAGCCCAGGGACCTAGTGGATCCCTCGCAGCCTGTCCATGAAACTGGGGCACCTCCTTGGCTGTGTGGCCGCTTTCCCCCTGGGTGACCGGGCGTGAGACTCCCGATGGCGCCCCCTTTCCTCCTCCTCCTCTGGTCCCCTGGTATGGACTCTGTGGGCCTGGGCACTGCTTGACCGGCGGTGGCCTCGCGTGGGTGCCCTACGGTCCTTCTCTGTCTCTCTGTGTCCAGTGGCCATGAATGCCCTCTCCTCCTGGGCCATCTTGGCCTCCCACTGGGTCCTCCGCTCAAAGGCCTCCACAATCCGTGGCACGCGCTTCTCCGCCTGCAAGAGGACGGCCACTTCTGCCACGGAAGGGTCGCGCTGGTTCTTGCTGGAGACCAATGTGGCACGTGGTTTCTGCTGTTCGCAGAAGAGGCAGGTGCAAGTGGCAGGTGAAGGGCTGGCGTCGCCACGGGGCACGATCCGTGCAGGTGCCTATTGGAGAAAGGAAAGGAAAGGGGGTGCAATGTCAGAGACAGGGACTATCACCACCGCTGGACCCAAAACCCCATACATGCATCCATGACCCATAGCCAAGAAAAGTTTGGTTCAGATCCATCAGGCTTGACAGTTTCCTTGTAATAATTAGAAAGAAAGAGAAATAGCCTTATCTTATCTTATCTCCCGCAAGGCTCTATTCTGTCTCCCATGCTTTTTAACATTTACATGAAACTGCTGGGAGAGGTCATCCGGAGTTTTGGAGTTAGGTGCTATCTCTATGCAGATGACACACAACTCTATTACTCATTTTCACCCAACTCCAAGGAGGCCTCTCGGGTGCTGGACGAGTGCCTGGCCACTGTTGTCTATCTGGATGAGGACGAACAAGCTGAAGATCAATCCCGACAAGACAGAGGTCCTCCTGGTCGATCGTAAACCTGACCGGGGTATAGGGTGGCAACCTGTGCTGGATGGGGTTACACTCCCCCTGAAGCCACAGGTCCGCAGTTTGGGAGTCCTCTTGGATTCATCGCTCACGCTTGAGGCTCAGGCGTCGGTGTCTGGGAGGGCTTTCGCACAATTGAGACTCGTGCGCCAACTGCGACCGTACCTCGCGAAGGCTGATTTGGCCGGGGTGGTCCATGCCTTGGTCACCTCCAGATTGGACTACTGCAATGCGCTCTACGTGGGGCTGCCCTTGAAGACGGCTCGGAAGCTCCAACTGGTCCAACGGGCAACGGCCAGGATGTTAACTGGGGCCCCTTACAGAGAGAGGTCAACCCTCCTGTTCAAGGAGCTCCACTGGCTGCCGTTTATTTTCCGAGCCCAATTCAAGGTGCAGGTGCTTACCTACAAAGCCCTGAACGGTTTGGGACCAGCCTACCTGCCTGACCGCATCTCCATCTACGAACCCACGCGTTCACTTCGGCCCTGCTCGTGATCCCGCCTGCGTCGCAAGCGAGTTAGGTGGGGATACGAGACAGGGCCTTTTCTGTGGTGGCCCCCCGACTCTGGAACACCCTCCCCAAAGATCTGAGACAGGCCCCTACGTTGGCAGTCTTTAGAAAGAACTTGAAGATCTGGCTGTTCCGATGTGCCTTCCCCGAATAGGAAATCTCCAATACCAAGTCCCATAAGCACTTTATTAGAACTAAGCTTGCTGCACACCGCACACTGCACTTGCCCTATAAGCCTTATATTCCACCTGTCACATCAGCACTCTTATTTCTGTACCCATTACTCTAGCCCAGCCCAGTTCTATTGTGTCTTAGTGTATTGTTTATTGCTTGTTGTTTATATTGCTTTTAATTGTTTTTAATTTGCCTTAGGTGTTGTATTGTTATATTGTGTGTTGAGGTCTTGGCCCTTGTAAGCCGCATCGAGTCCTTCGGGAGATGCTAGCGGGGTACAAATAAATTTTAATAATAAAATAATAATAATAATAATATGGGTCCCAGTAAAAACTTCATTGTAATTCATGCAATAACTTCACAGTGGTCTTCAAATATGTGGATTTTTCAGCCTTAGTGGAGTCATTGTATATGTATTGTCGAAGGCTTTTATGGCTGGAATCACTGGGTTGTTGTAGGTTTTTTGGGCTATATGGTCATGTTCTAAAGGCATTTTCTCCTGACGTTTTGCCTGCATCTATGGCAGGCATCCTCAGAGGTAGTGAGGTCTGTTGGAATTAGGAATAAGGGTTTATATATCTGTGGAATGATGTCCAGGGTGGGACAAAGGACTCTTGTCTGTTGGAGCTAGGTGTGAATGTTTCAACTGATCACCTTGATTAGCATTTGATTGCCTGGCAGTGCCTGGAGCAATCTTTTGTTGAGAGGTGATTAGATGTCCCTGCCTGCTTCCTCTCTGTTGTTGTGCTGTTGCAATTTTAGAGTTTTTTTAAATACTGGAACTAGGAAAAAGGGTTTATATATCTGTGGAATGACCAGGGTGGGACAAAGGACTCTTGTCTGCCGGAGCTAGGTGTGAATGTTTCAACTGGCCACCAAATGCAGCGCCCAAACACGAATCAAGGAGCATGAAAGGCACTGCAGACTAATTCAACCAGAGAAGTCAGCCTTAGCAGAGAACCTGATGAACCAACCTGGACACAGCAGATTATCTGAGAACACAGAAATGCTGAACCACACCAACAACCACCATGTCAGGCTACACAGAGAAGCCATTGAAATCCACAAGAAGCATGTGGACAATTTCAACAGAAAGGAAGAAACCATGAAGATGAACAATATCTGGCTACCAGTATTAAAACAACTCTAAAATTAGAACAGCACAACAACAGAGAGGGAACAAACAAGGACATCTAATCACCTTTCAACAAAAGATTGCTCCAGGCACTGTCAGGCCATTATATGCTAATCAAGATGGTCAGTTGAAACATTCACACCTAGCTCCAAAAGACAAGAGTCCTTTGTCCCACTCTGATAAACCCATTTTCCTAGTTCCAACAGACCTCACTACCTCTGAGGATGCTTGCCATAGATGCAGGTGAAACGTCAGGAGAAAATGCCTGTAGAACATGGCCATATGGCCCGAAAAAACCTACAACTCATTGTATATGCATTGTATATACCTTTCCTGCCACCTTGTGTCCAGAATGGTGAATTGTATGGTTTGATTTATCTTTTTTTAAAAACCCATCAGGCCATGTGGCTGTTTTTGAGGTATATACATACACAATTTCACTTTTTTGAGCCCTAGTAATGAAAATGGTGCCAAACAGCATTCATTCTACAGTGTAGGCATACCCTCAGGCCGGGTTTTAGCACAGCTGGTAAATCACCAGCAATGATAAGTTCTACCAACCGAAAGGTTGCCAGTTTGAAGCCATGGGTTGACGTAAGCTTCCAACTGTCAGCCCAGCTTACTGTTTACCTAAGCAGTTCGAAAACAACTTGAGCTGCAAGTAGAGAAATTAGGTACTACACTGGCAACGAAGATCCACATAGTTAAAGCAATGGCATTCCCCATAGTAACCAATGGATGTGAGAGCTGGACCATAAGGAAGGCTGAGCAAAGGAAGAGAGACGCTTTTGAACTGTGGTGCTGGAGGAACATCCTGAGAGTGCCTTGGGCCTTGAGAAGATCCAACCAGTCCATCCTCCAGGAAATAAAGCCCGACTACTCACTGGAGGGAAGGAGATGAGAGGCCAAGATGAAGTCCTTTGGCCACATACTGAGAAGACAGGAAAGCTTAGAGAAGACAGTGATGCTGGGGAAATGGAAGGGAAAAGGAAGAGGGGTCAACCAAGGGCAAGGTGGGTGGATGGTATCCTTGAAGTGACTGGTTTTACTCTAAAGGAGCCCTAGTACTCCTGATGGCTCTTTGTCATAGAGGATGGAGCAACAGCACCCCCCTGTGGCACAACTTCCAAAGGTGCCAAAAAAGCTGGACATTGACACAACATACCTCCCTTCCCAACCTGGGGATCACAACCAGACACAGTTACGGCATCTGCCCTTGCGCTATGCTACTCTGCTGCTGAGTACGCATGCCCAGTGTGGAACACATCTCACCATGCTAAAACAGTAGATGCGGCTCTTAATGAGACATGCCGCATTATCACAGGGTGTCTGCGCCCTACACCACTGGAGAAATTACACTGCTTAGCCGGTATTGCACCACCTGACATCCACTGGGAAGTAGCAGCCAATAGTGAAAGGACCAAGGCAGAGACATCTCCAGCCCATCCCCTGTTTGGGTATCAGCCAGCACGTCAACGACTTAAATCAAGAAATAGTTTTCTAAGATCTACAGAGACACTCGCTGGAACACCTCAGCAAGCGAGAGTCCAAAAGTGGCAGGCTCAAACCCAGAATCTCAATCAATGGCTGATACCAAATGAGAGACTCCCCGCAGTTCCTAATAGGTTCTGTCATAAAAATCACCAATAATGAAATAATAATGAAATTTTGAAAGTTTTGTTAAAGTTCTGAAATTTTCACCACCAGAACTTTAGCAACACTGTAGAAGCAAAGCACTAGCACCCCCTAGTTTTCACAACCAGAACTTTAGTTTTGTAAGTACTTTAGAACCATTTAGAACCATGGATTGCACGTGCCTAGTTGCTGGTATAGATGCATATTCATGTCATATTCAGTTTGAGAAATCCAAGGTGCTGGGCCATATACCCAAAACACTTGGAGGGCTGAAATTTGCCCATGCAGGTAACTTGTTGATGGGTTACCTGCTTTTCCAAACTTTCCTGGTGCATTCTTGCTTATCCTGTCCTTTATGGATAATGTAAATATTGCTTCTCTGTTCTAAGTACTGTTTTCACATAATGTGCTTTGTTATGGTTGTACACAGCTTAGACATCTTCAGATACGACCGGTTTGCAGCTGTAGGAGAATGAAGGAGTAAACGACTAACAACAGTTTCCTCAAATGGAATGGATGGGTTGACACCTGGCTTGGAAACTGTCCATGTGAAAGGGATCTAGAAGCGCCGGGAGGCGATAAGATGAACTTGAGCCAAGAGTGTGATGTGGTGGCTAAAAGGGCCAATGCAATTCTAGGCTGCATCAAAAAGAGTCTAATGTTCAAGTTGAGGGAAGTCATAGACCCATTCTGTTCTGCTTTGGCAAGACTTCCCCTGGAATAATAACCCTGCATCCAGTTCTACAAGGAGATGGTTACGAGGCTAAATAGACCCAGTTCTTTAAGATGCTCCTCAGAGGGATTTTGGCTTGCATCAAAAGGAGCATAGTGTCTAAATCCAGGGAAATCATGCTCCCCATGCTCTATTCTGCCTTGGTTAGACCACACCTGGAATATTGTGTCCAATTCTGGGCACCACAATAAGAGAGATATTGACAAGCTGGAATGTGTCCAGAGGAGGGTGACTAAAATGATCAAGGGTCTGGAGAACAAGCCCTATGAGGAGAGCTTAAAGAGCTGGGCATGTTTAGCCCGAAGAAGAGAAGTCTGAGAGGAAACATGATGGGAGCTATGTATAAATATGTGAGAGGAAGTCATAGGGAGGAAGGAACAAGCTTGTTTTCTGCTGCCCTGGAGACGAGGACACAACGGATCAATGGCTTCAAAGTACAAGAAAGAAAGGAGGTTCCACCTGAACATAGAATCATAGAATCCTAGAGTTGGAAGAGACCTCCTGGGCCATCCAGTCCAACCCCATCTTGCCAAGAAGCACAAATATTGCATTCAAATCACCCCTGACAGATGGCCATCCAGCCTCTGTTTAAAAGCTTCCAAAGAAGGAGCCTCCACCACACTCCGGGGCAGAGAGTTCCACTGCTGAACGGCTCTCACAGTCAGGAAGTTCTTCCTCATGTTCAGATGGAATCTCCTCTCTTGTAGTTTGAAGCCATTGTTCCTTGCGTCCTAGTCTCCAAGGAAGCAGAAAACAAGCTTGCTCCCTCCTCCCTGTGGCTTCCTCTCACATATTTATACATGGCTATCATATCTCAGCCTTCTCTTCTTCAGGCTAAACATGCCCAGTTCCCTAAGCCGCTCCTCATAGGGCTTGTTCTCCAGACCCTTGATCATTTTAGTCGCCCTCCTCTGGACACATTCCAGCTTGTCAATATCTCTCTTGAATTGTGGTGCCCAGAATTGGACACAATATTCCAGGTGTGGTCTAACCAAAGCAGAATAGAGGGGTAGCATGACTTCCCTAATCTAGACACTATGCTCCTATTGATGCAGGCCAAAATCCCATTGGCTTTTTTTGCCGCCACATCACATTGTTGGCTCATGTTTAACTTGTTGTCCATGAGGACTCCAAGATCTTTTTCACACGTTCTGCTCTCGAGCCAGGCATCATTGTCCCCCATTCTGTATCTTGAGAGATGATAAGATGAACACCAGGAGGTGTCTACGGATAACACAGGCTCGTTGGTTTGGAAATTGAGATGAGCATCTCCCCCAGAGCCAGAGATGAAAGGGGAAGCCTTTGTCTTTGTATTTGTGTTTCATTGTGTGTTTCAAAGGCATTGAATGTTTGCATGTGTCTGTATATATGCTGGAATCCACTCTGAGTCCCATCGGGGAGATAGGGCAGAATACAAACAAAGTATTATTGTTGTAGTGTTGTCAATGTTAAAAAAAGTATTTATGACACCCATAGAATCATAGAGTTGGAAGAGCTCCCAAGGGCCACTCAATCCAAGCCCTCCTGACAGATGGCCACCCATTGAGCACCCTCTCCCATTGATCCCTCACCTGACGGGTCTCTCCTGGGTGGCTCTTCCACCTGCTGTGCCTGGTGTCCGCAGTAGAGTCCAGCCTCCGGTCATCTCCAGCATCTCTGCTCCAAAACTCCCTTTCCTTCTGACCCCCATAAGCAGGGCACAACTCTGAGCGTTGGGTCCTCTGGGTTTGCAACCTCCGACGGTCCGGCTCTGGTGGCCGCTCCTCCCAGGTCTGCTCCAGCCAGTGTTGGACTTTGCCAAGGCGGTCAGAAGAAAGGGATGTCCTCACGTTTTGGTGGGCTTCACTTGCACCGACAGGACCCTCCTCTTGCAAAGGGGCCCAGCCGTTCTCATACTCAGGAACGAGACTCTGGTCCCGGTTGAAGGCTTGGCAGGCCCGGCAGCGCTGGACGTGGCTGAGCTGGCACTGGGGCAGGATCCGGGCCGAGCTGCTCACGGCCACAGAAGGCCTGCTGCCCTCTTGCTTCCGGCGGAGACCCTCCGACGCTCTTCCTTTGCCCGTGAGGCTGTGGCGGAGGTGGCACAGACCCGGATCGTCTTGGCTCATGGCTGGGCCAAGACGGTGCCGTTGCAGGTCGGCATACTCCTTCTTGCGGTTCCGGAGGCTGCAGCCTTGGAAGCATTGGGAGAGATCTACAGAGGACATAAACAATAAGTTGCGTGTCAGGAGCTTCTCTAGAAGAGGAGCAGGGAGGGAGAGCAAATATGCCATGGGAGAAGATCAGGGTCCAAAGGACACTAACAAATTAGAGTTTTGGAGTTCAACTCCCATATTTTCTAACAGCCAAACTGTGGGAGTTGAAGTCCGAAACACCTGGAGGGAGGGCCCAATTTAGCCCATGCCTGAAATAGAGAGACGGTCCCAAACTATCCAAACGGATGACATCTTCACCATTTGGAGCCATGGAGAAGAAGAACTCAACAAGTTCCTGGACCACCTGAAGAGCGTCCACCCAAACATCCAGTTCACCATGGATAAAGAAAATGAAGGAAAACTGCCTTTTCTAGATGTCCTGTTATTGTTTATTTGTTCAATTGCTTTCAACTCTTTGTGACCTCCTGGACCACATCTACACCAGAGCTCCCTGTCAGCCATCACCTCCCCCAGCTCCTTCAAGGTCAAGCCAGTCCCTTCAAGGATCCCATCCATCCCTCTTGCCCTTGGTCGGCCCCTCTTCCTTTCCCCTTCCATTTTCCCCAGCATCATTGTCTTCTCTAAGCTTTCCTATCTTCTCATGACTAGATGTCCTAGTCATTCGCAAACCAGATCAACAGTTAGGTCACACAGTTTACAGAAAACCTACACACAGAGATAGATACCTACAAAAAAATTCCACTCCCTTGACATCCACCTCTCCACAAAAGTCAACATTGACACTGAAATTCAACACCGCCTGAGCTCTGCGAGTGCAGCATTTTTCCAAATGAAGCAGAGAGCGGGACATCCATAGGGATACCAAGGGGCTTGTTTATAAAGTCATTGTCCTCCCAACCCTGCTATATGCCTGAGAAACGTGGACTGTCTACAGACGTCACATGCAATTCCTGGAACATTTCTATCAGTGTTGCCTCCGAAAAATCCTGCAAATCTCTTGGGAAGACAGGTGGGGAAATGTCAGTGTGCTGGAAGAAGCAAAGACCACCAGCACTGAAGCCATGGACCTCCACCATCAACTCCACTGGACTAGCCATGTTGTCCAGATGACCGACCACCGTCTCCCAAAGCAGTTGCTCTACTCTGAACTCAAGAATGGAAAATTGAATGTTGGTGGGCAGGAAAAGAGATTGAAAGATGGGCTCAAAGCCAACCTTAAAAGCTCTGGCTTAGAAACCGAGCACCGGGATGCCCTGGCCCATGAGCGTGCTAGCTGGAGGTCAGCTGTGACCACCAGTGCTGCAGAATTCAAAGAGGCACAAATGGAAGGTGAAAGAGAGAAACGTGCCAAGAGGAAGGCATATCAAGCCAACCCCGACCGGGACCGCCTTCCAACTGGAAACTGATGCCCTCACTGTGGGAGAAGATGCAGAGCAAGAATAGGGCTCCACAGTCACCTACATACCCACCGCCAGAACACCGACCTTGGAGGACCATCATCCTCGGACTATGAGGGATCACCTAAGTAAGTAACCTACATAAAAACTCCAACCATCACCCAAGTCAAAAAAGAAGCACCATGAAAGCCTTGGCAGACTGTGCAAAAAGAATCTGCGGAGCCCACCTCCTCCAAGTTGAACTGAACCCCCTCAACTGGGCTCTCCAGGCCAAGGGAGACTCCACCTCAGACATCAGAAGAGCTGCAAGACCACCGAGAACAAGCCACGAGAGTCAAGACAAAGACCCACCCAGAGGGAAAGTGTTCTTGCCAGACATCAAGGGAACCACTGACCGCATAGGGAAGCTGAGGAGGAAACACAACCTACAACCTATCTCCAGACCCACCAAGAAATCCCAACCAATGCTCCGTTCAGCAAAGGACAAGAGGGATCCTCTCACCTCTGCAGGAGTCTACCGTGTCCCATGCAGCTGTGGACAAGAAGTCTCCAGAGGGACCACCAAACGCAGCAGCAGCATTGCCCAGACACGAATCAAGGAACATGGAAGGCACTGCAGACTACTTCAGCCAGATAAGTCAGCCATAGCAAAGGACCTGAAGAACCAACCTGGACACAGCAGATTATGCTGGACCACTCTCACAACCACCATGTCAGGCTACACAGAGAAGCCATTGAAATCCACAAGACGCAGGTGGACAATTTCAACAGAAAGGAAGAAACCATGAAAACGAACAAAATATGGATACCAGTATTAAAAAATTCCAAAATCATAACAGTAAATAAAAAGCAACACTCAAAAACAGGGGAACTCCAGACAAGAAACAATCAGGGAGACTAGGACGCGGAACAATGGCTTCAAACTACAAGAGAGGAGATTCCATCTGAACATGAGGAAGAACTTCCTGACTGTGAGAGCCGTTCAGCAGTGGAACTCTCTGCCCCGGAGTGTGGTGGAGGCTCCTTCTTTGGAAGCTTTTAAGCAGAGGCTGGATGGCCATCTGTCATGGGTGATTTGAATGCAATATTCCTGCTTCTTGGCAGAATGGGGTTGGACTGGATGGCCCACAAGGTCTCTTCCAACTCTTTGATTCTATGATTCTATGATTCTAGGGACAGTTAATCACCTCTCAACAAAGGATTCCCCCAGGCAGTTACAAGTTACACCTAAAAACTGTCAGGCTATCACAGGCTAATCAAATTCACACCTAGCTCCATCAGACAAGAGTTCTTCTTCCCACCCTGGACATCATTCCACAGATATATAAACCCAATTTCCCTAGTTTCCAACAAATCTCACAACCTTTGAGGATGCATAGATGCAGGCGAAACGTCAGGAGAGAATGCTTCAGGAACGTGGCTAGACAGCCCGAAAAACTTACATCAACCCTATCCAAATGAATGTCAACAGAAATAAACGTATGGTTAGAACAAAAAGAAATGGGTTTTGCAGTTCCTTTTTCTGAAAGAGAGCTTCTAGCATTCCTTGGTGGTCTCCCATCCAAGTGCCAACCAGGATTGACCATACTTAACTCCTAAAATCCACACACATGCCCATGCCAGGTTTAGCCTTTCTCCACACACCTGCAATGGTGGATGCTGCCGACATCTCGTGGTCCCCGGTCTCCCTGCTGCTGTGGCTGCCGAAGTCGGGCTCTCCCTCCCAGTCATTCCCTATGGCATTGGCCCCGCAATAAGGGCCCGGTGTGGCCCAATCCGCCCGCGAGTGGTCCTGCCTGTAATGGCACGCATTGGGAGACCGATGCCCCCAGCGCATGTGCCCAGGCTGGTCCATGGAGGAGTCCTAATGCTCAGCCAAGGAGGGAATGATAAGAAGCAGCGATGGTGAAGGGCTATGGCTGAAGAGCATGGCTCTCACCCTACCCGACAACCTGGTTCTGGCCATTGTGACATCGGTGCTGCATCATCGAGCATGATGCTTTCCATAGCAGAGCACTTGATGAACCAGCCTGGGCACAGAGTATTGTTTGAGGACACAGAAAGGCTGGACCACTCGAACAACCCCCCCATGCCATCGAAATCCACAAGAAGCAATAGAAAGGAGGAAGCAACGAAAATGAGCAAAATCTGGTTTTACCAGTATTAAAAGAAACACTAGAATCAAGACAATAAATAAGGAACACCACTCGAAACAGGAGAGTTCCAGATAGCAAGCAATCACATTACCACTTAGCATATTCCAAACAGAGGGTGCCCTCAGGTAACAACAGCCAGGCTACCTCTGTGCAGATACCCTCGCTGACTGACTTTGCAGCTTCATGGCAATTCAAATGCTAATTCAAGCTTGTTATTGGCAACATTCACACTTGCTTCAAACAGACAAGGGTCCATTCTCCCATCCTGGATATCATTCCATAGAGGGTGCCTCCAGGCAACCACAGCCAGGCTATCTCTGTGCAGATACCCTCGCTGACTGACTTTGCAGCTTCATGGCAATTCAAATGCTAATTCAAGCTTGCTATTTGCAACATTCACACTTGCTTCAAACAGACAAGGGTTCTTTCTCCCACCCTGGACATCATTTCACAGAGGGTGCCTCCAGGCAACCACAGCCAGGCTATGTATACAGATACCCTCTCTGATTGACTGCTATTCGTGGCTGTTCAAATGCTAATTCAGGCTTGCTATTTGCAACATTCACATTTGCTTCAAACAGACAAGGGTTCTTTCTCCCACCCTGGGCATCATTCCACAGAGGGTGCCTCCAGGCAACCACAGCCAGGCTACCTCTGTGCAGATACCCTCACTGATTGACTTTGCAGTATTCAAATGCTAATCCAAGCTCACTATTTGCAACATTCACACTTGCTTCAGACTGATAAGGATTCTTTCTCCCACCCTGGGCATCATTCCACAGAGGCTGCCTGCAGGCAACCACAGCCAGGCTACCTCTTTGCAGATACCCTCACTGACTGACTTTTCAGCTTCATGGCTATTCACGTGCCAATTCAAGCTTGCTATCTGCAACATTCACACTTGCTTCAAACAGACAAGGGTTATTTCTCCCATCCTGGATATCATTCCACAGAGGGTGCCTCCAGGCAACCACAGCCAGGCTACCTCTATGTATGCAGATACCCTCTCTGATTGACTTTGCTATTCATGGCTGTTCAAATGCTAATTCAGGCTTACTATTTGCAACATTCACATTTGCTTCAAACAGACAAGGGTTCTTTCTCCCTCCCTCGACATCATTCCACAGAGGGTCCCTCCAGGCAACAAAAGGCAGGCTACCTCTGTGCAGATACCCTCACTGACTGAATTTTCAGCTTCATGGCAATTCAAATGCTAATCCAAGTTTGCTATTTGTAACATTTACACTTTCTTCAAACAGACAAGGGTTCATTCTCCCATCCTGGATATAATTCCACAGAGGGTGCCTCCAGGCAACCACAGCCAGGCTATGTATGCAGATACCCTCTCTGATTGACTTTGTTACTCATAGCTATTCAAATGCTAATTCAAGCTTGCTATTTGCAATATTCACATTTGCTTCAAACAGACAAGGGTTCTTTCTCCCCTCCGTCAACATCATTCCACAGAGGGTGCCTCCAGGCAACAACATCCAGGCTACCTCTGTGCAGATACCCTCACCGATTAACTTTGCAGCTTCATGGGTATTCAAATGCTAATCCAAGCTTGCTATTTGCAACATTCACACTTGCTTCAAACAGACAAGGGTTCATTCTCCCATCCTGGATATCATTCCACAGAGGGTGCTTCCAGGCAACCACAACCAGGCTACCTCTATGCAGATACCCTCACCGACTGTCTTTGCAGTTTCATGGCTATTCAAATGCTAATTCAAGCTTGCTATTTGCAACATTCACACTTGTTTCAAACAGACAAAGGTTCTTTCTCCCACCCTGGACATCGTTCCACAGATATATATGCCTCTGAAGATGCTTGCCACAGAGGCAGGTGAAACATCAGGAGAGAATGCTACTGGACCATAGCCATACAGCTCGAAAAACAGACGGCAACCCATCTTCCACATTGTTGGGCGTGAATGTGTGCGATTTTTTCTGAAACTATTAACCCAACATACACCTCCATCAAATCCTAGACACTAGAGTTTTGTTTGTTGGGAATGTGAGATGAAAGGGAAGATGACTGCAATGCATGATAACCACAGCGAGAATAGTCTATGCACTGAGATGGAAGGAATCTGTTATCTGTAATCCCAAAGCAAAGGGAATGGCTGATGAAGCTCCACAAATTGGTCAAAATGGACAAACAAAAAACAGTGAATAGACAGAAAGTAGAAACACATAGATATATATTGATATGTTACATATACATATCTGTTCCTCCAATACATATACACTGTATATCGATTTTAACACTTACATATATATTACATTTATTTATTTATTTACTATATTTATATCCTGTCCTTCTCGATCTCGAAGGGGACAAGGCGGCTTACACATACACATATCTAACTCACACACATATATAATGTATACATATGTGACACATAGCTATAGATTATGTATACATATATAACATGCACATATATATAATGTATACATATATAACTCACATACATACAATCATGCATACATATATAACACATACATATGTATTCCTATATATCACTAATATAAATATATGTATACATATATAACACAACATGCATATATATCACTGTATGCATATATATCACTAATATAAATCACTCACATATACATATATAACACATATATTACATACACACATATATCACTCACCTATATGCATACATATACCACTCATATATGTATATATAATGTATACCTACCACATACACATGTATACATACACATGTATACATAAATAACACACATATATTATATATACATATAACACACACAAGTGTGTGTGTGTGTATATATATATATATACACACACACATATATATTATGTGTGTATATATATATATAACACATTAGTTTAATTATTTTAAATATTTATTTTACTTCACTTTAAAATTAAACCCATACACACATTTATGGAATGCATACACAAATATATTTATAGTACACACAAGCATATATTATACATACATATATAACACTCAGATACAGATATAATATTTTAAAAATATTTTATTTCACCTAAAAACTTATTTAGATATAGAGGAATATGAGATACATACACATACATATACAATGCATATAAAATGCATAATGCATAATACAAATAAATATAGAATACATACATAGATCATATTGTTTTACTTATTTTTAAACATTTATTTTATTTCACTTTAAAATAGAAGGTGTATATAGGAAGACTCCAGCAATACATGGAGCGAGAGTTGCCAGATGTTCAAGCTGGGTTTAGAAAAGGTAGAGGAACGAGAGACCAAATTGCCAATATCCGCTGGATAATGGAGAAGGGAGTTTCAGAAAAACATCTACTTCTGCTTCATTGACTATTCTAAAGCCTTTGACTGTGTGGATCATAATAAATTGTGGCAAGTTCTTAGTGGGATGGGCATCCCAAGCCCCCTTCCCTCTCTCCTGAGGAATCTGTACAAGGACCAAGTAGCAACAGTCAGAACTGACCACGGAACAGGAGACTGGTTCAAGATTGGGAAAGGCGTACGGCAAGGCTGCATCCTCTCACCCAACCTTTTTAACTTGTATGCAGAACACATCATGCGAGGATGTGCGGGGCTGGATGAATGCAAAGCTGGGGTGAAAATTGCTGGAAGAAACATTAACAACCTCAGATATGCAGATGACACCACTCTGATGGCCGAAAGCGAGGAGGAGCTGAGGAGCCTTCTAATCAAGGTGAAAGAAGAAAGAGCAAAAGCCGGGTTGCAGCTAAACGTCAAAAAAACCAAGATTATGGCAACAAGAATGATTGACAACTGGAAAATAGAGGGAGAAACCGTGGAGGCCGTGACAGACTTTGTATTTCTAGGTGCAAAGATTACTGCAGATGCAGACTGTAGCCAGGAAATCAGAAGACGCTTCCTTCTTGGGAGGAGAGCAATGTCCAGTCTCGATAAAATAGTAAAGAGTAGAGACATCAGACTGGCAACAAAGATCCATTGCCTAGTCAAAGCCATGGTCTTCCCTGTAGTCACCTACGGATGTGAGAGCTGGACCTGAGGGAAGGCTGAGCGAAGGAAGATCGATGCTTTTGAGCTGTGGTGCTGGAGGAAAGTGCTGAGAGTGCCTTGGACTGCGAGAAGATCCAACCAGTCCATCCTCCAGGAAATAAAGCCTGACTGCTCACTGGAGGGAAAGATACTAGAGACAAAGTTGAAGTACTTTGGCCACATCATGAGGAGACAGGAAAGCCTAGAGAAGACAATTATGCTGGGGAAAGTGGAAGGCAAAAGGAAGAGGGGCCGACCAAGGGCAAGATGGATGGATGGCATCCTTGAAGTGACTGGACTGACCTTGAAGGAGCTGGGGGTGGTGACGGCCGACAGGGAGCTCTGGCGTGGGCTGGTCCATGAGGTCACGAAGAGTCGGAGACGACTGAACGAATGAACAACAACAATATATATATATATATACACACACACACAAGCATACAAACAGTATATATAAATATAAATAAAAGAATGCTTTAACACAGACATATAGTATATACCCTATACTTTTATATTATACAGACATATGTAATACATTCATACCAGTATACAATATTTGAATTCAATTTAAAATAAAACATACATTGCATATCTAGAGAGTGCATTATATCTATCTATCTATCTATCTATCTATCTATCTATCTATCTATATAATATCAATGAATTAAATTAATTTATAATTTTTGATATCTATAGCATGCATTATATACACACACACACACACAATGAATTAAATATATTTATAATTTTCAATTTAAAATAAAGCACACTGTATATCTATAGAGTGCCTTATATATATATATAATTAATCCATGAATTAAATATTATTTATTTATTTATTTATTTCAGAGTTTTATATACTGACCTTCTCACCTCTTTTGAGGGACTCAGACAGGTTTCCATCCACAAAAACACATACAATCGGTAAAAACATCATAGTTCATATTACAATAACACATTAAAACAACAAATATATTCAAAACTACAGTGGTCAGTCGTCATACTAAAATCAATATATTTCTAATTTTCGATTTAAAATAAAACATAAACTAGGTTCTTGTGGGTTTTTTTCGGGCTATAGAGCCATGTTCTAGAGGCATTTCTCCTGACGTTTCGCCTGCATCTATGGCAAGCATCCTCAGAGGTGTGAGGTCTGTTGGAAGTAGGAAAAATGGGTTTATATATCTGTGGACCACCAAACGCAGCATTGCCCAGACACGCATCAAGGAACATGAAAGGCACTGCAGACTACTTCAACCAGAGAAGTCAGCCATAGCAGAGCACCTGATGAACCAACCTGGACACAGCAGATTATTTGAGAACACAGAAATGCTGGACCACTCTAACAACCACCATGTCAGACTACACAGAGAAGCCATTGAAATCCACAAGCATGTGGACAATTTCAACAGAAAGGAAGAGACCATGAAAATGAACAAAATCTGGCTACCAGTATTAAAAAACTCTAAAAATTATAACAGCTAAACAACAGAGAGGAAAAAACCAGGCACAGATTAACACCTCCCAGCAACAGATTTTCCCAGGCTCAGGCAGGCCTTCAAATGCTAATGAAGGTGATCAGCTAAACATTCACACCTAACTGTAGCAGGGAAGAGCTCCTTGCCCCACCCCAGCCATTCCACAGATATATAAACCCATTTTTCCTACTTCCAACAGACCTCACACCTCTGAGGATGCTTGCCATAGATGCAGGCGAAACGTCAGGAGAAATGCCTCTAGAACATGGCTCTATAGCCCGAAAAAACCCACAAGAACCTAGTGATTCCAGCCATGAAAGCCTTCGACAATACATAAAACATAAACTGCTTATCTGTAGAGTGCATTATAGATATAGATATATTTAATTATTAAATGAATTAAATATATTTGTAATTTTTGATATAAAATAAAACATACACTGCATATCTATAGAGTGCATTATAGATATATTTAATTAATCCATGAATTAAATATATTTGTAATTTTGATATAAAATAAAACATACACTGCATATCTATAGAGTGCATTATATATATATATTTAATTAATCCATGAATTAAATATATTTGTAATTTTCAATCTATCTATGTATATAATAAAGGTGAAAGTTTGTATGCGGCGGACAAAAGTGTGGCGGTGCGACGGGAGGAGTATGTGCCAGCGTTTTGATTGGCCAGCCTGAAAGTTCCAACATTCTGATTGGCTGCCGCAGTGGTGCTATTTGCATATGGTCTCTGATTGGCCAGCTTCAATAGGAGCCCCTGGTGGAGAAAAGAGTTCATGGCAGAAACGGGGACATGAGAAGGAAATTTGCATATGGTCTCTGATTGGCCAGCCTCAATTCCAAGATTCCGAGATGACAAAGAGAGGAAAGGAAAAGGCCAGAGGGGGCTGAGTCAGAAAATTACCAATACAGACCACACTTGGCACACAGAGCCCCCATGACCCACTCGACATCCTACTGCAACCATGGATGATGGGACTTGCAGTACCATCACTCACATTCTGAGACCGCTGTTAACCTCATCCAATGACTGATCAGGACCAAACTTGGCACATAGACCTCTCATGACCCACCTTACGTCCTGGTGTGGTTTGGCCGGGGATGGACCATGGATTATGGGACTTGCAGTACCTTTGCTCAATTCTTGAGACCACTGCAACCCTCATCCAATTACCGATAAAGACCAAACTTGGCACACTGAGTCTCCATGATGCACTCTACATCCTGGTGCAGTTTGGAGGAGGATGCACCATGGACGATGGGACTTGCAATACCTGCACTCCCTTCCTAAGACCATTACAACTTCCAACAATGATGGATCAGGACCACAATTTACACAGAGAGTCCGCATGACCCACTCTACATCCTGGTGCAGTTAGGAAAAATTTGTCAATGGATGATGGGACTTGCAGTCACTTCACTCACTTCCTGAGACCACTGACTGATCAAGACCAAATTTGGCACACAGAGTCCCCATGACCCACTCTACATCCTGGTGCACTTTCGAGGAGGACAGACCATGGATGATGGGACTTCAAGTACCTCCACTCCCCAAGACTGCTGCAACCCTCACCTAATGTCCGATCAAGACCAAACTTGGCACACAGAGCCCCCATGACCCACTCTACATCCTGCTGCAGTTTTGGAGGCGGAGACAATGGATGATGTGACTTCCAGCCTTCACTCACATTCTGAGACCTCTGCAAACCTCATGCAATGACTGATCAAGACCAAATTTGGCACATAGACCTCTCATGACCTACTTTACATCTTGGTGTCGAACTCCCAGCCCACGACATCAGACTTCCAAACGTGGCGAAACTACTTTAAACCATCCTCTCAGCACACACCGCACCCGCACGACAGGCTCTCCTCCCCCCCTTCCCCCCCTGGGATTCCCCAACCCCATAATGGATCTGGACCACAAACTTGGCACATAGACCTCTCATGACCCACTTTACGTCCTGGTGTCATTTGGAAAAAAATGGAGATGGATGATGGGACTTGCAGTAACCTCACTCACTTTCTGAGACCACTGAGACCCTCGCCAATGACTAATCAAGACCAAACTTGGCACACGGAGCCCCAATGACCCACTCTACACCCTGGTGCAGTTTGGAGGACAGACCATGGATGATGGGACTTCAAGTACCTCCACTCCCTTCCCAAGATTGCTGCAACCCTCATCTAATGACCGATCAAGACCAAACTTGGCACACACAGCCCCCATGACCCACCCTACATCCCGGTGCTGTTTGAAGGATGGACGATGGATGATGGGACTTGCAGTACGTTCACTCACTTCCTGAAACCATAGCGACACTCATTCAAAAACCAATAAAGACCAAACTTGGAACATAGAGCCCCCATAGCCAACTCAACATTCTGGTGAGGTTTGGGGAGTACAGACTAAGGATGATGGGACTTCAAGTACCTCCACTCACTTCCCAAGACCTCTGCAACACTCATCTAATGACCGATCAAGTCCAAACTTGGCACACAAAACCCCCATGACCCACTCTCCATCCTGGAGCAGTTTGGAGGGGGATGGACCACAGATAATGGGACTCACAGTAACTTCACTAACTTCCTGAGACAACTGCGAGTCATATAAATAACTGATAAAGACCAACCTTGATATACAATTCCTTTCTCAAATACCCCGGGCAGCGCCGGGTCCCCAAGCTAGTTTAAAATAAAACATACACTGTATATCTATAGAGTGCATTATATATATATTTAATTAATCCATGAATTAAATATATTTGTAATTTTCGATTTAAAACAAAACATACACTGCATATCTATAGAGTGCATTATATATATATATATATATATACACACACACACATACACACAATTAATCAATGAACTAAATGTGTATTATGTATGTGTATAATAAATTACATATATATATACACACACACACACATTTATAATACACACACACACACATATATATATTTAAAATAAAACATACACTGCATATCTATAGTGTATGCATATCTATAGTGCATATCTATAGGGCATTATATATATATATATATACATGCACACACACACAATTAATCAGTGAATTAAATGTGTATTATGTATGTGTATAATAAATTACATATATATATATACTAAATTCATTAATTCTAACATAGTGTATATGTGTATTATAAATATATATATATATATTTATAATACACATATACACTATGTTAGAATTAATGAATTTAGTATATATATATGTAATTTATTATACATACACATACATAATACACATTTAAGTCACTGATTAATTGTATATATATATGTATATGTATATGTATGTATATATATATATATATATATATATATATATATATAAACACATTTATAATACACAGAAACATATGCAATATATTTAATTCACTGATTAATTCTAACATGGTGTAGATGTGTCCAGCAGAGACAGGCAGGCTGGCTCCACTAGAACCGGACTGCGCCTGCGCACTCCACCGCGCTGCCTCTCTGCCTCATCCAACATGGCGGCGGAGCGGGCGCGCTACACTTCCGCTCTGGCGCCGGAAGTGTGTCCGGTTGCCATGGCAGCGAGGCTGGGCTGAGTGGGAAAGGGAAGCCAGCCTCGCAGAGGGAAGGCCCGGCTCGGGAAGAGCGGCGGCAGGAGACCAAGTAAGTGTGTGTCTGTGGATTCTGGGAGTTGTAGTCCCATACAAGTAACTTTTATAAGGCCCTGGGGGAGCAAAACAGGGGAAACTTGTATCTCTTGGACTACAACTCCCAGGATCCCCTCGCCATAATGGCTGGAGGGAGGTTTTGGGAGTTGTAGTCCAAACAAAGTCACTTTTGCAATGTTGTGTGGATTCTGGGAATTGTAGTCCCATAAAAGTAAGTTTTGTAAGGCCCTGGGGGAGCAAAACAGGGGAAACATATCTGTTGGACTACAACTCCCAGCCATAAAGGCTAGAGGGAGATTTTGGGAGTTGTAGTCCAAACAAAGTAACTTTTGCAATGTTGTGTGGATTCTGGGAATTGTAGTCCCATAAAAGTAAGTTTTATAAGGCCCTGAGGGAGCAAAACAGGGGAAACTTGTATCTCTTGGACTACAACTCCCAGGATTCCCCCGCCATTATGGCTGGAGGGAGATTCTGGGAGTTGTAGTCCAAACAAAGTAACTTTTGCAATGTTGTGTGGATTCTGGGAGTTGTAGTCCCATACAAGTAACTTTTGTAAGGCCCTGGGGGAGCAAAACAGGGGAAACATATCTGTTGGACTACAACTCCCAGCCATAAAGGCTAGAGGGAGATTTTGGGAGTTGTAGTCCAAACAAAGTAACTTTTGCAATGTTGTGTGGATTCTGGGAGTTGTAGTCCCATACAAGTAACTTTTATCAGGCCCTGGGAAACATATCTGTTGGACTACAACTCCCAGCCATAAAGGCTAGAGGGAGATTTTGGGAGTTGTAGTCCAAACAAAGTAACTTTTGCAGTGTTGTGTGGATTCTGCGAATTGTAGTCCTATAAAAGTAACTTTTTAAGGCCCTGGGGGAGCAAAACAGGGGAAACTTGTATCTGTTGGACTACAACTCCCAAGATTCGCCCGCCATAATGACTGAAGGGAGGTTTTGGGTGTTGTAGTCCAACAAAGTAACTTTTGCAATGTTGTGTGTGGATTCTGTGAGTTGTAGTCCCATACAAGTAACTTTTATAAGGCCCTGGGGGAGCAAAACAGGGGGAACTTATATCTGTTGGACTACAACTCCCAGGATTCCCCCGCCATAATGTCTGGAGGGAGGTTTTGGGAGTTGTAGTCCAAACAAAGTAATTTTGTAATTTATATGCCATTAGAGATATGTCTCGTTCACTTTGATATGTAATGGTTGTTAGGGATGTTTGTGTTTATGTATTGGCTTTGTGTATGTGTGTTTTTGTGAAATGTTATTGTTATAGCATTAGAATACAATTTAAAACTTATTATTATTGTTGTTATTATTATTATTACATTATTACTCCCTTTTGGGACTTGAAGCAGCTTAACTAAAAGCATTAGCGTATAATTTAAATTATTATTATTATTATTATTATTATTATTATTATTATTATGCTGGAGCGCACTACGTTAAACCGCTGACTTGCAGAACTTGCTGACCGAAAGGTCGGTGGTTTGAATCCGGGGAGTGGGGTGAGCTCCTGCTGTTAGCCCCAGCTTATGTCAAAGTTCGAAAATATGCAAATGCGAGTAGATCAATAGGGAAGGTAATGACACTCCATGCAGTCATGCCAATGGCCACATGACCTTGGAGGTGTCTATGGACAACGCCGGCTGCTTGGCTTAGAGATGGAGATGAGCAGCAGAGTCCCAGAGTCGGACACGACTAGATTTAGTGTCAAGGGGAATTCTTTACCTTTACTATATTATTTTACTGACACAAAATCACACTATGTCACAGCAAACAAGATCTCTCTGCTGGATTTCGTATCACAAAATCACAAGTCGAACCCTTCCCAAGCGTCTAGGACTGTGTGATGTATTTTCGAATGATGCGCGCAGATCCAAGTCAGGTGGCCTTTTGCAGTTGACAGATCGTGATTTTGTCAATGTTTATTGTTTCCAAATGCTGGATGAGATCTTTTGGCACGTTTGCAGTTCCAACTCTATGATTCTGTGATTCTATGGTCCTTTCACTATTGGCTGCCACTTCCCGGCGGGTGTCAGGTGGTGCAATACCGGCTAGACAGTGTAATTTCTCCAGTGGTGTAGGGCGCAGACACCACGTGATAATGCAGCATGTCTCATTAAGAGCCACATCCACTGTTTTAGCGTGGTGAGATGTGTTCCACACTGGCATGCATACTCAGCAGCAGAGTAGCATAGCGCAAGGGCAGATGTCTTCACTGTGTCTGGTTGTGATCCCCAGGTTGTGCCAGTCAGCTTTCGTATGATATTGTTTCTAGCGCCCACCTTTTGCTTGATGTTCAGGTAGAGCTTCTTGTAGGTCAGAGCACTGCTCAGAGTGACTCCCAGGTGTTTGGGTGCGCTGCAATGCTCCAGTGGGATTCCTTCCCAGGTGAGGAAGGAGGAAGGAAAGAGAGAAGGAAGGAAGGATGGATGAAAGGGTGGGAGGAGAAAAAGGGAGGGAAGGAGGAAGGAAAGAGAGGAGGATGGACGAAAGGGTGAAAGAGAAGGAGAAAGAGGAAGGGAAAGAGTAAGGAAAGAGAGAAGGAAGGAAAGAATGGTGTGAGAGAGGAGAGCCTGAGAAAAGAGCCCAAGGGGCCACATCTGGGCCTCCGGGTCTGGGTTTGCCCATACCTGTATTAATTACGGTAGTGGATATATACTTGGTATTGCCTAACTTTGCATTTGCTAATGCTCTTTATTAGAAACTAGCTGCCCCCTGCCACGCGTTGCTGTGGCCCAGTCTGTTGATCTGGAAAATAAAGTAATGAGAAAGTGTTGGTTTCTAATATATATAATTTCTTTATGCTTGTGGGTAAACAGTATTCCTTGCTGTTTCTTTGTCAGTGTTGATGTGGAGATTGTCTGGTTTGCCTACTCTGGAACATGCGACATATAATTGTCCTTCTTTAGGGGTCGCTTTCAAATCTATGATACTATATCTGTTGTGTGTGTGTGAATCATATATATCTATATCTATGGCTGGATGGCTCTTTGTCGGGAGGGCTTTGATTACATTTTCTTGCCCTGGTGAAGGGAGTTGGATTGGATGGCCTTAAGTATTTTCTGTTGGTCATGGGGGTTCTGTGTGGGAAGTTTGCTCCAATTCTGTCGTTCGTGGGGTTCAGAATGCTCTTTGATTGTAGGTGAACTGTGAATCCCAGTGACTACAACTCCTAAATGTCAAGGTCTACTTCCCCCAAACACCATCTGTGTTCGTATTTGGGCGTGTTGAGTATTCGTGCCAAGTTTGGTCCAGATCCATCATTGTTTGAGTCCACAGTGCTCTCTGGATGTAGGTGAACTACAACTCCCAAACTCAAGGTCAATGCCCACCAAACCCTTTCAGTATTTTCTGTTGGTCATGGGAGTTCTGTGTGCCAAGTTTGGTTCAATTCCATCGTTGATGGAGTTCAGAATGCTCTTTGATTGTAGGTGAACTATAAATCCCAGCAACTACAACTCCCAAATGACAAAATCATAATTTTTTGATTGATGGTCACTCCTTGTGTTGTGAGACTTTTGTTGCCAAATTTGGTGTGATTTCGTTCATTGGTTCTTTTGTTTTTAAGGAACTCATTATGCACAGAGCATATTTATATATATAGATTGTTAGCTGAAGACTTCCCTTTGAACTTTTCTATAGCATAGCATTCCTATATATATATATATATATATATATTATGCCCTCTTGTGGTTGCATTTGAGTACTACATACATAGTTATCTATTTCTTCTTTTTTTGTGGCCTAGCCCTAAACAGAGTAATTTTTAAAGTTGAAAACCCACTAGTATTTAAGTTGAGTAATGAAGGATATGTGTGCCTAGTTTGGCCCAGATCCATTAAGCCATATAGGAGCATTTGTGGAATAAACATACATACATAGGTTCTTAGAAAGATAAACAATTAAATTTAAATATTTAGAAATAATATTTAAAAATAATAATGGATTTTATATGTTTTTATAGTGTTATGTTGATTGTTTTTAATTGTATTTTTTTGTGAATGTTTGGCATTGAATTGCCAATCTGTAACCTGTCTTGAGTCGCCTTAGGGCTGAGAAAGGTGGGCTAGAAATATAGCAAATAAATAAATTTTCAAATCCCCACTTGACCGTGAGCCCCGAGAAAGTCACACTCTCTCAGCCTCAGAGGAAAGTTTGCCAAGAAAAAAAAACCCATGAAAGGAATGCCATTATTTGGAAGCGGCTCGAAGGCACACAACAATTACGATTCATGCATGCGCTTAATTTTAGTTGCTACCTAATTGGTTTCTTTGATGGCATTCTAAATGAACAACTGCCATCCGGGTGTGTTGGGAAATGTGATCTTGAACTTTTGGACAAGACCAGTTTGCATGCATATCCGATTTTAAAAGAGAAATAACTGTGAGCGTAGGGCCAGGCTTCATCCGAGTCCTTCAGCAAACAAGGTGCCTTCTATGTATTGAACTTCCTTGTTACATTTCTCTATACTTATCAGGCCAGCGTCTCATCCTTGCTGTGCTTTGTGTTCCGCTGCAAGGAGAAAATGGTAGTTTCTGTGTCTCTCATTCCAGGCAGAGAACAATGAGTGCTTAATGGGCTGAATTCCTGAAACCGTTTTTGTGCCCAGATAGTGTTTAGACTGAGTGCCGACGCTGGAAAGACCAGTTTTCCAAAATTCCGCAGCCGTTGTGATGTCAGGCTTATTTGGACCTCATTAACCTCTCCCAAGGAAATATCCTGCTCTCATTCCTGCTGGGACTTGGCATCCTTTCTCTGGCACATCCTGGCAAGAGACGAAAACCGGCATGCCTTGCCACTCAGTTTCAAACCTGAAAAGCCACTTTCCTGTTCCTTCTCTCATAGAATCATAGGATCAAAGAGTTGGAAGAGACCTCCTGGGCCATCCAGTCCA
This sequence comes from Anolis sagrei ordinatus, assembly GCF_025583915.1. Classification (NCBI taxonomy): domain Eukaryota; kingdom Metazoa; phylum Chordata; class Lepidosauria; order Squamata; family Anolidae; genus Anolis; species Anolis sagrei. The sequence continues at coordinate 249,926,001 of NW_026847438.1, forward strand.
ACCCCATTCTGCCAAGAAGCAGGAATATTGCATTCAAATCACCCCTGACAGATGGCCATCCAGCCTCTGCTTAAAAGCTTCCAAAGAAGGAGCCTCCACCACACTCTGGGGCAGAGAGTTCCACTGCTGAACGGCTCTCACAGTCAGGAAGTTCTTCCTCATGTTCAGATGGAATCTCCTCTCTTGTAGTTTGAAGCCATTGTTCCACGTCCTAGTCTCCAAGGAAGCAGAAAACAAGCTTGCTCCCTTTCTCCCTGTGGCTTCCTCTCACATATTTATACATGGCTATCATATCTCCTCTCAGCCTTCTCTTCTTCAGGCTAAACATGCCCAGCTCCTTAAGCCGCTCCTCATAGGGCTTGTTCTCCAGACCCTTGATCATTTTAGTTGCTCTCCTCTGGACACATTCCAGCTTGTCAATATCTCTCTTGAATTGTGGTGCCCAGAATTGGACACAATATTCCAGTTGTGGTCTAACCAAAGCGGAATAGAGGGGTAGCATTACTTCCCTAGATCTAGACACTATGCTCCTATTGATGCAGGCCAAAATCCCATTGGCTTTTTTTGCCGCCACATCACATTGTTGGCTCATGTTTAACTTGTTGTCCACGAGGACTCCAAGGTCTTTTTCACACGTCCTGCTCTTGAGCCAGGCATTGTCCCCCATTCTGTATCTTTGCATTTCATTTTTTCTGCCAAAGTGGAGTATCTTGCATTTGTCACTGTTGAATTTCATTTTGTTAGTTTTGGCCCATCATCTCTCTAATCTGTCAAGATCCTGCTCCTGTCCTCTGGAGTATTGGCTCTCCCTCCCAATTTGGTGTCGTCTGCAAACTTGATGATCCTGCCTTCTAGCCCTTCATCTAAGTCATTAATAAAGCATGTTGAACATCTCCATCATTGTTGGTTTGCAATGAAGGCACAAAAGCATAAACTTCTCTGAGATGGACTCATATCGTTTTAGTTTGTTTTGCTTTGTATTTATTGATTTTCTTTATTTTTATTCTGATATCGGATTCAGTTGGGGCCGTGGTGGTGCAGCGGGTTAAACTGCTAAGCTGCAGAACTTGCTGACCGGAAGGTCGGCGATTCAAATCCGGGTAGCGGGGTGAGTGAGTGTGCTGTCGCACGCTGGGCCTGTGCATAAGACTGTAGACAGGACATAAATTCTGTGTGCCCAACGGGACGCCAGGGCTGCCTCAGATTAAAGGCCCTTGGATTTCCTTAAAACAGAGTCTTTAGATTGCTTAAAGGTTCAACAAAGTTCTTTATTAATGAAAACAAACAGGTACTTTAAGGCTTTCTTAACAGTCTATTGGCTCTCTCTCAATCTTGTCCACAGGGAACAGGCACTATCTTCATAACTGTAACTAATGGGGAAATCCTTAACTTCTAATCTGGGCAGTCTGTTGGCGTGGAGCCCCTGCACCCGGTACCAACTGCTTCTGGCTTCTGCGAGTGACCCTTACCAAGCAGAGCTTTGCAGACTTTCAGGGGAAAAAGAACTCAGGTTTCTGTGATGGCTGACTGAAGTCCTTCAGCAAAGGAACTGTAGGGCCAAGCTGTGGGCTGTATATCTCCCCGGCCAAGCCGTAGAAGACGAAGCTTTCTACAGGAGCTCTTGGTATTATGTCCTGCATGAAAGGCTTCTCTTTGTGGACTGAACCCAAAATGGCTCCTATTCCCTATAAAACCCAAAAAGGGGGTGGGACCAGGGAACCGAACTATAATTGACAGGTGGCTTGCCCTATAATTGCAGCCAAAAGAAGCCACCTATCTCTTTTTTCGATAGAGTTAAGAGCTGGGTAGATGCGGGGAATGCCGTGGATGTAGCGTACCTGGATTTTAGTAAGGCCTTCGACAAGGTCCCCCATGACCTTCTGGCAAGGAAACTAGTCCAATGTGGGCTAGGCAAAACTACGGTGAGGTGGATCTGGAATTGGTTAAATGGACGAACCCAGAGGGTGCTCACCAATGCTTCCTCTTCATCCTGGAAAGAAGTGACAAGTGGAGTGCCGCAGGGTTCCGTCCTGGGCCCGGTCCTGTTCAACATCTTTATTAATGACTTAGATGAAGGGTTAGAAGGCAGGATCATCAAGTTTGCAGACGACACCAAATTGGGAGGGATAGCCAATACTCCAGAGGACAGGAGCAGAATTCAAAACGATCTTGACAGATTAGAGAGATGGGCCAAAACTAACAAAATGAAGTTCAACAGTGACAAATGTAAGATATTCCACTTTGGCAGTAAAAATGAAATGCAAAGATACAGAATGGGTGACGCCTGGCTCGAGAGCAGTACATGTGAAAAAGATCTTGGAGTCCTCGTGGACAACAAGTTAAACATGAGCCAACAATGTGATGTGGCGGCAAAAAAAGCCAATGGGATTATAATTTGAACAAACATGAATGAATTCCTATGCACCGTGCACATATCTGATTTGTGTTGCAAAAAAAAACCCCACTTTAAACGAATACAATAATTAAAATGAAGAATAATTTTAACAAATATAAACTTTCTTGTATTTCAATGGGAAGTGTGGGCCTGCTTTTGGCTGATGAGATAGGATTGTTGTTGTTGTGAGCTTTCAAGTCATTTCAGACATAGGTTGACCTGAGTGAGGGCCGGATAAATGCCCTTGGAGGGCCGTATCCGGCCCCTGAGCCATAGTTTGAGGACCCCTATTCTAGAGGCATTCTCTCCTGATGTTTCGCCTGCATCTATGGAAAGCATCCTCAGAGGTAGTGAGGTATTGTGTTCATTGTTAGCTGCCTTGAGTCCCTGTATTGGAAGAAAGGCAGGATAAAATAAATAAGAATGGGTCTTGGAGGCAATGGGTGCGTCAACACTGTAGAATGCATGCAGTTTGATCTCATTGATCTCACAATACTCCAGAGGACAGGAGCAGGATTCAAAACAATCTTGACAGATTAGAGCGATGGACCAAAACTAACAAAATGAAGTTCAACAGGGACAAATGCAAGATACTCCACTTAGGCAGGAAAAATGAAATGCAAAGATATAGAATAGTGGATGCCTGGGCTCGAGAGCAGTACGTGTGAAAAAGATCTTGGAGTCCTCGTGGACAACAAGTTAAACATGAGCCAACAATGTGATGTGGCGGCAAAAAAAGCCAATGGGATTTTGGCCTGCATCAAGAGGAGCATAGTGTCTAGATCTAGGGAAGTCATGCTCCCCATGCTCTATTCCGCTTTGGTTAGACCACACCTGGAATATTGTGTCCAATTCTGGGCACCACAATTGAAGAGAGATATTGACAAGCTGGAATGTGTCCAGAGGAGGGCGACTAAAATGATCAAGGGTCTGGAGAACAAGCCCTATGAGGAGAGGCTTAAGGAGCTGGGCATGTTTAGCCTGAAGAAGAGAAGGCTGAGAGGAGATATGATAGCCATGTATAAATATGGGAGAGGAAGCCACAGGGAGGAGGGAGCAAGCTTCCCTGCTTCCCTGGAGACTAGGACACAATGGAACAATGGCTTCAAACTACAAGAAAGGAGATTCCACCTGAACTTGAGGAAGAACTTCCTGACTGTGAGAGCTGTTCAGCAGTGGAACTCTCTGCCCCAGGGTGTGGTGGAGGCTCCTTCTTTGGAAGCTTTTAAACAGAGGCTGGATGGCCATCTGTCAGGGGTGATTTGAATGCAATATTCCTGCTTCTTGGCAGGGGGTTGGACTGGATGGCCCATGAGGTCTCTTCCAACTCTTTGATTCTATGATTTTATGATTCTATTGGAACTGCCAGTGCTACTAAATCACAAAAGTTGTAGTTTTATAAGGTCTTTGGCCTTCACTGCCCAAGAGTGCTGGTGTCTCATTAAATGACCACTTCCAGGATTCCATAGCAGAGCAGTTAAATTGAGGTCAAACTGCATTGATCCTACAGCGTAGAATAGATGAATCCCAGGCAAGATTGAAAAATCAACATGCTTAGTATGTGTGTGAGCGCGTGCAGGCCTACACAACAGAAATTTAGATTCATTTAGATTTTCCAATGAATCTGAGATGGTTGTGAGAAGAACCAGTTGCATGGTTGTTATAGCTTTGTCCAATGTCTTTGGAAACTGAAGTTTTCCAAGAGGCCCCGGCACCATCTGCCCTGCTCAGGTCCGGTCTTGCCAACTCTGTCCAGCCATTACTTCTCTGGCTGAATCCAATCTGTAGCATCAACTGCTTTATAATTTCCTCAGCATTATTGTTTTCCCTCAAGGGAGTTCATGATACGTTCAAAATAATAATCACCTTGGCTTTGTCATCTGGATTTCTAGGAAGAATTCAGGCTTGATTCGCTCTCAGATCCACTTGTTTGTCTTTTTAGTAGTCCATAATATTTCCTTTGGCACTGCATTTGAGAAAAGTTGATGTTTTCCCTATCACGTTTCTTCACAATTCTGCTTTCAGAATTATACATAGAAATTAGGAATACGATGGCCTACCAGTAGCCTCTTGACCTGAGCGGAGGTTGCACATCAGAGCAAGTAATGTTGTCTCACACCCATATCTTTCATAGAATCATAGAATCAAAGAGTTGGAAGAGACCTCATGGGCCATCCAGTCCAACCCCCTGCCAAGGAGCAGGAATATTGCATTCAAATCACCCCTGACAGACTCTGTTTAAAAGCTTCCAAAGAAGGAGCCTCCACCACACTCCGGGGCAGAGAGTTCCACTGCTGAACGGCTCTCACAGTCAGGAAGTTCTTCCTCGTGTTCAGATGGAATCTCCTTTCTTGTAGTTTGAAGCCATTGTTCCGTCCTAGTCTCCAAGGAAGCAGAAAACAAGCTTGCTCCCTCCTCCCTGTGGCTTCCTCTCACATATTTATACATGGCTCTCATATCTCCTCTCAGCCTTCTCTTCTTCAGGCTAAACATGCCCAGCTCTTTAAGCCACTCCTCATAGGGCTTGTTCTCCAGACCCTTGATCATTTTAGTCGCCCTCCTCTGGACACATTCCAGCTTGTCAACATCTCTCTTCAACTGTGGTGCCCAGAATTGGACACAATATTCCAGGTGTGGTCTAACCATGGCAGAATAGAGGGGTAGCATTATTTCCCTAGATCTAGACACTATGCTCCCAGCCCAGGCCAGAGCTCCTTGTCAGCCATAGCCACCCCCAGTTCCTTCAGAGTCAAGTCAGTCCCTTCAAGGATGCCATCCACCCACCTTGCCCTTGGTCGGCCCCTCTTCCTTTTTCCTTCCATTCCAGCTTGTCAATATCTCTCTTGAATTGTGGTGCCCAGAATTGGACACAATATTCCAGGTGTGGTCTAACCAAAGCGGAATAGAGCATGGGGAGCATGACTTCCCTAGATCTAGACACTAGGCTCCTATTGATGCAGGCCAAAATCCCATTGGCTTTTTTGCCGCCACATCACATTCCTGGCTCATGTTTAACTTGTTGTCCACGAGGACTCCAAGATCTTTTTCACACGTACTGCTCTCGAGCCAGGCATTGTCCCCCATTCTGTATCTTTGCATTTTGTTTTTTTCCTGCCAAAGTGGAGTACTTGCATTTGTACCTGTTGAACTTCATTTTGTTAGTTTTGGCCCATCTCTCTAATCTGTCAAGATCGTTTTGAATCCTGCTCCTGTCCTCTGGAGCCTTGGCTCTCCCTCCCAATTTGGTGTCGTCTGCAAACTTGATGATAATGCCTTCTAACCCTTCATCTAAGTCATTAATAAAGATGTTGAATCCATAGTTTTGCATCATCGATAAAGCACTGGCCTGCCTTCTTTTGAAATTATTTGGTGTGTTTCAGTATTCAGTATATGTTTGCATTATGATACCTAGTGCCTCCTCTTTTCCTGAACCCAGCTTAGACATCTGGGAGCATTTTTTTGAAATATTTTGAGGATTCCTTTGCTTTCATGGGGAATTAATCCAAAGATCCTGTGATTGCTGTGATCCCCAATGTCCATTTCCATGAGTATTGGGATGTACATTACGCATTCCCAGTCTGTGGTGCAATGCTTGGTTTTCCATATTTGTTGACAGATTAGAGTTGGAACTGGAGTAGATTCTTGACTTTGTCAATTGAAGCAGCTCCAGTGGTATGCCGTCTGTTTCTGGAGATTTGACCTTCAACTTAAGGTGATGATGAATGAGAGGCCTCCACCTTTTCCTATCATCTACTGCACTGCATTCAAACACTGTTCAGAAGTAGTGCACCCTTCTTGATGTCTGGGAAAGGGTGCACAGGGCTTTGAAAATGTACTTTTTGGGGTGCATTCCTTTGAATCATGGGTGTTCAAGTCCAGCAACAGGCAAAGGGCCCCAGGTTTCCCAGCTTTGGAATGGGGGAGAGATCCTCTGAGTGGAACAGTAAAGGTTTGGCAGTGACTCCAGCATTTCTCTTCCTCTGCTCCTCAAAAAAGGGAGTTGAATAATGGAACTGTTCTTCAACCCGAAATCCTTTGGTTGTCCTCCGCAGTTGGAGGTGTTTGCTCCTATTTTCCTTTTTTAAAAAGCCTTTCTCCCCATGCAGGACTCTATGAGATTGGAGAAGAAGTGGCTGGCAGTTCTCACTGTGGGTGTGCTAATGGTTTAAACTGGGATTAATTTAAACTGGGCGGGATTCCGGTTTTTCTAGCCTTCTGTTGACTTTTGCTAGTTCCCTTTATGCAAAGTATTACTGCATTGTCCTTCTCTGATTTCTTTTCCTCCTTCTTTTTCTTCTTCCTCTTCCTTCTACTCCCACCTTTCTTCCTCTTCTTCTCCTCCCTCCCTTTCTTCCCCCAATTCTTCTTCCCCCTCCTCTCCTCTTGTTCTCCTCCTCCTCTTCCTTCTCCTTTTTGTTGTCTTCTTCCATTTCTTTTCATTCTCCTCCATTGTCCTCTTCTTTCTTTCCCTCCTCTTCCTTCTTCCTCTTCTTCTTTCTCTGCATCCTTTTCTTCTTCACATTCTTTTTGTCTTCTTCTATTTCTCCTCCTCCTCCTCCCCCTCCTCCTCCTTTCTCATTTGTTGTCTTCCTCCATTTCTTTTCATTCTCCTCCATTCTCTTCTTTCTCTTTCCCTCCTTTTTCTCCTTCCTCTTCTTCTTTCTCCACCTTCTTTTCTTTTTCTCATTCTTTTTGTCTTCTTCTATTTCTTCTCCTCCTCCTTTCTCCTCATTTATTATCTTCTTCCATTTCTTTTCATTCTCCTCCATTCTCCTCTTCTTTCTCTCTTTCCCTCCTCCTTCTTCTTTCTCCGCCTCCTTTTCTTCTTCTCATTCTTCTTCTTCTTCTTCTTCTTCTTCTTCTTCTTCTTCTTCTTCTTCTTCTTCTCTTCCTCCTTTCTCCTCATTTGTTGTCTTCTTCTATTTCTTCCACTCCTTCTTCCTCTTCTCATTCTTGTTTAGTTCTTTTATTTCTTCTCCTTCTCCTATACCTCCCCCCCTCTTCTTTGTCTCCATCTTCCTCTCCATCTTCTTCCTTCTTTTTCTCCTCTCTCTCCTCCTCCTCCTCCTCCTTATCTGTTCTGTTTTGAGGACCCATCCATCACAGTACCCTCAAATGGTTTTGGCACAAATGGCTGCCTCAGCCCTTTTCCGGCCGGTTGGCAGTGGAAGCTGCCCGGCCCTCTTTGCAAACGGTCCCCCTGCAAACATGACCACTGTTTCTGGGTCTTGTGCCAAGCAAATTCATCCTCTGCTTCTCTCTTTCTCTCTGTAAATATTTCATCTTGTCAGCGTCCCCTCCCTTCTGGCCTAGATTTTGGTAGCCGGCCTCCTTGGCTCCCATGCACTTGGGATTCCTGGTTTCCCTTGCCCTGTTCCTCCCTAAACGTACACCACGCTTCCTTGCCTCATTCCACATGCTGATGCTGAGCAACTACAAGAGAATTTGAGGAATTGAGCCTGTTTCTGCCCAACTCTTTCCATCTGGGCAGCCTTCTTGCGGGGTTGGGAGGCATGATGGATAATCGGAGCAGGAGTCCCTGGAAAGATTGTGCCAAATAAAAGAGTACTGTTGGGTTGTTGTAGGTTTTTTCGGGGTATATGGCCATGGTCTAGAGGCATTCTCTCCTGATGTTTCGCCTGCATCTATGGCAAGCATCCTCAGAGGTAGTGAGGTCTGTTGGAACTAGGAAAAAAAGGGTTTATATATCTGTGGAATGACCAGGGTGGGACAAAGGACTCTTGTCTGCTGGAGCTAGGTGTGAATGTTTCAACTGACCACCTTGATTAGCATATACTGGCCTCACAGTGCCTGGAGCAAACTTTTGTTGAGAGGTGATTAGATATCCTTGTTTGTTTCCTCTCTGTTGTTGTGCTGTTGTAATTTTAGAATTTTTTAAATACTGGTAGCCAGATTTTGTTCATTTTCATTGTTTCCTCCTTTCTTTTGACAATTGTCCACATGCTTGTGGATTTCAATGGCTTCTCTGTGTAGTCTGACATGGTGGTTGTGAGAGTGGTCCAGCATTTCTGTGTTCTCAGGGAAGGCGCTCTGCTATGGCTGACTTCTCTGGTTGAAGTAGTCTGCAGTGCCTTTCATGTTCCTTGATTCGTGTCTGGGCGCTGCGTTTGGTGGTCCCTATGTAGACTTGTCCACAGCTGCATGGTATACGGTAGACTCCTGCAGAGGTGAGAGGATCCCTCTTGTCCTTTGCTGAACGTAGCATTTGTTGGCTTTTCTTGGTGGGTTTGTAGATTGTTTGTATGTTGTGTTTCCTCATCAGCTTCCCTCTGCGGTCAGTGGTTCCCTTGATGTATGGCAAGAACACTTTTCCTCTGGGTGGATCTTCATCTTGACTCTCGTGGCTTCTTCTCGGTTGTCTTGCCGCTCTTCTGATGTCTGAGGTGGAGTCTCCATTGGCCTGGAGAGCCCAGTTGAGGTGGTTCAGTTCATCTTGGAGGAGGTGGGCTTCGCAGATTCTTTTTGCACGGTCTGCCAAGGCTTTAATGGTGCTTCTTTTTTGACTTGGGTGATGGTTGGAGTTTTTATGTAGATATCTATCTGTGTGTGTGGGTTTTCTGTAAACGGTGTGACCCAATTGTTGATCTGGTTTGCGGATGACTAGGACATCTAGAAAAGGCAGTCTTCCTTCATTTTCTTTTTCCATGGTGAACTGGATGTTTGGGTGGATGCTGTTAAGATGGTCCAGGAACCTGTTGAGTTCTTCTTCTCCATGACTCCAAATGGTGAAACTGTCATCCACATATCTGAACCATATAGTGAGCTTTTTTGTTGCTGTTTCCAGGGCTTGTTTTTCAAAGTGTTCCATGTAGAAATTAGCTATGACCGGGCTGAGAGGGCTCCCCATAGCTACTCCATCTTTCTGTTCGTAGAACTCATTGTCCCACTGAAAGTAGCTGGTGGTGAGGCAATGGTGAAACAGAGCTGTGGTGTCTTCTGGGACCCTCTGGTTGATTAGTGCAATGGTGTCTGCTACCGGGACCATGGTAGATAGAGAGTATTTTGCCCAAATATGAGGGGGCAGGAGGGTCAAACAGGAAAAAAATCTGCTCTGAATGACTTCCAACCATAGAATCCTAGAGTTATAAAGACCCCAACGGCCATCTTGAAATGCTCAACAACCTCCAAAAAAGGAGGGCCTACTACCATCCAAATTAGTCTATTCTCTTCTTAAATTTTGTCCATCAAGATATCCTTTATAATTTTTAGGTGGAAAATATTTTCCTGCAATTTGACCCAATTATTCTATCATGTCCTAGTATCCAAAGCAGCAGAAGACAAGCTTGCCATCTTCTTCTTAATGCAACAACCCTTCAAATATTTAAATATGGCTCTCCTGTCCCCTTCGCTCAGCCTTCACTTTTTCAAGCTCCCTAAGCCACTCCTCATTGGGATTCCTAGGGACCTTCAATGATCTCAAGGAATATAATCTTAATGGGAAGGGATTCCAGGGGCCATCCAGTCCAACCCCATTCTGCCACATAGGGAGGCACCACTGAAGGATGCTTGTCCAACCTCTGCTTAAAGATCTCTATGAAGGAGAATCCATCGTACTCCTGTGAGGCATGTTCTATTTTTGAGCAGCTCTTAAACTGAATGAGGTTTCCCTAATGTTTAGGTGGATTCTCTAAACCAGGGGTCTTCAAACTTTTTAAACAGAGGGCCAGGTCACTGTCCCTCAAACTGTTGCCGGATTATAATTTGAAAAAAAATGAACGAATTCCTATGCACACTGCACCTATCTTATTTGTAATGCAAAAAAACACTTTAAAACAATATAATAATTAAAATGAAGAACAATTTTAACAAATATAAACTTATTAGGAGGTTGAGAAAGGACGGGATATAAAAGCCCCAAATAAATAAATAATAAATTAGTATTTCAATGGGAAGTGTGGGCCTGCTTTTGGATGATGAGATAGGACTGTTGTTGTTGTTGTTATGTGCTTTCAACTCATTTCAGACTTAGCGAGGGCCGGGTAAATGACCTTGGAGGGCTGTATCCGGCCCCCGGGGCTTAGTTTGAGGACCCCTGCTCTAAACATTAGGTGGTTCATGTTTTGGTGGTGTTCTGTGCTGCGGAAACAAGGTCCCTCCCTCTTTCACATAGCATCCCTTCAGAAGTGTCATGCCACCTTTCAGTTTTCTGTTGTCTAAAGTCAATATGCCCAGCACCTGAAGTAATTCCTCATAAGTCCGGTCTGCTTCAATAGGAGTCTTGTGTCCAGACCAAGGAAAATCTGATTTGTTTTGGCCTGACTTTGCCTGGAATAGTCCATTTCTGGACTTCACAATTCAAGGAGCTGGAGAAGATGAGAGGTGACCAGAGAAGGGCTATCAGAGTGGTCAAAAGGTCTGGAAACTATGAATCCCTCTGAGGAGTGACTGAAGGAGCTCGGTATGTTTAGCTTCGAGAATACAAAGCTGGTGGGGAACACGAGAGTCCTGTTTAACATCTGAAAGGAGGTCCCATTGAGGAATCATAGAATCATAGGATCAAAGAGTTGGAAGAGACCTCCTGGGCCATCCAGTCCAACCCCATTCTGCCAAGAAGCAGGAATATTGCATTCAAATCACCCCTGACAGATGGCCATCCAGCCTCTGCTTAAAAGCTTCCAAAGAAGGAGCCTCCGGGGCAGAGAGTTCCACTGATGAACAGCTCCCACAGTGAGGAAGTTCTTCCTCATGTTCAGCTGGAATCTCCTTTCTTGTAGTTTGAAGCCTTGCTCCATGTCCTAGTCTCCAGGGCTGCAGAAAAAAAACTTGCTCCCTCCTTCCTATGACTTCCTCTCATGTTTTTATACATGGCTATCATGCCTCCTCTCTGTTTCAGGCTAAACATGCCCAGCTCTAAGCCGCTCCTCATAGGGCTTGTTCTCCAGACCCTTGATCATTTTACTTTTCTATTTCTACATTCAGTTGTCAACATCTCCTTTCAATTGCGGTCCCAGAATTGGACACAATATTCCAGGTGTGGTCTAACCAAAGCAGAATAGAGGGGGAGCATGACTTCCCTGGATCTAGACACTATGCTCCTATTGATGCAGGCCAAAATCCCATTGGCTTTTTTTGCTGCCACATCACATTCTTGGCTCATGTTTAACTTGTTGTCCACGAGGACTCCAAGATCTTTTTCACACGTACTGCTCTCAAACCAGGCATCGTCCCCCATTCTGTATCTTTGCATTTTGGGCAAAAAAAACAAAACTCAAAAACCCCCCAACGAAACTTAACCAAAATTCCCATGCCCATAACACAACCCACAAGGTACAAACATATCTACTCAAAATGAAAAACAACACAACAACACACTCACAAAACGGCAAAACAACAAAACTCAAAATCCCCCAACGAAACTTAACCAAAATTCCCATGCCCATAACACAACCCACAAGGTACAAACATATCTACTCAAAATGAAAAACAACACAACAACACACTCACAAAACGGCAAAAGGATAAAACTCTAAAAAAACCAACGAAACTTAACCAAAATTCCCATGCTCATAACACAACCCACAAGGTACAAACATATTACTCAAAATGAAAAACAACACAACAACACACTAAAAACGGCAAAAAAACAAAACTCAAAAAAACCCCAACGAAACTTAACCAAAATTCCCATGCCCATAACACAACCCAAAAGGTACAAACGTATCTACTCTAAATGAAAAACAACACAACAACACACTCACAAAACGGCAAAACAACTGAGCATGCGCATTGGCGCCCAGCCGCAAGTTCCCTGGCGCGCGCACATGCCCTTCCGGCCAACGTTCCCTCTGCGGAAACCATGCCCACTCCAAGCCCCGCCGCGCCGCTTCCCGCACACACACACACCCCTGCCGCACATACACACACAACCCCACACTCCATCACTCCCCCTGCCGCCGCACACACACACGCAACCCCACTCCCCCCGCCGCCGCACACACACACGCAACCCCACGCTCCATCACTCCCCCCGCCGCCGCACACACACACGCAACCCCACCCCCGCCGCCGCACACACACACACAACCCCACGCTCCATCACTCCCCCCCGCCGCACACACATACACAACCCCACGCTCCATCCCCGCGCGCACACACATCACAACCCCACGCTCCATCACTGCCCCAATCTTACCTCCTTTTACTTCACACCTCCAAACCCCACCCCGCCCCTTCCCGCCCTGTCAAAATTAGGAAAGACAGGAAGGAAGGAAAGAAGGAAGAAGAGAAAGGGAGGTAAAGAAAAAGGGGGAAGGAAGGAAAGTTAGAGAAAGAAGAAGAAGAAAAGGAAAGATGGAAGGAAAGAAAAGAGAGACAGCAGAAAAGAAAGAAAAAGGGGGAAGGAAGGAAAGAGGTAGAGAAGGAAGAGGAGAAGGAAAGATGGGAGGGAAGGAAGGAAGGAAGGAAGGAGGGAAAGAAGGAGAGAAAGAGGGAAGATTGGCCACAGCAACACGTGGCGGGTAAAGGTTGTTATTTCTATTATTATTATTATGCTATTCTTATTATTATTCCTATGAGACCCTTTTAGGGGGAATGGGAGAGGTGTCAGGTCCCAGAGGCAATGCATTGCATTATTGTTATTGTTATGATGGTGGTGAAATAAAAGGAAATAAAAAGTGAAAGAAGGAAGCAAACAGGGAGGGAAGAAAGGCAAAGGAAGAAAGGGGGAGGGAATGAAGGACAGAGAGAAGGATGAAACCAAGTAGTGAAAGAAAGAAAGAGGTAGAGAAGGAAGAAAGGAGAGAAATGGGGAGGAAAAGGGGGAAGGAATAGGTAGGTACCTCTCTTTCATAATAGTCCAGATATCTACCTCAACTTTGATAAGTTTTACTATAGGCCACAGCAACGCGTGGCAGGGCACAGCTAGTTGTATATTTGCATTTGTTTTTTTCTGCCTAAGTGGAGTATCTTGCATTTGTCATTGTTGAACTTCATTTTGTTAGTTTTGGCCAATCTCTCTAATCTGTCAAGGAAGGGACAAGTTTGTTTTCTGTTGCTCTATAGACTAGGACACAAAGCCACAGATTCAACCTCCAGAAAAAGAGATGCCACCTAAAAATTGGGAAGAATGTCCTGATAGTAAAACACTGGTACATGCTGCCTGGGAGTCTGGTCGAATCTCCTGCTCTGGAGCTCTTTAAGCAGAGGCTGGGTGGCCATCTGTTTGGGGGGCTTGGATTGTCTCTTCCTGCCTGGCAGAAGAGGGTTGAACTGGATGGCCCTCTATGCTTCTGTAAACAATGCCTGCTAGAACAGAATGTAATGGACCTTGTTTGAATATGCATTTTACAATATTGATATGCCATCACACAACACTCAAGTTTTATATTGCCAGTCTGGGTCACCTTGCACCTTGATGTTCCTCGAAAGAGGGAAGTTGTCTTTGCTTATAGTTTTTGGACAGAACTGAAGGGTGAAAAGAAAAGGACTTGCAAGTCTGAGCACTTGCAAGCCTGTCCACAGTATTTCTGTGGATCACATCTGATTATCAGAAGGTACTTTGGGAGCAGGCCACATCCTTTCTGGGCTGGACAGGCCTGGAGAAGTGTTGCCGTGACTTCTTGAGACCTCCTGGAGGCATTTTTGGCAGTCTGTCTTCCTACTGTTAAGGTTAAGGGCAGTGTGATGTGCCACAGATTTTAGGAGAAAATAAGCCAGTTCAAATGATGACAGAAAAGTGGATTTATATATATTCTAAATTATAAAGTTTTACATCTATATAAATAAAAATGTAATGTTCATTTGTGGGATTAACAGAACTCAAAAACCACTGGACGAATTGACACCAAATTTTTACACGACACCTCTCAGGCCAACGAGTGACCATCACTCATGAAAACACTGAAAAACACAGCGGAAGGGACTTTAAAAGCCAAAAAATATATAATACATTACAACACATGTGCAAAACCACATATATAAACGCGAACACGCATATATAAACATATACACAAATATAAACACACACAATTGAGATGAAATTTGGACACACGACACCTCTCAGGCCAATGAGTGACCATCACTCATAAAAACACTGAAAAATACAGCGGAAGGGACTTAAATGCATTTGGCGGGGACGAGAGACAGGTCCTTCTCAGTGATGGCACTTGCTTCCCAGCGAGATAAGGTTGGCTTCATCCCTCCTGTCTTTCAGGAAGAAATTGAAATCATGGTTCTGGGACCAGGTTTTTGGACAGCAGGCATAACAGCACTTCGGATGTAGAATTGGACTGGAATGGTTATGTGGCTGACAATAATGCTTTTAATTGTTTTAATTAATGTTCTATCAATTATTTTAAATGGTTGTTTTATTGTTGTATTTATATGTTGCGGCATCAAATAGTGTAAGTCCTCCTGAGTCCCCCTTCGGGGGTTGAGAAAGACGGGGTAGAAATATAATAATAGAATCACAGAGTTGGAAGAGACCTCCTGGGCCATCCAGTCCAACCCCATTCTGCCAAGAAGCAGGAAAATTGCGTTTAAAGCACCCCCAACAGATGGCCATCCAGCCTCTGTTCAAAAGCTTCCAAAGAAGGAGCCTCCACCACACTCCGGGGCAGAGAGTTCCACTGCTGAACGGCTCTCACAGTCAGGAAGTTCTTCCTCATGTTCAGATGAAGCCATTGTTTGAACCCTATACAGCTCCGGTCCAGCGTACATGTCCGAGCGTATCTCCTTCTACGTCCCACCTCAGAGCTTAAGATCTTCTGGGGAGGCCCTGCTCTCGGCCCCGCCTTTGTCTCAAACACGTTTGGTGGGGACGAGGGACAGGGCTTTCTCGGTGGTAGCCCCCTGCCTGTGGAATTCGCTTTCCAGGGAAATTAAGCCATCGTCATCCCTCCTCACCTTTAGAAAGAAGGTAAAAATGTGGTTGTGGGACCAGGCCTTCGGGCAATTAGGTTAAAGAGCAATTGATAATGTTTGACTATGGCTTGGAAGAGGATTTGGATAAGTTAAGCGAAGTAATCATTAGTATATGGCTAGATAAATAGCCACCAGACTGGCAATAGCTAAATAGATCGTAAATATACTGTTTAATCTTTATTTATTATTATTTATTTACTTCATTTAGAATAATAGAATCATAGAATCAAAGAGTTGGAAGAGACCTCCTGGGCCATCCAGTCCAACCCCATTCTGCCAAGAAGCAGGAATATTGCATTCAAATCACCCCTGACAGATGGCCATCCAGCCTCTGTTTAAAAGCTTCCAAAGAAGGAGCCTCCACCACACTCCGAGGCAGAGAGTTCCACTGCTGAACGGCTCTCACAGTCAGGATAAACTGCTTTTCTCAGCCCTTAGGCGACTCAAAGCGGTTAACAGCAGCAATTTTAATGCGTACATTATAAAACCATTAGAACATTTAAAAACAATAGCATAACAACAATTAAACATCAATATGACAAATCATTTGCATCTCGTCAATAGAATCAGAATCCAATCTCATCATCCGTTATTCCGTGTTCCTGTAATCAATAACACTGCCTAATCGAATGCCTGTTCGAACAACCAAGCACGTTCCTCTGAAATACCATAAGGAGGAGGCTGATCTGATATCTGTAGGAAGGGCGTTCCACAGCCAAGGGGCCACCACTGAGAAGGCCCTGTCCCCGTGCTTGTGATGCTGACAGGACCGAGAGCAGGGCCTCCCCAGATGATCTTAATGTCCTAGCTGGTTCATAGGAGGAGATGCGTTCAGACAGGTAAATCGGGCCAGAACTGTTTAGGGCTTTATAGGCTAAAGCCAGCACTTTGATTAATGTTCATGTTTTTAATTGTTATATTTGCTATTTTGTATTTTTGTATTTTATGATGCGGCATTGAATTATTGCCAATTGGAAGCCGCCCTGAGTCCCCCCGCCCCCCAGGGGTTGAGAAGGGCGGGGTAAAAATGTTCGAAATAAATAAATAAAAATAAATAAATTGTTCCGCGTCCTAGTCTCCAGGGCAGCAGAAAACAAGCTTGCTCCCTCCTCCCTGTGACTTCCTCTCACCTATTTATCCATGGCCCTCATCCTGTCTCCTCAGCCTTCTCTTCTACAGGCTAAACCTGCCCAGCTCTTTAAGCCGCTCCTCATAGGGCTTGTTCTCCAGACCCTTGATCATTTTAGTCGCCCTCCTCTGGACACATTCCAGAGGGATGGAGAGCTAATACTCCAGAAGAGGTCTTGTTTTCCATCTTGTTTATAATGCTGGAAATAAATAAATTGTGTTGACTGCAACATACACAGGTGAGTCTGTACACAGGCCCGAGGCTGCCTCTTGGGACTCACCTCTTGCTCTCACCTTGTCTTTGTGCCTCCTCCTGAACTCTCTCTGAGTTCATCACCTGCCTTGTGTCTTTATGTCTTTATGACACCCGCCGGCATAGATCCTGCGGCCTTTTATGGGTTTGGTCTAACTGTGAAATAAGGAAACGGGTTACGTTTCTATGGCTAAAATTGAATTTGGCTCCTGATGCTAACGGATGCTGCAAACGACATGGCATATTACAGCCAGCCTTCCGTGTCTTGCGGATTTGATCATTCACTGCTTTGATTTAAATGTTCTCTCCGGAGGTGCATCTAGACCAGGTATGGGCAAACTTTGGCCCTCCCGCCAGGTGTTTTGGACTTCAACTCCCACAATTCCTAGCAGCTGGTAGGCTGCTAGGAATTGTGGGAGTTGAAGTCCAAAACACCTGGCGGGAGGGCCAAAGTTTGCCCATGCCTTCTCTAGATGTAGAACTTGTCTAGTTTGACACAACTTTAAGGTCCCAAAGGCTTGAGTTTTGCTTCCCAGTAGGCAAATACAGCTTGCCAATCCTGGCTCGCCGAGTCAAGTCTTTATTGTTTAACCAATTAGTGTTTTGTCGTTTCCTTTAACGAGGTATCCAGTTTTATTAGCTCTTGCAATAAACGTGTTCTCTGTTTCCTGTAATTGGAGCTAATGCGTAATTTACTGCAAGGAGGGAGAAGGAAGGATTAGCAGGCCACACGCCGTCTCTTCTACGGCAAGGAAAAGCAACTTGTCGTGGGCCCAATTAATGCTGTGTTTTTTTGTGAGTGGGGGCAGAGGAACCTATAAGGTGTCTGAGCTGCAAAATAGTATTTCTGGCATGGCAATATTGTGTATTTTACAGTTTGACAGAATACATCCACTTGGAAGGGTCTATCAAAGGACCATCCATTTCACCTCCTTCCTGCCATGTCAGAATGCACAATTGAACCATTTTTGACAGATGCCCATCAGATGGCTGGTGGAGTTTGGGTAGTAACAGTTCAAAAAGGCAGCTTTCCCATTCTTTAGAGCAAGCATAGGCAAACTTGGGCCCTCCAGGTGTTTTGGACTTCAACTCCCACAATTCCTAACAGCCTACCAGCTGTTAGGAATTGTGGGAGTTGAAGTCCAAAACACCTGGAGGGCCCAAGTTTGCCCATGCCTGTTTTAGAAGGTCTTCAAGTCACCTGTTGATATATAGGATTTTCTTTTCGGCAAGGAATAATATCAGAGATAGTTTTGCCAGTGCCATCCTTTGAAATAGAGCCTCCAGCACTAGGGATTGCTTGGTAGCCTCTCATTAAAGTCCTAACCACATCCCACCTTGGAGTTTAAGATCATCTGGGGAGGCCCTGCTCTCGTCCCCGCCTCTGTCGCAAATGCGCTTGGCAGGGATGAGGGGCAGGGCCTTCTTGGTGGTGGCCCCCCACCACCGAGAATTCACTTCTCGGTGAAATTAGATTGACGTCCCCCCTTTCCTTTAGAAAGAAGTTAAAAAGGTTTATGTGGAACCAGGCCTTCGGGTAATCTTGCTGACAATGACAGTGACAATGATGGCAGTCGCTATGGAAATGGACTATGGACATGCTTGATGGAGTCTCTGACTGCATAATTTGGCTCAGATAAGGCCACCAGTGTTGTGACTCAGCTGGAACCACAGAGTGCCTCTGATGAGGATGATGGGATTCAGGTTCACAATCTGGTTCAAAATGTCCCTGTTATAGTTAATTAGGAACAGGGTGCAGATGTTGAGTTTCTCACAGCAAGAAATGAGTTTGCTGATACTGAAGCTAACCAGGTGCATGTGCAGATTGACTCAGAGAAGGAGGACAGTTCTCAGCCTGATAAGGAGCAGGAAGGCAAACTGGATAACACTAACGAACAGACTGACCTTGACGAAACGGGAACCTTAGATCGTGCTGACCGTTTGGAATTTAGAGTTCGAAGGAGTGTGAGAATAGCTAACAAGAAGGAGGTCAAGGGTCAAAGAAATGCCTTCATGTTTTGCAAAGGACATTAAGCAGTGTGTTTGGGACCAAAACTTTGTCAGAGCAACTTTTCGTTTAACCAAGAAGCTTGCATTTTGCTCGTCTGGATTATCTTGAGCTTCTTGTGTTCATGGTCTCAGGACTCAGTCATGTCCTCATGGGATTTTGCTTTGCTGGTGCCTTTTTGGATCATGCTTCAAAGTGCTGTTTTGTATCGATATTTTAGAACATTACTTTTGCTTTTAAGAACTTTTTATCTTTTACTTTTTAATAAACTATAAAGACTTCTGGCTGTGTGCAGTTTGGTGTTTCCAGCAAGGTGAACCTATTCTGAGGTGCGACAACCAGGCTGTTATTGAAACAGAAACAGATTTTAATTAATTAATGTGATTTAATTATGTATTTTATTATGTGTCCATTGGAGGCATCGAATTGTTGCCGACTGGAAGCCTCTCTGAGTCCCGTCCCCCCCTTGCTGGGGTTGAGAAGGGAGGGGTACAAATATCTGAAATAAATAAATAACCAGAATTGATCCTGCTTAGCTTCTAGGACCAAAGGGGATCTGGTTATTTTTTAATTTATCTATCTATCACGTCAGAAGGGAATAGAGAGTACAATTACACCATATTTAAGAAAACATAAACAAAGTTAAAACTTGGCATTCCTCCTTTCTGTTGAAATTGTGCACCTATTTGCAGATTTCAATGGCCTCTCTGTGTAGTCTGACATGGTGGTTGTGAGAGTGGTCCAGCATTTCTGTGCCCAGGTTGGGTCATCAGGTGCTCTGCTATGGCTGACTTCTCTGGTTGAAGGAGTCTGCAGTGACTTTCGTGTTCCTTGATTCGTGTCTGGGCAATGCTGCGTTTGGTGGTCCCTCTGTAGACTTGTCCACAGCTGCATGGTATCCGGTAGACTCCTACAGAGGTGAGAGGATCCCTCTCGTCCTTTGCTGAACATAGCATTGATTAAATTTCCTTAGTGGATCACTCTGGAGATAGTTTGCAGTTTCAACAGAAAGAAGGAAAGCATGAAAATGAACAAAATCTGGCTATCAGTATTTAAAAACTCTAAAATATGGACAGTAAATAAAGAGCACCTCTAAAAAAAACCAGGAGAATTCCAGGGAAGAATCAATCTTGTCCAGCTAACACCTCCCAACAAAGGACCCCCCCCAGGCTTTGAAGCTGCAAGGCCATTCAATGCTAATCAAGGTGGCCAATTGCAAGATTCACACTTGCCTCACTGCCCTATATCCCAGAATATCAAGGCAGAAAATCCCACATTTTCTGAGTGTGGACTCAGATAACCCAGTTCAAAGCAGATATGTGTGAAAGGGCCCTTAATCTCTCATTGGAATTTCCTTTTGCCCCACTTGACGAGCTTTGGATCTTGCTCTGCACTATGGAGCTGCAGGCCCTCCTCAAAGAGGAAAATTAGATCCGTAACACTTTGAATGTTTGTTCCTAGGTAGCAGGGCTGTGCGAGTTTCTGGGAAGATTCTTTGCATGCCTTCCTCCTGCCAGGGAGTTGCTGTGCATTTTGCCCCCGGGCAGGTTGGGTGACTGAGTGGGATGAGGCGGAGGCCTCGCCTCTCCTGATGGAAAGGAGGGGAAGGCTGACGTCAGGTTCCCAAAGCTGTGCCAGGCAGGAGCAAAGCCCTGGTTCAACCAGTCGGCTGTTTACGGCAGGAAAGACGTGCGCTGCAGGATCTGAAGCTGAGCTGGGCATTGCCAGCAGGAGGGCAAGAGTCTCCTTACTGTGGCACTCATCGCTTTCACATTTAGAATCGTAAAATCAAAGAGTTGCAAGGGATCCCCAGCACCACCCATTCTGCCAGGGAGGAAGGGTCAGTCCAAGCTGTCCTTCCAGGTGGCCATTCAGCCTCAGTTTATAAACTGCTGCAAAAAGAGACTCCGTTGCATGGTGGGTCCAAAGGTGTTCTTCTGTGCTTCCAATTTAGCTTTGGTCTCTGGGGGGAGACTTACAAGGGCCTTGTTATCTCTACACATATTACACTTATAGTCCCTGAATAGAATCAACCCAGTGCTACTTTCTTTCTAAATTCTACTTCAGTGAGCATGGACACAAAGGGAAATAGTTATTCTGAAATAACACTTTGTAACATTTTTGTTGCTGCAATATAAATGTTATTTCCTAATCGCTTCTATCATTAAAAAAAAACATGGAAAAAGGTAGGGTTTTTGTAGGCTTTCTGGACTGCCTGGCCATGTTCCAGAAGCATTCTCTCCTGACGTTTCACCCACATCTGTGGCAGGTATCCTCAGAGGTTGTGAGGTCTGTTGGAATCTAGGTGTGACGATGTGTAAGTTTTATTCTTTGGTTATGTGTAGTTTGGACAGTGGTTTAGGGATGGTAAGTATGGGAGATTATATTTTGTTAGAGATGGTGGCTAGTGGCTTGAGCTGAGTTGCTATAGCAACGGGGGCAGAGCCAACTATCACTTCACGGCGCAGCTTTTTGAAAGTGGCAGTCTGTGGCCGGTGAGCTACAGGAAGGGACTGATTTCTCTAGTGGGAGAAACAGGGAATTAGTCAGTACGCCAGCGAGCTACTGAGTGAACTGAATCTTTTGGTGGAGATTCAGGGAATGTGTCTGTAGCCAGTGTGCTATAGGGAAAGACTGAATCTCTTGGTGGAGATTCAGGGAATCAATTGGTGACCAAGTGGTTGCAGAGAAGGACCCGGTACAGGGGGTTGTTGATTCTGAATTAAGAATCAAGGTTTGGCTGGGTTTAAGCCTGTTGTGCCAGCTGTGAAACCTTATGAAGTGTTTGCCTGAGTTTACTCATGAAACCTTTCCAATGTATCCATCAAGATTTGTGCCTCTTTTGAAGAACAGTTATACATTGTTATACTCCTGTTAAAATAAACTTGTTACTGTTTTCCTCAAGCCTTGCCTGATACAGTTGCTCCTAAGTTGAACAGCCTACAATAATAAAGTCAAGCCAAGAAAGTAAACGCTACGCTATCAAGTGAATAAAGCCTTCTGTAATTAACAGTCCCTTTATAAAATAGCTCCTAGGTTGATATTGATCGTTGCCCGGCTTCCCTCATAGATTAGGTGGCAGTGGGTGCTTTACCACGCGCACCTTCACAATTGGTGGCATTCGGTGGCATTAAAACGGTCATCATTACAATTGGTGGCAGCAGTTTAACTACTCCTTCACACTAGGAAAATGGGGTTTCTATATCTGTGGGATGTCCAGGGTAGGAGAAAGATTCCGGCCATGAAAACCTTTGACAATACATGGAAAAAGTTTATTAAACTGCAAAAACTTTGTTGTTGTGGAACATCCTGCAGCACATTTTGCTCTAGTTTTTCCATGAATATCTCATTGAGTTTCAACCAATTCAGTCTAGTTTCTGGCAGCCATTAAAACAAAGTTTCTGGAATGGAACAACTACTTTCAAAGTAAGGATTGCACAATTAAGCAGGAAATAATTGTGACTTTTATGAGCTGTATGGCCACGTTCCTGAAGCATTCACTCCTGACGTGTCGCTCACATTTGTGGCAGGCATCCTCAGAGGTTGTGAGGATGCCTGCCATAGATGTGGGCGAAACATCAGGAGAGAATGCTTCTGGAACATGGCCATACAGCCCAGAAAACTAACAACAACCCAGTGATTCCGGCCATGAAACCTTTGACAACACAGGAAATAACTCTTTCAAACCAGGAACAGAAATTATGCAAATTTTGTTACATAATGTAATTAATGTAGAATCTTTTACTCAAAAAGGACCCTAAAGGTCATCCAGTCTAACCCTCATCTCCCAGGCAGGTAGACACAATCCAAGCCCTCTCGACAGATGATCAGCCAGCCATTATTTCACATCCTCCAGAGAAGGAATCATAGAATCCTAGAGTTGGAAGAGATCTCATGGGCCATCCAGTCCAACCCCATTCTGCCAAGAAGCAGGAATGTTGCATTCAAATCACCCCCGACAGATGGCCATCCAGCCTCTGTTTAAAAGCTTCCAAAGAAGGAGCCTCCACCATGCGCTGGGGCAGAGAGTTCCACTGCTGAACAGCTCTCACAGTCAGGAAGTTCTTCCTCATGTTCAGATGGAATCTCCTCTCTTGTAGTTTGAAGCCATTGTTCTACGTCCTAGTCTCCACTGGACTTCAAGGCTGCATATTTCACTACCAAACAGCTCTTCTTTGTGAAGTTTAGGTGGAATTTCTCTTCCTGTTATTCGAATCCATTGCTCCACTGTGTCCTAGTCCCGTGAGCAGCAGAAAACAAGCTTGCCCCATTCCTCAATGGGACATCCTTACAAATGTTTACATATGCTTCTCATGCCATTCAGGGTCCTCTTCTCCAGGCTTCAGCCACTGCTCATGGGAATCCATGGTTTTCAGACCTATGACCATTTTGGCAGCCCTTCTCTGGGCGTTTTCCATCTTGTCCAACGCCTTTTTGAATTCCTTTGACCAGAACTGGATGCAGGATTAGTCCAGGTGAGGTCTGACCAAAGTAAAATCGAGAGAGTATGACTTTCCTCAATGTAGACACCATACTCTGCAGCCTAGAATCACATTGTCTTGTTAAATGGCTGCATCACGCTCTTGGCTCCTCTTTGGCTTATGGTCCCTTAAGGCTCCTAGATCTCTTTCCCCGGACTTATTTCCAAGGCATCAGAGGGAGTTGGACCATTGTATCCCAGTGGCTCTCACACCCATAATTCTTGCCTCTCAGCAGATGAATGACTGTCTTGTTCAGGGGAAATTGCTGCCTGCATTCCCCATCTGCCAGAATATCCTCCTTTCTAGGGAGGGGACGATAAGGTATGCTCAGGCTCAAGAAGACTTTGCCCTCTAGAAGCAAAGCCTCATTTTGCTTCTCACTACCTCTGAGGATGCTTGCCATAGGTGCAGGCGAAACGTCAGGAGAAATGCCTCTAGAACATGGCCATATAGCCCGAAAAAACCCACAAGAACCTAGTGATTCCAGCCATGAAAGCCTTCGACAATACATCAAAGCCTCATTGTTGGGGATGGGGCCCCATGTTTTTGGGCAGAGCAGTGGTTGCAGCAGTGGTAACAACATTGGACCCGGTGGCACCGAAACAAAGACGCTGATGCCCTTGTCATCAGTCTTAATGGGGTGCAATTTCCCATGATAGATAGATAGCCATATTGGAATTGATCCGGCTTTGGCCCCACCCGGGAGCAAAGTGCAAGAACCTTTCTATTCCCTTGCTGTCCTTTGTCCTCCCCCCAATGTAGATATTAGGAGTTTATGCAGATTGGCAGCTCTAATCTGGATTGTTTGGAATGTGAGCCGCTTTGAGTCTTGTTTGTTAATGTTATTTGTCTTTATTTGTATTCCTTTTCCCTCAAAGCGTCTTATATCACTGAAAACTGTGTGATTTTTAATGAAAAACGTATAAACATCGAAATGCAATTAAACAGATGGTTAAAATCACCAAAAGCCATGGAAATGTTCCCCTTTGATAAGCCTGCTTGAATAGAAAAGTTCCAGCCATTAAGAGGGGAGAGCAGGATAATGATGATGATGATGATGATGATGGTAATAGTAATGATGATGATAGTGATAATGATAATACTGATGCACAGAGTTCATTTGCTCAGGGAAAGAGCAAATTTGCTCAAGTGGATTTTGAAGCTCTATAGCAGCGTTTCTCAACCTGGTGGTTGGGACCCCTGGGTGGGTCGTGAGGGGGTGTCGGGGGGGGGGGGGGGGGGGGGGGGGGTCACCAAAGACCATCAGTAAACACAGTATTTTCTGTTGGACACGGGGGTTCTGTGTGGAAAGTTTGACCCAATTTTATCATTGTTTGGGTACAGAATGCTCTTTATGGGTGAACTATAAATCCCAGCAACTACAATTCCCTAATGTCAAGGTCTATTTTCCCCAAACTCCACCAGTGTTCACATTTGGGCACATTGAGTATTGATGCCAAGTTTGGTCCAGATTCATCATTCTGCGGGAAGGTAAGGGCGCTCCATGCAGTCATGCCAGCAGCCACATGACCTTGGAGGTGTCTATGGACAACGCTGGTTCTTTGGCTTATTCTCCCCTATGAACCATCAAGAGCGTTAAGATTGTCTGGAGAGGCCCTGCTCTCAGTCCCGTCACCTTTGCAGTTGCGTCTGGTGGGGATGAGAGACAGGGCCTTTTCTGTGGTGGCCCCCCGGCTATGGAATTCCCTCCCGAAGGAAATCAGATCTGCCCCCTCCCTCCTTACCTTTGCTGTTAGCTGGTCTGAGTTCCTCTACGGAGGTAGAGAAGATCGGGATATAAAAGTTTTAAATAATAATAATGATGATGATGATGATGAGCACCAGAGTCCCAGTGTCAGACACGACTGGACTTAATGCCAGGGGAAAACCTTTACCTAACTGTTACCTATTATTATTATCAGGTATTTTTTAAAGGCCTGTCCAAATGTATATATTTTAAGCATAAGGAAGGGTGAACACCCTTCTGGTGTTTCTTTAGCTATCTATATCCCTGTTCAGAAAATTTCAGCGCACTTTCCATTCCTGTGAGAATTAGATTTTGAGAAATGTGGTTTGTTGTGAAGATACAGCTTCAGTGGAGACCCCTTTTCCTCCTGATAATAACTCTTTTAGGAGTGAATTTCCCTTCTGAGGGGTAGATTTATCTCACTTCCTGTCATCTCACCTCCATTCTTAACTAGGAGTTGTTGGTAAGTCGGATGTGTGTAACTCCCGGTGACGCAGTGGGTTCAACTGAAGACCAACAGGTTGGAGGTTTGAATCCAGGGAGAGCAGGTTGAGCTCTTGCCTGTCAGCTCCAGCTCCCCATGCAGGGACATAGAATCATAGAATTAGAAGAGATCTCATGGGCCATCCAGTCCGACCCCTTTCTGCCAAGAAGCAGGGATATTGCATTCAAAGCACCCCTGACAGATGGCCATCCAGCCTCTGCTTAAAAGCCTCCAAAGAAGGTACCTCCACCACACTCTGGGGCAGAGAGTTCCACTGCTGAACATCTCTCACAGTCAGCAAGTTGTTGGAATCGTAGAATCATAGAGTTGGAAGAGACCTCATGGGCCATCATCCAGTCCAACCCCATTCTGCCAAGAAGCAGGAATATTGCATTCAAAGCACCCCTGACAGATGGCCATCCAGCCTTTGCTTAAAGCCTCCAAAGAAGGCGTTTCCACCACACTCTGGGGCAGAGAGTTCCTCTGCTGAACATCTCCCACAGTCAGGAAGTTGTTAGAATCATAGAATCATAGAGTTGGAAGAGACTTCATGGGTCATCCAGTCCAACCTCCTGCCAAGAAGCAGGGATATTGCATTCAAAGCACCCCTGACAGATGGCCATCCAGCCTCTGCTTAAAAGCCTCCAAAGAAGGCGCCTCCAACACACTCTGGGGCAGAGAGTTCCGCTGCTGAATGGCTCTCACAGTCAGGAAGTTGTTAGAATCATAGAGTTGGAAGAGACCTCATGGGCCATCCAGTCCAAACCCCTGCCAAGAAGCAGGGATATTGCATTCAAAGCACCCCCGACAGGTGGCCATCCAGCCTCTGCTTAAAAGCATCCAAAGAAGGAGCCTCCACCACAGTCTGGGAAAGAGAGTTCCACTGCTGAACGGCTCTCACAGTCAGGAAGTTCTTCCTCATGTTCAGATGGAATCTCCTTTCATGTAGTTTGAAGCCATTGCTCCATTGTGTCCTGGTCTCCAGGGCAGCGGAAAACAAGCTTGCTCCCTCCTCCCTAGGACTTCCTCTCAGGTATTTATACATGGCTATCATGTCTCCCCTAGCTTCTGCCAACCTAGCAGTTCGAAAACATGCAAATGTGAGTAGATCCATAGGTGCCGCTCCAGCGGGAAGGTCATGCCAGCGGGCAGTCATGCCAGCCACATGACCTTGGAGGTGTGTATGGACAATGCCGGCTCTTCAGCTTAGAAATTGAAATGAGCACCACACCCCAGAGTCAGGCATGACTGGACTTAATGTCAGGGGACAACCTTTACCTTTTATCATGTCTCCTCCCAGCCTTCTCTTCTTCAGGCTAAACATGCCCAGCTCTTTAAGCCACTCCTCATAGGGCTTGTTCTCCAGAACCTGAATCCTTTGAGTCACCCTCCTCTGGACATAGCATTCCAGCTTGTCAACATCTCCCTTCAATTGTGGTGCCCAGAAATGGACACAGTGTGATTCCAGGTGTGGTCTGACCAAAGTAGAAGAGAGCATAGGGAGCATGACTTCCCTGGATCTAGGCACTAGACTCCTATGGATGCTTGTTGTCATTTGTGTAACATAGGGCTTGTTCTCCAGACCCTTGACATGTTCCAGCTAATGAGAGAAGCCTCCCACAATGCTGGTAAAACATTAAACATCTGGGCAATGTCCCCTGGGCAACATCCTTGCAGACGGCCAATTCTCTGACACCAGAAGTGACTTGCAGTTTCTCAAGGAGCTCCTGACATGAAAAGACAAAACAAAACTTGGGGACTGCCTGTCCATGCAACGGTGTCGTTGTTTGCCAGGATTCCTGGTCTGCCCTGAATGGCACTGTAATGTTTTCTACCTCAGATAGGTTGGAATGGGGTGGGACAGGGAGGGAAAGGAAGGGGAAAAGTAATGCCAGGGCCTATGGGTGTGTGTCCCATTGTGCATTTGGTTTGCTTTGGGTGACCCTTTTTGCCCCTGAGCCCTCTGGCAAGAAAGGTGGGTTTGCAAAGTTTCTGCATGCAGGCGGCTTGGCTTTGCGGTGGAGAGGGAGGGGAGGAGAGAAGCCCTGGCAAAGCTGCTGAGTAATTTGCTTAAACTTTGATAGTAGGTTAATCCCGGATTAAGGCAGGGCCTCTGCAGCATGTGAGGTAGGGACCCTTTCTTGCCCGCCGCCTGCTCCTTCTGACCGGCTTCCTCCTTCCTCATCTGTTGCAGGGCTCAGCGCCCCAGGGGCCCGTGACGCCAACGCCGCCACCACCACCACCACCACCACCACCGGAGAGAGCCAGAGCCAGAGCGAGGGAAGGAGGAGTCTCCGGCAAGCACAGCTCACCCAACCAGCCAGTTCCGTGTGCTGGAGAGAGAAAGAGAGAGCAAGGGAATGCAAGCAGGTGGACTTTGTCCTCGCTGAAGGCTCCGGGACAGCTCCTTGGACGAAGGTTTCAAGCCGAAGGAAGAGAGACCACCCTCGCTGCTTGCTCAGCCCTCCTCGAAGGGGCACAGGCAAGGGTTTGGTTCTGCAACAAGAGCTTTGGAAACTCCTTGGGGCCTTTTCCTTCAGCGTAGGGACTCTGAGCCAAAACCCCGGTGTGCCTTGAAGTTTGTGGCCTGGAAAAGAAGGTGCAGGCAACTCTGGCAGAGGCAGGTAGACTTTGTCCTTGCTGAAGGTGCAGGCAACTCCTCGAAGCAAGGTTTCAGTTCAGGGGAGGGCAGAACACCTTCTCTTCTTGTTCTTTGCCCAGCTCTCTGTGCCTTTGGTGGAAGGCTTTGAAAGCACAGGAGGCACGAAGACGGGGATCTTGCTCCATAACAACTGCAACAACACAGCTTCCTGGCACTTTGGAGGCTCCTTGGGGGCGTCGCTTCATCTCAAAGAGATTCCAAGACAACACTCTAAAGCGTGGAAATGAAGGTGCAGAGTGGAAAAGTCAGAGGCCCTGCTAGGATTTAGTTCCATCACAACTGCAAGAGTACAACTACCTGGCCTTTTGGACATTCTTTGGGGCCATTTGCTTCGAGACTCCAAGACAAACTCCAGAGCTCCTTTGAGACTGGAAAAGAAGGTGAAGAAGGACAGAGACAAGGATTTAGTTCCATAACAACTGCAAGAACACAACTACCTGGTGCTTTGGAAGTTCCTTGGGGCCATTTGCTTCATGTTGGAACTCTCAGCCAAAAGTCTGGAGCTCCTTTGAGAGTCTGTGACTTGGAAAGGAAGACACAGACCGCTTTGACAGAGGCTTGGAATGGCTCATCCGCCAGAGGAGACTTGCCCTCCTTGTCTGCTGTGTTCGGAGACCTCACCTCTGGAACTGAGGAGGTCACAGCCTGAGCGTTATCTAGGGAACGAGGTCTGTGTCTCAGCCTGAGCGGCAGTCATTCCAAGAGGTCACCTGGAGACCCGTCATCAGAGGCTGAGGATTAAAGCAGGGCCAAAGGACTTGGATTGAGACTTCCTTTCCATTCTTGGTTGGCAGTTGCCTGGCGGAGGTGGCACTCGGGTGTGTGGTCCTTAAACTGGCTGTATTTGCAAGAAAGGGGTCGGCAAAGCCCTCGGGTAAGTCTCAGGAGGCAACGGACACGCAGCACCCCTGAGGTACCCACTCCCAGGGGCACACACCTTGCAGGGAAGTTCCTGGATCTTGGCTCCTTTTCCCAGGTTGGGAACGGAGGAAAAGGCACCTGGCTCAGGTGGTGAAGGCCTTCAGGTGTTTAGGGTCCACTTAGGGATGGCTGCAACCTCGTCCAGCGGTTATGGCATTGCAGCAGGGCTTTGTGGCTCCCTCTCCCAACTCCAGAGGGGCTGGCGATGTGTGATGGGGGGCCAGGACCCTTGAAGTCCCCCG
Organism: Anolis sagrei ordinatus; assembly: GCF_025583915.1. Taxonomy (NCBI): domain Eukaryota; kingdom Metazoa; phylum Chordata; class Lepidosauria; order Squamata; family Anolidae; genus Anolis; species Anolis sagrei. The sequence continues at coordinate 249,955,204 of NW_026847438.1, forward strand.
CTTCCCCCTCCGCTCCCACTCTCCCCCCGTCTCTCCTCAGCACTTCTGCCTGGTGCCCCGAACCCGTGTCCAGCCATGGCGGAGCACCTGGAGCTGTTGGCGGAGATGTCGGCGGTGGGCCGGATGGGCACCCAGGAGCGGCTGAAGCACGCCCAGAAGCGGCGCACCCAGCAGCTGAAGAAGTGGGCCCAGTTCGAGAAGGACATCCATAGCAAGAAGGCCAAGGGGGAGAAGAGGAAGAAGACCACCAGCAGCAGCAGCACTGGCAAGGCGAGGCGCGTAGTCTTCCCCGAAAACGTCCGGCTCCTGGAGGCCGCCTGCCGCAACGATGTGCACGAAGGTAGGAGCTGATGGATATGTGGGTTTGTGTGCATGTAGATGGGGTGACTCTTAATACAAGCTGCCTTGTGCCAGGCTTCCATGTCCTGGAGTCCAGGGATAGTCTTGGGCATCTCCACGTCACGCGGCAAATCTGCAGCCACTTTTCTGCCTCATGGCACCTCCGGCTACCTGTCAGAAATAGAGCCCTGAACACAAACAAAGAATTTGAAAGACCTCAAGGCTTTTAGGCTAATTTTGACACACACATTATATATGTATACCCAAAAACACATATATACACAAATATATATGTGTTTGGCCGGAGTGGTCCATGCCTTGGTCACCTCCAGGTTGGATTACTGCAATGTGGTCTACGTGGGGCTGCCCTTGAAGACGGCTCGGAAGCTCCAACTGGTCCAACGATCGGCAGCCAGGATGCTAACGGGGGCCCCTTACAGAGAGAGGTCAACCCTCCTGTTTAAGGGACTCAACTGGCTGCCGTTCATATTCCGAGCCCAATTCAAGGTGCAGGTGCTTACCTACAAAGCCCTGAACGGTTTGGGACCAGCCTACCTGCGTGATCGCATTTCCATCTACGAACCCACGCGGTCTCTTCGGTCATCTGGGGAGGCCCTGCTCGTGATCCCACCAGCGTCACAAGCGCGTCTGGTGGGGACACGGGGCAGGGCCTTCTCCATAGTGGCCCCCCAACTCTGGAACACCCTCCCCAAAGACCTTAGACAGGCCCCCTCATTGGCTATCTTCAGAAAGAACTTAAAAACCTGGCTTTTCTGATGCGCCTTCCCAGATTAGGAAATCTCCACTACCGAGCCCCATAAGCACTTTACCAGAACCAATGATTGCTGCACATTGCACATCATACTTGCCCTAGAAACCCTTTATACACCTCCTGTCACATCAGCACTTTTAATCCTTGTACCCACCTTTTGGCCCGGCCCAGTTTTACTGTGTTCTAATGTATTTTGCTTGTTGTTTATTTTTGTTTTAATTTGTTTTAATTGTTCGATTTGCTTGTTTATATTGTTATGTTGTATTGTTGCGGCCTCGGCCTGTTGTAAGCCGCATCGAATCCTCCGGGAGATGCTAGCGGGGTACAAATAAAGTTTAATAATAGTAATAATAATAATAATAATATTTATTTATTTACTGCATTTTTACTCCGCCTTGCTCATCTAAGGGGACTCAAGGCGGCTTACAGCTCTGGCACAAATTCAGTGCCGGTAAAAGCCAACAATCAACAGTAAAACGTAACCCACAGTTAAAAATACATAAGACAGTATACATATTAAGAACATATAAGGTGCATAGTTCCATGAATCTGAGAACCTTGCTCATAATCCTTAATTCAGACCATGTCGAAACTCATAGTAACTTATTCTTCGAATGCTCTTTAGCTTTTTTTCTGAAAGCCAGGAGGGATGGGGCCTGCCTGATGTTGCTGCAGTTATTTTTTATTATTATGTATTTATTTGCGGTATTTATACCACCCTTCTCAACCCCAAAGGGCGGTTCACAGTGTTCCACAGCTGAGGATCCACCACTGAGAAGGCCCTGTCTTTCATTCCCACCAATCGCACTTGCAAATAAGGTGGGACCGAGAGCAGGGCCTCTCCAGACGATCCGAAAGTTCTAGTAGGCTCATAAGAAGAGATAACGTTCAGACAGATAAGTTGGACCAGAACCGACCAGCACTTTAAATTGGGCTCGGTAGCATATTGGGTTGGCTAAAAATCATGAAGAGGTCTCACGAATTTAGCCCACCATATATATATATACACACACACACACACACACACACACACACACACATACACACACACGCACACACACACACACACACGTGTGTGTGTGTGTGGGTGTGTGTATATACAGGCACTCCCCATGTAATGAACAAAAAAGGGTCTGTAGGTTTGTTCTTAAGTTGAATTTGATTTTAAGTTGGTACAGGCACATTTTAAAGTGTAACCCCAGCCATATATATCTCTATCTCTATCTGTCTGTCTGTCTATCTACATCAGCGGTTCTCAACCTGGGGGTCGCGACCCCCAGGGGGTCGTTGGCCCATTTTCGAGGGGTCACGAAGTGTTCAAATTTGGGCATATTGAGTATTTGTGCCAAGTTGGGTCCAGATGTACAGTCGTTTGTGTTCAAAACGCTCTCCATATGTAGGTGAACTACATCTCCCGTAAATCATTATCAATTCCTCCCAGCCCCCTCCATATTTTCTGTTGGGCATTGGGGCTCTTTGTGCTACGTTTGTTCCAGGTCTATAATTTGTGGGGGTCTCAGTGGTCTGTGGAACTCAAGAGGTGAATTGGTTGAAGGTACTTCAAATCCCATCATCCATTGTCCATACTGTTTTGTGATCAGTCACTATGCTTTAACTATGTTCAATTTATAACAATGAAAATACATACTGCACATCGGATATTTCCATTATGCTTCATAAGAGTAGCAAAATTACCGTTATGAAGTAGCAATGAAAATATGGTTAAGGGTCACCACAACATGAGGAACTTCATTTAGGGGTCACGGCATTAGAAAGGCTGAGAACCACTGATCTACATACATACATACATATATACACATATATACATATACATATACATATATACACACATGAATTTGGCCCACCATATATATATATGTATTTATGTGGATGTGTGTATATATACAGGCACTCCCCAAGTAATGAACAAAATACTATCTGTAGGTTTGTTCTTAAGTTTAATTTGATTGTAAGGAGGAACAGGCACATTTTAATGTGTAGCTCCAGCCATCTGTATCTATATCTATATCTGTTTATCTATACATACACATACACATACATACATACACACACACACACGCAAACACACATACATATATAATTTGGATAGCATAAGGAAGGGTTCACACCCCTGTGGTGTTGGTTTTGCAGTCTGTGCCACTTTAGAAGATCTCACCTCGCATTCCCTGTGACAATTGGATTTTTGAAAAAATTGGCTTGTTGTGGAAGGAAGGATTGGTGAGAAAACTTCATTTCTTAACTAGGAGTTGTTTGTAAGCTGGATGTCTGTAACTCGGGGACTGCCTGTATATGTTTGTATGAGGCGGTGCAAGAGGGCTCTGCACCTTAACTGAAATGTGCATTTGCAACTTTTGAGATTCTCACACGGCACTGTTAAAAAGTTGGCATCCCACTTTAAACCCTATGGCTGCCTCCTGTGGAATCTTGTGATTTGTAGTTTAGGGGAGGGGTTTTTAAATTCTCCACCTGAGAGAGATCCCAGGCCTCCCTCAACTACAAGTCCCAGAATCCTCCAGGAGAGAGCCTTGAGATTGAAAGTGGGGTGCCAACTCTTTAGAGTATTTATTTATTTATCGTATCAGGAGCAACCAGACAGTTGTATTACATTTTTAACAAAACAGACAAACAAACAAACAAACAAAACACAAAGTTTGCAAGCTTGGTATTCTATTAAATGTCCTTTGACCAGTATCTGGCCCCTTGGAGTGCCTCTGGTGTTGCCGCAAGAAGGTTCTCCCTTGTGCATGTGGCAGGGCTCAGGGTGCATTGCAGCAAGTGGTCAGTGGTTTGCTCTTCTCCACACTCACATGTCAAAGATTCCACTTTGTAGCCCCATTTCTGAAGGTTGGCTCTGCATCTCGTGGTGCCAGAGCGCAGCCTGTTCAGCGCCTTCCAAGTCACCCAGTCTTCTGTGTGCCCCCAGGGGGAAGTCTCTCATCTGGTATCACCCACGGATTGAGGTTCTGGGTTTGAGCCTGCCACTTTTGGACTCTCGCTTGCTGGGGTGTTCCAGCGAGTGTCTCTGTAGACCTTAGAAAACTATTTCTTGATTTAAGTCGTTGACGTGCTGGCTGAGACCCAAACAGGGGATGAGCTGGAGATGTCTCTGCCTTGGTCCTTTCACTATTGGCTGCCACTTCCCGGCAGATGTCAGGTGGTGCAATACCAGCTAGACAGTGTAATTTCTCCAGTGGTGTAGGGCGCAGACACCCCATGATAATGCGGCATGTCTCATTAAGAGCTACATCCACTGTTTTAGCGTGGTGAGATGTGTTCCACACTGGGCATGCATACTCAGCAGCATACTCATACTCTTTAAGGTGTAATGGGATCATCTCTTTGGGGTTTCCGCAAGAGAGGATTCCACCTTTTGCAGGGCAGGCCAGACCAGAAGGCAGTCCATGGAAGCCACATGCTTTTGGCCAACCCCAACATTACAAAGGATTGTAGGGAGAAATCCTTCACAACATCTCAGTGCTGCCAGTTGGAAAAGACAATACTCTCATTATTTCCGTCCCAGTTTTTCAAACAGGCACCAAGTGGTTGGGAAAAGTGGATTAATGGCCTGAGCAGGCCTGCAGGCTTCTTCTGCTGTCCATCCTGGGCAGCCAAACCACTTGGTCAAGAGGGGACAGGGCCACTCAGGAAGGAAATGGCCTCATACCTAAGGGCTTAGAGAGCTCCGAACCTGGATATACCCTTAGTAAGAGGCAAGGATATGAATATTGGGGTATTGTGTGGTTTCCAGGCTGTCTGGCCATGTTTTAGCAGCATTTTCTCCTGGCCTTTTGCCTGCATTTATTTATTTATTTTATTTATTTACGACATTTGTTGACCGCCGTTCTCAGCCCTAGGGCGACTCACGGCGGTGTACAACATATAAAAACACAGTTTACAATAGAGCAATAGCACAACGAAATATCAACCTAACTATCAATAATACAACAATCATATAATTACACAAATCATCCGCGCCGTCTCATCATAGAATCATAAACCAATCTCGTAATCCATATTCCGTTCCAGTCGTCATTGCCAATTATTGTAGCACTTAGTTAAACGCCTTCTCAAATAACCAAGTCTTTAGGCTCCTGCGGAATGACATAAGGGAGGGCGCCTGTCTGATGTCTACAGGGAGAGTGTTCCACAGCCGGGGGGCCACCACCGAGAAGGCCCTATCTCTCGTCCCCGCCAGACGTGCCTGTGAGGCAGGCGGGATCGAGAGAAGGGCCTCCCCAGACGATCTCAAGGCCCTCGTGGGCTCATAGGCCGAGATGCGGTCAGAAAGGTATTTTGGGCCGGAACCGTTTAGGGCTTTGTAGGCCAACACCAGCACCTTAAATTGGGCCCGGTAGCAGATCGGCAGCCAGTGGAGCTGGAACAACAAGGGCGTTGTGTGCTCCCTGCGTCCCGCTCCTGTTAGTAACATGGCTGCCGCGCGCTGGACTAGCTGGAGCTTCCGGGCCGTCTTCAAGGGCAGCCCCACGTAGAGAGCGTTGCAGTAGTCAAGGCGGGATGTGACCAGAGCGTGTACCACCGTGGCCAAGTCAGACTTCCCAAGGTACGGGCGCAGCTGGTGCACGAGCCTAAGCTGTGCAAATGCTCCCCTGGTCACCGCTGAAACCTGGGGATCCAGGCTCAATGATGAATCCAGGGTCACACCCAAGCTGCGAACCTGCGCCTTCAAGGGGAGTGCGACCCCGTCCAGCACAGGCTGTAACCCTATACCCTGTTCGGCCTTGCGACTGACCAGGAGTACCTCTGTCTTGTCTGGATTTAATTTCAGTTTGTTCGCCCTCATCCAGACCATTACAGCGGCCAGGCACCGGTTCAGGACCTCGACAGCCTCCTTAGTAGCAGGTGAAAAGGAGTGACAGAGTTGGACATCATCTGCGTACAGATGACACCGCACCCCGAAACTCCGGATGATCTCACCCAGCGGCTTCATGTAGATGTTAAACAGCATGGGGGACAGTATAGAGCCCTGTGGAACCCCACAGGTCAAAGGCTGTGGTGTTGAACAGGTGTCCCCCAATAACACCTTCTGGGTGCGGCCCTCCAGAAATGACTGGAGCCACTGCAGAACAGTGCCCCCAAGGCCCATTTCCGCAAGGCGCCCCAGAAGGATACCGTGGTCGACGGTATCGAAGGCCGCTGAGAGGTCCAGGAGCACCAACAGGGACACACTCCCCCTGTCTAGCTCCCGGCGCAGATCATCCACTAAGGCGACCAAGACCGTCTCAGTTCCATGTCCCGGTCTGAAACCAGACTGTGCCGAATCCAGATAATCCGTGTCTCTCAAGAATACCTGGAGTTGTGAGGCCACCACGCTTTCCATGACTTTGCCCAAAAACGGGAGATTGGAAACAGGCCAAAAGTTGTCAAATTTAGTGGGGTCCAGTGATGGTTTCTTCAACAGCGGTTTTATAATAGCTTGTTTTAAGCTCGCTGGAATCTTGCCCTCCCGGAGGGAGGCATTAACCACCACCGTTACCCACTCAGCCAATCCCCCTCTGGCCTCCTTCAGAAGCCAGGATGGGCAGGGGTCTAGGATGGACGTGGTGGGCCTCATTCCTCCAAGTATCTTGTCCACATCCTCGGGCTTCACAAACTGAAAAGAATCCATCAAAATAGGACAAGCAGGTGCTCGTGTCACATCCTCAGAGACTGCATTTAACATGGTGTCCAGCCCAGAACGGATCAAGGCGACTTTGTCTGCAAAGAACCGAGCAAATGCTTCGCAGCGCGTGGCCAAATTGTCAGGGCTCCCGCCTGAGGTGGCGGGAGTTAAAAGACCTCTGACAATCCGGAACAACTCCGCCGGACGGTTCCTTGCAGACGCAATAGTGGCCGCAAAGAAAGTTTTCTTTGCGGCTTTTATTGCGGCATATGCCCTTAAAAAGGACACAAACCGTGTTCGATTTGACTCGCTCGGGTCCGAACGCCACACGCTCTCTAGTTCCCTCTTCCTTCGCTTCATCACTGCCAGCTCCTCAGTAAACCAAGGAGCTGGTTTAGCTCGGCTACTTGAGAGGGGACGTTCCGGAGCGATCACGTCAATTGCCCTGGCCATCTCCCCATTCCAGAGAGCGACCAAGGCCTCGACATGGTCACCTACCGAGGTGGCGGGGAAATCCCCAAGAGCCGTCAGGAATCCAGTCGGATCCATAAGCCTCCTGGGGCGGACCATCCTAATGGGTCCTCCACCTTTGCAGAGGTTAGGGGGCGCAGTGAGCCTAAATCTGATCAGGAAGTGGTCAGTCCATGGCTGTAACCCTATACCCTGTTCGGCCTTGCGACTGACCAGGAGTACCTCTGTCTTGTCTGGATTTAATTTCAGTTTGTTCGCCCTCATCCAGATCGTTACAGCGGCCAGGCACCGGTTCAGGACTTCGACAGCCTCCTTAGTAGCAGGTGGGAAGGAGTGACAGAGTTGGACGTCATCTGCGTACAGGTGACACCGCACCCCGAAACTCCGGATGATCTCACCCAGCGGCTTCATGTAGATGTTAAACAGCATGGGGGACAGTATAGAACCCTGTGGAACCCCACAAGTCAAAGGCTGTGGTGTTGAACAGGTGTCCCCCAATAACACCTTCTGGGTGCGGCCCTCCAGAAATGACCGGAGCCACTGCAGAACAGTGCCCCCGAGGCCCATTTCCGCAAGGCGCCCCAGAAGGATACCGTGGTCGACGGTATCGAAGGCCGCTGAGAGGTCCAGGAGCACCAACAGGGACACACTCCCCCTGTCTAGCTCCCGGCGCAGATCATCCACTAAGGCGACCAAGACCGTCTCAGTTCCATGTCCTGGTCTGAAACCAGACTGTGCCGAATCCAGATAATCCGTGTCTCTCAAGAATACCTGGAGTTGTGAGGCCACCACGCTTTCCATGACTTTGCCCAAAAAGGGGAGATTGGAAACAGGCCGAAAGTTGTCAAATTTAGTGGGGTCCAATGATGGTTTCTTCAACAGCGGTTTTATAATTGCTTGTTTTAAGCACGCTGGAATCTTGCCTTCCCGAAAGGAGGCATTAACCACCACCGTTACCCACTCAGCCAATCCCCCTCTGGCCTCCTTCAGAAGCCAGGATGGGCAGGGGTCTAGGATGGACGTGGTGGGCCTCATTCCTCCAAGTATCTTGTCCACATCCTCGGGCTTCACAAACTGAAAAGAATCCATCAAAATAGGACAAGCAGGTGCTCGTGTCACATCCTCAGAGACTGCATTTAACATGGTGTCCAGCCCAGAACGGATCAAGGCGACTTTGTCTGCAAAGAACCGAGCAAATGCTTTGCAGCGCGAGGCCGAATTGTCAGGGCTCCCGCCTGAAGTGGCGGGAGTTAAAAGACCTCTGACAATCCGGAACAACTCCGCCGGACAGTTCTTTGCAGACGCAATAGTGGCCGCAAAGAAAGTTTTCTTTGCGGCTTTTATTGCCGCGGCATATGCCCTTAAAAAGGACACAAACCGTGTTCGATTTGACTCGCTCGGATCCGAACGCCACACGCTCTCTAGTTCCCTCTTCCTTCGCTTCATCACTGCCAGCTCCTCAGTAAACCAAGGGGCTGGTTTAGCTCGGCTACTTGAGAGGGGACGTTCCGGAGCGATCATGTCAATCGCCCTGGCCATCTCCCCATTCCAGAGAGCGACCAAGGCCTCGACATGGTCACCTACCGAGGTGGCGGGAAAATCCCCAAGAGCCGTCAGGAATCCATTCGGATCCATAAGCCTCCTGGGGCGGACCATCTTAATGGGTCCTCCACCTTTGCAGAGGTTAGGGGCGCAGTGAGCCTAAATCTGATCAGGAAGTGGTCAGTCCATGGCAACGGAGAGATAGACAACTCCTCCACACCGCCACCCTGCTCCCATCCCTGACAGAAAACCAAGTCCAATGTGTGTCCAGCACAGTGGGTGGGGCCAGATATTTGTTGGGACAGCCCCATGGTTGCCATGGCAGACATGAAGTCCTGAGCCTGCTCCTGTGAGGGTCGCCTCGGCATGGATATTGAAGTCTCCCAGCACCAGAAGCCGTTGAGACTCCAACGCCAGGCTCGAGACTACCCCCGCTAGCTCAGGTAGGGAGACTGTAGTGCAGCGAGGTGGACGGTACACTAGCAGAATCCCTATTCTGTCCCGGTCACCCACCCTCAGGTGGACACATTCAAAATTTGTGGTCTGCGGGATGGGGCTCCTGGTCAGATGGATGGAATCTCTATAGACCACTGCAACCCCGCCTCCCCGTCCTCCGGATCTCGGTTGGTGCTGTACGGAGAAGCCTGGGGGACAAAGCTGGGTCAGATTCACCCCCCCAGCTTCATCCAACCAGGTCTCCGTAATGCACGCCAGATCTGCCCGCTCATCCAGGATTAAATCCTGGATAAAGGTCGTTTTTCCGTTGACAGATCTGGCGTTCAGCAGCACCACCTTCAATCCAGAGGGCCCGCTCACCTGGTTACACCAATTTACCTTAGGAGACCGGTTTGGGATTATTAATGTAATAAGCGGTCCGAATTAGGCCGAATTCGAGGTCTCCTTTTTCCGCATCTCCTCCTCCCCCCACGACCTCTATGGGGGCCCCCCGGCTAGTGGAACACCTCCCCTCCTATAGCATCCAAACCAAGGTCTTAGTTTCTGTTTCGCTGGTTGTTTGGTTTGTTGGCGTTTTTTCTTGCCAACTCCCTTGATTCCCTTTCTCCCCCCTCCCCACCTCATTGTTGTCTACAGGCTCCAGCCCACTTCCTCCCTTGCCCCTTCCACTAGTCACTAATATCAAGGACAATACAAATAGGGGAATGGGGAACCACATGGGTAATAATAGTACACTTCAGTAAGATTGATAATAATAAAGTGTAATAACGTCTCGGCCGCGACAGTTAGATAGTTCATAAAGTGCAAGAGTCTTAAAGTGCAACACAGTAGGCGACAAAGCTGCGTGCCACTAGGGCAATTCATAAAGTGCAAGGATCTTAAAGTGCGACAAAATACCCAAATCTGGCCCTCAGCGCTATCTAAAGTGCGGCATGGAGGGATAGGGGAAGGGAGCGTAAGTGCTAGTACAGTTTAGCAGCAAAAGAGGCGGCGCCTTAAAGTGCTATATTGCGTTCTTAGTACCAATTAGCAGCAAGGTAGTTAAGGAACGTGCTATATTAGCAATATGTAAACACAACACTAAGGAGTTGGCAGTAATATCAGTTAGTAACGTTGTTGTGATTCAAGGTGTAATCTATAGACGGCTGATGTAAAAAACAGCGGATGCTCTCAGTCTTCCGGAGATGGTCGACACGGTGGTGGTCAGCACAAGTTGGACAATATCGGTCAACACAGAGAAAGGTCAGCACAAAAAGGTCTACACAATATCGGTCAACACAGAGAAGGTCAGCACAAGGAAGGTCTGCACACGGCTTTCCCAGGTGGTAAGGCCCAGATGGTAAAAGGTGGTGAGGCCAGGGCCCGATCCAGGCAGCCCCCGCGGCGCTACGGCCCGCCTAGCAAGGCCCAGGTAGTGGAGGCCCAGCGACCGATACAGGCTCAGATGGTAAAAGGCCAGATGATGAGGGGTGGCGATGTTGGGCCAGGCGGCGGGGCGTCCTGTACAGGCCGAACGACAAGGCCAGATGGTAAGGGCCCAGCCGGAGCAGTGCTTACGGCTTAGCGGCCTGCTTAGTAAGGCCCAGGTGGCAAAGGCCTAGTTGGAGCAGCGTTCACGGCGTTCGCGGCGGCAGCGGCTTCGGCCCCAGCAATAGGCCCCAACTCGCTCCCCACACTCCGCAGAGGGGAGAATGAGGCCCGATGGTGAGGGCAGCAAGGCTCAGATGGCCAGGGCCCGGCTCAAGCGATCCCCGCGGTGCAGCGATCCACCTGGAGTCGGCCCCCCAATGGAGGCCCAGCCGTTCGCGGCGCTCGCAGCGGCAGCCTCGGGAGTCTCGGCAGCCTCGCGGCGCTCGCGGCGGCAGCCTCGGGAATCTCGGCAGCCTCGGCGCCGGCTGCTGCAAAAGGTTCCAACTCACTCCTCCCCAGCACTCCGCAAAGGGAACAGGACGGCAACCGGCGGCGGCGGCGGCCCGCCTCCTCTCGGCCTCCTGGCTGCCTGGCTGCCTCTCCTTCCAGCCGCCTCCTCCACGCAGAAGCGAGATCTGGCAGCGACGGCAAGACGCCAAGATGGCGACCGCAGCAGCCGCGGCGCGCTCCGCAGCGGCCCAGCAGCAGCAGCCCGGGCGGCAGCGCCGCAGGAGGGCCCCCCAGCGGGAACCGAACCCCCGGATTGGAGCCCAGGCGGCTCGGCGAGCCGGACGGCTGACCAGGCCCAGGTGGGTAGGTTTCTTGAGGAGGTAGCCGCGTTGTGATGGCGGCGGCGTTCCCTCGCCTACCTCCGCCCTCCTGGCTCTCTCTCCCTGGCTCCCACGCTCCCTCCAGCTCTCTCTCAGGTCCAGCAAGACCGCAGTGGGTGCCGACCTCACACCCCCTTATTTGGTGGTCGGGGGGGGAGGATTCTCCAAGATTGTTCTTTCTCTGTCAGCGCAGCTCAGCGTTGCCGCTGCTGACCGCCATACCGGAACCGGAATGTGTGTGGCTGGAATCTCCAGAGGATCTGATGATGGTCAAGCAAGTGGAGTGTACCAGTGGAAATGCACAATGGAGGACCTCCTTGCAGCAACACCAGAGGCACTCCAAGTGGTCAGCTACTGGTCGAAGAACATTTAATCAACTACCAAGCTTGCAAACTTTGTGTTTTGTTTGTTTGTTTGTTAAAAATGCAGTACAACTGTTTGGTTTGCTCCTGACACGATAAATAAATACCCGTGGGATGCCCAGGGTGGGAGAAAGAACCAATTTATTTATTATTATTTATTTATTTACAGTTTTTATATTCCGCCCTTCTCATCCCGCAGGGAACTCAGGGCGGATTACAGTGTACACATATATGGCAAACATTCAATGCCAATTTTTGACATACAAACATAAACAGACATACACAGAGGCTTTTTAACTTTTTCTGGCCGCCAGGGGAGCTGTCGCTTTCATCGTCCATCTGCGACGCTGATGAAGCACTTCCGCATTCCCCGCATGCTTCCGCACTGGATTTTTTTGCTGGAGTCTTTTTTATGGCCTAATAAATTAGTTAATTTAGCCTCTCCACACTTTAAGGTGGTACCTAATTTTCCTACTTGACAGATGCAACTGTCTTTCGGGTTGCAAAGGTCGACAACAGGCTACACAATTGGTTGGAAACCCACTCCAACCTGGGCTGGCTTTGAACTCATGACCTTTTGGTCAGAGTGATCTTAATGCAGCTGACACTCAGCCAGCTGCGCCACAATCCCGGTGAATATAAGGCTTTCATGGCTGGAATCACGGGGTTGTTGTAGGTTTTTCGGGCTATATGGCCACGTTCTAGAAGCATTCTCTCCTGACGTTTCGCCTGCATCTATGGCAAGCATCCTCAGAGGTTGTGAGGAGCAAGCTTGATTTGCAATTGTTGAGTGGGATCTATCCATTAGCATGTGAGGAACTGTGAAGATTACCTGACCTTTGTTCCCACAATATGGATATTGTGCCCATTCTTGTGCCTGCCTTGGCCCCACAATTTCCTCTTTTCCTTCGTCTTCCTTGAACATGGACCTGCTTTCTGGCCTGTGTGTGAGTCAGGGGTTTAGCTTCAAGAAAGCTTGATAAGGTCCATCGGAATAACATAAAAGCAGTCTGACACACTAACAGTTTGTCAAATGCACCGGGATTGTGGCGCAGCTGGCTGAGTGTCAGCTGCATTAAGATCGCTCTGACCAAAAGGTCATGAGTTCGAAGCCAGCCCGGGTTGGAGTGGGTTTCCAACCAATTGTGTGTAGCCTGTTGTCGACCTTTGCAACCCGAAAGACAGTTGCATCTGTCAAGTAGGAAAATAAGGTACCACCTTAAAGTGTGGGGAGGCTAAATTAACTGATTTATGAGGCCATAAAGAAGACTCCAGCAAAGCATTCCAGCGGGGCAGCATGCGGGGAATGCGGAAGTGCTTCATCAGCGTCGCAGATGGACGATGAAAGCGACAGCTCCCCTGGCGGCCAGAAAAAGTTAAATAGCCTCTGTCTATGTCTGTATATGTTGTATGTCAAAATTGGCATTGAATGTTTGCCATATATGTTTATTTTGTATACCAGTGTTTCTCAACCTGGGGGTCGGGACCCCTGGAGGGGTCGCAAAGGGGTGTCAGAGGGGTCGCCAAAGACCATCAGAAAACTCAGCATTTTCTGTTGGTCATGGGGGTTCTGTGTGGGAAGTTTGGCCCAATTCTATCATTGCTGGGGTTCAGAAGGCATTTTAATTGTAGGTGAACTATAAATCCCAGCAACTACAACTCCCAATGTCGAGGTCTATTTTCCCCAAACTCCACCAGTGTTCATATTTGGGTATATTGAGTATTCATGCCAAGTTTGGTCCAGATCCATCATTGTTTGAGTCACAGTGCTCTCTGGATGTAGGTGAACTACAACTCCAAAACTCAAGGTCAATGCCACCAAACCCTTCCAGTATTTTCTGTTGGTCATGGGAGTTCTGTGTGCCAAGTTTGGTTCAATTCCATCGTTGTTGGAGTTCAGAATGCTCTTTGATTGTAGGTGAACTATAAATCCCAGCAACTGCAACTCCCAAAGGACAAAATATCCCCCCCCCCCCACTCCAGTATTCAGATTTGGGCATATGGAGTATTTGTGCCAAATTTGGTCCAGTGAATGAAAATACATACTACATATCAGATATTTACATTATGATTCATACAATTAGCAAAATTACAGTTATGAAGTCACAACAAAAAGAATGTTGTGGTTGGGGGTCACCACCACATGAGGAACTGCATTAAGGGGTCACAGCATTAGGAAGGTTGAGAACCACTGGTGTATACTGTAATCCGCCCTGAGTCCCCTGCGGGGTGAGAAGGGCAGAATGTAAAAGCTGTAAATAAATAAATGCAGATAGGCCCCTGTTGCACATGGAGGCACTTGCACATGGGCATACATATGAATCTGGTCATGCATTCGGTTTCTCAGTTGGCCCCTGACACATTGGGAATAAAACCCCCCGCTGCTTCCCCAGATCAGATAGCTTTAAAAAACACCACCTTAGCACACTTAATGCATAACCCCATGTGCAGAATTTTCAATTTCTCTACTTCAGTTCGGGTTTATTTATTTATTATTTATGTATTTACTACACTTCTATCCCGCCCTTTTCAGCCCAAAGGCAGCGTACAGACTGGCAACATTAGATGCCCAACACACACAAATACATCATTTAAAACAGATTAACTCACAATTAAAACTTGTGCGCCAGCTGTGCCCGTACCTTGGGAAGTCAGACTTGGCCACGGCGGTCCACGCTCTTGTTTACATTTAGGATAGACTACTGCAACGCACTCTACGTGGGGTTGCCTTTGAAGACTGTTCGGAAGCTTCAAATAAGCCACATCGTAAGCCGCATCGAGTCCTTTGGGAGATTTTGCGGGGTATAAATAAAGTTAATAAATAAATAAAATAAATAGTCCAACGAGAGGCAGCCAGGTTAATAACTGGGGCGGCATACCGGGAGCATACAATTCCTATGTTACGCCAGCTCCAATGGCTGCCTGTTTGCTACCGGACACAATTCAAAGTGTTGGCTTTGGCCGAAAATGCCCTAAACAGCCCCGGCCCAAATTAGTTGTCCAAACCCTATGAACCATCGCGGAGATCCTCTGGGGAGGCTCTGCTTTCCGTCCCGCCATTGTCACAGGCGCAATGGATGGGGATGAGAGACAGGGCCTTCTTGGTGATTGCTCCCTGGCTATGGAAGTCCCTTCCTGGTGAGATCAGGTTGGCCCCCTCCCTCCTGTCCTTTGGAAGGATGGTCAAAACTTGGCTGTGGGACCAAGCTTTCGGGACAGGGCAATAAGGCAGCGATAGGAAAGATGACCAGGCCAATTAGATTTGAGGCTGATGACTAGGACGGTTATAAATGGTGTATTTTAATATTTTGATAAATGTTTTTAATGTTTATGTATGTATATAAGAATTTGTGTCCCGGCATTGAACGTTTGCCGTATATATGCAGTGCTCCGCCCTGAGTCCCCTGAGTCCGGGTGAGAAGGGCGGAATATAAATGTTTTAAATAAAATAAGTAAATAATAAAATTCATAATAAAACAGTTTAAAACTATGAAAATCAATGGCATCGTTAAGCCATTCCATATTCATTCACAATACCGGGTTGTCTGGTTACAATGAGGTTCCAAAAGCTTGCTCGAAGAGCCAGGTTTTCACTCTTTTCCTAAAGGTCAGGAGGGAGGGGGCCAGTCTAATCCCAGGAAGGGAGTTCCACAGCTGAGGGGCCACCACTGAGACGGCCCTGTCTCTCGTACCTGCCAAGTGCGCCTGTGAGGCAGGCGGGACTGAGAGCAGGGCCTCCCCAGATGATCTTAAATTCCTGGAAGGTTTGTAAGGGGAGACATGTTTGGATAGGTAAGTTGGGCCAGAACTGTTTAGGGCTTTATAGGCTAAAGACAGCACTTTGAATTGTGCCTGGTAGTAAACTGGGAGCCAGTGGAGCTGGTGCAACAGCAGAGTTGCGCATCCCTTTTCTGGATTTCCAAAATACTCCAAAATCTGAAGTGGTGCACATGGATGGCTGATATAGTGACACCTTTGCTTTCTGGTGATTCATGGTACACAGACTTTGTTCCATGCACAAAATGATTAGAAGTATTGTGCAGGAAACACAGGCTATGTATGTAAGGTATATGTGCAAGATGATGATACTAATTAATAATAATAATCTCTCCCCCCCCCACACACATACATATACATATATATACACACACATATATATCCAAAATTTGAAAAATTTCAAAATCCGAAACATTTCTGATCCAAAGCATTTCATATAATAATAATAATAATCATCATCATCATCTATATAAATAAAAATGTAATGTTCGTTGGATTAACAGAACTCAAAAACCACTGGATGAATTGACACCAAATTTGGACACAAGACCTAACAACCCAATGTATGTCCTTCACTCAAAGAAAATAGACCTTGACATTTGGGAATGTAGTTGCTGGGATTTATAGTTCACCTACAATCAAAGAGCATTCTGAACCCACCAACGATGGAATTGAACCAAACTTGGCACACAGGGCTCCCATGACCAACAGAAAAAACTGGAAGGGTTTGGTGGACATTGACCTTGAGTTTGGGAATTGTACTTCACCCACATCCAGAGAGCACTGTGGACTCAATCAATGATGGATCTGGACCAAACTCTACATGAATACTCAATATGCCCAAATGTGAACACTGTTGGAGTTTGGGGAAAATAGAATCTTGACACTTGGGAGTTGTGGTTTATTTACTTTATTTATTTATTTACTTTATTTCTATACAGCTTTTCTCAGCCCTCAGGTGACTCAAAGCGGTGACTTGTAGTTCACCTACAATCACAGAGCATTCTGAACCCCACCAACAATAGAATTTCATCAAGTTTGCAGACGACACCAAATTGGGAGGGATAGCCAATAGTCGAGAGGACAGGAGCAGAATTCAAAACGATCTTGACAGATTAGAGAGATGGGCCAAAACTAACAAAATGAAGTTCAACAGTGACAAATGCAAGATACTCCACTTTGGCAGAAAAAATGAAATGCAAAGATACAGAATGGGGAACCTGGCTCGAGAGCAGTACGTGTGAAAAAGATCTTGGAGTCCTCGTGGACAACAAGTTAAACATGAGCCAACAATGTGATGTGGCGAAAAAAGCCAATGGGATTTTGGCCTGCATCAATAGGAGCATAGTGTCTAGATCTAAGGAAGTAATGCTACCCCTCTATTCTGCTTTGGTTAGACCACATCTGGAATATTGTGTCCAATTCTGGGCACCACAATTCATGAGAGATATTGACAAGCTGGAATGTGTCCAGAGGAGGGCGACTAAAATGATCAAGGGTCTGGAGAACAAGCCCTATGAGGAGCGGCTTAGGGAACTGGGCATGTTTAGCCTGAAGAAGAGAAGGCTGAGAGGAGATATGATAGCCATGTATAAATATGTGAGAGGAAGCCACAGGGATGAGGAGGGAGCAAGCTTGTTTTCTGCTTCCCTGGAGACTAGGACGCGAATCAATGGCTTCAAACTACAAGAGAGGAGATTCCATCTGAACATGAGGAAGAACTTCCTGACTGTGAGAGCCGTTCAGCAGTGGAACTCTCTGCCCCGGAGTGTGGTGGAGGCTCCTTCTTTGGAAGCTTTTAAGCAGAGGCTGGATGGCCATCTGTCAGGGGTGATTTGAATGCAATATTCCTGCTTCTTGGCAGAATGGGGTTGGACTGGAGGATGGCCCAGGAGGTCTCTCTCTTCTAACTCTTGATTCTAGATTCTTGTATGACACCATCAGTGTAAATGTGTCCCTAGGGATCTATGAACTGGAGGTGGATTCATAAATTTGGTCCCTTTAAGTAACACTTTCATAGAATCATAGAATCAAAGAGTTGGAAGAGACCTCATGGGCCATCCAGTCCAACCCCATTCTGCCAAGAAGCAGGGATATTGCATTCAAATCACCCCTGACAGATGGCCATCCAGCCTCTGTTTAAAAGCTTCCAAAGAAGGAGCCTCCACCACACTCCGGGGCAGAGAGTTCCACTGCTGAACGGCTCTCACATTCTGGAAGTTCTTCCTCATGTTCAGATGGAATCTCCTCTCTTGTAGTTTGAAGCCATTGTTCCACGTCCTAGTCTCCAGGGAAGCAGAAAACAAGCTTGCTCCCTCCTCCTATGACTTCCTCTCACATATTTACACATAGCTATCATGTCTCCTCTCAGCCTTCTCTTCTTCAGGCTAAACATACCCAGCTCTTTAAGCCGCTTCTCGTAGGGCTTGTTCTCCAGACCCTTGATCATTTTAGTCGCCCTCCTCTGGACACATTCCAGCTTGTCAATATCTCTCTTGAATTGTGGTGCCCAGAATTGGACACAATATTCCAGTGTGGTCTAAAGTGCAAGAGCCGTATAAACATCAACAGTACATGAATATAAAACAATATCGCATGAAAATTATAGCAACCACTATCGACACAAAAAATAAAATATACAATTTAAAACACTTTCCATCACTTAAAACTAGCTGCTCAAGGGATGCTCATTTTATATAGGATCTTGGTCAATGAATATGGGTACAATTATGGGTTTTGTTGTTGTGGTTGCTAGCTTTCAAGACATGAGAGTGAGAAACCTGAATCACTAGGTTTTTGTGGGTTTTTTCGGGCAAGCATCCTCAGAGGTAGTGAGGTCTGTTGGGACTAGGACAATGGGTTTATATATCTGTGGAATGGCTGGGGTGGGGCAAAGAGCTCTTCTCTGCTGGAGCTAGGTGTGAATGTTTCAACTGACCACCTTCATTCGCATTTGAAGGCCTGGCTGAACCTGGGAAAATCTTTTGTTGAGAGGTGTTAAGATGTGCCTGGTTGTTTCCTCTCTGCTGTTTTGCTGTTGTAATTTTAGAGTTTTTTAATACTGGTAGCCAGATTTTGTTCATTTTCATGGTCTCCTCCTTTCTGTTGAAATTGCCCACATGCTTATGGATTTCAATGGGTTCTCTGTCTACAAACTATCCTGGTCATTCCACAGATATATAAACCCTTTTTCCTAGTTCCAACAGACCTCACTATGCTTGCCATAGATGCAGGCAAAACGTCAGGAGAAATGCCTCTAGAACATGGCCATATAGCCCGAAAAAACCCACAAGAACCTAGTGATTCCAGCCATGAAAGCCTTCGACAAAACCTGAACTAATTTTATTGGTGGTGGGGTGTTTCTGACCAGTTCCTCCTGAACAACCAGAAGGGCTGTGTAGAGCCCAGCTCTGCTACCACGTTACATGGAAACACACTTGGTAAGCCTGCCATCTTGCCTTAAGCCCACCCTGTCCCTCATTTGCTTGGGAGCCACATGTGTTCGATAATGATCATGGAAAGACACCATGAGTTAAGGAGATTTAAGTCCTGCTTGGGAATCGCCTCTTTAGTTCTGAAACCTTAGGGGCCATCTGTCCCTGTGTCCTTGGGAAGATGAGTCTGATCTTCAGTGGCATAATAGATGAGATGGGGCTACAAATTAGGAAGATTCGAGCCAAGGGTTTCCTAATTTGAAGTTCCATCTCATCTGCTCTGAACCCATTGAATGTTTTTGATCCAATTGCTCTCTCAACTTCTGCCCAACCCACCTCTGGCCCACTATATGGAAATAATGAGAAGGACAAATGTCATGGGGTCTATCTTTGTATGAACTTGTGTTCAATCACATTGAAAGCCCCAAACTATTTTATTTATTTATTTATTTATTTATTATTTCGGGCGCTTCTACCCCGCCCTTCTCAACCCCTGAGGGGGGACTCAGGGCGGCTTACACCGGCACAATTCGATGCCAACAATTCAACAAATAAATTACGTAACAGCAGTAGTTAAAACAATCAATTAAAACAATAATTAAAAGCCAATCTAGTGGCCAACGTTCACCGAGTTCTGATATCCGTAAGTCCATTCAGCATTACCATAGTCCTTTCCAATTTCTGGTCGTGATTATCTTGTCAGTCTGCCAGATTACCCAAAGGCCTGGTCCCATATCCATGTTTTCAGCTTCCTTCTGAAGGAGAGGAGGGATGTTGATGACCTAATTTCCCCGGGGAGTGAATTCCACAGGCGAGGGGCCACCACCGAGAAGGCCCTGTCCCTCGTCCCCACCAGCCTCACTTGTGATAGAGGCGGGGCCAAGAGCAGGGCCTCCCCAGAAGATCTTAAACTCCGAGGTGGGACATAGAAGGAGATACGTTCAGACAGGTACGCTGGACCGGAGCCGTATAGGGTTTTATAGGTCAAAACCAGCACTTTGAATTGTGCTCGGAACTGGATCGGTAGCCAGTGGAGCTGACATAACTATTTGGGACTTTGATACTTGAGGAGGCATCTCTCCCTATATACAGATGGGTTGAACTCTGCAAGGCATGGGGAAGGTCTTCTTCTGTATCCCACCATTCAGTTCCTTGCTTTGTCTGAAGATGTAGGTGCAGGGCCTTCCCAATTGTGG
Source organism: Anolis sagrei ordinatus (assembly GCF_025583915.1). Classification (NCBI taxonomy): domain Eukaryota; kingdom Metazoa; phylum Chordata; class Lepidosauria; order Squamata; family Anolidae; genus Anolis; species Anolis sagrei. The sequence continues at coordinate 249,975,434 of NW_026847438.1, forward strand.
CACCCAGCTATGTTGTTCATTGCTTCTTTTGGGGGACAAGTCAAAGCATATATTGCCTGGGATGAGGATCCCTTCTCTTGTTCTTGGGAGAGCTGAAAGTCCGCTGTGGTTCTTGCTGCACGGAGGTTGAGCATCTTTGTTGGAGTTCAGCCTGTGATTGTGTCTAATGATCAGGGTGCTCTGGATGATGGGAATGACAGTGCTGTTTTTAATGCCAAGGGTGCTTTAGATGCAGAGAATGACAATGGGATTCCTGTTCAAAGTGTCTTTGCTGATGAGAATGTTCCTGAAGAATTTGGGGATGATGGTATGGTCTCTGGAAGAGGGCCTGAATTGTTACCAGAGAATTCCCAGGACTTTGAGCCTGAGAAAAGCTCTGCATCTGGCCCAGTTGCAGAAATTAATGAGCTAGAAGATAGAAGACAGAACAGACAAACACACTAATCTCTCTGGCGTTCTGCCAGGCTGAGAGAGAAACTGATAAGAGAGTCAAGGCTGCAAAGGAATCCTTTTCTGGCGGCTTGGGATATAGAGTAGATTAGGGGCTAAAAGTGCCAAGTACAGAATCTGTAGCCAGACGAAGCAACATTGGAATTGAGTTAAGACATTTGTCCTGAACCTTGTAGCCTTGCCTTGGATAGATTCAAGTTATGACTTGTTTGATTTCTTGATTCAAGTTTGGAGTTTTACCTTGGAAGTACCTGTGTTAGTTTTTCATTAACTCTGATGGACTTATTTCCTGGATTATTTGTTCTTGTTTATCTTTCTACCTACTTGGATTTACCTATTTCAATGAAGTGTTTTTACTGCTAATGCCTTTTTATTATTTTCAATAAACTGCTTGCATTTTTACTCAGCTGTGTGGTGTCTTAAAGTCAGAGGGTTTTTCCTGGCCTGGAATACAACAATCTTTTTAGAATTTGTGAACGGTTTGCTTCTGCTTTCAGTAAACAGAGCAAAGGAAGCAGAGGACCTTTTTTAAAAAAAAATGCAGGTTCTTTTTATTTGCACATCTTTATTGTCTGTACACACCTTTATCCTCCAGGATGGAAAGGCGGGGTGAAAATTAAAAGTCTCCTGCTGCCATGGGACTTCTCGCTTAATTCTGCAAGGAAGTCTTTTGTACCTGAGAACACTGTAATTATGCCTCTGCTGCTCCCTTTGCTCTGTTTATTGAAGGCAAGACAGAAACAACCCTTTCACAACTTTTAAAAAGAGGCTTAACATCCAAGTGACAAGTGTGGCGTAATGTACAATCACGCATAGTTCATGTTTGATCAGTCCACACACTGCCTTGCCAGAGAAAGAAAATATGCCACACAGATGATCAATAAAGAACAGGTAGTTTACTCTTCGTAATACAGAACAACATATATACAATCACTAGCTGTCCCCTGCCACGTGTTGCTGTGGCCCAGTCTGTTGATCTGGAAAATAAAGTAACGAGAAAGTGTTGGTTTCTAATCTATGTAATTTCTTTATGTTTGTGGGTAAACAGAATTTCTTGCTGTTTCTTTGTCAGTGTTGATGTGGAGATTGCCTGGTTTGCCCACCCTGGAACATGCAACATATCATTGTCCTTCTTTAAGGGTCCCTTTCAAATCTATGATACTGTATCTCTCTGTGTGTGAATTATATCCATCTATCTATCTATCTATCTATCTATCTATCTATCTATCTATCTATCTATCTATCTGTCTGTCTGTCTGTCTGTCTGTCTGTCTATCTATATCTATGGCTGGATGGCTCTTTGTCAGGAGGACTTTGATTACGTTTTCTTGCCCTGGTGAATGGAGTTGGATTGGATGACCTTAAGTATTTTCTGTTGGTCATGGGGGTTCTGTGTGGGAAGTTTGCCCCGATGCTGTTGTTCGTGGGGTTCATAATGCTCTTTGACTGTATGTGAACTGTGAATCCCAGTGACTACAACTGCCAAATGTCAAGGTCTATTTCCCTCAAACTCCATCTGTGTTGATATTTGGGCATATGGAATATTCGTGCCAAGTTTGGACCAGTCCATCATTGTTTGAGTCTACAGTGCTCTCTGGATGTAGGTGAACTACAACTCCCATACTCAAGGTCAATGCCCGCCAAACCCTTCCAATATTTTCTGTTGTATGGGAGTTCTGTGTGCCAAGTTTGGTTCAAATCCATCGTTGATGGAGTTCAGAATGCTCTTTGGTTGCAGGTGAACTATAAATCCCAGCAACTACAACTCCCAAATGACAGAATCATATTTTTTGAGTGATGGTCACTCCTTGTATTGTGAGATGTTTTGTTGCCAAATTTGGTGTGATTTTATTCATGGGTTCTTTTGTTTTTAAGGTGCTCATTATGCACAGAGCATTTATATATATATAGATTGGATCAGTTGCATCGACTCACATAATGGCCTTTTAGAGAGATTTAAAATGGTCTATCTTTGTCCATTTGGAGAAACTCCTTCCAGCAGCTCATGAGGCAAGAGCACACTCCAAAAAAAGTCACTCTGTCCTTCTGCAAGCACCGGCACAGCTCAAGCCTGAATAATGTAACAGTAACCTAAACTCCCAGGCTCAGCTAGCTCCCTGGGTGTAGCCCAACCAATCAGCTTCGTGCTTCTTATTTTACAACTAGCTGTACCCACCACACGTTGGTGTGGCCAAACTTCCCACCCTCTTTCTCTTCTTTCTTTCTCTCCTTCCTTCCATCCCTCTTTCCTTCCTTCCCTTTTTTCATTCTTCCTTTCTCTCCTTCCTTCTCTTCTCTTCTCTTCTCTTCTCTTCTCTTCTCTTCTCTTCTCTTCTCTTCTCTTCTCTTCTCTTCTCTTCTCTTCTCTTCTCTTCTCTTCCTTCCCTCCTGTTTTTCCTTCTTCTTTCTCCCTTTGCTGGGTTGCCAGGGCAGGCTGGCGATGTGGGCTGTGCCCTGCCACCCTGAAAAGGTGGCCACATTCCTTTCTCCCGCTTCAGCAAAGCGTCCAACCACAGGTATGCGCCTCTTTCCAAAGGCTCAGCCTCTTTGCCGCTCTGCTGTTGTGCCTGTTCCTCCCGTACCACATCTTTCTTAAAGTGCGATGGCCCAGGAGTGCTTGAGATGGGAGGGAAAAGAAGCAAGTAGAGCAGGAAAGGGCCAATTCCAAACCTCTGGGATGCCTTATCCAGAATTTCCAGATCCAGAATGCTCCAAAATTGCCCAAATGGGTGCCTGAGAGAGTGGGTGCTTTTGCATGTGTGCAGGAAATTCAACTTCCTGCACAAAATGATTGAACATATTGCATAAAATTACCTTTGGGCTGTGTGTGTAGTGTGTATACAAAATATCAATGCAATACATGTTTAGAATTTGATCCCCTCTCCAAGATATGCATATGCAAATGCAGGCATTCCTAAATCCAAGAGAGATCCCAAAATCCAAAGCATTTTGTATTTTAATGTATTGTCGAAGGCTTTCATGGCCAGAATCACTGGGTTGTTGTAGGTCAGTGGTTCTCAACCTTCCTAATGCCGTGACCCCTTAATACAGTCCCTCATGTGGTGGTGACCCCCAACCATAACATTGTTTTCCTTGCTACTTCATAACAGTCATTTTACTACTGTTATAAATCATAATGTAAATATCTGATATGCAGGATGTATTTTCATTCACTGGACCAAACTGGGCACAAATACCCAAGACGCCCAAATGTGAATGCTAGTGGGGTTGGGGGAGGATTGATTTTGTCATTTGGGAGTTGTAGTTGCTGGGATTTATAGTTCACCTATAATCAAAGAGCATTCTGAACTCCACCAGCGATGGATTTGAACCAAACTTGGCTCCCATGATAAGTGGAAAACACTGGAAGGGTTTGATGGGCATTGACCTTGAGTTTGGGAGTTGTAGTTCACCTATATCCAGAGAGCACTGTGGACTCATGCAATGGTGGATCTGGACCAAACTTAGCACGAATACCTAATATGCCCAAATGTGAACACTGGTGGAGTCTGGGGAAAATAGATCTTGACATTTGGGAGTTGTAGTTGCTGGGATTTATAGTTCATTACAATCAAAGAACAGTCTGAACTCCACCAACGATAGAATTGGCTCCAAATTCCCACATGGAATCCCCATGACCATCAGAAAATACTGTGTTTTCTGATGGTCTTTGGCGACCCCTCTGACACCCCCTCGGGACCTCCTCAGGGGTCCTGACCCCCAGGTTGAGAAACACTGTTGTAGGTTTTTGGGGCTATATGACCGTGTTCTAGAAGCATTTTCTCCTGATGTTTCGCCTGCATCTATGGCAGGCATCCTCAGAGGTAGTGAAGTCTGACCTCTAAGGATGCCTGCCATAGATGCAGGCGAAACATAATAATAATAATAATAATAATAATAATAATAATAATAATAATAATAATATAAACTTTATTTATACCCCATCTCCCAAGGGACTCGGTGRGGCTTACATGAGGCCGAGCCCACAATACATCAATACATGCAATAACAACCACAATACAAAGCAAAATACAAATACTAATACAAAGCAATTAAAATAAAACTCATACATAAATAGCGTAAACATTGAACAATAGCACAAAACACATTTAACACCAGGAGGAAATGCTTCCAGAACATGGCCATACAGCCCGAAAAACCTACAACAACCCATTTCCTATTTTGGACTGCCTGACTAGGGGATTCTGGGAATTGCAGTCCAAACATAAGTCTTGGTGCCATCCTGGGCTGCAGCTTCCAGGTGGCATCCAAGAAAGTTGTTGCCTACCTTTTTAGCTATAGACTGCCTTTGAGATTGTTGGCAATATGATGGCTTGTTGGGTGTGGATCCAACAAGCCATGAAGTTCTGGAGTGTCAAATGCAAGATACTCCACTTAGGCAGAAAAAAACGAAATGCAAAGATGCAGAATGGGGGACGATGCCTGGCTCGAGAACAGTACGTGTGAAAAAGATCTTGGAGTCCTCATGGACAGCAAGTTAAACATGAGCCAGGAATGTGATGTGATGTGGCGGCAAAAAAAGCCAATGGGATTTTGCCCTGCATCAATAGGAGCCTAGTGTCCAGATCCAGGGAAGTCCTGCTACCTCTCTATTCCGCCTTGGTTAGACCACACCTGGAATATTGTGTCCAATTTTGGGCACTACAATTGAAGAGAGATATTGACAAGCTGGAATGTGTCCAGAGGAAGAGGGTGACTAAAATGATCAAGGGTCTGGAGAACAAGCCCTATGAGGAGCGGATTAAGGAGCTGGGCATGTTTAGCCTGAAGAAGAGAAGGCTGAGAGGAGATATGATAGCCATGTATAAATATGGGAGAGGAAGCCACAGGGAGGAGGGAGCAAGCTTGTTTTCTGCTTCCCTGGAGACTAGGACGCAATGGATCAATGGCTTCAAACTACAAGAAAGGAGATTCCACCTGAACATTAGGAAGAACTTCCAGACTGTGAGAACTGTTCAGCAGTGGAACTCTCTGCCCCGGAGTGTGGTGGAGGCTCCTTCTTTGGAAGAGGCTGGATGGCCATCTGGTGGAGGCTCCTTCTTTGGAAGAGGCTGGATGGCCATCTGTCAGGGGTGATTTGAATGCAATATTCCTGCTTCTTGGCAGAATGGGTTTGGACTGGATGGCCCATGAGGTCTCCTCTAACTCTTTGATTCTATGATTCTATGACTAGGGGATTCTGGGAATTGCAATCCAAACATAAGTCTTGGTGCCATCCTGGGCTGCAGCTTCCAGGTGGCATCCAAGAAAGTTCTTGCCTACCTTTTTAGGTATAGACAGCTTTTGTTGGCAAGGATGATGGCTTCTTGGGTGTGGATCCAGTAAGCAGTAAACAGAAACTGGCTGGTTTGTGCAGTTCTTCCTAGCCTTGCCTGGATGTTTTGACTCTTCCTGAATGACGGTGAATGCCATTTCCCCAAAAGGTTATGACTCTTAACAGGTCATGCTTTTTACCAAGAGGTCATGGCATCATATTTCAAAAGGTTTTGACTTCTAACAAGGTCATGCCTTTCCAAAGATCATAAAAATCTCCAAAAGTTTATGGAGATTTCCATTTTCTAAAAATATTCACATTGGCAGTATTGGATCTCTTCTAGTTTTGCCTCTCTTGCTTCTTAGGAGCATTTTGGTGCCACCCAAAACTGGATTCCAGACAGAACAAGAGTTAGCTAAAGTTCAGCAGCAATATGAATTATTCTTATCAAATGAATTAGAAAAGAAAATTATATATAATAGGTATAATTTTTTTTGAAAATGCTAAGAAACCGGGCAGGCTCTTGGCATGGCAAGTGAAAGATCATAGAAAGAGACCACTAATAGCCAAGATAAGGCACCAAGGAGAGACAGTTACGAACATAAGAAAATTCAAAAAGTTTTTGAAGACTATTATAGAAACCTCTATGAAAATAATCCAATAGATACTAAAAAAATAGACCAATACCTAGCTGATATGAAGGTCACCAAGATCACAGAAGATATGAATTCAGATCTGGATAGACAAATCACATGGGAAGAATTGAACACAGCTATAGATAAAGCTAAATTAAATAAAGCCCCAGGTCCAGATGGATTCTCTGCTTTGTTTTATAAGGTGTATAAAGAAGAATTAGGCCCGTTATTGCTTTCTACGATGAATCAAGTACTTCAAAAAGTACTCCAAAAAGGAGAGATGCCTGAGTCCTGGGAGGAAGCTACAATAGTTCTTTTACCCAAACTAGACAGAGATATTGTGCCAGCTGCGCCCGTACCTTGGGAAGTCGGATCTGGCCACGGTGGTCCACTCTTTTGTTACATCCCGGATGGATTACTGCAACGCACTCTACGTGGGGTTGCCTTTGAAGACTGTTCGGAAACTTCAATTAGTCCAGCGGGAGGCAGCCAGATTTCTCACCGGAGCGTCATACAGGGAGCACACCACCCCCTGTTGTGTCAGCTCCACCGGCTGCCGATGCAGTTCCGAGCACAATTCAAAGTGCTGGTTTTGACCTACAAAACCTTATACGGTTCTGGCCCAGCGTATCTGTTCGAATGCATCTCCCTCTACGTCCCACCTCGGAGCTTAAGATCCTCTGGGGAGACACTGCTCTCGTCTCCGCCTCTGTCACAAGTGAGGTTGGCGGGGATGAGGAGCAGGGCCTTCTCAGTGGTGGCCCCTCACCTATGGAATTCACTCCCCGGGGAAATTAGATCAGCGACCTCCCTCCTTTCCTTTAGAAGGAAATTAAAAACATGGATGTGGGACCAGGCGTTTGGGCAATCTGGCAGATAAACAAAGGACTGCGACGATGGATAGGAATAGACAATGTGGAACGAAGTATGGACTCTGAGTTGGCGAATGCTGCGCTTGAGATTGGCTTATTGACTGTGATATATTGTTGTTTTAATTGTTTAACTGTTTAACTGCTGTTTTTATACGTTTATTGTATTATTGTGTAGGCATTGAATTGTGCCATTTTGTAAGCCGCCCTGAGTCCCCCCTCGGGGGTTGAGAAGGGAGGGGTAGTAGTATACGAAATAATAGTAATAAATATTGAGCAAGTGAAGAATTATAGACCAATTTCATTGGTCAATAACAATGATAAGCTATTCGCAAAAAATTTAGCGAACAGGTTGAAAAAAACCTTAACCAAATTAGTACATGGGGATCAAGCAGGCTTCCTCCCAAGGTCATGCCTTTCCAAAGTTCATAAAAATCGTGGGTTGTTGTAGGTTTTTCCGGGATATATGGCCATGTTCTGGAGGCAATTTTTCTCCTGACGTTTCTCCTGCATCTATGGCAAGCCTCCTCAGAGGTAGAGGATGCTTGCCATAGATGCAGGCGAAACGTCAGGAGAAAACTTGCCTCCAGAACATGGCCATATAGCCCGGAAAAACCTACAACAACCCATGGATTCCGGCCATGAAAGCCTTCGACAATTCATAAAAATCTCCAAAAGTTTATGGAGATTTCCATGTTCCAAAAAGATTCACATTGGCAGCATTGGATCTCTTCCAGTCTTGCCTCTCTTGCTTCTTAGAAGCATTTTGGTGCCCTCCAAAACTGGATTCCAGATAGTGTTTGACCAAAGCAGAATAAAATAATATGGTCATTTCTTTTTATCTGGACATTATGTGCCTGTAGATTTAGCATAAGTGTACATTGACCTTCTTTCTTTTTTGGGGGCACTGCATCGCAGTGTTGTTAAGCTTGTGGTCTACCACAATGTATGTTTAGCTTGGAGAAAAGAAGGCTGAGAGAAGGAGACATGAGTTTCAGCATTGAGGAAAGAGGGAGCAAGCTCATTTTCTCTGGAGTCTGGGACGCAGCGGAGCAATGGATTCAAACTGCAGGAAGAGAGATCCCACCTAAACATTAGGAAGAACTTCCTGACAGAAATATTTTTGTTGTTGTAGTAGTAGTAGTAATAATAATAATAATAATAATAATAATAATAATAATAATAATAGAAATACATATATTACCTGCATATCCTTGCAGCTTGAAGTACAACAGGGTTTAAACAGAACTATAAAACTCAACACTATTAATAGCATTATGTTGTTTGATTGTGGACTATTTATTTATTTTTATTTATTTATTTACAGTATTTATATACCGCTCTTCTCACCCCGAGGGGGACTCAAAGTGGTTTACACATAGATAATAGCAAAAAATTCAATGCCTTACAACTACAATAGTAAACCCACACTTTAAACATAAGTCATATTAAAAATAGTACATCACCAAATATCAAAAGTTATTAAAACCATAAAACAATCTCATCAGACAAAACAATCTCATCAGTCGAGTCGCCGTTCCAGTCCTTGTCCCACTAAAAGCTGCATCCATCTATTGTCCGAAGGCCTGGTCCCAGAACCATGATTTTAATTTTTTCTAAAGGTCAGAAGCGAGGGAGCAGACTTTACCTCCTTTGGGAGTGTGTTCCCTAGGCAGGGGGCCACAGTCGAGAAGGCCCTGCTCCTCATCCCTGCCGAGGAGCGAGAGCAGGGACTCCCCAGATGATCTTAAATCGCGAGGTGGGATGTAGGTGCAAATGCGTTCGAACAACTAAGCTGGGCCCGAACTGTATAGAGCTTTATAAGTCAAAACCAGCACTTTGAATTGGGCTCAAATATGGACCGGCAGCCAGTGGAGTTGGCATAGCATGGGGGTGGTATGCTCCCTGTATGCCGCCCCAGTTAGTAATCTGGCTGACAGTTAGTAATCTGACTATGCTTCTCCCTGGGAGTCCAGTGGATTCTCTAGAGGTTTTTAAGCAGAGGCTGAATGCCCATCAGTTGAGAGGGCTTTGATTGTGTATTTTTGTATGGTAGAAGGGCAATGGGACAGGATATTCCTTGTAGATTGTGTGATTTTAGCTGACTGGTTGACTTTGGCCATGTCTTTCTCCTTGGCCCTTCCTCCTAAGATGTGGTTCTTCTTGATGTGTGTCTTCCAACCTAGGTCAACCCTGAGCGAACCTTTCATATGTTTTGCTGGGACATGTTTATTGTGAGAAGTATGACCTTTGCCTTCCTCTGAGGCTGAGAGAGTGTAGCTTGGGCAGGGTCCCTTGAGAGACTTTCCATGGCCGAGAGAGGATTTGATTCCTGCGTCCTTCAAGTCAACTATAACTTATAGCAGCGAGGGTTTTCTTAGCCAGATTTCTTCAGAAGGGAAATATCTTCACCAGAAATCTTCTCTGGCCGGCTGGTGTCGAAGTCAGATCGCAAGACTAGATGGAGCCAATGATTTTGCTAGTAAGCAAAGAGAAAACCATAGGGCAGGGCTGTCAAACCCATTTTCATTGAGGCCACATCAGCCTCATGGTTGCTTTCAAAGGGCCATTGAGTGCATTGGTATAGAATGCGTTTCTACAGAGGGGTAACATCATCATCATCATCATTATTTGAAACATAACAAGGTGAGTCCACAGCAGACACTCTGCTGGGTGTTGTATTTGCTCGCATGTCGGACACTTCCCAAGTGCCTAGGACTGTGAGATGTGTCGGCAAATAGTGGTGCAGATCCCAGTAAGGTGGCCTTTTGCAGCTGGCAGATGGTAATTTTGTCAGCGCCGATTGTGTTTAAGTGCAGGCCAAGGTCTTTAGGCACTGCACCCAGTGTGCCGATCACCACTGGGACCACCTTGACTGGCTTGTGCCAGAGTCTTTGCAGTTCGATCTTTAAATCCTCATATCGTGTCAGCTTTTCCAGTTGTTTCTCTTCAATCCTGCTGTCACCTGGGATTGCAACATCAACAATCCATACTTTGTTTTTTAACATGATTGTGAGGTCAGGAGTATTGTGCTCCAAAACTCTGTCTGTCTGAATTCGGAAGCCCAGAGTAGTTTGATGTGTTCATTTTTTGTAACTTTTTCAGGCTTGTGATGCCACCAGTTCTTTGTCGTAGGCAGATGGTCTTTGTGGCACAAGTTCCAATGAATCATCTGAGCAACGGTGTTATGCCTCTGCTTGTAGTCTGTCTGCACAATCTTCTTGCAGCAGCTGAGGATGGGATCTATTGTTTCATCTGCTTCCTTGCAGAGTCTACATTTGGGATCTATTGTCGACTTTCAAAATGGCTTTAATTTATTATTATTATTATTATTATTATTATTATTTGAAACACCACAAGATGAGTCCACAGCAGACACTCTGCTGGCTGTTGTATTGGATCACACGTCGGACACTTCCCAAGTGTCTAGGACTGTGTGATGTTTTATTATTATTATTATTATTATTATTATTATTATTATTATTATTATTTATTGGAGGTGGAGGCTCCTTTGGAGGCTTTTAAGCAGAGGCTGGAGGCGGGTGATTTGAATGAATATTCCTGCTTTTGGTTGTCGGCCATAAGGATGGATAATGGGAATGCAACCCAACGTACTTGTGGCCTCTGAGGTTTTGGGAAAGGTTAAGACATGTGAGTCAGGCATCTAACATAAAACCCTGTAATCTAGCTCCACCCTTACTCTCCGAATGAACAGACCTGCACCTTCCATTCCGTTAGCCAGTGGTTGCCCAAGGACCACTGGACCAGGACACGCGCCAACAGGGACCGAAGTGAGAAGCACCGGGTTGAACTTTAGATGTGGTGGGGGGGGCGGATGCAGAAAATTGCATGGAGAGCCATCACTCTATTTCTGAAACAGTACATATGCTATGGTCAGCGGCAGGGAAGAAGTGGCAAATGGTGCCAAAGGAGTGGAAATAAACTAAATAAACTAAAATACAATAAAGAGGAAGGAGGTTAGTGGATCAGATATTTGTCCTCGTGACCCACTGGTACTCCGTGGCCAACAGGTTAAGAACCACTCCTCCAAGCCCAAGCAATGAGGATTCTGTGATTTCATCTATATAAATAAAAATGTAATGTTCGTTTGTGGGATTATGAATCAGTTTTTAGTCGACTTTAGATTGGGGTGCTGATTCAGAAAATTGCATTGGATAGATCACATCAGCTCTAGTTTCTGAAACAACATAAGCTATGGTCAGCAGCAGGGAAAGAGTGGCAAGCAACACCAAAGGAGAGGAAATAAATAAAGTAAGATAAAATACAGAGAAAGGAGGCTTGCAGACCAGTTTTTCGTCCTCGTGGCCACTGGTGGTCTGCAGCCCACAGGTTACGAACTACTGCTTTATCCCAACTCTCAGGCGCTCTAGTTATTAGACATAATGGTGAGGAATACAGCAGTTCTAGCCTAGGATCTGTTTAATGACACGTTGGGCTGGATTTGGACTGCGGGCCTGGAGTTAGACACATGTACCATAGGATATTATTGCCTTGGCTGTTTGGGAGAATGGACGTGGCTAGCCTCCAAAGTACAGCCTTGGCGGACATTTATTTTGTAAACAATATGGGCCAGTATGCTTGCTGTTTGCTCGCATCGGACCCATGTTTGCTGACGGAACTATAAGCAAACTGCTTTGTTTTCCTAGGAATTAAACTGGCTCTATAAAGACCTCTTGTCTCTCCCTCCCGTAATCCTGGTTGCCAAAGCAAGGAAATGCAAGCCAGGCAAACAGCCAGCAGCCGGTCCCGTCCCTTCTGTGTGTCTTGACTCATTCTTGACCCCTTCCTGTAGCTGAGGTCGGGAGGAGGCCTTGTGCCGGCATCCGATTCTCTTCCTTTCCTCTTTGCCATTTTCTGAATCGGCCAAACTGCGGGCCTCCAATGAAGAAGGCAGTGGAGACTGAAATAGAAATAATGTCAGGCATTAATTTTAGAGTGTTTTAATACTGGTAGCCAGATTTTGTTCATTTTCATGGTTTCCTCCTTTCTGTTGAAATTGTGTATTTCAATGGCTTCTCTGTGTAGCTGAACATGGTGGTTGTGAGAGTGGTCCAGCATTTCTGTGTTCTCAAATAATATGCTGTGTCCAGGTTGGTTCCTCAGGTGCTCTGCTATGGCTGATTTCTCTGGTTGAAGTAGTTTGCAGTGCCTTTCATGTCCCTTGATGCATGTCTGGGCAATGCTGCTGCGTTTGGTGGTCCCTATGGAGACCTTGTCCACAGCTGCATGGTATACGGTAGACTCCTGCAGAAGTGAGAGGATCCCTCTTGTCCTTTGTTGAATGGAGCATTTGTTGGATTTTCTTGGTGGGTCTGGAGATAGTTTGTATGTTGTGTTTCCTCATCAGCTTCCCTCTGCGGTCAGTGGTTCCCTTGATGTCTGGAGTCTCCATTGGCCTGGAGAGCCCAGTTGAGGTGGTTCAGTTCATCTTGGAGGAGGTGGGCTTCGCAGATTCTTTTTGCACAGTCTGCCAAGGCTTTAATGGTGCTTCTTTTTTGACTTGGGTGATGGTTGGAGTTTTTATGTAGATATCTATCTGTGTGTGGGTTTTCTGTAAACAGTGTGACCCAATTGTTGACACCAGTTACTTTCAGTGGGACAATGAATTCTACGAACAGAAAGATGGAGTGGCTATGGGGAGCCCTCTCAGCCCGGTCATAGCTAATTTCTACATGGAACACTTTGAAAAACAAGCCCTGGAGACAGCAACCAAAAAGCCCACGAGATGGTTCAGATATGTGGATGACACCTTCACCATTTGGAGCCATGGAGAAGAAGAACTCAACAGGTTCCTGGACCATCTCAACAGCATCCACCCAAACATCCAGTTCACCATGGAAAAAGAAAATGAAGGAAGACTGCCTTTTCTAGATGTCCTAGTCATCCGCAAACCAGATCAACAATTGGGTCAACAGCACAACAACAGAGAGGAAACAAACAAGGACATCTAATCACCTCTCAACAAAAGTTTGCTCTAGGCACTGTCAGGCCATTATATGCTAATCAAGGTGGTCAGTTGAAACATTCACACCTAGCTCCAGCAGACAAGAGTCCTTTGTCTCACCCTGGTCATTCCACAGATATATAAACCCTTTTCCTAGTTCCAACAGACCTCACTACCTCTGAGGATGCTTGCCATAGATGCAGGCGAAACGTCAGGAGAGAATGCCTCTAGACCATGGCCATAGAGCCCGAAAAAACCTACAACAACCCAGTGATTCCAGCCATAAAAGCCTTCAACGTTCCCATGTTACGCCAGCTCCACTGGCTGCCAGTTTGCTACCGAAAATTAGAGCTCTCAGATTAGAAAGAATAAATATCTCACGAAACTACAAATCCCAGAAATCTTTCACGTTGAGCCAGGGTGGTTTATGTGACCGCTATAGTTAAATACTGACTTGGGCCCAAGAGCCAAAAGGCCCTTTCCCCTGGATTTGGAAATAAAAGGCTCCGAAAACAACAGAAGTGCAGAAGACAAATAAGAAAGCATCAGCAATCAGGAGGCCTTGTTGTCTACGTTTATGTACATAAGAGATCTTTGTGTGTATGTGCTATACAAGACTGAATGCCTGCACACAAAAGTCTCCATATACACAAATGCAATAAAATCCCAGTAAAGGGTTGCTGGTGAAAACTGCCCTTCGGCATTGGATTTTGATCATCTCCAAACAAGTGCTTGGTGGCTTCCAGTTTCTAATCCCCTCTAATCCCTTTGATTAAAATTCTTCCCGAGGAATTAGAAGCCACCCAACACAGGTATTGCATAGCTGGCAATTTGTACCATTCTTGTTTCTTGGCGCTTGGTATGTGGGTTTAATCTTCTATGTTAGTTCGCGACAAGCACTAATTGTATACAACGGGGCCTCCTTTTTCCTTCTTTTCTGAGCAACTAAGACTTTTGCAATGTAGATAAACATTGCCAGAGGGTTCCTGGGGACTTTGGGCAAGTCACATTCTCTCAACCTGCAAATGTGAGATCCTTTGAGTTATTGAAACGTGGCTCTCATGTACTCTCAGCTTCCTTTTCTCCAAGGAAAACACTCCCAGGCTCCTTCAGCCCTTCAGTAGGGGATCCAGAGTTTCCAGACCTACGATCATTATGGTCATCTTCCAGCTTGTCCATCTCTTTCTTGACTCACTTTGCCCAGAACTGGACACAAGGTTATTATTCCAGGTGAGGTCTGACCAAAGGAGAAGAGGGTGGGACTATTTCCTCCCTCCAGGTAGATCAGGCATGGGCAAAGCTGAGGGGGAAAAGGAAGGAATTGTGGGAGCTGAAGTCCAAAACACCCCGAGGGCCAAAATTTGCCCATGCCTGATCTAGATACTATTCTCCTATTGATGCAGCCTAGAATTCCAGACTGGTTCAAAATTGGGAAAGGCATACGGCAGGGTTATATCCTCTCACTGAACCTATTCAACCTGTATGCAGAACACATCATGCGATAGGTTGAACTCTTTGCCCCGGAGTGTGGTGGAAGCTTTTAAACAGGGGCTGGATGGCCATCTGTCAGGGGTGATTTGAATGCAATATTCCTGCTTCTTGGCAGAATGGGGTTGGACTGGATGGCCCATGAGGTCTCTTCCAACTCTTTGATTCTATGATTCTATGCTTCTATTTCAATCTAACTTAATTTAAAGATCTAAGATACAAGTCAACAGTATCTTAATGTTGCACCTCAGAGTAGATTCACCTTGCTGAAGACACCAAACTGCACACAGCCAGAAGTCTTTATAGTTTATTAAAAATAAAAGGTAAAAAGTTCTTAAAGGCAAAGGTTAATGTTCCAACAGATCAATATCATATAGCACTTGAAGCTTAATCCAAAAAGGCACCAGCAAAGCAAAACCCAAGAGAACATGACAAAGTCCTGAAACCATGAACACAAGAACTGCAAGATAATCCAGACAAGCAAAATGCAAGCTTCTTCGTTAAACAAAAAGTTGCTCTGACAAAGGTTTGGTCCCAAACACACTGCTTAATACCCTTTGCAAAACATGAAGGTGTTTCTTTGGCCTCTGACCTCCTTCTTGTTAGCTATTCTCACACTCCTTCGAACTCTGAATTCCAAACGGTCAACCCGATCTAAGGTTCCCGTTTCGTCAAAGTTAGTCTGTTCGTTAGTGTCAGCCTGTTTCCCTTCCTGCTCATTATCAGGCTGAGAACTGTTCTCCTTCTCTGAGTCAATCTGCACCTGCACCTGGCTGTTTTCAGTTTCAACACTCTCCTTCCTTGCCGTGGGAAACTGCACTTCTTCATTGTCTATAACAGGGACATTTTGAACCAGACTGTGAATCTGAGTCCCATCATCCTCATCAGAGACACTCTGAGTCATAACATAAAGTTGGAAGAGACCTCATAGACCATCCAGTCCAACCCCCTGCCAAGAAGCAGGAAAATTGCATTCAAAACTGCCCTGACAGATGGCCATCCAGCCTCTGTTTAAAAGCTTCCAAAGAAGGAACCCTTAGATATGCAGATGATCCCACCTTGATGGCTGGAAGCAAGGAGGAGCTGAGGAGCCTTCTAGTCAAGGTGAAAGAAGAAAGGGCAAAAGATAGATTGCAGTTAAACATAAAAAAACCCCAAGATTTTGGCAACTGGACTGATTGATAACTGGCAAATAGAGGGAGAAAACGTGGAAACCACGACAGACTTTGTGTTTCTAGGCGCGAAGATTACTGCAGACACAAACTGCAGGCAGGAAATCAGAAGGTGTTTCTCTTGAGGGGAGAGCAATGAGCAATCTCAATAAAAGTGAAGAGTAGAGACATCACACTGGCAACGAAGATTCCGCATAGTTAAAGCAATGGTATTCCCCATAGTCACCTATGATGTGAGAGCTGGACCATAAGGGAAGGTGAGTGAAGGAAGATAGACGCTTTTGAACTGTGTGCTGGAAAAGTTCTGAGAGTGCCTTGGACAAGAAGATCCAACCAGTCCATCTCCAGGAAAAAGCCCAGCATTGGAGGGAAGGATAGTAGAGTCCAAGATGAAGTACTTTGGCCACATCATGAGAAGAAAGGAAAGCTTAGAGAAGACAATGATGCTGGGGAAAATGAAGGAAAAAGGAAGAGGGGCGACCAAGGGCAAGATGGATGGATGGGATCCTTGAAGTGACTGGATTGACCTTGAAGGAGCTGGGGGTGGTGATGCCTACAGGGAGCTCTGGCGTGGGAAGGTCCATGAGGTCACAAAGAGTTGGAAGCGACTGAACGAATGAACAACAACAACAAACTTAGGGATATTCCTATGTTGAGGCTGGCTTTCAGCAAAGAGAGAAGGCTTCAAAGCAGGAGGATGTGTGTGTATTTGTGTGTGTCCTGTGGGTGTGCCAGGTTAGTTTACACTGGACACATACAGGGAGCGCGCGGCTGGAACAAGCTGTTCTGGCTTAGTGGCAAGCGCTGCCCTTAGAAGCTCCGGCACGGAAACCCAGAGAAGGAGGAGGCAGGCGGCACGCTTCCCCTTCCATGAAACACCACACATGTAGAACAGGCATGGGCCAACTTGGGCCCTCCAGGTGTTTTGGACTTCAACTCCCACAATTCCTAACAGCCTAACCTGGAGGGCCCAAGTTGGCCCGTGCCTGCTGTAGAATGACTTTCATTAGGAGCGATGATTCATTAGAAGGTAGTCCACATCGTTATGAACAAGAGAGCTTCTGTGGGTTTGTTCTTAAGTTGAATTTGTATGTAAGTTGGAACAGGGACATTTTTAAGTGTACCTCCAACCAAATGTATATACATACTAGCTTGGGTACCCAGTGGTGCGCGGGTTATTTGAGAAAGCCATTGTTTGTTTTGGGGTGTTACGTAATTTACTTCCTTCCTTACTTAGGCAATTCCTCATAGATCGAGGATGATTGTCTTCAAAATGTGGTGTCTTGGTGGTGGGTCCGTAGGTGGCTATGGAGTCCTATTCTTGACCCATATGTTCTCCCGCAGTGAGGGCATCAGTTTCCAGGTGGAAGGAGGTCCTGTTCAGGTTGGCTTGACACGCCTTCCTCTTGGCACATTTCTCCCTTTTGCCCTCCATTCATGCCTCTTCAAATTCTGCAGCACTGCTAACCACAGCTAACCTCCAGTTAGAGTGCTCAATGGCCAGGGCTTCCCAGTTCTTGGTGTCTATGCCACCGTTTTTTAAGGTTGGCTTTGAGCCCATCTTTCAATCTCTTTTCCTGCCCACCAACATTCCATTTTCCATTCTTGAGTTCGGAGTAGAGCAACTGCTTTGGGAGACGGTGGTCGGGCATCCGGACAACGTGGCCAGTCCAGCGGAGTTGATGGCGGAGGACCATCGCTTCAATGCTGGTGGTCTTTGCTTTTTCCAGCACGCTGACATTTGTCCACTTGTCTTCTTAAGAGATTTGCAGGATTTTCCCGGGTCAGTGCTGATGGAATCATTCCAAGAATTGCATGTGACGTCTGTAGACAGTCCACGTCTCGCAGGCCTATAGCAGGGTTGGGAGGACAATAGCTTTATAAACAAGCCCTTTGGTCTCCCTACGGATGTCCCGGTCCTCAAACAGTCCGGAAAAATGCTGCACTCTCAGAGCTCAGGTGGTGTTGAATTTCAGTGTCAATGTTGACTTTTGTGGAGAAGTGGCTGTCAAGGTAGCAGAAATGGTCAACATTGTCTAAAGTGTTAAGTAATATCATTTAGTTATTTAGTAAAAAGCTAGTCTTTGATTTTGTTTTTTATAAATGCTCCCAAGATACTGCAAATCCCATCATCCCCAGTCTGCCTCCAATCCTCACCAGGACAAAAAGTGCATCATGGAGAGTCTGTGTGGCATGGTTGGTCCAGGTCCATCATACATGGGAGTCGTAGTGGTCTGTGGGAGCCAAGTTGGGTGAAGATACTGCAAATCCCATCATCTGTGGCCCGTTCTCCTCCAAACTTCACCAAGATTTATAGTGGGTCATGGGAGGTCTGTGTGCCAAGTATGGTCCTGATCCGTCCTTCGTGGGGGTCTCAGTGGTCTCTGGAAGTGAGCGAAGGTATTGCAGATCCCATCATCTGTGGCAAGTTTGGTCCAGATCTATCATTGGTTGGGTTCACAATGCTCTCTGGATGTAGGTGAACTACATCTCCTATAAATCAAGGTCAATTCCCCCAAACCTGGTCATGGGGGTTCTGCATGCCAAATGTGGTCCACGTCCATTATTGAAGGGGGACACTACAACTTCCATCCTGTAGAGTCAGTCCCCCAAACCCCTCTGGTCTGCTCAGTTGCTGATAATTTCCCCTGTATTTGCTGTGTGCCATAGGAAAGGATAGGAAAGGGTTAAGGGAGAGGCAGCAGGTGGGATCATGCAAATTCCACACAAGGAACCCTGGGATGCCTGCCTGTCGAAACATGTCAACCCCTGCCGTGTGTTGCTGTGGCCCATTCTGTGTATATGTGTTTGTGTGTGTATATGTGTGTATATATTTGTGTATATGTGTATATATGTGTGTTTGCATATATATATATATATGTGGTTATGTGCATGCATTGCAATTTTTGTTTTTTGGCTTTTTAAGTCTCTTCTGCTGTGTTTTTCAGTGTTTTTATGAGTGTTGGTCACTCGTTGGCCTGATAGGTGTATTGTGTCCAAATTTGGTGTCAAGTGGTTTTTGAGTTATGTTAATCCCACAAACATTACATTTTTATTTATATAGACTAGCCATCTCCTGTCATGCGTTGCTGTGGCCCAGTCTGTGATTATGTGTTTTGTGTGTATATATGTGCGTTTGTGTGTATGTATGTGGTTTTGTGCATGTGTTGTAATGTATTTTTTATTTTTTGGTTTTTAAAGTTTCTTCCACTGTGTTTTTCGGTGTTTTTATGAGTGATGGTCACTCATTGGCCTGAGAGGTGTCTTGTGTCCAAATTTGGTGTCAATTGGTCCAGAGGTTTTTGAGTTATGTTAATCCCACAAACAAACATTACATTTTTGTTTACATAGATAGATACACACACACACACACACACATATACAAGGCTTACCCAGAGTTTTAATTATGAATTTTAAACTCCACTGTATGCTTTATTTTTGTTTTGTGTATTTTAATATGTATTTAATATACCGGTATATATTTTACGGGGTGTTTTAAGAAGACTGTGTTTGTTTATGTTGTAGTAATGGTGGGCAAGAAATAAAACAATGATGATGATGATGATGATGATGATGATGTGATGATTGCATAGGGAAGGGTGACCACCCCTGTGGTGTTTCCTTTGCTGCCTATGCCCCTTTTCAGAAGATTTTGTCTCTCTGTCCCTATGAGAATTGGATTTTGGGGGGAAATGGCTTGTTTTAGAGACAAGAATTATGGATAAGGCTTCAATGGAGACCCCTTTCCCCCATGATGATAACTTCCCGAGGAGTGGATTTCCCCTCCAAGGGAGTGATTCCTCTCACTTCCTGTTGTCTCACCCCTGTTCTTAAGTAGGAGTTGTTTGTACGTCGGATGTTTGTAAGTTGGGAACTGCATGTATGCAAAGATTGGCATTCATAGAATCATACAATCCTAGAGTTGGAAGAGACCTCCTGGGCCATCCAGTCCAACCCCATTCTGCCAAGAAGCAGGAATATTGCATTCAAATCACCCTTGACAGATGGCCATCCAGCCTCTGTTTAAAAGCTTCCAAAGAAGGAGCCTCCACCACACTCTGGGGCAGAGAGTTCCACTGCTGAACGGCTCTCACAGTCAGGAAGTTCTTCCTCATGTTCCAGACCCGGAGTGCCCCTGTTCTGAGCATTTTGGATAAAGGATGCTCAGCCTGGTTTCATGGTTTCATAGAATCCTAGAGTTGGAAGAAACCTCGTGGGCCATCCAGTCCAACCCCATTCTGCCAAGAAGCAGAAAAATCTCATTCAAAGCACCCTTGACAGATGGCCATCCAGCCTTTGTTTAAAAGCCTCCAAAGAAGGAGCCTCCACCATACTCTGGGGCAGAGAGTTCCACTGCTGAACAACTTTCACAGTCAGGAAGTTCTTCCTAGTGTTCAGGTGGAATCTCCTTGCTTGTAGTTTAAAACCATGGCTCCATTGTGTCCTAGTCTCCAGGGCAGTAGAAAGGAAGCTTGCTCCTCCCTCCCTAGGACTTCCTCTCACATATTTATACATGGCTGTCATGTCTCCTCTATCATGTTTATCCTTCTCTTCTTCAGGCTAAAAATAGAATCATAGAATCATAGAGTTGGAAGAGACCTCATGGGCCATCCAGTCCAACCCCCTGCCAAGAAGCAGGAATATTGCAGGAACAGGAAGCAGGAACATGCCCATCTTTAAGCTGCTCCTCATAGGGCTTGTTCTCCAGACCCTTGAGAACAAGCCCTTTTGTGTGCTTTCCTTGTCCGCTTTGCCTCTCCCAAAGCCTCCTCCGTGAAAGCCTTCCTCGTCTTCCCCAGCCACGCACAGGCTGCCCTTGAGCTTTCTCCAGCCTGGGAAAGAAACCGGTTTGCAGTTGTGCCGGATCCCGTCACTGCCGTGACTTCAGGTGTTTTCCCTCAGTGGTGGCGGCTCCCCTTCCTCTTTCCGCTGCCAAGTTTACGTTGGCCAGGAGTGGCTTCTACTTTGGGAACATTGCCCTTCTTGCACACAGAGGCGTTGGGCTTGGCATCACTTTCCTGACCGGCTGTGTTGGATCAGATGGTGGCTTTGGCGCAGATCCAGCCCCTCGGCTGCACCTTCATCTGGGAATCCTTACACGCTTCTGAGCATCTCCCGGTTTTGCCAGTTCCTTCTTGCTTCCTTCCTCCAAAATAGAGGCTGTGCCTCCTGGGATTCCTTGGCAATCCATGTGGGCTTCAGGAGAGGTCTTCTTCTGTTGGGACTGCCATTCCCAGCATGTGCGACTGGGGGATATTCAGAGCAACTGTCCAAAAAGGCCACCTTTTCCCCAGACTCTGGTCAATCTTCTGGGCTTGCAGGGGGTTCTTGTTTTGGAGTCCCTCAAACAGCTAGATTAAACCTCTTAACTCAGGCATGGGCAAACTTGAGCTCTCCAGGAGTTTTGGACGTCCTTCCTTCCATCCATCCATCCATCCTTACTTAGACGATCCCTCATAGCTTGAGGATGATTGCCCTCCAGATGTGGTGTCTTGATGGTAGGTCTGTAAGTGGCTGTGGAGCCCTATTCTTTATCCACATGTTCTCCTGCAGTGCGGACATTGGTTTGGTCCTGGTCAGGGTTGGCTTGATGTGCCTTCTTCTTGGCACGTTTCTCCCTTTTGCCCTCCATTCGTGCCTAGTCAAATTCTGCAGCACTGCTGGTCACAGCTGACCTCCAGCTGGAGTGCTCAAGGGCCAGGGCTTCCCAGTTCTCAATGTCTATGCCACAGTTTTTGAGGTTGGCTTTGGGCCCATCTTTAAATCTCTTTTCCTGTCCACCAATATTCCGTTTTCCATTCTTGAGTTCGGAATAGAGTAACTGCTTTGGGTGACGGTGATCTTTAGGCATTCGGACAACGTGGCCGGTCCAGCGGAGTTGATGGCAGAGAAGCATCGCTTCAGTGCTGGTTGTCTTTGCTTCTTCTTCCAGCACGCTAACATTTGTTCGCCTGTCTTCCCAAGAGATTTGCAGGATTTTTCAGAGGCAATGCTGATGGAATCGTTCCAGGAGTTGCGTATGATGTCTGTAGACAGTCCACGTTTCGCAGAGTTGGGAGGACAATGGCTTTATAAACAAGCAGCTTGGTCTGCCTATGGATGTTTGGACTTCCACAGTTCAGTGGGTAGGCTATTAGGAATTGCAGGAGTTGAAGTCCAAAACACCTGGAGAGCCAAAGTTTGCCCATTCGTGCTCTACTCCATTTTGGTTAGACCTCCCTTGTAATAACCTCGTGTCTAAGTCTGGGCAAAACAATTCAGAAAGGATATGGTCAAGCTAGAACGGTCCGGAGAAGACTGTTTTAGCCAATATGGCTAAAGATCTGAAATCTGTTAGTCCTCTGAGGGATAGTTTTAAGGTCACACAGGGCGGATGATGTTCCATTCTGCAGGGCATCGAAGGCAAAAAAATCATTACCTTTTTGAGTCGGAGCCAGAGATGAATCCAGGCTGGTTGGTTTGCTCCCTGTTTTCCCAGTGGTGCTCTCTCAGTGCATCTCCACTGCAGAATGAATGCAGTTTTGATGCCACTTTGCCTGCCACGTCTCATGCGTCCCTTTCAGTGGCCTCTTCTTTTTTTTTTGCAGTGCGGCAGTTGCTTCAGAGTGGCGTCGATCCCAACTTGTTCAACGAAGATGGACTCACTGCATTGCATCAGGTGAGTCGAATGCCTGCTTTCCGCCTTCCAGGTGTCCGCACCATCTATATAAATAAAAATGCAATGTTAATTTGTGGGATGAACATAACTCAAAACCACTGGACAAATTGACACAAAATTTGGACACTATACCCCTAACAAACCAGTGAGTGACCATCACTCATTAACCCCCCCCCACACACACACACTCCACCCCCCAAAAAAACAGTGGAAAGGACTTAAACTCAAAAAAGCTAAATGACAATACAGAAAAAAGGGAAGGAAGAGAGAGGAAGAAAGAAGAAGAAGAAAGAAAGAGAGGAAGGAGGAAAGAGGGAAAGAAAAGAGAAAGAGAAGGAAGCATGGAAGCAAAGAGTTAAGGAAGGAAGGAAAGAGGTAGAGAGAAGAAAGGAGAGAAGAGAAGGAAAAGAAGGGGAAGGAAGAGGAGAAGGAGAAGGAAGAGGGAGAAAAGAAAAGGAAGGAAAGAGGGAGCGAAGGAAGGAGGGAAAAAAGGAAGAGAAAGAGGGAGGGACGGTTGGCCACAGCAACGCGTGGCGGGTACAGCTAGTTAACATGAATAAAATTCTGCACCTGCTGGGGATGTTTATTTATTTATTTATTTATTATTTAAACTTATATGCCGCCACTCCCCTGGGGCTCGGAGCGGCTTACAAGAATAGCTAAAATCTAACAAAATTTAAAAGCAATTTAAAACAATTTAAAAACAACACTATGAAACATTAAAAGCCTGTCGAAACAGGTATGTCTTACATGCCCTGCGGAAAGCTGATAAGTCCTGCAAGGCACGGACTTCAGGTGGCAGAGTATTCCAGAGTGATGGTGCCACTGCTGTGAAGGCTCTGCGTCTGGTTGCTGTTAGATGCAAGGTCTTGACACTGGGGACTTCCAATAGATCTTGGTCCTCAGAACGGAGGATCTCTGGGGTTGGTAGGGGGTGAGGTAGTCCCTCAGATACATCGGCCCCAGACCATGCAAGCCAATGCAGCTGTAGTAAGATTGGTGTTATGTGGCATCTCATCGGAATTCCCGCAAGAAGCGAGCAGCTGCATTTTGTACCAACTTGATCTTCCGGATCACCAACAGAGGAAGGCCAATGTAGAGGGTGTTACAGTAGTCCAGTCTTGAGATGACCGTGGCCTGGATCACCGTAGCTAGGTCGTCCCTGGACAGGTAGGGGGCCAGCCGTCTAGCCTGCCGCAGGTGAAAGAAGGCGGTTCTGCTCACGGCAGAGACCTGGGCCTCCATTGTCAGCAGAGGGTCCAAAAGGACTCCCAGACTCTTTACCAATGATGACGGGCGTAGCGCCTCGCCATCCAGGGTAGGCAGCTGGATGTCCCCACTGCCCGGTCGACCCAGCCATAGGATCTCCGTCTTTGCTGGATTCACCCTCAACCTGCTGGCACGCAGCCATCCAGTAACGGCCTCGAGGCACTGATGGAAACAATCGGGTACAGAGTCCGGTCGGCCTTCCATCTTCAGCACCAGCTGAGTGTCATCGGCGTACTGATAACACTCAAGCCCAAAACCTCGAACCAGCTGAGCAAGTGGTCGCATATAGATGTTAAACAACAGAGGGGAGAGAATGGCCCCCTGAGGAACCCCACAAGAGAGAGGGGACCTCTCAGAGACCAGGCCTCCCCTCTCCACTCGCTGTCCACGGTTGTGAAGAAAGGAGGACAGCCAATTTAAAGCTCTCCCCCTGACTCCAGCAACAGCAAGGCGGTGGGTCAAGAGATTGTGGTCGACTGTGTCAAATGCTGCTGTGAGATCCAATAACACAAGCAGCTGACCCGCCCTGGTCAAGCTGGCATCGAAGGTGATCCGTGATGGAGACCAGCACAGTCTCTGTCCCGTGCCCGCACGGAAGCCGGACTGGAAGGGATCTAGTCCGGCTGTGTCGTCTAGAAATTGCTGCAACTGCTCCGCTGCTGCCCTCTCAATCACCTTGCCCAGGAACGAGAGATTCGAAACTGGGCGGTAACTGGAGGGAACCGCCAGTTGTGTTTCTCCCCATGAGATGCAAGCGAGGGGCAAATTGGGAGGGATGGTGAATACCCTGGAGGACAGGATCATGGTCCAAAAAGACCTTTGCAGATGAGAGAGCTGGGCCACAACTAGCAAAATGAACTTCAACAGGGAAAAATGTATGGGCCTACAGTTTGGCAGTAACAGGGAAACACACAGATATCGCATGAGTGACACAGGCTTGGAGAGACTTCATGGGAAAGGGATCTAGGAGACTCAGTAGCTCTCAAGCAGAACATGAGCCAACAGTGTGATGCTGGAGCGATAAGGGCCAATGTGTTTCTAGACTGCATCAGCAGGAGTTTGGTGTCTACATCAGTGTTTCTCAACCTTCTGAATGCCGCAATCCTTAATACAGTTCCTCATGATGTGGTGACCTCCAAACATAACATTATTTTTGTTGCTACGTCATAATTGTAATTTGGCTACTGTTATGAATTGTCATGTATCTGATAAGCCAGATATAATTTGGCAAAAATACCCGATACGCCCAAATTTGAATACTGGTTAGGTTGGGTGGGGGATTGATTTTGTCATTGGTCACCATCTGTTGGGAAGTCTTGGATGGTGTCTTCCTTCCTTGCAGAAGGGGGGTTGGACTGGATGGCCTTTGGCATCCCTTTCAACTCTTATCGTGCTTTCCCCTAGTCTCTTCGTCTCGTTTTCTCCTGTGCTTACTGTTGGGTGGGTTTGCCTGGTCTAGAGCCAATATTTCCCAGTCTTTCATCCCAAGGATGATGCTAATCCCAAGGATGAAGCTTTGGCTCCTTATTTATTTACTTGCCGTCCCCTGCCACACATTGCTGTGGAGGTTCTGTGTGGGAGGTTTGGCCCAATTCTATCCTTGGTGGGGTTCAGAATGCTCTGTGATTGTAGGTGAACTATAAATCCCAGCAACTATAACTCCCAAATGTCAAGATTCTATTTTCCCCAAACTCCATCAGCGTTCATATTTGGGCATATGAAGTATTTGTGTAGAGTTTGGTCCAGATCCATCATTGTTTGAGTCCACAGTGATCTCTGGATGAAGGTGAACTACAACTCCAAAACCAAAGGACACTGCCCACCAAACCCTTCCAGTATTTTCTGTTGGTCATGGGAGAACGTTGTGCCAAGTTTGGTTCAATTCCATCGTTGGTGGGGTTCTGAATGCTCTGTGATTGTAGGTGAACTATAAATCCCAGCAACTACAACTCCCAAATGACAAAATCTATTTTTTGAGTGAAGGACATACATTGGGTTGTTAGGTGTCTTGTGTCCAAATTTGGTGTCAATTCGTCGAGTGGTTTTTGCGTTCTGTTAATCCCACAAATGAACATTACATTTTTTATTTATATAGATTTATTTATTTACGTACAGTATTCATATTCTGAACTTCTCAACCCGCGGGGGACTCGGGGCGGATTGCAATGCACAAATACATGGCAAACATTCAATGCCATTAGACCCACAACATATATAGATAGACAAACCCTTTCCGGCTTCATGAGGGTATGCTCAATGACGGCCACAGGGGGAGCTGTTGCTTCACCGTCCACTTGTGATACTGAATCCTTTGATGGAGTACTTCCTCATTCTTTTGCACGCTGCTGGAGATTTTTATGGCATTGTAAATTAGTTAAATTATCCTCCCCGCATAAAGCGGTACTTAAATTTCCTACTTGACAGATGCAACTATCTTTTGGGTCATAGAATAATAGAATCATAGAATCAAAGACCTCATGGGCCATCCAGTCCAACCCCATTCTGCCAAGAAGCAGGAATATTGCATTCAAATCACCCCTGACAGATGGCCATCCAGCCTCTGTTTAAAAGCTTCCAAAGAAGGAGCCTCCACCACACTCCGGGGCAGAGAGTTCCACTGCTGAATGGCTCTCACAGTCAGGAAGTTCTTCCTCATGTTCAAATGGAATTTCCTCTCTTGTAGTTTGAAGCCATTGTTTTGTGTCCTAGTCTCCAGGGAAGCAGAACACAAGCTTGCTCCCTCCTCCTCCCTGTGGCTTCCTCTCACATATTTATACATGGCTATCATATCTCCTCTCAGCCTTCTCTTCTTCAGGCTAAACATGCCCAGCTCCTTAAGCCGCTCCTCATAGGGCTTGTTCTCCAGACCCTTGATCATTTTAGTTGCCCTCCTCTGGACACATTCCAGCTTGTCAGTATCTCTCTTCAACTGTGGTGCCCAGAATTGGACACAATTTCCAGCTGTGGTCCTTCCGAGAATTAGCCTTCCGGTTTGTGTCTCACTCACTTCCCCTTGTCCTCCTCTTTGCAGTTTAGGAAATTCTTGCAGCCTTGGTTGCTCCCATCTTTCTGCTGATCCCCAGCACGATGTGTTGCCTTGCAAAGAGACACTCCCCACTGAGCCTTTAATCCTGGCTGCTTCTCCCAGTCTTTGCAGAAGGAAGTTGAGGGGATGGAGGAGGGATGCAAATCCTCCCTTCAGCCCAATGCCATCTGTCCCCCAGGCCCTCACCGGGCATTTTGGCCAGGGGTACACCTTGCAATCTCAGCCACTGTTGCACCTCATAGTAGATTCACCGTGCTGAAAACACCAAACTGTACACAGCCAGAAGTCTTTGTAGTTTATTAAAAATAAAAGGAAAAAAGTTCTTAAAAGCAAAGGTTAATGTTCCCAAAAGATCAATATAATATAGCACTTTGAAGCTTAATCCAACAAGGCACCAGCAAAGCAAAATCCCAAGAGAACATGACAAAGTCCTGAAAACATGAACACAAGAACTGCAAGATAATCCAGACAAGCAAAGGCAAGCTTCTTGGTTAAACAAAAAGTTGCTTTGACAAAGGTTTGATCAATAAAATATAAAATTATTTGTTGCTGTTGACCAAGTTTTGGCTCTAACAAACGAGACAATGCTTATACTCCTTTGCCAAAACATGAAGCGTGTTTCTTGGGCCCCCATGGCCCCTCTTGTTTAGCTATTTCTCAACTTTTCCTCGATTAATAATAACTTTTTTGTGAATTCAATATTCCACTGTGTTCAGTCCCGTATGTCTTTAGGTTCCCATCTTTCGTCTTCGTATTAGTCTTGTTCGGTCTGTCTCGTTAAGCTGTACTAGCCTGTGTCTTCTGCTTGCCTCCTGTATCAGGTTTGTATGATATTCTGTCCTCTTTCTTCTGAAATCAATCTTTACACCGTGTTGTTGTTCATGTCATTCAGTATGTCAGTCTCGACGACTTCTGTAATCACTTCTCATGGACCAGCCCTTTTCACTACCAGAGCTCCCCTGCTCGGTCCTTTTGTCACTCTACCCAGCTTCGCTTCTTATTAGGTCAGTCCGACCCTCCAAGCCCTCGCGCCCCCATGCCACACTAGGTAGTGTTTAGATTAATACACAGTTCGTCGAGTGGGCGCTGCTGGCTGTGAAAGAGCTGGGAGCGTTGCGCTTCGACTGGGTTGATGAAGTAGGGACTGGGTTGTGTGAAGAGGCCCGACTCTGTAACTGAGCTCGGCGGATAATCCCTCATCAGAGTATACTACTGTGTGCTCTCTAGTCTGTACCCCCCCCTTAGTTCTCTACAACAGCCACATCTGTTAGGTTAAGAATTCATTCCTTCGTTAGAAAAGGATAAACACAAGGGTTATGGCATGCAAATTCGATGGGATCGAAATTGGAGATACACTGTAGGTATGGCCGCCTTTGATGCTAGGGTTAGCGGGTACATTTAGCTTTTTAGATGTCCTTTTTCTGGGTGTGTGGGCGAGGAGGCCTGAAACTGGTCTATTTGGCTATTTGGTCCAGCTCACCCTTGGGAAACCAGCAAACAGGGGTCGTGTAGGTAGTGGTGGCAATCCTCGTGCGTTGAACATGGCTCGCACTCCCCTTTGATTAGATCACTTTAGTTGTCCGTGCACTCGAGGCGGTCACTCCTGGACCCTTCAGTGCTGACATTCTTGATAAGCTAGAGGGTGGGGTGGGGCACGAAGTTTTTATCCGTGGATGGAGCCTGTGTAACAACATAAAAACTCTGGGGCCCCAATGTGCCTAGACTTTGCAATCTGTATGTTGTGTTTAAGTTCCGATCTGTGCGCAACAGGGTCGCGATGCAAGTTGAAATGTGAGCAGGTGCTAAGAATTGGAGGGACTGTGGATGCACAACCCTCGCATCCGAGTTCGTCGCCGGCCCTACTGCCTTGGAAGAGCGGCCGTGGAAGGACTACAATGGGTTGTCCAGCAGTGGTTTGTATTGAAGGCCAGAGGAGTCGAGTGATGAGGAGTGGAGGGATGTAAGATAGTGTATGTGAGTGTGTTATGTTAGTGAGGAGATATGGTATAGATAGATTGATGTTATTGAAGTATGGAGAAGTAAGAGGTAGGACGTCTTTGAGGTGATTGAGTAAGGAGAAGGAGAAGAAGATATAGAGTGAGTAAGGATGGGAGGGGACGAATGGGAAGGCCAGTGAGTGAGGAGATTAGTGAGATAGAATTGGATATAAGGCCCACGCGCAGGACAAGAGAGATGAATTATAGATAGGAGAGATTAGATTTTTTAATGCTATGGAGTTTAAGGGGAGTTTTTTTTGAGATGAGGGTATGGGGAACCTGTATTGTGAGAGAATGGAAGCAGCGCGCCGGCCCAGCAGTTTTTGATTTAGGTCGGTAGGGGTAGTGGAGGGTAGTGTATGAATAGTGAGGTTGAAGTGTAGGTTAGTATTGGATGTGTGGAGTAGGGTGAAGTTGAAAGAAAGAATGTATGAGTATAGGTATGGATCTTTATTTGATGTTTATAGCTAGTGTTTTGTTGAGGGCGGGGATCACGCACGCCGACAGCGCAGATTGAGTATATTACAGGAGCGAGGGGTAGGAGGATTGGGGCCAGGCTTTTAGGAGGGAGGAGGGGTAGTTGCGTGAGGGTGAGCCGCACCGCGAGCGACGCGAGCTTGAGGAGGAGAAAGAAGAACTTTGATTGTCGTTACCTTACTTGGTCCCTGTCTTCTGAAGTGGACTCTGAGTTTTTTTTTTTTTTTTTTTGGGCAGATTTCGGGACAGGGAGCCAGGACTGATGGCAACAGGACAGTTAGAAAACCGTGGAGACAGACTTAGTAGTATGATGAAAACAACATAAAACAGCATGCATCGATTAAACACAATAAATATATAACGCTTCTCTGCATATGGTAGCATATCTATAGGAAAACAGGACGCTGTGGTCTTTCTTTTGGTTTTTTTTCTCATTTTTGGAGGGAGGGGACCAGTATGCAAAACGAGTTAGAGGATAGATTGGTCAGTAAGGTGGATAGAACAAAAAGTAGAATAGGAATAGAGCAATTATAACAGGATAATTATGGCTTAACTTAAAAATATCGCAATCAAAATAGGAACTGAGTTCAGAGGTAAGATGTCCCTGATTGTTCCCTCTCTGTTGTTTACAACAAAAAAACTCTAAAATTACAACAGCAAGCCAACAGAGAGAGAACAATCAGAGACAGCTAATCACCTCTCAACAAAAGATTGCCCCAGGCACGAACAAGCCACTCCAAGGTGGTCAGTTGAAACATTCACACCTCGCTCCACCAGACAAAAGTTCTTTGTCCCACCCTGGTCATTATTCCACAGATATATAAACCCATTTTCCTAGTTCCAACAGACCTCACTACCTCTGAGGATGCTTGCCATAGATGCAGGCGAAACATCAGGAGAGAATGCCTCTAGAACATGGCCATATAGCCCGAAAAAACCTACCACAACCCAAATTGTTGCTTGTTTGGAAGCCGTTCTGAATCTCTCTGCAGAAGTCAAGAAGGACGGGGTATCAGTTTTAAATAAATAAAATAAATAAAAATATATAATAATATGTAATAATACGTAACAATAACAACAATAATAATGTGTTCCTGCCTGGCAGAGGGGAGTTGGACTGAGTAGTCCCTGTGGTCTCTTCCTTGATTCTATGATCTGGAAAGAATGACTTTGGAGGAAGATGGCTTGGCTCGAGACATTCTGCGCCCTGCCCTTTGTGGCCCTTGTGTTCATTGCCTTCTCTTTGTATGTTTCCCCCTTTTTCTCAGTGTTGCATCGATGACTATGAGGATATTGTGCTGCTGTTGCTGGAAGCTGGTGCGGACGTCAATGCCTGTGACAGTGAACTCTGGACCCCGCTTCATGCCGCTGCTACCTGCGGGCACCTTCACCTGGTGCAGCTGCTCATTCGGAGGTAATTGTGGAGAGAAGCAGGGTGCCAGGGGGTCATAGAATCATAGAATCAAAGAGTTGGAAGAGACCTCATGGGCCATCCAGTCCAACCCCATTCTGCCAAGAAGCAGGAATATTGCATTCAAATCACCCCTGACAGATGGCCATCCAGCCTCTGTTTAAAAGCTTCCAAAGAAGGAGCCTCCACCACACTCCGGGGCAGAGAGTTCCACTGCTGAACGGCTCTCACAGTCAGGAAGTTCTTCCTCATGTTCAGATGGAATCTCCTCTCTTGTAGTTTGAAGCCATTGTTCACGTCCTAGTCTCCAGGGAAGCAGAAAACAAGCTTGCTCCCTCCTCCTCCCTGTGGCTTCCTCTCACATATTTATACATGGCTATCATATCTCCTCTCAGCCTTCTCTTCTCAGGCTAAACATGCCCAGCTCCTTAAGCCGCTCCTCATAGGGCTTGTTCTCCAGACTTGATCATTTTAGTTGCCCTCCTCTGGACACATTCCAGCTTGTCAATACCTCTCTTGAATTGTGGTGCCCAGAATTGGACACAATATTCCAGGTGTGGTCTAACCAAAGCGGAATAGAGCATGGGGAGCAGGACTTCCCTAGATCTAGACACTATGCTCCTATTAATGCAGGGTCAGGTGCTGCACCAAGCGCACTACTTACGTGTAGCCCTACAGAGCTCTTGGAGACCCAGAGGGCTTTGCACAGAGCCTTTGTTTTTGGAAGAAAGTACCTAGAATCTGCCAGCCACCCGGCACCTAGCCATCTGTCGCACACCAAGGCTGGAAGCACACCTTTGAACCCACAAACACTTCAAAGTTCTTTAACAATTAAACAGAATGGAAAAAGGTGAAAAAGGCAAGTAAAAGATTATATAGAAAGTATAAAACAATCCAAACCAGCAGGTAGGCAAATATAATCCATGAAAGAGAACAGAGTTGATTCTTAATTCCACAGCAAGATCCACGAATGCATAGTCCTTAAAAACCCACAGAGGAAAATGTCCAAAGTCTCTTGAAAAGCCAGGGAACAAGGTTGCACAGATCCAAAATCCACAGAAGAATTACACAGGGAAACATTCACCAGCAGTAACTTGAACATGAGTCTTGAGCAGAGAGTTCGATGAATCTTGACATGACATACGTACAAGACTCCTTTGTTGCGCCAGCTCCACTGGCTGCCAATTAGCTTCCGAGCACAATTCAAAGTGCTGGTTTTAACCTACAAAACCCTATACGGTTCCGGCCTGGTTTACCTGTCCGAATGTATTCTCCCCTATGAACCACCAAGACAATTAAGATCTTCTGGTGGGGCCCTGCTCTCGGTCCCACCACTTTCGCAATCGCGTCTGGCGGGAACGAGAGGCAGGGCCTTTTCTGTGGTGGCCCCTCAGCTATGGAACTCTCTCCCAGTTGAGATCAGATCTGCCCCTCCTTCCTGTCCTTCAGGGAGCTAGTGAAATCCTGGCTACGGAAGTCAGCATTCCCAGAGTAAAGGTTGAAGCCGGCTACAGAACAAAGTTATCGACCACACGTACGGACTGAGTTGGGCATGATTTTATCTTGGCTATTTGACTTATTTGTAATTTTAATCTATATGTATTTTAACTTGTTATTATAGGCAGCCACCCTATGCCCCGATTGGCCCCACGAGTGACCAGGAGGACCTCTGTCTTGTCTGGATTAAGCTTCAGTTTATCAGCCCTCATAGAATCATAGAATTCTAGAGTTGGAAGAGACCTCCTGGGCCATCCAGTCCAACCACATTCTGCCAAAAAGCAGGAATATTGCATTCAAACCACCCCTGACAGATGGCCATCCAGCCCCTGTTTAAAAGCTTCCAAAGAAGGGGCCTCCACCACACTCTGGGGCAGAGAGTTCCCCTGCTGAACGACTCTCACAGTCAGGAAGTTCTTCCTCATGTTCAAATGGAATCTCCTCTCTTGTAGTTTGAAGCCATGGCTCCATTGCGTCCTAGTCTCCAGGGAAGCAGAAAGGAAGCTTGCTCCCTCCTCCTCCCTGTGGCTTCCTCTCACGTATTTATACATGGCCCTCATCATGTCTTCTCTCAGCCTTCTCTTCTTCAGGCTCAACATGCCCAGCTCCTTAATCCGCTCCTCATAGGGCTTGTTCTCCAGACCCTTCATTCTTTTAGTCGCCCTCCTCTGGACACATTCCAGCTTGTCAATATCTCTCTTCAGTTATGGTACCCAGAATTGGACACAGTGTGATTCCAGGTGTGGTCTAACCAAGGCAGAATAGAGCATGGGGAGCATGACTTCCCTGGACCTAGGCACTCTACTCCTATTGATCCCGGCCAAAATCCCATTGGCCCTCTCTCCTCCAGTCCATCAGGGCTGCCAGGTGGCACCCTCAGCCAGTTCCTTGCCTCACCCAAAATCGAGGTCATGTTGTCCATCTCTGATGTAATTGCTTTGGGCCTGGCTTGTCGGGCTGTAAATATTTAATGGCGTGATATTGTCAGGCAGGTAACTCTATCGTTAGCACTGCTGGCGGCCCTCAGGGATCTCCGGTAAGTAAAGCTTCATCCTGGCCAACAGGAGAATCGCTTGGAAGCAGCCTGGAGAAGTCCCTTGTCGGGGAAGAGGCTTTCCTTGTGGTAGTGGGTTCCCTAGGCCTGACACAGAAATGGTCCCACTTAGGAATTTCTATTGCCTCTTCTGGCTCATCCATCAGTCTCCATCACTGAGTGAAGGACAGTTTGTGGAGTCAGAGGCATAGACTCATAGGAGAGGCCTCCAAGGGCCATCCAGTCCAACCCCCTTCTGTCCCACAGGAATAGGAATATTTATTTACTTATTTATTTACAGTATTTATATTCTGCCCTTCTCACCCCGCACGCACATATACATGGCAAAGATTAAATGCCATAGACACAGCATATATAGACAGACACATAGAGGCTTTTTAACTTTTTAACTGCTTCATGAGGGTATGCTCTGAATTCTGGCCACTGGGGGAGCTGTCGTTTCACTGTCCACTTGAGACACTGATGGAATACTTCCTCATTCTTTTGCATGCTGCCGGAGAGTTTTGAAGCATTGTAAAATAGTTAAATTAGCCAAGTCAGACTTCCCAAGGAACGGGCGCAGCTGGCGCACAGTTCTTCCTCATGTTCAGGTGGAATCTCCTTCCCTGGAGTTTGAAGCCATTGCTCCATTGCGTCCTAGTCTCCAGGGCAGCAGATCAGACCTGACACAGAGAAGGGAAGACTTCAAGGCAGCAGCAGGAGGTTCCACTGCTAAACAACTCTTCCCATCAGGAAGTCCATCCTCATGTTTAGGTGGAATCCAGATTTTATGACTCCCTCTTGCAAGGTGTAGAAGTAGCAGTGTGATACTGGGTGGGAGGAACACTATTTGTGCCACTTTCCCTGCCAAGTGGCATGCGGGAGGCAGGGAAGAAGAAACCCAAGCTGGCATGGGTGGTGCCCATGGAGCATGTGTGTTTTGCACACGCTGTCAGCTCCTCTCGCACAGAAATAGCTCTGTGTATCTGTTACTCTTGCCAGCAGCCCGAGTTGGATGCAGTCGGAAGGCAAACTGAATGCCAACCTGTTCACGGCTTCCCCGTACCACCCTCTTTTCCTTTTCCAGAGGCGCCAACCTGCTGGCCGTCAACTCGGATGGGAACATGCCTTACGACCTCTGCGAGGATGACGCCACCTTGGACTACATCGAGACCGCCATGGCCGACCAAGGTAGGCATTGGGTTCACATTTGCTTGGCCCTCAGTGCCGACCCAGCACGGATATGCCATTGGGAGGGGGGAGGGCATGCCAGCAACGTTCTAGAACGAAGCTGCAGAAGGGAGAACCCAAAACCAGTCTGGTCCTAAGGTGCATCTATGCTCTAGAATGCAGTTTGATGCCAACTGAACTGCCATGGTTCAGTTCTGTCCTGTGAGTTGTAGTTTTTACAGGGTCTTTAGCCTTCTCTGCCAAAGAGCAAACTACAAATCCTGCAATTCTATAGCATGGAGTCATGCCTGGATTATTTTTTGGTAGGGAGTACCCAGCTTAAGCCAAACCCACTCCTCAAATATGGTTACTTGCCTGGAACCTCCAAACCTTATTTAGATCTTTATTGTTTTTCTACTGCTATTTATATCTCTTAGAGGGCTCCCCATGTGGCGCAGTGGGTTAAACCGCTGAGCTGCTGAATTTGCTGACCAAAAGGTCAGCTGTTCAAATCTGGGGAGTGGGGTGAGCTCCCACTGTTAGCCCCAGCTTCTGCCAACCTAGCAGTTCAAAAACATGCAAATGTGTGTAGATCAATAGGAACCGCTCCGGCGGGAAGGTAACGGCGTTCCATGCAGTCATGCTGGCCACATGACCTTGGAGGTGTCTACGGACAACGCCGGCTCTTTGGCTTAGAAATTGAGATGAGCACCAGAGTCCCAGAGTCGGACACGACTGGACTTAATGTCAGGGCAAACCTTTACCTTTACTATACCTCTTAGAACATTTGCAAAAAAGATCACAGCATGATTTAACTTGCAAGACACCATTTCCTGCTACAAAAGTGTTTCCCTTCAAGCAGTTAACAGGGACAGCGGTTAAAATGCCACCTGGGTCATTCTGTTTTCCACGACAGCGTGGAAATTCCCCAGCCTCCCTCTGGAGCCATTGTTGTGGCTCAGCTCTCTGTGAATAATAATGATGATGAGATATGATGGC
The DNA here is from genome assembly GCF_025583915.1 of Anolis sagrei ordinatus. Classification (NCBI taxonomy): domain Eukaryota; kingdom Metazoa; phylum Chordata; class Lepidosauria; order Squamata; family Anolidae; genus Anolis; species Anolis sagrei. The sequence goes on from NW_026847438.1 coordinate 250,010,845, forward strand.
CATGTATAAAGATGTGAGGGGATGTCCTAGGGTGGAAGGAGCAAGCTTCCTTTCTGCTCCCCTGGAGACTATGGAACAATGGCTTCAAACTACAAGAAAGGAGATTCATAGAATTCTAGAGTTGGAAGGGACCTGGTGGGCCATCATCCAGTCCAACTCCATTCTGTCAAGAAGCAGGATAATTGGATTCAAGCACCCCCGACAGATGGCCATCCAGCCTCTATTTAAGTGTGGTGGAGGCTCCTTCTTTGGAGGCTTTGAAGCAGAGCCTGGATGGCCATCTGTCGGGGGTGCTTTGAACGTGATTGTCCTGCTTCTTGGCAGAATGGGGTTGGACTGGATGGCCCACCAGGTCTCTTCCAATTCTATGACTCTATGATTCCCCATTTGGTGTTGTCTGCAAACTTAATGACCATGCTGGGCATGTTTAGCCTGAAGATGAGGAGGCTGAGAGGAGACATGATAGCCATGTATAAATACGTGAGAGGAAATCATAGGGAGGAGGGAGCAGGCTTGTTTTCTACTTCCCTGGAGACTGGGACGCAGAACAACAAGAAAGGAGATTCCATCTGAACACGAGGAAGAACTTCCTGACTGTGAGAGCCGTTCAGCAGTGGAACTCTCTGCCCTGGAGTGTGGTGGAGGCTCTTTCTTTGGAAGCTTTTAACAGGCTGGATGGCCATCTGTTGGGTGTGCTTTGAATGCAATATTCCTGCTTCTTAGTAGAATGGGGTTGGACTGGATGGCCCATGAGGTCTCTTCCAACTCTAGGTTTCTATGATTCTTTGCCTTCTAACCCTCCATATAAGTCATTACAAACCCTATGATACAAAAGCACAAAAACCCAAAGAAAACCTATGGCCAAATATCCCCATTCGAGATCTTGGCTGTCTCAGCTGTGAGCGCCCACTCCATTTCCCCTGAGAAGATCCTTGTTGTGGGGAGTGTCCCTTTCATCCGTCTCCCTCCTCTTCCTCTTCAGGTATCACTCAGGAGACCATTGAAGATGCCCGTTCGGCAATGGAGCGCACCATGGTGAACGACATCCGGCGGCTGATCAAGGAAGGGGTGGACCTCAATACGCCACTGGACCACCGGGCCACTTTGGTGAGGAGAAGGGCTCCCAGAGGCCCTGGCTTTGGGATGGGTCCTGGAAGGGACAAGTGGGCCCTCGTGGATTTCCCCAACGTGAAGGGTAACTAGTGCCAGTGCTGTTTTTCGCGTATTGCACAATCGCGTCCGCCATTAACAAAGCGATTCGGAAGTTTCAGAAGTTTCAGAAAGTTCCGACTTTTTTC
>NW_026847438.1:250066185-250076185 GCF_025583915.1 Anolis sagrei ordinatus
AGGCTGCTGACAGGTCTATGAAGACAGCTCCTGTGATCTGCTGCCTTTCAAAACCATCTTCTATGTGCTGAGAGGCTAATTTAGCTATTTTACGATAACATAAAAATCTCCAGGAGCGTGCAAAAGAATAAGGAAGTACTCCATCGGTGTCACAAGTGGACGGTGAAGCGACAGCTCTCCCGGTGGGCTGGATTCAAAAAGCATATCCTCATGAAGCTGGAAAGTTAAATAGCCTCTGTGTCTCTGTCTATATATGTTGTGTGTCTATGGCATTGAATGTTTGCCATGTATATGTGCATTGTGATCTGCACTGAGTCCCCTGTGGGGTGAAAAGGGTAGAATATAAATACTGTAAATCAGTGGTTCTCAACCTTGCTAATGCTGTGACCCCTTTATGCCGTTCCATATGTTGTGGTGACCCCCAACCATAATATTGTTTTCGTTGCTACTTGATACCTGTCATTTTAGTACGGTTATAAATCGTAATGTAAATATCCGATATGCAGGATATATTTTCATTCACTGGACTAAATTGAGCACAAATACCCAATATGCCCAAATGTGAATGCTAGTGGGGTTGGAGGGAGGGTGGGGAGGATTGATTTTGTAATTTGGGAGCTGTAGTTGCTGGGATTTATAGTTCACCTATAATCAAAAAGCATTCTGAACTCCACCAGCGATGGATTTAAACTGAACTTGGCACAAAGAACTCCCATGACCAACAGAAAACACTGGAAGGGTTTGGTGGGCATTGACCTTGAGTTTGGGAGTTGTAGTTCACCTACATCCAGAGGAGCGCTGTGGACTCAAATAAGGATGGATCTGGACCAAACTTGGCACAAATACTCAGTATGCCCAAATGTGAACACTGGTAGAGTCTGGGGAAAATAGACCTTGACATTTGGGGATTGTAGTTGCTGGGATTTATAGTTCACCTACAATCAAAGAGCATTCTGAACTCGACCAACAATAGAATTGGGTCAAACTTCCCACACAGAATCCCAATGACACCAGGAAATACTATGTTTTCTGATGGTCTTTGGCGATCCCTTTGATACCACCTCACGACCCCCTCAGGGGTCGCGACCCCCAGGTTGAGAAACACGGCTGTAAATAAATCAATAATAAATAGATACTATGAGACCACCCTGATGTCTTCTTCTTTTGCATCCTCCTTTCTAGATGTCTGTGCGGACGAAGAGGTCCGAGCCAAGATCCTGGAGCTGAAGCAGAAGCACGACGCCATCATGAAGTCGCACGACAAGCACAAGTCGCTGCTCCAGCGCCGAACTTCTAGCGCCGGGAGCCGAGGGTGAATTTCAGGGTTGAAGAGGGAAACTCTTCAGAGAGAAACTCTAGATTTCCTCCCTGTAACAGAGGAAGGGGTCACTCTCCAAAACAAACCAAGCCAGCAGTGCTTGAAGTCAAGAAGAGCTGTTGGAGGTTGCAAAAAGCACTGAGGCACAGAACAATGTGATAAGGAACAGCTGGGAAACTACCGTATATACTCCCTTTATCCTCCCTTGGATATATTTCCCTCTCCTTTTCATCTTTCTTGACAGTGTGTTTTCTTTTCTAGTCAAAAGAGAATTTATTTATTGTGTCAGGAGCAAACCAAACAGTTGTATTGCATTTAACAAACAGACAAAACACAAAGTTTGCAAACTTGGTAGTTGATTAAATGTCCTTTGACCAGTATCTGGCCCCTTGGAGTGCCTCTGGTGTTGTCATAAGAAGGTCCTCCATTGTGAATGTGGCAGGGCTCAGGTTGCATTGCAGCAGGTGGTCAGTGGTTGGCTCTTCTCCACTCGCAAGTCGTGGATTCCACTTTGTGGCCCCATTTCTTGAGGTTGGCTCTGCATCTCGTGGTGCCAGAGCGCAATCAGTCCAGCGCCTTCCAAGTCACCCAGTCTTCTGTGTGCCCAGGAGGGAGTCTCTCATTTGGTATCAGCCATTGGTTGAGGTTCTGGGTTTGAGCCTGCCACTTTTGGACTCTCGCTTGCTGGGGTGTTCCAGCAAGTGTCTCTGTAGATCTTAGAAAACTATTTCTTGATTTAAGTCGTTGACGTGCTGGCTGATACCCAAACAAGGGATGAGCTGGAGATGTCTCTGCCTTGGTCCTTTCACTATTGGCTGCTACTTCCCCGCGGATGTCAGGTGGTGCAATACCGGCTAGCAGTGTAATTTCTCCAGTGGTGTAGGGCGCAGACACCCCGTGATAATGCGGCATGTCTCATTAAGAGCCACTCCACTGTTTTAGCGTGGTGAGATGTGTTCCACACTGGGCATGCATACTCAGCAGCAGAGTAGCATAGCGCAAGGGCAGATGTCTTCACTGTTTCTGGTTGTGATCCCCAGGTTGTGCCAGTCAGCTTTCATATGATATTGTTTCTAGCACTCACGAAGCAACCAGAAGTCAAAAGAGTAGGAAACAGGGGAAGGAGAGATATTTCATGTCCTTGTTTGTATGGCTCTCTTTCAAATCCACCCAATTTCCTGGCTTTTTGTGTGTGTATCTAAATGTATTAACTTTATATGTGCATTTTTGTTCCCTTGGAAGTTTCCCCCTCATGTTTACAGGTCTTTGCAAATCCTATATACATATAGCTATCTAGAGATTTCCATGTACCTGCATAGAGTAATTTGACGTGTTCATTTTGTGCAACTTTTTAAGGCTTGTGATTCCACCAGTTCTTTGTCACAGGCAGAGGGTATTTGTGGCACAAGTTCCATCTGCCAGCAACAACAACAACAACAACAACAACAACAACAACAACAACAAAACTGGTGACATCACAAGCCTGAAAAAGTTACACAAAATGGACACGTCAAACTATTCTGAGACTTCCCAGGGAAGAGGATCAATCTGTGACACTCTCCCTCAAACTGGCCCACGACCCTTGTTGTCACTCTCTGAGACAACCTCTGACCCCACAATCCCTTCCCCTGTCTCCCCAGGAAAGTGGTGAGGCGGGTGAGCGTGACGGAGCGCACCAACCTGTACCGCAAGGAGCACGAGAAGGAGGCTATCGTGTGGCAGCGGCAGCGGCAGCAGGCGGAGAGCGAGGTGGAGGATGAGGATAAGCAGACAGACGCAGAGCTCCAGCCACCAACGTCGGTGAGTTACGGGGCAGAATGCTCGATGGCACGCATGCCAGGAGAGAGGACACTGTGTGGCCCTTCTGGCATGTGTGCCATAGGTTCGCCATCACTGATCCACATGGTCTCTTCTGACTCCATGCTTCTGTGATTCTATATCGGTCTCTGTCTGTCTGTCTATCTATTTTTCCATCTATCTTAGGGTTGGACTGGATGCCTTAGGATCTCTTCCAACTCCACGATTCTATGATTCTATAATCTATCTATCTATGTACGAGGGTTCTCCAGAAAGTAAGGTTCCAAGGAACGTAGCTCTTGCGGGGAATTTTCTCAGGGGAAGTTGGAAGCAAACGAGCAGTGCCAGTCGTCAGTAGCTCATCAACTGGCCTTGTGATGAAGGTTAGATATGAGGTCACAGTTGCTCTGGATGCAGGTGAACTATAACTCCCACGAAGGTTAATTTCTCCCAAACATCTCAATGTTCTCTTGGTCATGGGAAGTCTGTGTGCCAAGTTTGGTCAAGGTCCGTCATTTGTAGGGGCCGCAGTGGGCTGTGGGTGGTGAATCGTGTGAAGGTACTGCATATCCCATTGTCCGTGGTCCATCCTCCTGCAAACCACACCATATAGTGGGCCATGGGGGTATAGTGGGTCATGGGGTCCCACTGTGTGCCATGTTTGGTCCAGGTCCGTCATTCATAGGGGTCGCAGTGGGGTATGGGAGGTAAATTGTGTGAAGGTACTGCATATCCCATTGTCCGTGGTCCATCCTCTCTCAAACCACACCATATAGTGGATCATGGGGTTATAGTGGGTCATGGGGAGTCTGTGTGCCCAGTCTGGTCCAGGTCCATCATTCGTAGGGGTCGCAGTGGGCTGTGGGAGGTGAATTGTGTGAAGGGATACTGCATATCCCATTGTCCATGGTCCATTCTCCCTCAAACCACACCATATGGTGGGTCATGGGGATATAGTGGGGATAATTTAGTCCAGGTCTGTCATTCGTGGTTGGTTGCAGTGGTCTCTGGAGCTGAGTGAAGATATTGGCAATCCCTGTGGGAAGAGAGGTCAAATCCGTCGTTTGGGTTCACAGTGCTCTCTGGATGTAGGTGAACTACAACTCTTCTAAATCATGGTGAATTCTTCCCAAACCTCATGTTCAGTTGCTGATCAATTCCTGTTTGCTGTGTGCCATAGGAATGGGTAGGAAAGGGTTAAGTGAGAGGCAATGGGTGTGGTCATGCAAATTTGGAGAGAGAAAGGAACCCTGAGATGCCCATTCAGGAGTTAAAACAGAACACCTAGGATGAAACGGTCCCCGAATGAAAGCATTCCTTGGATTGTTGATGTTTGACGAGGACGTTGGCAGGGGTTGGGCAACATGTTCACGGCGCTCACCATAACCTTCAATGTCAGTGGAGGGAGTGCCTTTGGAGGCCAATCAGCACCTGGAACTATAACCTGTTTGTGGAGGCGGGAGGATGTCTATGTAAGTTCACACCTCCACCACATACACACATTTTAACTTTTATTATGCGTATAGAAGATATTAACAGTTTTGTTGTAGGTTTTTCGGGCTATATGGCCATGTTCTAGAGGCATTCTCTCTTGACGTTTTGCCTGCATCTATGGCAAGCATCCTCAGAGTTTGTGAGAACCTCACAACCTCTGAGGATGCTTGCCATAGATGCAGGTGAAATGTCAGGAAAGAATGCCTTCAGAACATGGCCATATAGCCCGAAAAACCTACAACAACCCAGTGATTCTGGCCATGAAAGCCTTCGACAAGATATTAGTTCTTTGCATTTAAAAAATCTTGTAACCTTACTTTCCAGATAACCCTCATATTTAATCTCTCTCCTTCTCTACCTGCTCCTCCTCCTCCTCCTGCTCCTCCTCCTGCTCCTGTTCCTCCTCCTCCTGCTGCTCCTCCTCCTCTGCCTCCTTCCTCTCCTCCTCCTGCTTCTACTCCTCTTACTACTACTCCTTTTACGATTACTCCTCTTCCTCCTACTGCTCCTCCTCCTCCTGCTGCTTCTCCTCTCCTCCTTCTCCTCTCCTCCTCTCCTCCCTCCTCCTTCCTCTCCTCCTCCTGCTTCTACTCCTCTTACTACTACTCCTCTTACTACTACTACTACTATTCCTCCTCCTGCTCCTCCTCCTGCTGCTCCTCCCCCACCTCCTTCTCCTTCTCCTCCTCCTCCTCCCTCCTTCCTCTCCTTCTCCTTCTCCTACTCCTCTTACTACTACTACTCTTCCTCCTCCTGCTCCTCCTCCTGCTGCTCCTCCCCCACCTCCTTCTCCTCCTGCTGCTGCTGCTCCTCCTCCTCCTCCTGCTCCTACTCCTCTTACTACTACTACTCTTCCTCCTACTGCTCCTTCTCCTGCTACTGCTCCTCCCTCACCTCCTTCTCCTCCTTCACCTCCTGCTGCTCCTCCTCCTCCTCTTCCTTTTCCTTCCTTTTCTCTCTCTCTCTCTTTCTTTCTTTCTTTCTTTCTTTCTTTCTTTCTGGGTTGGACTGGATGACCCTTGTCTCTTTGTGAGGCAGGAACAGCCCTGTGTGCGTGAGCGTTTGTCCAAATTCACCACCTTCTCTCCTTGCTCTACCAGGAGGCCGAGGAGGAGGCAGCGCCCCCGGAACCCTGTGCCTTGGACATTCCCTCGGAGCGCAACGGCTCGGCCCATTCCCGGCACTTGTACTCCAAGCGGATGGACCGCAGCGTCTCCTACCAGCTGGCCACCGAGGACGAGGTGGCCACGGCCACCACCAACCTCAGTAAGGACAAGGCCCGGCACACTTTGGCCGACCTCAAGCGCCAGCGGGCCGCCGCCAAGCTCCAGAGGCTCCACCCGGAGGACTACCCGCTGGACACCGGCGAAGGGACGCTGCCGGAGTCGGAGCGCAATTCGGTGTACTTCACGCCGTCCAGCGGGGACCCTCCTCTCCTGAAGCTGACCGCTCCGGCGGAAGAGACTCCGGCCGAGAAAAGGCGTTGCTGCAAGCTCATGTGAGCTGCGAGAGAGACCCTCCTCGCTGGATGTGTCCAGTGGGTCCACAAGCCTGGCTTCGCCCTCCAGAGCAAAACGGTGGTGGGTTGGAAGCCGCGTGGGTGGCAGGTTGGAGGCGGCCCACCAGTTCACCCGCAGTGTCCTTCGTCACCCACGCAGTAAACGTGGCTGGCCATTTTTACCCCCTCGAATTTTGCAGCGTGTTCTGGGAACGGTGGCTTCTGGTGGCCACTCCTTTACGTGTGTCTTTTGTGTGTGTTTGTGAGGATATATACGGCGGTTGGTTGCCGGGAGCCCAGGCTCCGGAAGAATCTCAGGGAAGAAGGAACACGGCTGGGTTTCGCTTGCCTCGACGTGGGTCAGGGAGGCGTTGCAATGGGGGTCTTGGGGCAATGGACGTAGAGGGGGCGCATAAGCCCCAGTGTGCCCATATTCTCCCTCTTTCTGTGTCTCTCTTGTCTGTGTGTCTTCTCCACAGGTGAATTGAAGGTAAGAGGGGAGCTGCACCCCATTTCTCCAACGGCACAGGATTCTGGGAGTTGTGGTCCAACTTTTCCAAGCCCTCGTGAGGGAAATATCTCATTTCTGGGGTGGTCAAAGGATGTGACAAGGAGAAGGGACACAGAGTCTATATCTCTCCAAGATTCTCCATAATCGGCATCATCTTGGTTATGGGATTGGCCTTATTGACCCCTCCCAAAGTGGGTCAGAAGAGACTATGTTGGGATAGAGTAGGCACAGGCAAATTTGGGACCTCGTTCCAGGTGTTTTGGACTTCAACTCCCACCATTCCTGGACTTCAACTCCCACCATTCCTGGCTTAAGCGGTTGAGGGGGGAAAGGAAGGGGCCTGAGGCCAGGAATGGTGGGAGTTGAAGTCCAAAACACCTGGAACGAGGTCCCAAATTTGCCCATAAAGTCCTAAGAGGAGTGGTACCCACCCAAAACAGAGCAAGGCTGCGTTCGGTTACTGCTTCGAGGTTCGCCTTCAAGCTCTAAGTGGTACCATCGCCGGTGAAACATCTCCTTTTGGACTACCGCTCCCAGAATCCCCCTTTCACCACTTTGCCTACTACTGCCTCCCTTTTTCCCCCTCCTCAAATCGATCTATCGATCATCTTTTCCTCTCCTTTTCTCCTCTTTGCATAATTCCTCGTGGTTTTTGCAAGCCACGAGTTTCCTATTTTCTCTCCTTTTTTTATTTTTTTGCAAAGTTTTTTTTTCTAACTATGTTTTTAATTCTTTCTCGACATCGACAAAAGCAATAAACTAGTGACTCTTTCAGCAGTCGTGTTCTTCCTTTTGGGAATAGGGAAAACATCCTAGTGCTGGAAACCTACTCCACTCATTGCCAAAGACATAATGAAGTTGAAAATTGAGCTGCAAAGCTACAGAATGGTGGACACATGGTTTGAGAGCAGTACGTGAGAAATACCTCTGAGGATGCTTGCCATAGATGCAGGCGAAACGTCAGGAGAGAATGCCTCTAGAACATGGCCATATAGCCCAAAGAAACCTACAACAACCCATGTGTGAAAAAGATCTGGGAGTCCTCGTGGACAACAAATTAGACATGAGCAAGGAATGTGATGCGGCAGCAAAAAAAGCCAATGGGATTTTGGCCCGCATCAATAGGAGCCTAGTGTCTAGATCCAGAGAAGTCATGCTCCCCATTCTCTATTCTGCCTTGGTAAGACCACACCTGGAATCACACTGTGACCAGTTCTGAAGGGAGATGTTGACATCTCCTGAGGAAGAGGGTGACTCAAATGATCCAGGGTCTGGAGAACAAGCCCTATGAGGAGCGGCTTAAAGTGCTGGGCATGTTTAGCATGCAGAAGAGAAGGCTGAGAGGAGACACAGAATCATAGAATCAAAGAGTTGGAAGAGACCTCCTGGGCCATCCAGTCCAACCCCATTCTGCCAAGAAGCAGGAATACTGCATTCAAATCACCCCTGACAGATGGCCATCCAGCCTCTGTTTAAAAGCTTCCAAAGAAGGAGCCTCCACCACACTCCGGGGCAGAGAGTTCCACTGCTGAACGGCTCTCACAGTCAGGAAGAAGTTCTTCCTCATGTTCAGATGGAATCTCCTCTCTTGTAGTTTGAAGCCATTGTTCCGCGTCCTAGTCTCCAGGGAAGCAGAAAACAAGTTGCTCCCTCCTCCCTGTGGCTTCCTCTCACATATTTATACATGGCTATCATATCTCCTCTCAGCCTTCTCTTCTTCAGGCTAAACATGCCCAGTCCTTATGCCGCTCCTCATAGGGCTTGTTCTCCAGACCCTTGATCATTTTAGTCGCCCTCCTCTGGACACATTCCAGCTTGTCAATATCTCTCTTGAATTGTGGTGCCCAGAATTAGACACAATATTCCAGGTGTGGCCTAACCAAAGCGGAATAGAGCATGGGGAGCATGACTTCCTGACGTTTCACCTGCATCTATGGCAGGCATCCTCAGATGCCCAGAAAACTCACAGCAACCTGGTCTGCAAACACTTAGAAATGAATTTGGTCACTGCTCATAGTCAACATGGATCTATCAAAAACAAGTCATGCTATATTCATCTCAACTCTTTTTTCGATAGAGTTACAAGCTGGGTGGATGCGGGGAATGCTGTGGATGGAGCGTATCTGGATTTCAGGAAGTCCTTCCTTTCTTCGACAAGGTCCTCCAGGTCCTTCTGCAAGGAAACTAGTTCCAGCTTGTCAATACCTCTCTTCAATTGTGGTGCCCAGAATTGGACACAGTATTCCAGGTGTGGTCTAACCAAGGTAGAAGAGAAGGCTGAGAGGAGACATGATGAGGGCCAGGGATCAAGAGGTGAAGGGAAGTCATAGGGAGGAGGGAGCAGGCTTCCTTTCTGCTGCCCTGAAGATTAGGACACGCTTCAATGGCTTCAAACTCCTCATATTCAGATTCCACCTGAATATGAGGAAGAACTTCCTGACTGTGAGAGCTGTTCAGCAGTGGAACTCTCTGCCCCGGAGTGTGGTGGAGGCTCCTTCTTTGGAGGCTTTGAAGCAGAGGCTGGATGGCCATCTGTCAGGGGTGATTTGAATGCAATACTCCTGCTTCTTGGCAGAATGGGGTTGGACTGGATGGCCCATGAGGTCTCTTCCAACTCTAGGCTTCTATGGGTCTAGGATGCCTACTGAAAATGTGGGTTGCCCTTCATCTCTACCAACTTCTTGAATGGCTTTGCTCAGAACTGGACACAGGCTTCTTCCAAATGAGGTCTGACCAACCAGAATAAAGAAGTACTATTGATTTTCTCAATTTAGACAGTAGACTCCTGTTGATACAGCTTAGAATCGCATTAGCCATTTTAGCCGCTGCATCATATAGTATCTCAGGTGCAAACGCTGAAGTCCAAAACCCATTGCAAACTGCTGGAATGTGATTCACTAGCACAATACAACGCACGAGACAGTGTTCTTTTGTTCTGAACACAATGGAGCATTTTACCTTCAAGTTTTACAGTCTTTATTGATCCACACTGCAATCTGAGAAGTTCAACCTGCCTGAGAGTCTGGTGGAGTCTCCTTCTCTGGAAGTTATTAAACAGAGACGGGATGGCCATCTGCTGGGAGGGCTTGGATCGCATCTTCCTGCGTGGCAGAATGAGATCAGACTGGATGGTCTTTGGGGGTCCCTTCCAACTCCATGATTCTATTAACTTCCAACCTGGAAACACCCAAAATGGAATGGCTGATAGTAGACTCTCCATCTCTAAAGGGTTTTAAACAGAGTCCAGGTGGCCATCTGTCAGGAGGGCTTGGATTGTGCCTTCCAGCCTGGCAAAAGGGGATAGGACTGGACGCTCTTTGAGGGTCTCTTCAAATTCCATAGTACTATGCTTCTATAATCCTATCTATCTATCTATCTATCT
>NW_026847438.1:250078685-250169654 GCF_025583915.1 Anolis sagrei ordinatus
TCTATCTATCTATCTATCTATCTATCTATCTATCTATCTATCTATCTCTATTTTAGGGCTGGACTAGATGGCCTCTGAGATCTCTTCTGTCTCCATGAATCTATCTATCTATCTATCTATCTATCTATCTATCTATCTATCTATCTATCTATCTATCTATCTCTATTTTAGGGCTGGACTAGATGGCCTCTGAGATCTCTTCTATCTCCATGAATCTATCTATCTATCTATCTATCTATCTATCTATTTATCTATCTATCTATCTATCTATCTATCTATCTATCTTATGGTTGGACTGGAGGCTTTAATCTTGAATGACCATCTGTCAGACGGGCTTTGATTGCTTCTTCTAGAAAGTCGACAGGATGACCTTTGGGGGTACCTTCAAACCCTAGCGATCCATGAGATCCATGCGCACATGTGCAGATTAGGGTGGAATCAATAAGGAACCTGCAGCCGAAGGAAGGGCTTGCAAGAGTTGCGGGATTTCCCTGTCCCTTTCTTGGCCTGGCCCCATGCCAGCTCCTTTGAAGGAGACCAAGTCCCTGGTAGAAGGAAAAGTTTCCGGCTCCGGTGTTATTTTCCAAGGGAAGGACAAAAAGGTGACCGGCCGATGCTTCGCCAGCTGCCTTTGGTGCTGAGCAGGTGAGCCGCTTGTCAGAAGGCGAGGGAGAGGGAGATGTCCTTGGCTTGCGAGGAATCTGCCAGCCGGTGCCAAGGCCAGAGACGCTTGCACAAACTGTCCCTCCAAAGGCCGGTCAGATGAAGCCTTGCCAAGTCTCCAAGCCTGCTGGGAAGCAGAAGGGACCCTAAAGACCATCCAGCCCAACCCCCTTCCGCCAGGCAGGAGAGCATGCCAACGCAGCCCTGAGAGATGCCCATCCAACCTCTGCTTGAAGACCTCCAAAGATGGAACCATAGAAGGAGAAAGGCTTTGAAAGGCCATCCAGTCCAATCTCTGCTGACATGGATGAATACATGGATAAAGCACTCCCAAAAGATGCTCATTCGGCCTCTAAGGAAGGTGCATCAAGAACGTTGTCAAGCTTCCCATGACTGAAACCCAACCAAGAAGAGTCCACACCTGGAATATTGTGTCCAATTCTGGGCACCACAATTCAAGAGAGATATTGAGAAGCTGGAATGTGTCCAGAGGAGGGCGACTAAAATGATCAAGGGTCTGGAGAACAAGCCCTATGAGGAGCGGCTTAAGGAGCTGGGCATGTTTAGCCTGAAGAAGAGAAGGCTGAGAGGGGATATGATAGCCATGTATAAATATGTGAGAGGAAGCCACAGGGAGGAGGGAGCAAGCTTGTTTTCTGCTTCCTTGGAGACTAGGACGCGGAACAATGGCTTCAAACTACAGGAGAGGAGATTCCATCTGAACATGAGGAAGAACTTCCTGACTGTGAGAGCCGTTCAGCAGTGGAACTCTCTGCCCCGGAGTGTGGTGGAGGCTCCTTCTTTGGAAGCTTTTAAACAGAGGCTGGATGGCCATCTGTCAGGGGTGATTTGAATGCAATATTCCTGCTTCTTGGTAGAATGGGGTTGGACTGGATGATGGCCCAGGAGGTCTCTTCCAACTCTTTGATTCTATTATTCTGTTTCTTCCTCTGTTGAACAGCTCTTAACATTCAAGGAGTTGTAGTGAGGCACCACTACAACAGCACTACAGCCGTTCAGCAGTGGAACTCTCTGCCCCGGAGTGTGGTGGAGGCTCCTTCTTTGGAAGCTTTTAAACAGAGGCTGGATGGCCATCTGTCAGGGGTGATCTGAATGCAATATTCCTGCTTCTTGGCAGAATGGGGTTGGACTGAGATGGCCCACGAGGTCTCTTCCAACTCTTTGATTCTATGATTCTATGACCAACACTCTTGGGCAGAGAAGGCTAAAGGCCCTGCAAAACTACAGCTCCCATAGCATGTGTGAAACTGCATCCATTCTGTGATGTAGATGCACCCTTGGCTACATGCTCTCCTTCTTTGCTCCTTGATGGTGGCGTTCAGAGAGGAAATCAGGACACACCGCTTCTGCTCCAGAGGAAAACAAAGCCAGGTCTGTCCCTCGGACCTTTGCCTCGGACGGTCCCAACTGACCAAACAAACACAATGATTGCTGCCTCCGTTCGGTCACTGGGTTCATGCAGACTCCGCACTCGCAATGGGGGTTTGCAGGCCTCGTTCCATGGAAAAGGAAGCCTGGACACACGATGATGGGGAAAGATAGTTTGATGTGTTGTCGAAGGCTTTCATGGCCCGAATCACTGGGTTGCTGTGAATATTTTGTGCTATGGCTATGCTCCAGCAGCATTCTGTCCTGACATTTCACCCACATCTGTGGCTAATGGCATCCTCAGAGGTTCTGTTGGCAGTGAAGCAAGTGAAATGATGTCCAGGGTGGGAGAACGAACCCCGCCTGTTTAAAGCAAGTGTGAATGTTGCAGTTAGCAAGTATGAATAGCATTGAGTAGCCATTGTGCTGCCATGCGCTGGGCCTATGAAAGAGTCTGCAAACAGGATGTGTTTTCTATATGCCCAGCGGGATGCCGGAGGTGCCTCGGCTGAGAGGCCTTTCGGATTTCCCCACACAAAGTTCTTTTAAAGACTTAGAAAGTGCAACAAAGTTTTTATTGTTGCTTAAATCTTCAATAAATCAAACAAATACTTCAAGGCTTTGAATCAACTGGTGGCTTGCTTAAATCTTGTCCACAAGGGACAGGCAACTTTCTTCATAAACTGTTTCTTCTTCCTACAAGGGAAATCCTTGACCCCTCCCTGGGCAATTTGGCTTCAGCTCTGCTGGCGTGGGCCCCTACACCCGGTCCAAATAGCGTTATGGCTGCCGCGAGTGGTCCTTACCAAACAGAGTCCTTTTGTAGATTTCCAAGAGGAAAGAAGGCTTTCAATTCCCAGCGAAGGCTGGCTGTAGAGTTGGGGAACTAAATTCCCCAACAAAGGCTATGCTTTGGTTCTCTGTAGGGCTGTGGGACTGGATCCCCCCAACAAAGCTGTAAAAGACGAAGCTTTCTACAGGTGGAACTGATTCACATCCTGTACGAAAGGCTTCTCTGTGTGAACTGAACTAGAGGTCCCCTTTTTCCCTCCTTAACCCAGAAAAAGGGGCGGAACTAAAGAACCTAATGAGAATTGATGGGTCATTGGCCCTATGATTGCAAACCAAGGGAAGCCACCTTATTGCAAAATGCATGGAGCTTTGGAATACATGCAAACACTCAATAGAAAGGAAAATAAGTTGGAGCTCCTGGTACAACCGTACCAGCACAGCCATATTTATTATTATTTATTTATTTACAGTATTTATATTCCGTCCTTCTCACCCCATTTGTCTAGCTTGCTGTCGACCTTTGCAGCCCAAAAGACAGTTGCATCTGTCAAGTAGGAAATTTAGGTACCGCTTATGCGGGGAGGCTAATTTAACTAATTTACGATGCCACAAAACTCTCCAGCAGCATGCAAAAGAATGAGGAAGTACTCCATTGGTGTCACAAGTGGATAGTGAAGTGACAGCTCCCCCGGTGGCCGGAATTTGAACATACCTTCATGAAGCTGGAATGTTAAATAGCCTCTGTGTGTCTGTCTATATATGTTGTGTGTCTATGGCATTGAATTCAAAGGGGACTCAGGGCAGATCGCAATGCACATAGACATGGTAAACATTCAGTAACATTTAGACATACAACATATAAGTCCCACAGTATTTTTGTTTGTTCATTTTCCACGGCCTTTGCTGGTTTATGATCCCTTTACCAGTTCTTTATTCCTGGCAGGTGGTCCTTGTGGCATAAGTTCCAGTGAATCATCTGGGCCACAGAGTTGTGACTCTGTTTGTAGTCTGTCTGTGTGATTTTCTTGCAGCAGCTGAGGATATCATCCATGGTTTCATCTGCTTCCTTGCACAGTCTGCATTTTGGGTCATCCGCTGATTTTTCAATCTTGGTCTTAATAGCCTTTGTAGTGAATTATGAATGGTTTTCTTGTTTTTCTGTCCAAATTGTCCAGTTCTTCCTGCATCCACCACACCCACCCCATGGGTGCCACCTTGTTGTGGTGGGGGGGCTTAACTCCTCTAAGGATGCTGAGAGCCGTGCTGGTGGTAGTGTAACTACCAGCAGGTCCAAACAAGTCAGAGTGGTCTCAGCTGAGGAGTGGAACTAAGAGCACCCAACCCATTAGCACTATGGAAATGCAAACCAAAACAAAGTCTATATTGGCTCGGTCAACGCCCAGGATAAAAAGGACCGCAGTGGATGCTGCTGATTCTGGACATCCATCAAGAAGTGGGCTACAGAATCAAAATACTTAGATGAAGGGCTAGAAGGCAGGATCATCAAGTTTGCAGACAACACCAAATTGGGAGGGAGAGCCAAGACTCCAGAGGACAGGAGCAGGATTCAAAATGATCTCCACAGATGAGAGAAATTAACAAAATGAAGTTCAACAGGGACAAATGCAAGAGACTCCACTTTGGCAGGAAAAACGAAATGCAAAGATGCAGAATGGGGGACAATGCCTGGCTCGAGAGCAGTACGTGTGAAAAAGATCTTGGAGTCCTCGTGGACAACAAGTTAAACATGAGCCAACAATGTGATGTGGCGGCAAAAAAAGCCAATGGGATTTTGGGCTACATCAAGAGGAGCCTAGTGTCTAGGTGCAGGGAAGTCATGCTCCCCATGCTCTATTCCGCTTTGGTTAGACCACTTTACCTGGAATATTGTGTCCAATTCTGGGCACCACAATTGGAGAGAGACATTGACAAGCTGAAATGTGTCCAGAGGAGGGCGACTCAAATGATCAAGGGTCGGGAGAACAAACCCTATGAGGAGCGGCTTAAGGAGCTCGGCATGTTTAGCCTGAAGAAGAGAAGGCTGAGAGGAGATATGACAGCCAGGTATAAATATGTGAGAGGAAGCCACAGGGAGGAGGAGGGAGCAAGCTTGCTTTCTGCTTCCTAGGAGACTAGGATGCAAAGGAACAATGGCTTCAAACTACAAGAGAGGAGATTCCATCTGAACATGAGGAAGAACTTCCTGACTGTGAGAGCCGTTCAGCAGTGGAACTCTCTGCTCTGGAGTGTGGTGGAGGCTCCTTCTTTGGAAGCTTTTAAGCAGGGGCTGGATGGCCATCTGTCAGGGGTGATTTGAATGCAATATTCCTGCTTCTTGGCAGAATGGGGTTGGACTGGATGGCCCAGGAGGTCCCTTCCAACTCTTTGATTCTAGGATTCTATGAAATGAACCATCACAGAAGCAGCAGAAATATACAATGCCAGAAAACCGCACTATTATTATTATTATTATTATTATTATTATTATTATTATTAACACAACAAGATGAGTCCACAGCAGATAAGATCACTCTGCTGACTGTTGTATTGGATCCCACGTTGGACCCTTCCCAAGTGTCTAGGACTGTGTGATGTATCGGTGATTAATGCATGCAGGTCGCAGTAGGGTGGCCTTCTGCACCTGGCAGATGGCAACCTTGTCAGTGCCGATTGTGTTTAAGTGCAGGCCAAGGTCTTGAGGCACTGCACCCAGTGTGCCGATCACCACTGGGACCACCTTGACTGGCTTGTGCCACAGTCTTTGCAGTTTGATCTTTAAATCCTCATATCGTGTCAGCTTTTCCAGTTGTTTCTCTTCAATCCTGCTGTCACCTGCAATTATTATCGACAATCCATACTTTGTTTTTTAACATTATTATTATTATTATTATTATTATTATTATTATTATTATTATTATGAGCCCCCGGTGGCGCATTGGGTTAAAGCACTGAGCTGCTGAGCTTGTTGATCGAAAGGTCGCAGGTTCGATTCCGGGGAGCGGCGTGAGCTTCCGCTGTCAGCCCTAGCTTCTGCCAACCTAGCAGTTCGAAAACATGCAAATGTGAGTAGATCAATAGGTACTGCTCCGGCGGGAAGGTAAGGGCGCTCCATGCAGTCATGCCGGCCACATGACCTTGGAGGTGTCTACGGACAACGCTGGCTCTTCGGCTTAGAAATGGAGATGAGCACCACACCCCAGAGTCAAACATGACTGGACTTAATGTCAGGGGACTACCTTTACCTTATTATTATTATTATTATTATTATTATTATTATTATTATTATTGACGCAAAAGCACAGTATGTCACAGCGAATGTTTGAGGATCGGGACATCCGTAGGGAGACCAAGGGGCTTGTTTATAAAGCTATTGTCCTCCCAACCCTGCTCTACACCTGCGAAATGTGGACTGTCTACAGACGTCACATGCAACTCCTGGAACGATTCCATCAGCGCTGCCTCCGGAAAATCCTGCAAATCTCTTGGGAAGACAGGTGAGGAAATGAAGGAAAGAGTGTTTGAGGATCGGGACATCCGTAGGGAGACCAAGGGGCTTGTTTATCAAGCTATTGTCCTCCCAACCCTGCTCTACATCTATGAAATGTGGACTGTCTACAGACGTCACATGCAACTCCTGGAACGATTCCATCAGCGCTGCCTCCGGAAAATCCTGCAAATCTCTTGGGAAGACAGGTGAGGAAATGAAGGAAAGAGTGTTTGAGGATCGGGACATCCGTAGGGAGACCAAGGGGCTTGTTTATCAAGCTATTGTCCTCCCAACCCTGCTCTACATCTATGAAATGTGGACTGTCTACAGACGTCACATGCAACTCCTGGAACGATTCCATCAGCGCTGCCTCTGGAAAATCCTGCAAATCTCTTGGGAAGACAGGTGAGGAAATGAAGGAAAGACTGTTTGAGGATCGGGACATCCGAAGGAAAGAGTGTTTGAGGATCGGGACATCCGTAGGGAGACCAAGGGGCTTGTTTATCAAGCTATTGTCCTCCCAACCCTGCTCTACATCTATGAAATGTGGACTGTCTACAGACGTCACATGCAACTCCTGGAACGATTCCATCAGCGCTGCCTCCGGAAAATCCTGCAAATCTCTTGGGAAGACAGGTGAGGAAATGAAGGAAAGAGTGTTTGAGGATCGGGACATCCGTAGGGAGACCAAGGGGCTTGTTTATCAAGCTATTGTCCTCCCAACCCTGCTCTACATCTATGAAATGTGGACTGTCTACAGACGTCACATGCAACTCCTGGAACGATTCCATCAGCGCTGCCTCTGGAAAATCCTGCAAATCTCTTGGGAAGACAGGTGAGGAAATGAAGGAAAGAGTGTTTGAGGACCGGGACATCCGTAGGGAGACCAAGGGGCTTGTTTATCAAGCTATTGTCCTCCCAACCCTGCTCTACATCTATGAAATGTGGACTGTCTACAGACGTCACATGCAACTCCTGGAACGATTCCATCAGCGCTGCCTCTGGAAAATCCTGCAAATCTCTTGGGAAGACAGGTGAGGAAATGAAGGAAAGAGTGTTTGAGGACCGGGACATCCGTAGGGAGACCAAGGGGCTTGTTTATCAAGCTATTGTCCTCCCAACCCTGCTCTACATCTATGAAATGTGGACTGTCTACAGACGTCACATGCAACTCCTGGAACGATTCCATCAGCGCTGCCTCTGGAAAATCGTGCAAATTTCTTGGGAAGACAGGCACAACAATAAGCAGAGAGTGTTTGAGGACCGGGACATCCGTAGGGATACCAAGGTGCTTGTTTATAAAGCTATTGTCCTCCAAACCCTGCTATATGCCTGCGAGACGTGGACTGTCTACAGACGTCACATGCAACTCCTGGAACGATTCCATCAGCGCTGCCTCCGGAAAATCCTGCAAATCTCTTGGGAAGACAGGTGAGGAAATGAAGGAAAGAGTGTTTGAGGATCGGGACATCCGTAGGGAGACCAAGGGGCTTGTTTATCAAGCTATTGTCCTCCCAACCCTGCTCTACATCTATGAAATGTGGACTGTCTACAGACGTCACATGCAACTCCTGGAACGATTCCATCAGCGCTGCCTCTGGAAAATCCTGCAAATTTCTTGGGAAGACAGGCGAGGAAATGAAGGAAAGAGTGTTTGAGGACCGGGACATCCGTAGGGATACCAAGGTGCTTGTTTATAAAGCTATTGTCCTCCCAACCCTGCTCTACGCCTGTGAAACGTGGACTGTCTACAGATGTCACATGCAACTCCTGGAATGATTCCATCAGCGTTGCCTCCGGAAAATCCTGAAAATCTCTTGGGAAGACAGGTGAACAAATGTCAGCGTGCTGGAAGAAGCAAAGACCACCAGCATTGAAGCGATGGTCCTCCGCCATCAACTCCGCTGGACCGGCCACGTTGTCCGAATGCCCGACCACCGTCTCCCAAAGCAGTTGCTCTACTCCAAACTCAAGAATGGGAAACGGAATGTTGGAGGACAGGAAAAGAGATTGAAAGATGGGCTCAAAGCCAACCTTAAAAACTGTGGCATAGACACTGAGAACTGGGAAGCCCTGGCCCTTGAGCGCTCCAGCTGGAGGTCAGCTGTGACCAGCAGTGCTGCAGAATTTGAAGAGGTGAAAGAGAGAAACGTGCCGAGAGGAAGGTGCATCAAGCCAACTCTGACTGGGATGACCTTCCACCTGGAAACCAATGCCCTCACTGTGGGAGAAGATGCAGGTCAAGAATAGGGCTCCACAGTCACCTACGGACCCACCACCAGGACACTGAACTTGGAGGACCATCATCCTCGGACTACGAGTAAGTAAGTATTATTGACGCAACCTGAGTCATGGGACATAAATGTGGTGACTGGAAGTAGGACAGAGCCAAAGCGAGGGATCTTTCTTCTTGGAAGGGCGGCAAGATGGTCTGCCTTTCTTTCCAGGAGGAGGAATGAGTGCCCAGCTGCTGAAACCGGAGACGTCTCAAAGGACATTCTCTCCCTCGAAGCCTTTGCGTGTCTCCTTTTCCTCCCTGCTTCTGACCGGCACATGATCCCGGCTGGAGAGAGTGACCAACCAGAAAGGAGACCCCAATGCCCTTCCCAAACTGGTCAGTTGCATCGGTCAAAGCTCCTTAGCTCATTGCCCCAGCTTGGAAGGCAAGACCTCTGTTGTGGATTGAAACTGGGGGATGATGGGTGTTGCAGTCCAGCAAACAGGGCAGGTGGTCAAGGAGCATTTACAGGGCAGTGTTCTTGTTGGACTCGTTGCTTTGACATTGGATGTGGACTGAAATCCAGGCAAGCGAAAATACACTTGTGAGGTGTGTAGTGTACCCACTGAATCATAGAATCCAAGAGTTGGAAGAGACCTCCTGGGCCATCCAGTCCAACCCCATTCTGCCAAGAAGCAGGAATATTGCATTCAAAGCACCCCTGACAGATGGCCATCCAGCCTCTGTTTAAAAGCTTCCAAAGAAGGAGCCTCCACCACCCTCCAGGGCAGAGAGTTCCACTGCTGAACAGCTCTCACAGTCAGGAAGTTCTTCCTCATGTTCAGATGGAATCTCCTTTCTTGTAGTTTGAAGCCATTGCTCCATTGCGTCCTAGTCTCCAGGGAAGCAGAAAAGTCCTCCCTAGGACTTCCTCTCTCATATACTTATACATGGCTAGCTATCATGTCTCCGCTCAGCCTTCTCTTCTTCAGGCTAAGCATGCCCAGCTCGTTAAGCCGCTCCTCATAGGGCTTGTTCTCCACACAATATTTTGCAGCTTGTAAAATGTTGGAGATACTGCACTTATGAAGATGACATGTGAAACTGACTGGAACTGTGAAGCAGGTAATCCCTTCCTCTCTAATGGAGTGTTGAATGCTTCAATTAGCCACCTTGATTAGCATTTAATGGCCTAGCAAAATCAAGGTCTGGCAGAAAATACGAAATGCAAAGATAGAGAATGGGGGACAATGCCTGGCTCGAGAGCAGTACATGTGAAAAAGATCTTGGAGTCCTCGTGGACAACAAGTTAAACATGAGCCAACAATGTGATGTGGCGACAAAAAAGCCAATGGGATTTTGGCCTGCATCAAGAGGAGCAGACTGTCTAGATCTAGGGAAGTCATGCTCCCCATGCTCTATTCTGCTTTGGTTAGAGCACACCTGGAATTTTGTATCCAATTCTGGGCACCACAATTCAAGAGAGATATTGACAAGCTGGGATGTGTCCAGAGGAGGGCGACTCAAATGATCAAGGGTCTGGAGAACAAGCCCTATGAGGAGCGGCTCAGGGAGCTGGACATGTTGAGCCTGAAGAAGAGAAGGCTGAGAGGGGATATGATAGCCATGTATAAATATGTGAGAGGAAGCCAGGAGGAGGAGGGAGCAAGCTTGTTTTCTGCTTCCTTGGAGACTAGGACGCGGAACAATGGCTTCAAACTACAAGAGAGGAGATTCCATCTGAACATGAGAAGAACTTCCTGACTGTGAGAGCCATTCAGCAATGGAACTCTCTGCCCCAGAGTGTGGTGGAGGCTCCTTCTTTGGAAGCTTTTAAACAGAGCTGGATGGCCATCTGTCAGCGGTGATTTGAATGCAATATTCCTGCTTCTTGGCAGAATGGGGTTGGACTGGATGGCCCAGGAGGTCTCTTCCAACTCTAGGATTCTATGGTTCTTACTGCTTGGGGGAATCTTTTGTTGGGAGGTGATTAGCTGCCCTTATTGTTTCTTGTCACCTCCCAACAAAGGATTCCCCCAGGCAGCAAACAGCCAGGTTTTGAAGCTACAAGGTCATTCATAGAATCCTAGAATCCTAGAGTTGGAAGAGACCTGGTGGGCCATCCAGTCCAACCTCCCTGCCAAGAAGCAGGAAAATCACATTCAAAGCACCCCGGACAGATGGCCATCCAGCCTCTGTTTAAAAGCTCCAAAGAAGGAGCCTCCACCACACTCCGGGGCAGAGAGTTCCACTGCTGAACAGCCCAGCATTATAATCTAGGAGTGACCCTATGTTGGAGATTGAACTGAGAGCCACACACTGCAGAACTTATGCAGTGTTATGAGGTCTTTGGCCTCACCAAACTGCATCTCCCAGGAAGCCATAGCACTGAGCCCTTGTGGTCAGACGGCCTTCACTCTCCAGTGTTCTTATTTTCCTGCAAGGAGAGCAAGCAAGGTTTAAATTTAGTGATTCCACGCCTGGCTTCTCACCCCTGGAAGCAGCTGCTGTGGCGCCAAAGGTCAAGCCGGCCGGAGAGGCCCATGTGACGCCCGCCCGTCCCCTCCCTGCTTCCCTCCGGCCGCCTGAGTCCTCCTTGCCCAGCCCTGGGAGTGAGTGTCATTGGCCCCAAGCAGGAGGAGGAGGAGGAGAGGCTGGAAGAGAGGACCTCCATCTACCTGTCCAAGCCTCCAGGCCCCACAGCTCCGAAGGCCATCAAGGTGCCCCACCTGAGCAGGTGAGCCTCGGTTGGCCAAGGGGGCAATGCGCCACGGCTCCCTCTGCAGCTTGGAAAGGGGACGGCAGGCTTGGCGCATAATTGGGAAATACCTGGTACCTCTTACTGCTTTTGAAATGCCAGGAAAGAAGTTGCAAGTGGTTTTAGGCGTCTACTAGCTGTCACCTGTCACGCGTTGCTGTGGCCCAGTCTGTGTATATGTGTTTTGTGTGTATATACGTGGTTTTGCACATGCATTGTAATGTATTTTTATTTTTTGGCCTTTTAAGTCTCTTTTGCTGTGTTTTTCAGTGCTTTTATGAGTGATGGTCAATGGTCAATCGTTGGCCTGAGAGGTGCATTGTGTCCAAATTTGGTGTCAATTCGTCCAGTGGTTTTTGAGTTATATCAATCCCACAAACAAATATTATATTTTTATTTATATAGACTAGCCCCCAAACTCCACCAGTGTTCACATTTGGGCATAGTGAGTATTCGTGTAGAGTTTGGTCCAGATCCATCATTGTTTGAGTCCACAGTGATCTCTGGATGTAGGTGAACTATAACTCCAAAACCAAAGGACACTGTCCACCAGTGTCCTTTGGTTTTGTTTCTCATGGGAGAACTGTGTACCAAGTTTGGTTCAGTTCCATCATTGGTGGGGTTCAGAATGCTCTGTGATTATAGGTGAACTATAAATCCCAGCAACTACAACTCCCAAATGTCAAGATTCTATTTTCCCCAAACTCCATCAGTGTTCACATTTGGGCATATTGAGTATTCGTGTAGAGTTTGGTCCAGATCCATCCTTGTTTGAGTCCACAGTGATCTCTGGGTGTAGGTGAACTACAACTCCAAAACCAAAGGACACTGCCCACCAAACCCTTCCAGTATTTTCTGTTCGTCATGGGAGAACTGTGTGCCAAGTTTGGTTCAATTGCATCGTTGGTGGGGTTCAGAATGCTCTTTGTAGGTAAACTATAAATCCCAGCAACTACAACTCCCAAATAACAAAAATCAATTTTTTGAGTGAAGGACATACATTGAGTTGTTAGGTGTCTGGTGTCCAAATTTGGTGTCAATTCGTCCAGTGGTTTTTGAGTTATATCAATCCCACAAACAAACATTACATTTTTATTTATATAGATTGTTTGCTATTCTTTATGGGGTTGAGCAACATGGAAGTCAGCCTTTGCCAAAAGGGTCTGGAGAACAAGCCCTATGAGGAGCGGCTTAAAGAGCTGGGCGTGTTTAGCCTCCAGAAGAGAAGGCTGAGAGGAGACATGATGTGGGCCATGTATAAATATGTGAGGGGAAATCATAGGGAGGAGGAGGGAGCAAGCTTTTTTTCTGCTTCCTTGGAGACTAGGACGTGGAGCAATGGCTTCACACTACAAGAGAGGAGATTCCATCTGAACATGAGGAAGAACTTCCTGACTGTGAGAGCCGTTCAGCAGTGGAACTCTCTGCCCCGGAGTGTGGTGGAGGCTCCTTCTTTGGAAGCTTTTAAACAGGCTGGATGGCTATCTGTCAGGGGGCATTTGAATGCAATATTCCTGCTTCTTGGCAGAATGGGGTTGGACTGGATGGCCCACGAGGTCTCTTCCAACTCTTTGATTCTATGATTCTATGGGCTTATTTGATCAAATTAATGGTTCAAAACTCGTTTCAGATGTAGGGGACACTGGTGGTTCGATTCTAAATTCTATTCCGATTTTCACAGAATCATAGAATCCTAGAATCAAAGAGTTGGAAGAGACCTCATGGACCACCCAGTCCAACCCCATTCTGCCAAGAAGCAGGAATATTGCATTCAAATCACCCCTGACAGATGGCCATCCAGCCTCTGTT
The DNA here is from genome assembly GCF_025583915.1 of Anolis sagrei ordinatus. Taxonomy (NCBI): domain Eukaryota; kingdom Metazoa; phylum Chordata; class Lepidosauria; order Squamata; family Anolidae; genus Anolis; species Anolis sagrei. Next base: position 250,091,802 of record NW_026847438.1, read on the forward strand.
TAAACGCTTCCAAAGAAGGAGCCTCCACCACACTCCGAGGCAGAGAGTTCCACTGCTGAACGGTTCTCACAGTCAGGAAATTCTTCCTCATGTTCAGATGGAATCTCCTCTCTTGTAGTTTGAAGCCATTGTTCCATTGCGTCCTAGTTTCTCCCAGGGAAGCAGAAAACAAGCTTGCTCCCTCCTCTTCCCTGTGGCTTCCTCTCACATATTTATACATGGCTATCATATCTCCTCTCAGCCTTCTCTTCTTCAGGCTAAACATGCCCAGCTCCTTAAGCCGCTCCTCATAGGGCTTGTTCTCCAGACCCTTGATCATTTTAGTCGCCCTCCTCTGGACACATTCCAGCTTGTCAATATCTCTCTTGAATTTTGGTGCCCAGAATTGGACACAATCTTCAATTGTGGTGCCCAGAATCGGATACAGTATTCCGGGGTGCTCTGACCAAGGCAGAATAGAAGGGTAGCATGACTTCCTTAGATCTAGACACTATGCTCCTATTGATGCAGGCCAAAATCCCATTGGCTTTTTTTGCCACATCACATTGTTGGCTCATGTTTAACTTGTTGTCCACGAGGACTCCAAGATCTTTTTCACACGTGCTGCTCTCAAGCCAGGCATCGTCCCCCATTCTGTATCTTTGCATTTCGTTTTTTTCTGCCTAAGTGGAGTATCTTGCATTTGTCCCTGTTGAACTTCATTTTGTTAGTTTTGGCCCATCATCTCTCTAATCTGTCAAGATCGTTTTGAATCCTGCTCCTGTCCTCTGGAGTATTGGCCATCCCTCCCAATTTGGTGTCGCTTGAACAAGATTTCCATGGCACATGAACTTGATTTCCAAATGATGCCTGATCTAACAGGTTTCCCCTTGAGGCAAACCTTATATCCCAAAACTCAGAAATTGGTTTCGCTTTCCCCTTCATTTACACTTTATCAGATGAAGCCTTTCGGAGTGACGTAAACACTGAGTTTGCTGTCAATCCTGGCTAATCTCCAGCCGCCTACTCTTCAGCTTCCTATCTGGCTGCTCATTAAATTCCCAGGTGTCAGATTGTTTTCCAAACCCAAATCTTGAGAGCTCACAGAGAGAGAGGGAGTGAACTATCATTGCTAGGCCCTGCAGGAATATCCTCACGAGAAACTGCCCTTTGCACTGGGGCCTCTCTGTCATTGTCTGCCTGAAAATCATTGACCAAACCATCTCCATCACCCAAGTCTAAAAAGAAGTCTAATTAAAGCCTTGGCAGACCGTGCAAAAGGAATCTGTGAAGCCCGCCTCCTCCAAGATGAACTGAACCACCTCAACTGGGCTCTCCAGGCCAATGGAGACTCCACCTCAGACATCAGAAGAGCTGCAAGACCACCGAGAAGAAGCCACGAGAGTCAAGACAAAGACCACCCAGAGGGAAAGTGTTCTTGCCATAAATCAAGGGAACCACTGACCGCATAGGGAAGCTGATGAGGAAACACAACATACAAACAATCTCCAGACCCACCAAGAAAATCCAACAAATGCTACGTTCAGCAAAGGACAAGAGGGATCCTCTCACCTCTGCAGGAGTCTACCGTATACCATGCAGCTGTGGACAAGTCTACATAGAGGGACCACCAAACGCAGCATTGCCCAAACACGAATCAAGGAACATGAAAGGCACTGCAGACTACTTCAACCAGAGAAGTCAGCCATAGCAGAGCACCTGATGAACCAACCTGGACACAGCATATTATTTGAGAACACAGAAATGCTGGACCACTCTCACAACCACCATGTCAGAGAAGCCATTGAAATCCACAAGCATGTGGACAATTTCAACAGAAAGGAGGAAACCATGAAAATGAACAAAATCTGGCTACCAGTATTAAAAAAACTCTAAAATTACAAAAGCACAACAACAGAGAGGAAACAAACAAGGACATCTAATCACCTCTCAACAAAAGTTTGCTCCAGGCACTGTCAGGCCATTATATGCTAATCAAGGTGGTCAGTTGAAACATTCACACCTAGCTCCAGCAGACAAGAGTCCTTTGTCCTACCCTGGTCATTCCACAGATATATAAACAAATTTTCCTAGTTCCAATAGACCTCACAACCTCTGAGGATGCTTGCCATAGATGCAGGCGAAACGTCAGGAGAGAATGCCTCTAGACCATGGCCATATAGTCTGAAAAAACCTACAACAACCCATCTCCATCTTGTACCTCAGCCTTGGCACCATCATTTCCGTCATCATTTCCCACATCGGGATCCTGGAACACAGGCTGATTCGAAATCGCTTCAAAAACAAATCTTTCCGAATTCATTCCGAATTACGAAGATTCCAACTGAGCCTAACCATGCCTAGAAATTAGTTGCATGGGCAAATTTGGGCCCTACAGGTGTTTTGGACTCCAACTCCCACAATTCCTAACAGTTGGTAGGCTGGGTTGCTGTTAAGTTTTTTTCAGGCTGTATGGCCATGTCCTAGATGCATTATCTCCTGACGTTTCTTCTGATTCTGGCCATGAAAGCCTTCGACAACGCAAGTTGATAGGTCGTTAGGAATTGTGGGAGTTGAAGTCTAGAATACTAGGAAGTCCCAAGTTGCCCCATGTCTTGGATAAAAGGTAAATGATTGGTTGCCCATGCCAAGCTGCAACATATTAGCCATAAGGAAGAGGAGGAAGGGCATTGTGGAGAGTGGCCTTTACTGCAGCGGATGAAGGATGGGCAGTTGGTTGCCCGTTCTAAGCAATGCCCTGTGAGCGCATGGCTTTGGAGAGGAGATGATGGAGTGGCCTCTTGTTTTGTTGGGAGGAAGGTGCATGGACTGTGAGGTCAACTGAGGGCATGGCTATCCCATGGGGCTGGGTACAGTTCTTTGTGGGTGGAGATCGTGGAGTTCCTATGGGTCTGGGTATAGAGTGCCCACTAGTCTAAATGGGAAAGCCTTTCTTTGGAGGAAATTTCCAACGCGGAAAATTCCAAATGCTCCAAATTCATAAACATCCAAAATGCCCCACATTTGAAAGATGCAAATTGCTCCAAATTGGGGGAATTCCAAACACTCCACGCTTGGAAAGTTCCCAAGGCTCCAAATTTGGAAAATTACAAACTCAGAAAACACACAAGATTCCAAATGCTCCAAGTTCAGAAGATTCCAACTTTGTCAGCCTGACAAATATGGGCTCACATGCCAACATCCATGTTGTTGGGTTGCTCCTAAAAGCAACAGAATCACAGAAAGATAGAATTGGAAAGGTGCCCTAAAGACCATCTAGACCGGCGTTTCTCAACCTGGAGGTAGAGACCATGGCGGGGGGGGGGGGGGGCACAAGGGGGTGTCAGAGGGGTCACTAAAGACCATCAGAAAACACAAGTATGTTCTGTTGATCATGGGTGTTCTGTGTGAGAAGTTTGGCCCAATTCTATCATTGTTGGGCTTCAAGTTTGGTCCAGATCCATCATTGTTTGAGTTCACAGTGCTGGATGTAGGTGAACTACAACTCCAAAACTCAAGGTCAACAACCACCAGGTATTTTCCTGCGTGGCAGAAGGTGGTTGGACTGGATGACCTTAGGGAACTCTTTCCAACTCTAAGATGCCATTGTGAGCCAAAATAGAAAATCTTCCCTAAGACAAGATGACTCTTGGGTCATTTCCATAGATTTCCAAAATCTGTGATTTTATGATTCTATTATCATTTGCTGGGCGGGCTTAGGTGGTATCTTCCTGCCCAAATGGGGGTTGGACTAGATGGCCTTAAGGGACCCCTTCCAACTCTAGGATGCCATTGTGGGCCACTTGGGAGTCCCAGTCTCAAGATTGGTACACGAAAACTGTTCCCTTGGGTTCATTGGGGCAATATGGCATGGACTCTGGGAGCAGCCAGGGCAGACAGGGAATTCTGGGTGCTGCAAATCCCTGGGAAGGACTTTGCATCCTGGCTTTGAAGGATATGCTCTCCATTGTTCCAGGGTCTCACCTGGTCTGAGTATGACAGAGTCAGGCCTTGGAGGAGGGGTCAAGCCTGGAGGTCCAAGAGGGTCTTGGCATGGAGTCTGGCTGGGAGAAGGCGGGGTCCCTGTGCCCGGTGGTGATAGGCCCATGGCTGAGTTGGATGTGGCAAAGTCTCCACCTGGTCATTGGCTCACAACACAATCACATTGCCACATCAGGTCCTGAGACCGGTAGATCAATGACCGCCTTGTGCTGTCATGAAGCAGCTTTGCGTGGAGCAGCCGTGGGTTGTGCAGGACTGCTCTTGTTCTGGGACCCAACCCCCTTTGTAACCACCTTTCTTGGCCTTCCTTCAAGGTCGAGAGAGTGTGACCTCCAAAGGTCCACCAAGGAAGGTGAGGAGACACGAGCGCCATGTTTATATATTGGAAAGGATGTCACGTTGAGCTTGGTTTCTGCTGCTCCGCAGACTAGAGCGCAACAAAGCCATGGGTTCAAATGGCAGGAAAATAAACATTAGATAGAAACTCATGGCTTTAAGAGCTGTTTGACATGGCTGCCTCGAACACTGGTGGGACCCCCTTCTCTGGAGGTCAACAGAGCCATAGGTTCAGATGGCAAGAAAAGAGACATAGAGACATTTATTTATTTGTTTATTTACTTTATTTGTATACCGCTCTTCTCAGCCCTTGGGCGACTCAGAGCGGTTTACAACAATTTAGGTATACAGGATACAACATCATTATGCATTTAAAATACAGAAGCATCACAAGTCATTAACATCATTAACATAGGCATCAAAATATCAATACATTACATAGAAAGAGAGGAGATTCCATCTGAACTTGAGGAAGAACTTCCTGACTGTGAGAGCCGTTCAGCAGTGGAACTCTCTGCCCCGGAGTGTGGTGGAGGCTCCTTCTTTGGAAGCTTTTAAACAGAGGCTGGATGGCCATCTGTCAGGGGTGATTTGAATGCAATATTCCTGCTTCTTGGCAGAAGGGGTTGGACTGGATGGCCCATGAGGTCTCTTCCAACTCTTTGATTCTATGATTCTAGGAGATTCCATCTGAACATGAGGAAGAACTTCCTGACTGTGAGAGCCGTTCAGCAGTGGAACTCTCTGCCCCAGAGTGTGGTGGAGGCTCCTTCTTTGGAAGCTTTTAAACAGAGGCTGGATGGCCATCTGTCAGGGGTGCTTTGAATGCAATATTCCTGCTTCTTGGCAGGGGGTTGGACTGGATGGCCCATGAGGTCTCTTCCAACTCTAGGATCCTATGATTCTATGATTCTAGGAGATTCCATCTGAACTTGAGGAAGAACTTCCTGACTGTGAGAGCCGTTCAGCAGTGGAACTCTCTGCCCCAGAGTGTGGTGGAGGCTCCTTCTTTGGAAGCTTTTCAACAGAGGCTGGATGGCCATCTGTCAGGGGTGATTTGAATGCAATATTCCTGCTTCTTGGCAGAATGGGGTTGGACTGGATGGCCCATGAGGTCTCTTCCAACTCTTTGATTCTATGATTCTAGGAGATTCCATCTGAACATGAGGAAGAACTTCCTGACTGTGAGAGCCGTTCAGCAGTGGAACTCTCTGCCCCAGAGGGTGGTGGAGGCTCCTTCTTTGGAAGCTTTTAAACAGAGGCTGGATGGCCATCTGTCAGGGGTGATTTGAATGCAATATTCCTGCTTCTTGGCAGAATGGGGTTGGACTGGATGGCCCAGGAGGTCTCTTCCAACTCTAGGATCCTATGATTCTGTGAAACTCATGGCAGTTAGAGCTGTTTGACAAACTTGTGGGATTCCCTTCTCCAGAGGTCTTTAAGCTGAGGCTAGATGGCCATCTATCTGGAGGGCTTGGGTGGTGCCTTCCTGCCTGAAGAATGAGTTCAGACTGGATGGTCTTTGGGTCCCCTTGCCATGAACCCAAGTGAGGATTTCCCATCAGAAAGGGGAGGGAAAGAACAAAGGGTAGCAGAGGTATGCGCAGAAGTGTGCGTGCTGTATTGATTGCCCAGTGCTGTCCTTGGCTGACCCCAGAGGTCATCCCTTTATGGCCTTACTGCAAGCCAGGAGGGGGGCAGTGGAGGGGCTTTCTTCTCTGTAGGATTGCTTTGCTGGGTGGCCAATACTTCCCAGGATCAATAAAGACTCATTTTGCTCATGGGCAGAGGAGCATGTTATTATTATTATTATTATTATTATTATTATTATTATTATTAGAAACACCACAAGATGAGTCCACAGCAGACACTCTGCTGGCTGTTGTATTGGATCACACGTCGGACACTTCCCAAGTGTTTAGGACTGTGTGATGTATCATTAAGATGTGCCTGGTTGTATTGTGGAAGGCTTTCATGGCTGGAATCAGTAGGTTCTTCTGGGTTTTTTCGGGCTATAGGGCCATGTTCTAGAGGCATTCTCTCCTGACGTTTCGCCTGCATCTATGGCAAGCATCCTCAGAGGTAGTGAGGTCTGTTGGAATTAGGACAATGGGTTTATATATCTGTGGAATGGCTGGGGTGGGGCAAAGAGCTCTTCTCTGCTGGAGCTAGGTGTGAATGTTTCAACTGATCACCTTCATTAGCATTTGAAGGCCTGGCTGAGCCTGGGAAAATCTTTTGTTGAGAGGTGTTAAGATGTGCCTGGTTGTTTCCTCTCTGCTGTTTTCCTGTTGTAATTTTAGAATCAAGGAAAAGGAAAGGCACTGCAAACTCCTTCAACCAGAGAAGTCAGCCATAGCAGAGCACCTGATGAACCAGCCTGGACACAGCATATTATTTGAGAACACAGAAATGCTGGACCACACCAACAACCACCATGTCAGGCTACACAGAGAAGCCATTGAAATCCACAAGAAGCATGTGGACAATTTCAACAGAAAGGAAGAGACCATGAAAATGAACAAAATCTGGCTACCAGTATTAAAAAAACTCTAAAATTACAACAGCAAAACAGCAGAGAGGAAACAACCAGGCACAGATTAACACCTCTCAACAAAAGATTTTCCCAGGCTCAGCCAGGCCTTCAAATGCTAATGAAGGTGGTCAGTTGAAACATTCACACCTAGCTCCAGCAGAGAAGAGCTCTTTGCCCCACCCCAGCCATTCCACAGATATATAAACCCCTTTTCCTAATTCCAACAGACCTCACTACCTCTGAGGATGCTTGCCATAGATGCAGGCAAAACGTCAGGAGAAATGCCTCTAGAACATGGCCCTATAGCCCGAAAAAACCCACAAGAACTATTATTATTATTGAAACACAACAAGATGAGTCCACAGCAGACACTCTGCTGGCTGTTGAATTGGATCACACGTCAGACACTTCCCAAGTGTCTAGGACTGTGTGATGTATCGGCAAATAATGCCTGCAGATCCCAGTAAAGTGGCCAGTGTGCCGATCACCACTGGGACCACCTTGACTGGCTTGTACAGTTCGATCTTTAAAACCTCATATCCTGTCTGCTTTTCCAATTGTTTCTCTTAAATCCTGCTGTCGCCTGGGATTGCAACATCAACGATCCATACTTGTTTCCCCCCCACAATTGTGAGGTCAGGAGTATTGTGCTCCAAAACTCTGTCTGTCTGAATGCGGAAGTCCAGAGGAGTTCGGCGTGTTCATTCTCTTTTTCCAGCTTCAATTTGTTCACCCTCATCCAGACCGTCACAGCAGCCAAGCACCGGTTCAGGACCTGAACAGCCTCCTTAGTAGAGGTTTGGAAGGAGTGACAGAGTTGGATGTCATCTGCGTACAGGTGACACCACACCCCGAAACTCTGGATGATCTCACCCAGCAGCTTCAAGTAGATGTTAAACAACATGGGAGACAGTATTGAGCCCTGAGGAACGCCACAAGACAATGGTTGTGGGGTTGAACAGGTGTCTCTCAATGACACCTTCTGGGAGCGACCCTTTTGGACCACACTTCCCAGACTCTCACAGCTCAGGGATGATGGGAGTTGCATCACCCACACATAACTCTTGTTCTCTTTGGTTACCCTGGAAATGCCCTGTAACATTCTGCCCAAGTAATTCCACTTTGTTCCATGATGACGTGTCACGTTCTGGTGCCTCATTCAGCCTCCAACATGGCATGAGGTTGCCATCGGAAAAGGAAAGTGGCCCTTTGGCCATCTGGGCATGAAACACCAGGTGAGGAAAGAGGGCCCTAATGATGATGATGATGATGATATCAGATGCCGTAGACTCTATTTCAGAGGAAGGAATTGGCAAAAACACCTCCAAAGTTACCTTGTCTAAGAAAACTCTAGGCTAGTGTTTCTCAACCTTCCTAATGCCGTGACCCCTTAATATAGTTCCTTATGTTGTGGTGACCCCCAACCATAACATTATTTTCATTGCTGCTTCACAACTATAATTTTGCTCCTGTTATGAATCATCTTGTAAATATCCAATATGCAAGATGTATTTTGTCATTTGGAAGTTCTGTGTGCCAAGATTGGTTCAATTCCATCATTGGTGGGGTTCAGAATGCTCTTTGATTGTAGGTGTACTATAAATCCCAGCAACTACAACTCCCAAATGACAAAATCAATGTTTTGAGTGAAGGACATACATTGGGTTGTTAAGTGTCTTGTGTCCAAATTTGGTGCCAATTCGTCCAGTGGTTTTCGAGTTCTGTGAATCCCGCAAACAAACATTACATTTTTATTTATATAGATTTATGTTCCACAACTGGACTTAATATCAGGGGAAACCTTTACCATGTTCCATCTCAACCTTTTTTCCCAAGGTGCTCCTTAGAGCGATCCATAGTTTCCATACCTTTGACCCTTTTGCCCCCCGCCCCTTCTTGGGACCCCTTCCCACTGACCCATCTCCTTCTTGCATGGCTTTGTCTAGAGCTGGCTAAAGCGCAAGAGTAGTGGGAACGGTACTTCCCTTGATGTTGACACTGCAATCTTACTGATGCAGCCTAGAATCGCATTGGCTTTTTTGGCTGCCGCAACACAAACCCACATTCCCTTTTCGTTGGCAAGTGCTCATGGCTGCTGCCAAGGAGAAGGGGCCCCTCTGCTTCCCCATCCCGAGGCAGGCAATGAGCCCAGAGCCGGTGAAAGGCTCCACGGGGAGCACAAAAGGGACGGAGGGGGCCTTGTTCCTTTGGGCCTTTGTTTGCAGTGGAGTCCCTTTCAGTCCCGGCCAACAATGTGCCCCTTTCTTCCCTCCCCGGAGCCGCCGCCTCCTCTCTCCTGCCCTGCATTAAAAGCAGCTGCGGGCTCCCTTTGCTCTTGCCTTGCCTTGGAGGAGCTCCTGCTTTGGGTAGGTCGCTCAAGGATGGCGGCCAAGTCGCAAACTGCTGGGTTGGGTAAATGTTTCTCTCTTTAGTTTTGCAAAAATGCCAGCTCGGATCTTGAAATGCAAATATCAAGGGGCCTCCCATTCCTCTCCGCACGGCTCGCCAGTCTGGGAACGGCCAGACCTTTGCCACCTGGGTTGAAGTCCTGCTTGGCCGGACTTTAGCCTCACCTGCAGCGCTTCCGCACAAGAGCGATGCCCAGGCGTGGCACTGCCAAGGCGCTCCTGGGCTGCTTTGCCAGGGTGAATGAGTTGGTGCCCCCTTTGCTCAGCTCTCTGCCCCTCTTTCTCCGCAGAGGCGTGTGCCAACCAGCTGGCCGGGCGAGGATGGCGGAGAATGGTCTTCCCCGCCAACGGGACAGGGTCCTGACCCTGGAGTCCATGAACCCCTGCGTCAAGAGGGTGGAGTACGCCGTCCGGGGGCCCATCGTCACCCGCGCCGTCCAGCTGGAGAAGGAGCTACAGCAGGTAAGAAAGAGCTGTGGCAGGTCAGGAAGAGCTGTGACAGGTACGAAAGAGATGCAGCAGGTAAGGGAGAGATGCAGCAGGTAAGGAAGAGCTGCAACAAGTAAGGGAAAGTTAAAGCAGGCAAGGAAGTACTGCAGCAGGTAAAGGAGGGCTGCAAGCAGGTAAGGAAGAGATGCAACAGGTAAGGAAGAGATGCAACAAGTAAGGGAGAGTTAAAGCAGGCAAGGAAGTACTGCAGCAGGTAAAGAAGGGCTGCAAGCAGGTAAGGAAGAGATGCAACAGGTAAGGAAGAGATGCAACAAGTAAGGGAGAGTTAAAGCAGGCAAGGAAGTACTGCAGCAGGTAAAGAAGGGCTGCAAGCAGGTAAGGAAGAGATGCAACAAGTAAGGAAGAGATGCAACAAGTAAGGAAGAGCTAAAGCAAGTAAGAAAGTACTGCATCAGGTAAAGGAGGGCTGCAAGCAGGTAAGGAAGAGATGCAACAAGTAAGGGAGAGCTAAAGCAGTAAGGAAGTACTGCAGCAGGTAAAGGAGGGCTGCATGCAGGTAAGGAAGAGATGCACAGGTAAGGAAGAGCTAGAACAAGTAAGAGAGAGCTAAAGCAGGTAAGGAAGTACTGCAGCAGGTAAAGAAGGGCTGCAAGCAGGTAAGGAAGAGATGCAGTAGGTTAGAAAGAGATGTAACAAGTAAGGGAGAGTTAAAGCAGGTAAGGAAGAGATGGAGCAGGTAAGGAAGAGCTGCACCCAGGTGAGGGAGGGATGCAGCAGGTAAGGAATCCTAGAATCATAGAGTTGGAAGAGACCTGGTAGGCCATCATCCAGTCCAAACCCATTCTGCCAAGAAGCAGGAATATTGCATTCAAATCCCCCTGACAGATGGCCATCCAGCCTCTGTTTCAAAGCTTCCAAAGAAGGAGCCTCCACCACACTCCAGGGCAGAGAGTTCCACTGCTGAACAGCTCTCACAGTCAGGAAGTTCTGGGGCAGAGTGTGGGAGAGATGCAGGAGGTATGAAAGAGCTGCAGCAGGTAAGAATGGGCTGCAACAGGTAAGGAAGACATGCAACAAGTAAGGGAGAGCTAAAGCAGGTAAGGAAGAGATGCAGCCAGGTGAGGGGGAGATGCAACAGGTAAGGAAGTTCTGCAACAAGTGAGGGAGAGCTAAAGGTGGCAAGGAAGTACTGCAGCAGGTAAAGGAGGGCTGCAAGCAGGTAAGGAAGAGATGCAGCCAGGTGAGGGAGAGATGCAGCAGGTACGAAAGAGCTGTAGCAGGTAAGGAATCCTAGAATCCTATAGTTGGAAGAGACCTGGTGGGCCATCATCCAGTCCAACCCCTTTCTGCTAAGGAGCAGGAAAATTGCACTCAAAGTACCCCTACAGATGACCATCTAGTCTCTGTTTCAAAGCCTCCAAAGAAGGAGCCTACACCATACTCTGGGGCAAAGTGTGGGAGAGATGCAGCAGGTACGAAAGAGCTGCAGCAGGTAAGGAAGAGGTGCAGTGAGGTGAGGGAGAGATGCAGTAGGTAAGGAAGTTCTGCAACAAGTGGGGAAAAGTTAAAGCAGGTAAGGAAGTACTGCAGCAGGTAAAGAAGGGCTGCAAGCAGGTAAGGAAGAGATGCAGCCAGGTGAGGGAGAGATGCAGCAGGGACGGAAGAACTGTAGCAGGTAGGGAATCATAGAATCCTAGAGTTGGAAGAGACCTGTTGAGCTATCATCCAGTCCAACCCCTTTCTGCCAAGGAGCAGGAAAATCGCATCCAAAGCACCCCCGACAGATGGCCATCTAGCCTCTGTTTCAAAGCTTCCAAAGAAGGACCTCCACCACACTCTGGGGGCAGAGTGTGGGAGAGATGCAGCAGGTACAAAAGAGCTGCAACAGGCAAGGAAGTACTGCAACAGGTAAAGGGGGGCTGCAAGCAGGTAAAGAAGAGATGCAGTCAGGTGAGGAAGTAGATAAGGAAGTTCTGCAACAAGTGAAAGCTAAAGGAGGTAAGGTACCTGCAAAGTTTTTCAGCAGGTAAAGGAGGGCTGCAAGCAGGTAAGGAAATGTGGGAGAGATGCAGCAGGTAAGAAAGGGCTGCATCAGGTAAGGAAGAAATGGAACCAGGTAAGGGAGAGATGCAGGCAGGTAAGGAAGGGCTGAATCAAGTAAGGAAGAGATGTAGCCAGGTAAGGGAGAGGTGCAACAGGTCAGAAAGAGTTATTTATTTATTTATTTATTTATTTACTCCATTTGTATACCGCATTTATCAGCCTAGCGGCGACTCAATGCGGTTTACAATAAAAATAAGCAACACTGACAATATATAAGACACACATACACAAACAACACACATATAGTCATCAACGCCTCAATTAGAATCAGATCCCGTTCTCACAGTCCTTTTTCGTTCCTTGTTCAAATGCCGTCTTACTGAGTTAGTTGTCATTGCATAGTTATCCGAATGCCTGCTCATAGAGCCACGTCTTAACCCTCCTCCGAAACACCAGCAACGAAGGGGCCTGCCTGATGTCCACTGGTAGGGCATTCCATAGCCGAGGGGCCACCACCGAGAAGGCCCTGTCTCTCGTCCCCGCCAACCGCGCTTGTGACGCTGGCGGGACCGAGAGCAGGGCCTCCCCGGACGATCTTAACGTCCTCGGTTCATAGGTGGAGATGCGTTCGGAGAGGTAAGTGGGGCCGGAACCATTTAGGGCTTTATAGGCTAAAGCCAGCACCTTGAATTGTGCCCGGTAGCAAATTGGCAGCCAGTGGAGCTGGCTCAACAGAGGAGTGGTGTGCTCCCTGAGTGCCGCTCCCGTTAGCAACCTGGCTGCCGAGCGCTGGACCATCTGAAGCTTCCGGGCAGTCTTCAAGGGCAACCCCACGTAGAGCGCGTTGCAGTAATCTATGCGGGATGTGACGAGAGCGTGGACTACCGTGGCCAAGTCCAACTTCCCAAGATACGGGCGCAGCTGGCGCACGAGCCGAAGCTGTGCAAATGCTCCTCTGGAAACCGCTGAAACTTGGGGTTCCAAGCTTAGCGAAGAATCCAGAGTCACACCCAAGCTGCGAACCTGCGTCTTCAGGGGGAGTGCGACCCCGTCCAACACAGGCTGTAACCCTATACCCTGTTCGGCCTTCCGACTGACCAGGAGTACCTCTGTCTTGTCTGGATTCAATTTCAATTTGTTCGCCCTCATCCAGACCGTCACAGCGGCCAAGCACCGGTTCAGGACCTGGACAGCCTCCTTAGTAGCAGGTGGAAAGGAGTGACAGAGTTGGACATCATCTGCGTACAGATAACACCGCACCCCGAAACTCCGGATGATCTCTCCCAGCGGCTTCATGTAGATATTAAACAGCATGGGGGACAGTATAGAGCCCTGTGGAACCCCACAAGTCAAAGGCTGTGGCGTTGAACAGGTGTCCCCCAATAACACCTTCTGGGTGCGACCCTCCAGAAATGACTGGAGCCACTGTAGAACAGTGCCCCCGAGGCCCATCTCCGCAAGACGCCCCAGAAGGATACCGTGGTCGACGGTATCGAAGGCCGCTGAGAGGTCCAGCAGAACCAACAGGGACACACTCCCCCTGTCAAGCTCACGCCGGAGTTGCAGCAAGTCAAAAGGAGCTGCCCACCAGGACTGTCCCAGTTTTGCCAGGCCCTACCCAAACTCACCTGCCATTTCAGTGTTGCCAACTTACCAGAATAATGGTCTTGGTCTTCTCCTATGTCTTTTATTTCACAGTAGTTTAGTGTAATGCAAAAGCAAAGTATTCCTACAAGCACAGGCCCTCAGTAAGTTGGCAACCCCTATATGTAATTTCAATATTTTCCACCCCTCTGCTGGCATCTGGCTTCAAAGTGCATTAGCCCTTCCTTCTATCATGAGTAAACAGAGGCTGCAGATTAGGAAGGGGCCATTAAGAGAGGCCAGCAGTTGTGGCTATGGAAGAATGTGACCAGGAGGAATTCAGGTGTGGCGTGGAGAAGTCTGTCCCTTGTCTGGAGGGGAAATGTTCTTTCCAGGTTTTTGGACTCTGGACTCTTCAGGAATTTGCATCCCGAACGGGTTTGCATCAAACGGGAAAAGCCATGGGGATTTTGTGAGCAGAATGTCCTGTGAGTGTTTTGATATGCAGGTGACACCGCTTCACCTCCAGAAAGTAGCAAAAGATTTGAAATGGCCACTGATGCAAGCAAAGAGATTGCAAAAGCAAGAGGTTACATTTGGTGGCATGGGGTGGACTAGATGACCTTTAAGGTCCCTCCTAGTGCTTTTCCAGGTTTTTGGACTCAACTCAAAGTACAAACCTGACTGTAAGTGTGCTGGTGTGTCCAGAGGAGGGCGACTAAAATGATCAAGGGTCTGGAGAACAAGCCCTATGAGGAGCGGCTTAAGGAACTGGGCATGTTTAGCCTGAGGAAGAGAAGGCTGAGAGGAGATATGATAGCCATGTATAAATATGTGAGAGGAAGCCACAGGGAGGAGGGAGCAAGCTTGTTTTCTGCTTCCTTGGAGACTAGGACGCAGGACAATGGCTTCAAACTACAAGAGAGGAGATTCCATCTGAAGAACTTCCTGACTGTGAGAGCCGTTCAGCAGTGGAACTCTCTGCCCCGGAGTGTGGTGGAGGCTCCTTCTTTGGAAGCTTTTAAACAGAGGCTGGATGGCCATCTGTCAGGGGTGATTTGAATGCAGTATTCCTGCTTCTTGGCAGAATGGGGTTGGACTGGATGGCCCAGGAGGTCTCTTCCAACTCTTTGATTCTATGATTGATTCTATGATTCTATGGTACGGCTGTACCAGGAGCTCCAACTTCCTTTTCTTTCTATTGAGTGTTTGCATATATTCCAAGGTTCCGTGCATTTTGCAAAAGGTGACTTCCCTTGGTTTGCAATTATAGGGCCAATGACCTGTCTATCATTGTTAAGTTTTGGTTCCGCCCCTTTTTCCAGGGCTCTGGGAGGGAAAGGGAACCATTTTTAGTTCGGTCTTCTATTGGAAAGCTTAGCTACAGGACGTGGATCAGCTCCATCTGTAGAGAAGCTTCGTTTCTCACAGCATCCGGGGGAAACAGAAGCATCCGGGGAAAACAGCTCCACATCTTTCTTGGAAAAGATCCAAAAAAACTCCAGCTGGAGAATCTACAAAGCCTTGGCTGGTAGGTCTACTCAGGTAGCCAGAAGCAATTGGAGCCGGGAGTAGAGCCCACACCAGCAAGCATAGAAAGTAGATTGCCTGGGAGGGGTTAAAAAGGGTTTTCCTCTCAAAAGAAAAGAAACAGTTCACGAAGCCAGTTACCTGTCCATTTGGGCAAGTTAAGAAGCCTTTGTTTGACTTGTTGAAGATCTGAGAAGTGTTTGTTTAAATTGTTGAAGATCTAAGCAATAATAAAGGACTTTGTTAAACTTTTCAAGCATCTAAAGACTTTTGTATAGGAAAATCCTTAGGGCCTCTCAGCTGAGGCACCCCGGCTTCCCACTGGGCACAAAGAGCACATCCTGTTCAAAGACAGCACAGTAAGTGATGCCTCTTGCTGGAGATATGGGGCATAACCCAGAGTTGCTCACCTGGCTGCCTTTGTGTGCCCCTTTTCCCCTTCCCCATATTGTCTTTCTTCACTGCAGGGGGTAAAGAAGCCCTTCTCGGAGGTCATCCGAGCCAACATCGGGGATGCCCAAGCCATGGGGCAGAAGCCTATCACCTTCTTCCGACAGGTAAGGGCCTTGATCTCTCTATACTTGGGCCCTCCGAGTAGCCTGTTAGGAATTGGGAGAGTCAACGTCCAAAAACACCTGGAGGGCCCAAGTTTGCCCATGCCAGATCTCTATAGAAGTCAAAGTATCGATGCATGTTGGTTGGTTGATATCACAAAGGTGCCTCCATTCCATGACGTATCTGGACCAAACCTGGCAGATAGACCCTTCAATACCCAACTTAAAATACTGAAAGGTGGGAATGTCTTGCCCGCCAACTGTCTCTATTAGGCAAAAAGACTAGCAAGTCATCCTCTGCCATCCCACTTTTTCAGCTACTTTTCAAATGCCCCGGCTTCTTACCTTTCCTCCTTTGTCCCCAGCTCACTTCCATTGCTGTAAATGGAGCAACAAGCACAGTATGGAAGATGCTATCCCACTTTTCCAATGCCCTAGCTCCTTCCTCATCCTCCTTTGTCCTCAGCTTATTCCCATTGCTGCAAATGGAGCAACAAGCACAGTATGGTAGACTCTATCCCATTTTTCAAATGCCCCAGCTCCTTCCTCATCCTCCTTTGTCCTCAGCTCACTTCCATTGCTGCAAATGGAGTGACAAGCACAGTATGGTAGACTCTATCCCATTTTTCAAATGCCCCAGCTCCTTCCTCATCCTCCTTTGTCCTCAGCTCACTTCCATTGCTGCAAATGGATCAACAAGCACAGGATGGTAGACTCTATCTTACTTTTCAAACGCCCCAGCTCCTTCCCCATCCTCCTTTGTCCCCAGTTCACTTCCATTGCTGCAAATGGAGCGACAAGCACAGTATGGTAGACTCTATCCCATTTTTCAAATGCCCCAGCTCCTTCCTCATCCTCCTTTGTCCCCAGCTCACTTCCATTGCTGCAAATAGAGCAACAAGCACAGTATGGTAGACTCTATCCTACTTTTCAAATGCCCCAGCTCCTTCCTCATCCTCCTTTGTTCTCTGCTTACTTTCATTGCTGCAAATGGAGTAACAAGCACAGTATGGTAGACTCTATCCCATTTTTCAAATGCCCCAGCTCCTTCCTCATCCTCCTTTGTCCCCAGTTCACTTCCATTGCTGCAAATGGAGTGACAAGCACAGTGTGGTAGACTCTATCCCATTTTTCAAATGCCCCAGCTCCTTCCTCATCCTCCTTTGTCTCAGCTCACTTCCATTGCTGCAAATGGAGCGACAAGCACAGTATGGTAGACTCTATCCCATTTTTCAAATGCCCCAGCTCCTTCCTCATCCTCCTTTGTCCCCAGCTCACTTCCATTGCTGCAAATGGAGTGACAAGCACAGTATGGTAGACTCTATCCCATTTTTCAAATGTCCCAGCTCCTTCCTCGTCCTCCTTTGTCCCCAGCTCACTTCCATTGCTGCAAATGGAGGGAGAAGTACAGTATAGTAGACTCTCAGTTAATTTTCAAGTAAATGGCAAACTTGCATGAAATTGACTTCGTTGTTATTTGTTTTTAATTACTGTACCATTTCAAGTTGCCTTCAGGAGAGATAAAGCAGAGCATAAATAAATACAATAACAACAACAACAACAACAATTATTATTATTATTGTTATTATTTAGTATTGATGTTAAGTCAATACACAGTTTATGGTATGGTATAGTATGGGGCATAATATAGACCCTATTTTTAATAGTCACTCTCAAGCAACCGGAAACTACATTTTTTCCAGCTTATCCAACATCCTGATAGTTAACTGAGAGTCTTCCATAGTTTGCACTCCATTTCCCTCCCATCATCACCACCCCAAATCCACTTCTGTTCCTTCAAAATAAAAGCATTCCTGAGCCAAGCAGTGAAGGGAAAGAGCACTCTGCCCATGTGCAAAGTGTGGTTGCTTTATCACAACCAACGTGTATTGTGACAGGGCGAGTGGTGCCACCTATGTATAGAACTGTTAGTTGTAAGACTTAAACTGTTCTATCATGCTTAATCCTGCCCCTTTTTACACTGCTTATTTATAATTGTATGGATTGGTTGCTTGTAGCTGCCAATCAGTACTGTTTGGCTCCACCTCTTCCTACAAGAGGGGAGAACTTCCTTTTTCTTTTCATTCTGCCATCAGAGTTCGTACCAGATGGACGTGAGTAAGAGACTTCATTCTTAAAGACCCTGATTTAAGTTACCTCTTAGCATCAGTTCTGAGGTTTTTTACCCCTGGGATTCATGCTTTATGTCCAGATCGTCCTGGACAATTATTGAGGAGTCCAAAGCGCCTTCAAGCCGGTTCTTTTGGCACCAAAGGTAGATCCTGAATCTTCAAAACATAGGCCATCTGAACTGAGGTTGTGGTTTGCTCCGGCATTCACAGCCATTGAGGAAAGAGGAAACTTGGTGAGGCTTCTCAGCTTCAAACCCCTTGGACCCAGGACTAATTGAGACTGTAACATATGTTTTCCTTCACCCCTCTAAAGTTTTCCAGCTCATTGCTTTGAAGGAATGACTTTGTGATCAATAAAACTTGTCTTGAGCTATTTACAGCGTTTTGGGTTTTTGGGAGTTCCAGTTTCCTATAGCAGGGCAAGAAGCAATCCCCTGGGGGAAAGGTGCCCACGTCCATCCCTCCTTTATTGAGAATAATAGCCCCCAGGCGTGACGGCACATGTATTAAAGGGAAACAAATATGTGGATGAGAAGGGAATGAGTGGTGGAGGCGGAGAGGGAGGATGTGCCTGAGATGTTGAAGGCAGTGCTTCACCGGAGCTCTCCCTTTGCAGGTCAGTGCGCTCTGCATGTACCCCGAGCTCTTGAAGGACCCCAACTTCCCAGAAGATGCCAAGGAGAAAGCGCGGAGGTTGCTGGCTGCATGTGGTGGGCGCAGCATTGGTGAGCGTTTTCCACCTTTCCTCCAGCATTCCTTCCCTATTAGGAGTCTTCGTAGACAGCTGAAAAAGCCAATGTGAGTCTAGGCTGCATCATTAGGAGCATAGTGTCCAGATCGAGCAAAGTTGTCGTCCCTCAATCTTCTGCTTTGGTCAGACTTCACTTGCAAAGACCTTCTGTCCTGTTCTGAGCAAGACTATTCAAGATGGAAGGTGTCCAGAGAAGGGCAGCCAAAAGGGTCAAAGGTCTGGAAACTATGAGTGAGGAGCCGCTGAGAGAGTTAGCTTGTAGAAGAGAAGGTGGATTTATTTGTCGTGTCAGGGCAACCAGTCAATTGTATTATATTTCTAACAGAAGAAAACAAACAAACAAACAAGACACAAAATTTGCGAGCTTGGTAGTTGATTAAATGTCCTTTGACCAGTATCTGGCCACTTGGACTGCTTCTCGTTTTGCTGCAAGAAGGTCCTCCATTGTGCATGTGGCAGGGCTCAGGTTGCATTGCAGCAGGTGGTCAGTGGTTTGCTCTTCTCCACACTCGCATGTCGTGGATTCCACTTTGTAGCCCCATTTCTGAGGTTGGCTCTGCATCTCGTGGTGCCAGAGCGCAGTCTGTTCAGCGCCTTCCAAGTCGCCCAGTTTTCTGTGTGCCCAGGGGGGAGTCTCTCATCTGGTATCAGCCATTGATTGAGGTTCTGGGTTTGAGCCTGCCACTTTTGGACTCTCGCTTGCTGGGGTGTTCCAGCGAGTGTCTCTGTAGATCTTAGAAAACTATTTCTTGATTTAAGTCGTTGACGTGCTGGCTGATACCCAAACAAGGGATGAGCTGGAGATGTCACTGCCTTGGTCCTTTCAGTATTGGCTGCTACTTCCCGGTGGATGTCAGGTGGTACAATACCGGCTAAGCAGTGTAATTTCTCCAGTGGTGTAGGGCGCAGACACCCCGTGATAATGTGGCATGTCTCATTAAGAGCCACATCCACTGTTTTAGCGTGGTGAGATGTGTTCCACACTGGGCATGCATACTCAGCAGCAGAGTAGCATAGCGCAAGGGCAGATGTCTTCACTGTGTCTGGTTGTGATCCCCAGGTTGTGCCAGTCAGCTTTCGTATGATATTATTTCTAGCGCCCACTTTTTGCTTGATGTTCAGGCAATGCTTCTTGTAGGTCAGAGCACGGTCCAAAGTGACTCCCAGGTATTTGGGTGTGCTGCAATGCTCCAGTGGGATTCCTTCCCAGGTAATAATCCTCAGAGCTCGGGATGCTTGCCTGTTCTTGAGATGAAAAGCACATGTCTGTGTTTTAGATGGATTAGGGATCAGCTGGTTTTCCTGTAATAGGCAGTAAGAGCACCTAGAGCTTCGTAGAGGTGGAGAGAAGAGGACATGAGAACCAGGTCTAATGACTAAAATGGACATTCCATTGAGGAGAAGGGAGACTTGTTTCCCAGTGCTCCAGAAACAGATGTGCAATGGAACTATGTGTTCAAATAGCAGAAAAAGGGATTCGTCTAAAATATGTCGTGGATAACTAGGGCCTCGGGTAAAGGATCTGTGCCAGGTGAGCATATGCTAAACCGAATGGGCCAGGACAGAAAACGCTCACCAGGTTGAAGACAAGCCACAGAGGTTTATTCAGTTCAGCCGAAAGAGATGCAAGCACCAGCAGATGCTTCAAAATGTACAAACATGAAAACAAATAGAGAAAGAAAGATGTCTTATACAGTTTGACAGCTATTCAAAACTCCCACTTCCTTCCCTGATTGGCCAAGAGAAGGGCTGGTATTGCACCCTCATTGGTTGAGAGGTGTGCAGATATTGCAACCTTCAAGTGGGGATTCCCTTTCACGGGGAAATGTCAGCTTGGGATTCACCAACTCAGCTGATGGGATAACCTTGGAAGGAGACATCTTTTCTGAACCCTTCCTTATGCTATCCATATATATATATATATATATATATATATATATATATATATATATCAGGAGTTGGACTTAAAAGCTGTATCTGTTCCAACTTACTTACAACTTCATCTTAAGAACAAACCGACAGAACCTATCTTGTTCACAACTAGAGGACTGTTTGTGAAGCTAGGACCACAGCTAAAAGAATCCATGCCTGGTGAGCGTATGCTAAACCGAATGGGCCAGGACAGACAAATATTCACCAGGTTGAAGACAGGCCAGAGAAGTTTATTCGGTTTGGCCAAAAGAAATGCAAGTACATCACCTAAGACAAAATGTGTTGATCTCAGCAATCAAGGGTTGGGCTACAAATAAAGATCTTTTTGAATGTACATACTCCGAGCCTCAATTTCTGCAGACAGCAATCTCTCAGCTTCAAGTTGGTCATTTAACTCAACAAACATTTCCTGGCATATCTAGACTGACATGAGAAACTGTTTGTCTCTGTGTGAATTATGAACAATGAATTATGGTGATTGCTCTGACTGGGAAACAGCCAGATATATATATAGTGTAGCCCTTGGTGAACTGTAGAGCTTTTCTTTGGGGTGGGTATTATGATCTGACAACAAGCATGTGCTGTGTCCTCAAGGCCCTTCTCTCCATCTCCCTTCCAGGGGCCTACAGCGCCAGCCCAGGCATTGAGCTCATCCGCCAAGACGTGGCCCGCTTCATCGAACGCCGCGATGGAGGCGTTCCCTGCAACCCAGATAACATCTTCCTTTCCACCGGTGCCAGTGATGCCATTGTGGTATGCAGAGTCCCCCAAAACGAATGTGGTGTTGATATGTGTTTGGCAGGGCATTGAAACAACACATAAGGGAGGTCTAGTGAAGGACTGCTCAGTGCGTGGTGAAGAGGGGGCTTCCTTTGTCCTGGAAAAGGGGGTAAAAACCTGCATCTGAGATTGGGGAGAACATGGGAAAATGGACGGATGAGTGAATGAATAGAAACAGATGAATGAGCCTGTGTCCGTTGGGTTAACGCTGATGGTTTGTATGAACTGAATGAATTTGTGTCCATTGGGTTAAGACTGATGGTTTAGAGGAGCTAAGTGAGCTTGTGTCCATTGGGTTAAGGCCAAAGGTTTGTATGAACTGAACAAATGTGTATCCATTGGGTTAAGCCTGGTGGTTTAGAGGAGTTAAGTGAGCTTGTGTCCACTGGGTTAAGGCCAAAGGTTTGTCAAAGTTGAGTGAGCTTGTGTCCATTGGGTTGTATGGACTTCATGAATGTGTGTCTGTGTCAGGAATCAATTTCTGACGGCATGAAGACATCACAAATTCCCTCCGTGACATCCTGACTGAATCATCTCAACTGAACCACTGCTCTCTGTGTCATTCTGAAGCCAGCAGAGGGGGCTGGAAACCATGTTATGGAACTTGTGAAGCAATCAGTTCTAATAAGGGAACCGAGAAGATGGGCAGGAAAGGTGTATAAAAGGAAGTGATGGTGGGAAAAAGTCAGTAGTGTCTTTCTTTGCTGCAGAGATACAAGCAATATATCCATTTCAAAGCAAGCCGGCTTGTGAGTGGTTATTTACTATTACTATTTATATCCTACAGTCTGTCAGTCTGTTGTGTTAAGGCTGATGGTTTATAGGAGCAGAATGAATATATGTGGGTTAAGCCTGATGGTTTTTAGGGGCTAATTGAGCCTGTATCTGTTGGGTTAGGCTGATGATTTCTGGGTAACTTCGTGTTCATTGGGTCAAGGCTGATGGTTTGTAT
Source organism: Anolis sagrei ordinatus (assembly GCF_025583915.1). NCBI lineage: Eukaryota > Metazoa > Chordata > Lepidosauria > Squamata > Anolidae > Anolis > Anolis sagrei. Next base: position 250,113,771 of record NW_026847438.1, read on the forward strand.
GAACTGAACGAATGTGTGTCCTTTGGGTTAAGCCTGGTGGTTTAGAGGAGCTAAGTGAGCTTGTGTCCACTGGGTTAAGGTCAAATGTTTGTCAAAGTTGAGTGAGCTTGTGTCGATTGGGTTAAGGCAGATGGTTTGTATGATTTTCATGAATGTGAGTCCATTGGGTTAAGCCTGGTGGTTTAGAGGAGCTAAGTGATTTTGCATCCATTGGGTTAAGGTCAAAGGTTTGTCGGAACTGAATGAGTGTGTGTCCTTTGGATTAAGACCAATCGTTTATAGGAGCTAAGTGAGCTTATGTTCATTGGATTAAGGCCAAAGGTTTGTCAACGTTGAGTGAGCTTGTGTCCATTGGGTTAAGCCTGATAGTTAGTTATGAATTGAATGAATGTTGTAGGTTTTTCGGGCTATATGACCATGTTCTAGAGGCATTCTCTCCTGACGTTTCACCTGCATCTATGGCAAGCATCCTCAGAGATGTGAGGTCAATGAATGAATGTGTGTCCGTTGAGTTAAGCCTGGTGGTTTAGAGGAGCTAAGTGAGCTTTTGTCCATTGGGTTAAGGCCGAATGCTTGTCAAAGTTTAGTGAGCTTGTGTCTGTTGGGTTAAGGCAGAAGGTTTGCACATGGTGAGTTTGTGTCCATTGGGTTAAGGCAGATGGTTTGTATGATCTTCATGAATATGTGTCTGTTGTATTGAGGCTGATGGTTTAGAGGAGCTAAGTGAATGTATGTGGGTTAAGGCTGATGGTTTATAGGGGACTAAGTGAGCTTGTATCTGTTGGGTTGAGGCTGATGATTTCTGGGTAACTTTGTGTTCATTGGGTTAAGGTTGATGGTTATTTATTTATTATTTATTTACTGTATTTGTATACCGCCTTTCTCAGCCAATCGGCGACTCAAGGCGGTTTCCAACAAAACAGTATACACAGTATCATAGAACATTTTAAAGCATTTCAGTTACATACAATAAAAACAACATAATTAGCATCTCCTTATCATCAAGCATTGTCCAGTTCCATCGTCAATCGTCCATTCCTATGTCATTTAGCCATATCCGTTACTCTGTGTTTGAGAACGCTTGCTCAAACAGCCATGTTTTGACTTGCTTCCGAAACGTGAGAAGGGAGGGAGCAGATCTAATCTCTCTAGGGAGGGCGTTCCATAGCCATGGGGCCACTGCTGAGAAGGCACTGTCTCTCGTCCCCGCCAAACGTACCTGAGACGAAGGCGGTTTGTATGAACTTCATGAATGTGTGTCTATTGGGTTAAGACCAATGGTTTAGAGGAGCTAAGTGAGCTTGTGTCCATTGGGTTAAGGCTGAAGGTTTGCTTGTGCCCATTGGGTTAAGGCTGATGGTTTGTCAAAGTTGAGTGAGCTTGTGCCCATTGGGTTAAGGCCGAAGGTTTGTATGAACTTCATGAATGTGTGTCCATTGGGTTAAGCCTGGTGGTTTAGGGGAGCTAAGTGAGCTTGCGTCCATTGGGTTAAGGCCGAAGGTTTGTCAAAGTTGAGTGAGCTTGTGCCCATTGGGTTAAGGCTGATGGTTTGTCAAAGTTGAGTGAGCTTGTGCCCATTGGGTTAAGGCTGATGGTTTGTCAAAGTTGAGTGAGCTTGTGCCCATTGGGTTAAGGCTGATGGTTTGTCAAAGTTGAGTGAGCTTGTGCCCATTGGGTTAAGGCTGATGGTTTGTCAAAGTTGAGTGAGCTTGTGCCCATTGGGTTAAGGCTGATGGTTTGTCAAAGTTGAGTGAGCTTGTGCCCATTGGGTTAAGGCTGATGGTTTGTCAAAGTTGAGTGAGCTTGTGCCCATTGGGTTAAGGCTGATGGTTTGTCAAAGTTGAGTGAGCTTGTGCCCATTGGGTTAAGGCTGATGGTTTGTCAAAGTTGAGTGAGCTTGTGCCCATTGGGTTAAGGCTGATGGTTTGTCAAAGTTGAGTGAGCTTGTGCCCATTGGGTTAAGGCTGATGGTTTGTCAAAGTTGAGTGAGCTTGTGCCCATTGGGTTAAGGCTGATGGTTTGTCAAAGTTGAGTGAGCTTGTGCCCATTGGGTTAAGGCCGAAGGTTTGTATGAACTTCATGAATGTGTGTCCATTGGGTTAAGCCTGGTGGTTTAGGGGAGCTAAGTGAGCTTGCGTCCATTGGGTTAAGGCCGAAGGTTTGTCAAAGTTGAGTGAACTTGTGTCCATTGGGTTAAGGCTGATGGTTTGTCAAAGTTGAGTGAGCTTGTGCCCATTGGGTTAAGGCTGATGGTTTGTCAAAGTTGAGTGAGCTTGTGCCCATTGGGTTAAGGCTGATGGTTTGTCAAAGTTGAGTGAGCTTGTGCCCATTGGGTTAAGGCTGATGGTTTGTCAAAGTTGAGTGAGCTTGTGCCCATTGGGTTAAGGCTGATGGTTTGTCAAAGTTGAGTGAGCTTGTGCCCATTGGGTTAAGGCTGATGGTTTGTCAAAGTTGAGTGAGCTTGTGCCCATTGGGTTAAGGCTGATGGTTTGTCAAAGTTGAGTGAGCTTGTGCCCATTGGGTTAAGGCTGATGGTTTGTCAAAGTTGAGTGAGCTTGTGCCCATTGGGTTAAGGCTGATGGTTTGTCAAAGTTGAGTGAGCTTGTGCCCATTGGGTTAAGGCTGATGGTTTGTCAAAGTTGAGTGAGCTTGTGCCCATTGGGTTAAGGCCGAAGGTTTGTATGAACTTCATGAATGTGTGTCCATTGGGTTAAGCCTGGTGGTTTAGGGGAGCTAAGTGAGCTTGCGTCCATTGGGTTAAGGTCAAAGGTTTGTAGGAACTGAATGAGTGTGTGTCCTTTGGGTTAAGACCAATTGTTTATAAGAGCTAGGTGAGCTTGTGCCCATTGAGTTAAGGCCAAAGGTTTGTCAACGTTGAGTGAGCTTGTGTCCGTTGGGTTAAGGCTGATAGTTAGGTATGGACTGAATGAATGTTGTAGGTTTTTCGGGATGTCTGAATGACTTTGTGTTCATTGGGTTAAGGCTGATGATTTGCAAACAGTGAGTTTATGTTCACTGGGTTAAAGCCAAACTTTTGCCAGTGTTGAGTGAGCTTGTGTCCGTTGGGTTAAGGCTGATGGTTTGCATGAACTGAGTGAATGTGTGACTATTGGGTTAAAGCTGATGGTTTATGGGAGCTAGGTGAGTTTATGTTTGTCGGGTTAAGGCCAAAGGTAGTTTGACAAGGCGTTGAACTTTCTCGGCCAAGAGAATGCTGATACCTCACCAAATTACAAATCCCAGGATTGCATAGCATCAAATTAGAGGGGGTATTCCTCAAACAGGAGCTCCAGCTGCTGCTGTAGGGACTTCTCCTTTTACTGTAATATGTGAATCTAATGCACACCCTTTTTTTTGGCAAAGCAATTTTAGCCAAAAAAGGTGAGCATTAGATTTGAGTAAATAGGGTAGTAAGGGTACACTCATGTATGACCTGTAGTAGCGGTGGTATGTTTGTGTCCTTTCTGGAGGATGTCAATAGTTAGCTGTACTTTCAGCAAGTGCAAGTTCAAAGAGTCATAGAGTAGGACCATCCAGTCCAAAGCCAACCTGGGTCAGAGTGAGCTCCCAACCATTAATAGTCTAGCTTGCTGTCGACCTATGCAGCCCGAAAGACAGTTGCATCTTTCAAGTAGGAAATTTAGGTACTGCTTTATGCAGGGAGGCTAATTTAATTTACAGTGCCATAAAACCTTCCAGCAGCATGGGTAAGAATGAGGAAGTACTCTATCAAGAACTCGGTGTCACAAATGGACGGTGAAGTGGCAGCTCTCCCTGTGGCTTGAGTTAATAAAATAGACTGGGCTGTGGCACAGCTAGTTAGTAGCCAGCTGCATTAAATCACTACTGACCAAGAGATCATGGGTTCGAAGCCAACCAGGGGCGGAGTGAGCTCCCGACTATTAATAGTCTAGCTTGCTGTCGACCTATGCAGCCCGAAAGACAGTTGCATCTGTCAAGTAGGAAATTTAGGTACTGCTTTTTGTGGGGAGGCTAATTTAACTAATTTACAAAGCCATAAAAGCTTCCAGCAGTGTGTAAGAATGAGGAAGTACTCCATCAAGACTCGGTGTCACAAATGGACGGTGAAGTGGCAGCTCTCCCTGTGGCCGGAGTTAATAAAATAGACTGGGCTGTGGCACAGCTAGTTAGTAGCCAGCTGCATTAAATCACTACTGACTGAGAGGTCATGAGTTCAAAGCCAGCCCGGGTCAGAGTGAGCTCCTGACCATTAATAGTCTAGCTTGCTGTTGACCTATGCAGCCCGAAAGACAGTTGCATCTGTCAAGTAGGAAATTTAGGTACCGCTTTATGTGGGGAGGCTAATTTAACTAATTTACAACACCATAAAACTTCCAGCAGTGTGTAAGAATGAGGAAGTACTCCATCAAGAACTCGGTGTCACAAGTGGACGGTGAAGTGGCAGCTCTCCCTGTGGCTGGAGTTAATAAAATAGACTGGGCTGTGGCACAGCTAGTTAGTAGCCAGCTGCATTAAATCACTACTGACCGAGAGATCATGGGTTCGAAGCCAGCCCAGGTCGGAGTGAGCTCCCAACCATTAATAGTCTAACTTGCTATGCAGCCCAAAAGACAGTTGCATCTTTCAAGTAGGAAATTTAGGTACTGCTTTATGCGGGGAGGCTAATTTAACTTACAATGCCATAAAACCTTCCAGCAGCATGGGTAAGAATGAGGAAGTACCCCATCAAGGACTCGGTGTCACAAGGGGACAGTGAAGTAGCAGCTCCCCCAGTGGCTGACTTCGAGCATAACCCTCATGAAGCTGGAAAGCTGGAATGTTAAATTGCCTCTGTGTCTGTCTATAGATGTTATATGTCTATGGCATTGAATGTTTGCTATCTATATGTGCATTGTGATCCGCCCTGAGTCCCCTGCAGGGTGAGAAGAGCAGAATATAAATACTGTACATAAATCCTGAGAAGGCTGAGAGGAGATATGATAGCCATGTATAAATATGTGAGAGGAAGCCACAGGGAGGAGGGAGCAAGCTTGTTTTCTGCTGCCCTGGAGACTAGGACGCGGAACAATGGCTTCAAACTACAAGAGAGGAGATTCCATCTGAACATGAGGAAGAACTTCCTGACTGTGAGAGCCGTTCAGCAGTGGAACTCTCTGCCCCGGAGTGTGGTGGAGGCTCCTTCTTTGGAAGCTTTTAAGCAGAGTCTGGATGGCCATCTGTCAGGGGTGCTTTGAATGCAATATTCCTGCTTCTTGGCAGAATGGGGTTGGACTGGATGGCCCATGAGGTCTCTTCCAACTCTTTGATTCTATGATTCTATGATTCTATGAGAATGATAATAATGATGATGATGTGAATGTATTTCCCACTGGAGAAGGGTTGTTCCATGATGTAACAATTCCTAAACTTCTTGAGGAACATCAGGGCAAATCAGCAGCGTCCTGAGAGGAGGCACCAAGTGGATGAGGGTTTCTGATGGTTCAGCGCTATCCGAGCCCCCTTTTTGCTGCTCTGGTGTCCTGCCAAAGGCCCAGTCCTGGGAATTTGGATGGCATCACAAAGCCCTCTTTGTCAGTGTCCTTGGCAGCGTCCATCCCTGGTGGAAGCCGGGGACGGAGGGAATTGGGGAGGGTCTGTTAACAAGCAGGCCCCACTCCCCCTTTCCACGTGGGGCAGGTCAGGAGCCTGGAGAAGCAGCTGGTTCTGTTATGCATTTGGAAAAGGGAGGCAAAAGGCGAAGACAAAACTGGAGGAGGTCATGACAGGTTAAACATCTCAATGCAAAGAAAACCAGAGCTGCATTTTAAGTCCAGACTGTGAAGATGGAGAAGAAGCATTTATTTATTTATTATTTATTTACAGTATTTATATTCCACCCTTCTCACCCTGCAGGGGACTCAGGGCGGATCACAATGCACATATACATGGCAAACATTCAATGCCATAGACACACAACACATATAGACAGACACACAGAGGCTATTTAACTTTCCAGCTTCATGAGGGTATTCTGGCCACTGGGGGAGCTGTCGCTTCACCGTCCATTTGTGACACTCTCCCCTCTGTTGTTTCACATCTCTATGCGACCACTTGCTCAGCTGGTTCGAGGTTTTGGGCTTGAGTGTTACCAGTACGCTGGTGACACTCAGCTGGTGCTGAAGATGGAAGGCCGACCGGACTCTGTACCCGATTGTTTCCATCAGTGCCTCGAGGCCGTTACTGGATGGCTGCGTGCCAGCAGGTTGAGGGTGAATCCAGCAAAGACGGAGATCCTATGGCTGGGTCGACCGGGCACTGGGGATATCCAGCTGCCTACCCTGGATGGCGAGGCGCTACGCCCGTTATCATTGGTAAAGAGAGTGGGAGTCCTTTTGGACCCTCTGCTGACGATGGAGGCCCAGGTATCCGCCGTGAGCAGAACCACCTTCTTTCACCTGCGGCAGGCTAGACGGCAGCCCCATCCCTGTCCAGGGACGACCTAGCTACGGTCATCCAGGCTACGGTCATCTCAAGACTGGACTACTGTAACGCCCTCTACATTGGCCTTCCTCTGTCGGTGATCCGGAAGCTCAAGTTGGTACAAAATGCAGCTGCTCGGCTTCTTGCGGGAATTCCGATGAGATGCCACATAACACCAATCCTACTGCAGCTGCATTGGTTACCAATTGAGCACCGGATCACTTTCAAAGTGATGGTACTCACCTTTAAGGCCTTGCATAGCCTGGGGCGATGTACCTGAGGGACCGCCTCACCCCCTACCAACCCCAGAGATCCCTCCGTTCTGAGGACCAAGATCTATTGGAAGTCCCCAGTGTCAAGACCTTGCGTCTAACAGCAACCAGACGCAGAGCCTTCACAGCAGTGGCACCATCACTCTGGAATACTCTGCCACCTGAAGTCCGTGCCTTACGGGACTTACCAGCTTTCCGCAGGGCATGTAAGACATACCTGTTTCGACAGGCTTTTAATGTTTGATATTGTTGTTTTTAAATTGTTTTAAATTGCTTTTAAATTTTGTTAGATTTTAGCCATTCTTGTAAGCCGCTCCGAGCCCCAGGGGAGTGGCGGCATAGAAGTTTAAATAATAATAATAATAATAATAATAATAATAATAATAATAATATACTTCCTCATTCTTTGCATGCTTGCTGGAGATTTTTATGGCATCGTAAATTAGTTAAACTAGCCTCCTCGCATAAGCGGTACCTAAATTTCCTACTTGACAGATGCAACTGTCTTTTGGGCTGCAAAGGTCGACAGCGATCTACACAATGGTCAGAAGCTCACTCTGCCCTAGGCTGGCTTCAAACTCATGACCTTTCAGTCAGTAGTGATGGAGGATGGAGTTGCCTAGGGTGAGCCAAGCTCGGAGATGTGCGTTTTCCTGGCTCTCATGATAAGGCCTGGAAGAAGCCAGGAATGGGGCCAGAAGGGATAAAGCTGCTCCAATCTTTGTCCTCCACATTTCCATCCGCTTGTCTCTTTCCAGACAATCCTGAAGCTGCTGGTCTCCGGAGAGGGCCGCTCACGCACGGGGGTCCTGATCCCCATCCCACAGTACCCGCTCTACTCAGCCGCTTTGGCGGAGCTCAACGCCGTGCAGATCAACTACTACCTGGATGAAGATAAGAGTTGGGCCTTGGATGTTGGGGAGCTGCGGAGGGCCCTGCGCCAGGCTCAGGAGCACTGCCGCCCAAAGGTCCTCTGCATCATCAACCCCGGGAACCCCACCGGTGGGTGTCCCAGGAGCAAAGTCACCGGGAAGCGTGGGAGGCAAAAGCCCTATGTTTGTGGGCTGGAGACTGGGACTCAGGGGACCCACTACCATCTTTAGTCCCAACTTCTCGTAGTGCTATCCAAAATGCCAAATGTCCAAACTAGTTTGAGAGCCTTGGACAGAACCATGGCATTCATGTGTTAGACCTGGAGTGGCTGCAATAGCTGTTTTGGGTCTCTATCTAGAAGATTATTATGGTTTATTATGCTTACCATCATCATCATTGTTGGGTTGTTGTGAGTTTCCACTCCCGTCTTTAGTCCCAACTTCTCATAGCGCTATCCAAAGTGCCAAGTGTCCAAACTAGTATGAAAACCTTGGACAAAACCATGGCACTCATGGCTTAGACCTGGAGTGGCTGCTATAGCTGTTTTGGGTCTCTGTCTAGAAGATTATTATTGTTTATTATGCTTACTATCGTCATCATTGTTGGGTTGTTGTGAGTTTCCACTCCTGTCTTTAGTCCCAACTTCTCATAGCGCTATCCAAAGCGCCAAGTGTCCAAACTAGTTTGAGGACCTTGGACAGAACCATGGCGCTCATGGCTTAGACCTGGAGTGGCTGCAATAGCTGTTTTGGGTCTCTGTCTAGAAGATTATTATTGTTTATTATGCTTACTATCATCAACATTGTTGGGTTGTCCTGAGTTTCCACTCCTGTCTTCAGTCCCAACTTCTCATAGCGCTGTCCAAAACGCCAAGTGTCCAAACTAGTTTGCGAACCTTGGACAGAATCATGGCACTCATTAGACCTGGAGTAGCTGCAATGGCTGTTTTGGGTCTCTATCTAGAAGATTATTATTATTTATTATGCTTACTATCATCATCATCATTGTTGGGTTGTTGTGAGTTTTCCAGGAGCATTCTCTCCTGACGTTTCGTCTGCATCTATGGCAGGCATCCTCAGAGGTTGTGAGGTCATTGTTTTTATCCATTTGATTGAGACTCAAAGCAACTTTTGCATCCTCTCAAGACTTGGAGTGGCTGCAATAGGTGCTTTGGATCTCAATCTAGCTGATTATTATTATTATTATTATTATTATTATTATTATTGATACAAAAGCACAGTATGTCACAGCAAACGAGATCTATATGCTGGATTTCGTATCACAAAATCCAAGTTGAACACTTCTCAAGCGTCTAGGACTGTGTGATGTATTATTATTATTGTTGTTGTTGTTGTTATTATTATTAGAAACACAACAAGATGAGTCAACAGCAGACAAGATCACTCTGCTGGCTGTTGCATTGGATCCCATGTCGGACACTTCCCAAGTGTCTAGGACTGTGTGATGTATCGGCGAATAATGCGTGCAGATCCCAGTAAGGTGGCCTTTTGTAGCTGGCAGATGGTAATTTTGTCAGCGCCAATTGTATTTAAGTGCAGGCCAAGGTCTTGAGGCACTGCACCCAGTGTGCCGATCACCACTGGGACCACCTTGACTGGCTTGTGCCAGAGTCTTTGCAGTTCGATCTTTAAATCCTCATATCGTGTTAGCTTTTCCCGTTGTTTCTCTTCATTCCTGCTGTCACCTGGGATTGCAACATCGACTATCCATATTTGGTTTTGTAACATGATCATGAGGTCAGGAGTTGTTGTTGTTCATTCGTTCAGTCGTCTCCGACTCTTCGTGACCTCATGGACCATCCTACGCCAGAGCTCCCTGTCGGCCGTTACCACCCCCAGCTCCTTCAAGGTCAGTCCAGTCACTTCAAGGATGCCATCCATCCATCTTGCCCTTGGTCGGCCCCTCTTCCTTTTGCCTTCCACTTTCCCCAGCATAATTGTCTTCTCTAGGCTTTCCTGTCTCCTCATGATGTGGCCAATGTACTTCAACTTTGTCTCTAGTATCCTTCCCTCCAGTGAGCAGTCGGGCTTTATTTCCTGGAGGATGGACTGGTTGGATCTTCTCGCAGTCCAAGGCACTCTCAGCACTTTCCTTCAGCACCACAGCTCAAAAGCATCGATCTTCCTTCGCTCAGCCTTCCCTAAGGTCCAGCTCTCACATCCGTAGGTGACTACAGGGAATACCACGGCTTTGACTAGGCGGATCTTTGTTGTTGAGGTCAGGAGTATTGTGCTCCAAATCTCTGTCTGTCTGAATCCAGAAGTCCCAGAGGAGTTTGATGTGTTCATTTTCTGTAACGTTTTCAGGCTGTGATCCCATGCAGATGGTCTTTGTGGCACAAGTTCCAATGAATCATCTGAGAAACAGTGTTGTGCCTCTGCTTGTAGTCTCTCAGTCAGCCATAGCAGAGCACCGGATGAACCAGCCTGGACACAGCAGATTATTTGAGAACACAGAAATGCTGGACCACTCTCACAACCACCATGTCAGACTACACAGAGAAGCCATTGAAATCCACAAGAAGCATGTGGACAATTTCAAAAGAAAGGAGGAAATCATGAAAATGAACAAAATCTGGCTACCAGTATTAAAAAATTCTAAAATTACAACAGCAAAACAACAGAGAGTAAACAATCAGGCACATCTAATCACCTCTCAACTAAAGATTGCCCCAGGCACTGCCAGGCCATCAAATGCTAATCAAGGTGGTCAGTTGAAACATTCACACCTAGCTCCAGCAGACAAGAGTTCTTTGTCCCACCCTGGTCATTCCACAGATATATAAACCCTTTTTCCTAGTCCCAGCAGACCTCACTACCTCTGAGGATGCGTGCCATAGATGCAGGCGAAACGTCAGGAGAGAATGCCTCTAGACCATGGCCATATAGCCTGAAAAAACCTACAACAACCCAGTGATTCCGGCCATGAAAGCCTTCGGCAATAGAGTGAAGCTTTCCACTTGTGCAAGGTTTTAGTGGCATAGGATACCCATGAAATGACAAAAGGATGCAATTTGGAAAATGCTATTTTTTTACCTGAAAGAACACCTGGGATCTCTAGGTCTATCAGCATGATCCCATGATTCATAACATCACTTTGGAGGACCTAAATATTCCCAGAGTCAAATATGTGAATAGCCCACCAGAAACTGACCACATAATCATGCTAGAGGACCTGTACATTCTTAGTGAAGTGCCCTCTCTAGAAATCCCTAGATCAGTGGTTCTCAACCTCCCAAGTACCACAACCCCTTAATAGAATTCCTCATGTGGTGGTGACCCCCAACCATAACATTATTTTCATTGCTACATGATAACTGGAATTTTGCTACTGTTATGAATCGTCATGTAAATAATCTGACATGCAGGATATATTTTCATTCACTAGACAAAATTTGGCACAAATACTGGTGGGGTTGGGGGGATTAAATTTGTCATTTGGGAATTGTAGTTTACCTACAACCAAAGAGCATTCTGAACTCGACCAATCTTGGCACACAGAACTTCCATGAGCAAGAGAAAATACTTGAATGGTTTGGCAGGCATTGGCATTGAGTTTGGGAGTTGTAGTTCACCTACATCCAGAGAGCACTGTGGACTCAAGCAAGGGTAGAACTGGACCAAACTTGGCACAAATACTCAATATGCCCAAACGTGAACACTGGTGGAATTTGGGAATATAGACCTTGACATTTGGGAGTTGTAGTTGCTGGGATTTGTAATTCACCTGAACCTCACCAATGATAGAATTGGGACAAACTTTCCACAAAGAATCTCCATGGCCAACAGAATAAATAAAAATACTGTGTTTTCTAATGGTCTTTGGTGACCCCTCTGAGACCCCCTCGTGACCCCCCTAGGGGTCCCGACCCCCAGGTTGAGAAACACTGCCCTAGATCTTCCAATGTGATTGTGTAGTCAACTTCTGCCAGAGGTCTCAAGTGCACTTCCACAAAGGGCTGTGAGATGGGTTTCAGCACCTTGGAACGCTTATTTGGTGCCTAGAATAAGATCTGGAATGGACTTTGTAGCCCCCTGACATGGGATATGGGGTTTAGGAGCTGCTAATCCTGGATCATGCGCTGTGCAAACAAGCCTTCGGCTTCCAGGTCCTCACATTTTGGAGAAAGCATTGCAAGTAACCTCCTCCTCTCTTCTCTCTCCTTCTGCAGGACAGGTCCAAAGCCGAAAGTGCATTGAGGATGTCATCCACTTTGCGTGGGAGGAGCACCTCTTCCTCATGGCTGATGAGGTGAGCTTTGGGGTCCGCCCTCCTCAAAGTCTCCTCTCAGTTCCTCCATTTTGCCTTTGTTTCCCATTCACCCATTTCGTCAGCCAAAGGTATCCATCAAAACATGCCCAAGGCCTTCCTGTTCATTGAGGTGGCTTCCCTAAATTGATGTTTGTGGACTCCAGATCCCATTGCTCCCATTCAGCATGGCCAATGGGGAAGATCCTGTAGGTCCAGGTGGATTCTTACATGTGAATAATTCCCCTCCGTTTGGAGAAATGGTTGCTTCGTTCTTCTGGCATGAGCAGAATTCTGGGAAATGTAGTTTGGGAAGGCGAGGACCTCTGTAGCAGAGTATTCAAAAGGCCCTGCCCTAAACTACATTTCCCAGAATTCTGCTCACGTCAGAAAAACAGGGCTTTCCTATACTAAACCCCCAATGTGATAATCCCCCTTCTTCTGGCACAAGCAGAATTCTGGGAAATGTAGTTTGGGAAGGTGAGGACCTCTGTAGCAGAGTATTCAAAAGGCCCTGCCCTAAACTACATTTCCCAGAATTCTGCTCACGTCAGAAAAACAGGGCTTTCCTATACTAAACCCCCAATGTGATAATCCCCCTTCTTCTGGCACAAGCAGAATTCTGGGAAATGTAGTTTGGGAAGGTGAGGACCTCTGTAGCAGAGTATTCAAAAGGCCCTGCCCTAAACTACATTTCCCAGAATTCTGCTCACGTCAGAAAAACAGGGCTTTCCTATACTAAACCCCCAATGTGATAATCCCCCTTCTTCTGGCACAAGCAGAATTCTGGGAAATGTAGTTTGGGAAGGTGAGGACCTCTGTAGCAGAGTATTCAAAAGGCCCTGCCCTAAACTACATTTCCCAGAATTCTGCTCACGTCAGAAAAACAGGGCTTTCCTATACTAAACCCCCAATGTGATAATTGCATGTGCTTAAATTGAAATAAATCTTTAAAATCAGTGGATAGAATGGTTGTTGTGAAACTTGGCAGGCTTGTTGTGTTGCTCATGTTGTCCCACTATGCCACAATATGAGTGGATCAGTAGATGAATGAATCTTTCTGAAACTTTGCAGGATTTGATGCCCTGCTTATGTTGTCTCATTGTGCAGAAATTCAAGGCAATACCTTTTGGAGTTTCGTTAAAATAAAATTGTGAAAACTTTTTAAAAAATCTTAAAATTCAGTGAATGGTCAAAACATTCTGAAACTTGGCAGGCTTAAAGTTGTAAAGCTTGCCTACAAGTGTGCCAAGTTTCATCTTGATAGCTGTAAAAGTGATGGAGAAACGAGCCTTCCAATTTTCTTATTACTGCAAATGGAACGAATTGTAATGAAGCAATTACGAAGCTTTGGAGATTCAGAGTATGAATCAGAACGGGACCTTCTGAATTTTTCCTAATCAAAGCAGGGGCCACCTGAACCTCCAAATTGAATTACTAATTGGATTTCAGCCTCTTCGCACACCTCTACCCTGCATGTCTTAATGCCAACTTGTGCGCCAACTGCGACCGTACCTTGGGAAGTCTGACTTAGCCACGGTAGTCCACGCTCTGGTTACATCCTGCCTTGATTACTGCAACGCTCTCTACGTGGGGTTGCCTTTGAAGACAGTCCGGAAGCTCCAACTAGTCCAACGGGCGGCAGCCATGGTACTAACAGGAGCGGGGCGCAGGGAGCACACAACTCCTCTGCTGAACCAGCTCCACTGGCTGCCGATATGCTACCGGGCTCAATTCAAAGTGCTGGCGTTGGCCTTTAAAGCCCTAAACGGTTCTGGCCCAACTTATCTATCCGAACGTATCTCAGCCTATCAGCCCACCAGGACCCTAAGATCTTCTGGAGAGTCCCTTCTCTCTATCCCTCCAGCTTCAGAAGTGCGGCTGGCGGGAACGAGAGACAGGGCCTTCTCTGTGGTGGCCCCCCGGCTTTGGAACACCCTCCCTATAGAGGTACGATCAGCCTCTTCGCTGATGGTGTTTAGGAAGAGATTGAAAACATGGTTGTTTAAACAAGCATTCGGCTAATCTGTGGCAATCGAATTTTGGTGACTAAGGACAGGAAAATATGGACAACGAATTCTGGATTATGATTTTAATTCGAGATACATGGGATTATTATTGGTGGCCCAATAATTTGTATTGTATGTGTGTATGTTTTAAATTGGAGACTGTTTTTTAATTGTTGTAAACCGCAATGAGTCGCCGACCTAGGCTGAGATATTAGCGGTATACAAGTGAATAAATAAATAAATAAATATAAACCTGTGTCTCTTCTGCCAGGTGTACCAGGACAACGTCTACGCCGAGGGCTCCCAGTTCCACTCCTTCAAGAAGGTGCTCTTTGAGATGGGGCCCAAGTATTCCGACAGCCTGGAGCTGGCCTCCTTCCACTCCATTTCCAAGGGCTTCATGGGAGAGTAAGTGACACCTCTCTCCTCCTCTTTCTCCTTCCATTCTTTCACTCCATGGGTTGCATTCACATTTAAACACTAATAGAAGAGCACATTCCACTTTGGGGAATGGCATTAAGTCTTACCTGTGGTTTCAGGGAACATGAGGGGTCTTCAAAAGCTTTATTTAAAAACAAATTGCATGACTTTTCTGTTGGGTCTTCTATGCAGTCATAAAACTTCTGTTCTTGCAGAAGTAACTCTATTAGTATTGTCGACGGCTTCCATGGCTGGATTCACTGGGCTGTTGTAGGTTTTTCGGGCTATATGGCCATGTTCTAGAAGCATTCTCTCTTGACGTTTCACCTTCATCTATGGCAGACATGTTCAGAGGTTGTGAGGTCTCTGAGGATGCCTGCCATAGATGCAGGCAAAACATCAGGAGAGAATGCTTCTAGAACATGGCCATATAGCCTGAAAAACCTACAACAACCCAGTAACTCTAATAGTTCCAGCTAAGGAACCAGATATCCAGAAACACAGTTGTTGTGGTCTTTTACTAGAACAACAAAGTATGTGGAGACTGTTGTTCTTTCCCAAATAAGCAGGAAGGCTTTTCTTTCTCCTTTGCTGTGGCAGTGTACAAAGTATATATAAAATATACAAACTATACAGCTTCTTCTTCCTCACTACTTACAACAACAGTTCTCCAACACACTCTCCAAACTACCCCCCATCCCTTATCAAACTTACTCAGTATAACTCCAACCTATATGCTACTCCCATTGCATTAACCACCACACCGCAATTGCAGTGGCTTAACTCTTCTACAGGTAGTTAGGCCAGAGGTATCAACTCTACTATCACTTAGACCAATGGTCTTCAACCTTCCAAATGGTGCGACCCCTTAATGTTGTGGTGACCCCCAACCATAAAATTATTTTGTTGCTATTCCATAACTGTAATTTTGCTACTGTTACAAATTGTAATGTAAATATTTGATGTGCAGGATGTATTTTCATTCACTGTATGAAATTTGGCACAAATACCTGACACACCCAAGTTTGAATACTGGTGGGGTTGGAGGGATTTATGTTGTCATTTAGGAGTTGTAGTTGCAGGGATTTATAGTTCACCTACAATCAAAGATCATTCTGAACTCCACCACTGATGGAATCGAACTAAACTTGGCACACAGAACTCCTCTGACCAACGGAAAACACTAGAAGGATTTTGGTGGGCATTGACCTTGAGTTTGTTGTTGCTGGGATTTGTAGTTCAACTACATTCAAAGAGCATTCTGAACCCCACCAACTATAGAATTGAGCCAAACTTCCCACACAGAACCCCTATGACCAATAGAAAATACTGTGTTTTCTGATCATCTTTGGTGACCCCTCTGACACCCCCTCATGATCCCCCCAGGAGTCGTGACCCCCAGGTTGAGAAACACTGACTTAGACAATGTTAGGTAATTTCCAAATCCTAACATTTTCTATATAGTCACCTTTCTTTGTGATGCATTTTACCCCAGCATTGTATCAACTTTTTAATACCATCAGCAAAACATGTTTTGGTTAAGTGCATAAACAGCCACTGATGTACTGAAGCACTGATGTGAATCAGTCCCAGGGTCCTTTTTCATTCCTTGCAGTCATGGCTGCAGCTGGATGTCCAGAGCAATCCACATCCATCACATTATGTTTTTGAACATTTCAATCCACTCATGTATTGATCTATGAGAGAGAACTTTTTCCCCATACTGAGCACACCTGTGGATATTGGCTTGTGGACAGGCCCATGCTTGCCATGGCAGCCATGAAGTCCTGAGCTGCACCTGACAGAGTGGTCTCAGCATGGACACTGAAGTCTCCCAGCACCATGAGCCGTTGAGACTCCAATGCCAGGCCTGAGACCACTCAGGCTAGCTCAGGTAGGGAGACTGTAGTGTAGTGGGGTGGTCGATACACTAGCAAAATCCCTATCCCCTCAGGCCGAGACATTCAAACGTGGTTGACTGTGGGATGGGGCACCTGAGCAGGGGGATAGAATCCTTATAGACAATTGCGACACCACCTCCCCGCCCTCCAGGTCTCGACTGATGCTGTACTAGGTAGCCTGGGAGAGATTAACCCCCCCCCCCAGCCTTGTTCAACCAGGTCTCTGTTATACACAGCTGGTCAGCATGTTCTTCAAGGATTAAATCCTCAATGATTGATGTTTTACCATTAACTGATATACAGACTATATATATAGATTGGTTACACAAACAAATGGAGATTATATTTTACTCAGCATTCACACACACATTCAATCCTCATGCATACATTACTATCCCTTCTTCCATCTCCTGGAGAACTGAACATGGGCCAGATCTCATTCCCTGTAAATCTGCCATTCTGTAGATACACCATCTCTATCTGCCCCTTGAAGAAAGAGGAAGGTGACCAGAATGCTGTCTGGCACATTTTTGGAAAATAAGAAAGTCTCTTATATATCATATTTCTTGCTGCTGCTGTTGTAAATGACTGATAGGTTGCAGCTGAAACTTGCTGATTTCATCAGTTCCAAACAGATATTAGTTTGACATAAGGAACTCTTGTGTTTGTCTTCCTTTACTTAAAGAACCATTGTCTTTGACGATGTAAACATGTTGTTTTCAATCACAGTTAATCATTGTCTTCATTCAAGTCAGCGGTTCAGCAGTTCATTAATTCTTCACCTCCTTTTGTAGTTTTCCATGCTCTAGTCTCATAATGGTGTCTTCACTCTTCGTCAGATCCTGGTTATACACCAGTCATACAATTTCATTCAAACCACTCATTATCACACTTAGCCAGAGACCATTCTTCCTGTGGGAAGTGAAGTCACAGATATTTGTTCCATGATTTAAAGTGTCTCATTCCGAAATGCCTGCTCCCCAAGACTCACCTGACTCTTTCTCTTATGTTCGCAGGTGTGGCTTCCGTGGAGGTTACATGGAGATCATCAACATGGACCCCGCTGTCCAGCAGCAGCTGACCAAGCTGATCTCGGTCCGGTTGTGTCCCCCCGTGACAGGGCAGATCCTTCTTGACGTGGTAGTCAACCAGCCCAAGCAGGGAGACCCTTCCTACCAACAGTTCAGCCAGGTAGGCAGCACAAAGGGAAGCTCTGGGTGTGAAGGATAGCTTTGAACAGAAGTATCTGATATAGAGTTGGAAAAATCACCTATCGCTACTCCTTTCCTACCTCCAGAAAGGGTTCTTAACACTCTTGAAACCCCATCAAGAAGGTCAGCCTAACAATGGGTGCATCTACACTGAATAATGCAGTCTGACACCAATCTAACTGCTGTGCTCAGTGTTGCAGAATCCTGGGATTTGTAGTTTGGTGGCTATTATTTCCCTTGATCTGGACACTAGACTCCTCTTGCAGCCTAGAATTGCACTGGCTTTTTCTGTTGCTTTGTCACAATCATGTTCAGCCTGTGTTCTTCTAAATTTCCTTTATAGAATCATAGAATCCAAGGGACCCCCAAAGGCCACCCAGTCCATCCCACTTCTGCTAGGATCCCATAGCATGGAGCCATGGCAAAGTAGGAATGTTTAAAAACAGCACTCCTTGCAGGTCATGCTTCTCTATATTTTGCAGAGAGCCACTCCTTCCTCTCCTTTCTCACGGTACATCCACAGGGTGCTCTGTGCTATGGAATCCTGGAAGCTGTAGTTTGGTGATGCACCAGCACTCTTTGGCAGAGATAGTCATGTAAAACTACAACTCTAATGAGTCCATAGCATAGAGCCATGCCACTCAAAGTGGTATCAGGCTGTACTAATGCTACAGTGTAGATGCCTGCTGAGATTTTGGGCTTTGCTCCTTCCCTTCTGTCCGACTCTGACCCGTTTCCCTCTCTTGGCAGGAGAAGCAGGCAGTGCTGAGCGCTTTGGCCAAAAAGGCCCGGCTGACCGAGCAGACTTTCAACAAAGCCCCCGGGATCCACTGCAACCCTGTCCAGGGGGCCATGTATGCTTTCCCTCGCATGCAGCTCCCTCCTCGGGCCATCCAGGAAGCAAAGGTAATTGGTGGGTGGGTGGGTGAATGGGGTCTCCTTCTGGGAGGACTTGAAGCAGAAGCTGGATGGCCATCAGTTGAGAAGGCTTTGGTTGCATTTTCCTACCTGGCAAAAGTAAGTTGGGTTGGATGGCCATTGAGGTCCCTTCCAACTCTAGGATTCATTATGAATCTTGCACCAAGTCAAGGACCATCTGTCAACAGGTTGGGATGACTATCCCCATTTCAGCATTGGTTAATGGATGCAGTTCTTTGCTTGTTTTCTTCTTAAAGGAAACAATTTCTCATTCTGGGAGAAAGGCTGCATATAAATAAAATAATATAAAATAAAATATCAAATACAGGCAGTTCCTGAAGTATAAATATCAAATGTAGAAAGGACACATAATTAAGAATGGGCCTAAGACAAGAGAAGTGGGGAAAGTCTACCCCCCTGGAACAGAAATCCATTCCTGGAAGAGTTTTAATGAAGAGTTTTAATGGAGAGGGGTCTCCACTGAAGCTTTATCACCGATCCTTGTTTCCGCAACAAGCCAGATTTTTCAATAATCACAGGGACAGAAAGTGAAGTGAAGTCTTCTGAACAGGAGCACAGAAAACAAAATCCCACAGGGGTGTTAAGTCTTCCCTATGCTATCCAAAGCTTAATATATATATGTTTGGATGGAGTTGTATAGTGGTTAGTTAGGACCGTGGATAAGAAGATCCATGCCCGGTGAGCGTATGCTTAACCGAAAAAGCCAGGACAGAAATACAACTCACCAGATTGTAGACAAGCCACAGAGGTTTAGTACAATTCAGCCAAAAAGCATGGTGGTACAAGCAAGATCCTTCAAAATGTACAAGTATAAAGATACAAGACATTTGATACAGTTCTGACAGCTATTCAGACTTCTCGCTTCTTCTCCTGATTGGCTTAAAAAAGGCAGGTTAGGATCCATGCTGGAATTGCCAGGGGAAAACACATGGTAAAGTGATGCTGATGAGCTTTTGATTAGCTGAAATGTCCAGTTCCATGCCAAACAAAGATATGAATCTTAAGAAACAAAGGTCCAAGACTCAAGGAACAAAGATGCTGATGTTGTGTAATCAAGGGCTTGGCTCACAACAAAAGAGCTAACAAATACACGTACTTTAAGCTTCTATTTCCGTGAGGAGTGGAAGATTTTCAGCTTTATGTGAGTTGTACCAACATTTGGGGCTTATCCAACTGGCAAAGGAAGTCACCTATCTTTGCACACATACAATGAATCTGATGACCTGGCTTGGGAGATTGCCAGAGGGATTTGCCCAACCTTTTCCATTTCTAGGAGATTATCTGGACAGAATCAACGAGGGGTGGCTGTTTCTTCGTTATATTTTGATATATTTCTAAGAAGCAGTTTATATACATTTCGTATATAAGAAATAGAAACAGTACACAGTTGAAATTGTAAAGTTGATGCAATTGATTAAAGGGTTAGATACGAGACAGTTTAAGGGTTTGCAGCTGCTGGTTTGGTCTCAGTCTTCTAATGCTTTGAAGTCCAGAAAGCATCTTTTAAAAAAAGGAATATATATATTTATATATTTATCTATTTCTGAGCCTTTAGTGAACTATAAATCTTTGGGCTTTTTTTTTTTTTACCTTGGTTCGATAATAAATGCACTTAAAAATGTGCCTATTCTGACTTACATACAAATTCAGCTTAAGGACCTACAGAACCTCTCTTGTTCGCAACTTGGGTACTGCCTGTGCAAAAAGAATGCTACATAGCACAAAATCACACACACATATATACACAAATACATACACACACACATACACATATATGCACACACAAAATACATAGAAACAGACTGGGCCACAGCAACGCGTGGCAGGGGACAGCTAGTATGTGTGTGTGCGTATATATATATATATATATATATATATATATATATATATATATATGTAATGTTCGTTTGTGGGATTAACGTAACTAAAAAACCACTGGACGAATTGACACCAAATTTGGACACAATACATCTATCGGGCCAACGAGTGACCATCACTCATAAAAATACTGAGAAACACAACAGAAGAGACTTAGAAAGCCAAAAATATAAATAAATTACAACACATGCGCAAAACCACATATATATACATGCAAACACATATACACAAATATATAGAGACACACATATGCACACACAAAACTGGGCCACAGCAATGCATGACAGGGGACGGCTAGTATATCTAAAAATATTTTATTGAAATGTGTTAATAAAGTATTAACAGTTAGAGAATAAAATAAACGTTTAGCTATTCTAGTCTTTCTCTAGAAATAGGTTCTTGTGAGTTTTTTTCGGGCTATATGGCCATGTTCTAGAGGCATTTTCTCCTGACGTTTCGCCTGCATCTATGGCAAGCATCCTCAGAGGTAGTGAGGTCTGTTGGAACTAGGAAAATGGGTTTATATATCTGTGGAATGACCAGGCTGGGACAAAAGACTCTTGTCTGCTGGAGCTACACAATCCAACAAATGCTTCATTCAGCAAAGGACAAGAGGGATCCTCTCACTTCTGCAGGAGTCTACCGTAGATCATGCAGCTGTGGACAAGTCTACATAGGGACCACCAAACGCAGAAGCATGGACCAGACACGCATCAAGGAACAGGAAAGGCCCTGCAGACTACTTCAACCCGAGAAGTCAGCCATAGCAGAGCACCTGATGAACCAGCCTGGACACAGCATATTATTTGAGAACACAGAAATGCTGGACCACTCCAACAACCACCATGTCAGACTACACAGAGAAGCCATTGAAATCCACAAGCATGTGGACAATTTCAACAGAAAGGAGGAAACCATGCAAATGAACAAAATCTGGCTACCAGTATTAAAAAACTCTAAAATTACAACAGCAAAACAGCAGAGAGGAAACAACCAAGCACAGCTTAACACCTCTCAACCAAAGATTCTCCCAGGCTCAGCCAGGCCTTCAAATGCTAATGAAGGTGGTCAGCTGAAACATTCACACCTAGCTCCAGCAGACAAGAGTCCTTTGTCCCACCCCAGCCATTCCACAGATATATAAACCCATTTTCCTAGTTCCAACAGACCTCACTACCTCTGAGGATGCTTGCCATAGATGCAGGCAAAACGTCAGGAGAAAATGCCTCTAGAACATGGTCATATGGCCCGAAAAAACTCACAAGAACCTATTGATTCCAGCCATGAAAGCCTTCGACAATACACTTTCTCTAGAAAGTTTTACAAAACGTTGCAATTTTTAAATAAAAAAACCTATTCTCGGTTTGATACTAAGGTTAATCTGCACTGTAGGATGAATGCAGTTTTACTGCACTTGAACTGCCAGGGTTTGATGGGAGTTGTAGTTTTGCAAGGTCTTTAGCCTCCTCTGCCAAAGAACATTGAAGCCTCACCAAGCTACAACTCCCAGGATCCTATAAGCCTGAACTCTGCTTTATTGAAGTCTTTTGAAGAGTGTTGTCATGGTAGATTCCTTCCCTGGCAGGGGTTGATCCAAATAGCCTTTGGGGTTCCCTCTGATTCTATGGAATGCCTTGCTTCTTCGTCTAGGCGCAAGGCCAGGCTCCGGACATGTTCTTCTGCCTCCGGCTCTTGGAGGAGACCGGGATTTGCGTTGTTCCTGGAAGCGGTTTTGGACAGAAAGAAGGGACCTTCCACTTCAGGTATGGGTTCATTTTGGGGTGGCTCCCTTGGCGTAACAGCTGTCATTAACACCTTGAAATGTTCTTTCATCCATTTTCAGTGGGACAGAGTATCAGGCATTGGGAATATACCAAGAAAATAATAGATTTGGGCAGGACTTTATGGCACAATGTGGCCCATCTAGACTCCTAACCTTCTTCTTTCCCACTTTCTCTCGCACCCAGAATGACCATCTTGCCTCCGATGGAAAAACTGGAGATCGTCTTGCAGAAGCTGAGCCAATTCCACGCCAAGTTCACCCAGGAATATTCACAGCCCCAGAATGAGGCAGCAAGGACGTCCAAGAAGGCCGGCCAGTAATGGGCCAACACTGTTGGCATGGGAACTTGGGCCCACTTTTGGCGCTCGAGTCTTCTTTAAAGACTCTAGCAGGAGGCATGTGCCAGTTGGCTGGACATTTGACCCAGATGGGCACCGCCAGGATCAGCTCCATCTTCTTCTTCTGAGCTCCATTGTCCACTTCTCATGGGACCCTTTTGGCCACAGCAGAGGCCATTGCTTGCCCCAGTGTCCACAGGAAGAACCATCCATCTTTCTCCCCGTTCCTCCTTGGTTATCTATCCATCTACTCCCTTTAGAGGTTCAAGTGGGAGGCACATGCCAGTGGCCTGGACATTTGACCCAGAAGGGCCCAAATCCAAGCACCATTGGACATCTCAAGGGTATGCCTTCAGCCATAGCAGAGCCTGGTGCCCAATGCAGAAGGAACCAGCTTGCCCACCCATTGTCCACTTCAGAGCATTGTCTCATGGCTGCCATTTGCTGCAGCCGAGCCCATTGAACACCATGCTGCCCATAGAAAACTATCCATCTTCCTTCCCATTCCTGCCATGCCAATGGTGCCATCACCATGCCAATCACTCCTCCCACATTTAAATAGGAAATACAGGCCAGTTGGCTGGCTCCATCGTCCACTTCAGAGCAACATCCCATGGGTTTGACCATCGTAGGATCTAGTGCCAGCCACAGAAAGAGGTCACCCAGAAGGACAAGGTCAGGACTGGTTCCAGCGTCCACTTCCAAACACTGTCTGACATCCCATGGGTCCTGTTGACCACAACAGAGCCTATAATGGCCAACACAGAAAGAACCAGGTTGCCCATCCATTGTCCGTCCCATTCCCAAAATACCAATGGTGTAATCACCTTTGCATCCATCTCTTCTCTGGTCAATTTTAAGAATTCAAGCAGGAGGCATGTGCCACTTGCTTGGGCATTTGACCCAGAAGGTCATGGTCCATCACCCACTTACAGACACTATTGGACATCACATAGCTACCCCTTTGGCCGCAACGGAGGCCAGTGTCCACCATAGTGCCCATAGAAGGAGCAAATCCAGGAAACCAAGATCAGGACTGGCTCTGTTGTCCACTTCCAAGCTCTATCCAACATCTCATGGGTGTGCCTTTGGCTGCAACATAGACCAGTGCCCACCATGATGCCCATAGAAGGAGCAAACCCAGGAGACCAAGGTCAGGACTGGATACGTTGTCCACCATCCAACATCTCATGGGTGCCCCTTTGGCCGCAACGGAGGCCAGCGCTCACCATGGTGCCCATAGAAGGAGCTAACCCAGGAGACCAAGATCAAGACTGGCTGCATTGTCCACTTCCAAGCTCCATCCAACATCTCATGGGTGCTCCTTTGGCTGCAACATAGACCAGTGCCCACCGTGGTGCCCATAGAAGGAGCTAACCCAGGAGACCAAGGTCAGGACTGGCTTTGTTGTCCACTTCCAAGCACCATCCAACATCTCATGGGTGTGCCTTTGGCTGCAACATAAACCAGTGCCCACCATGATGCCCATAGAAGGAGCGAACCCAGGAGACCAAGGTCAGGACTGGACGCGTTGTCCACTTCCAAGCACCATCCAACCTTTCATGGGTGCCCTTTGGCCACAACGGAGGCCAGTGTCCACCATGGTGCCCATAGAAGGAGCAAATCCAGGAAACCAAGGCTCTGTTGTCCACTTCCAAGCACCATCCAACATCTCATAGGCACCCCTTTGGCCCCAGCCAGCACTCACCATGTTGCCCAGAGCAAGGCTACCCTCCCATTGTTCACTTCAGAGTACCGTCCAAGATCTCATGGGGACCTCTTTGGCTACAGCAGAGATCAGTGGTCAGCATGGTGCCACAGAAAGAACTAAGCTTCCCACCAGCCCTTTTCCTTCCTGTCCCTGTAATGCCAATGGAGCAATCATCTCTTCCCAGTTATTTATCACCTTTAAAGGTTCAAGCAGTTGGATGAACATATGACCAGAAGAGCACGGTCTATCGCCAACTTCCTAGCATTACCTGACATCTCACAGATATCCAGGTGGACACAGCAGAGACCCACGCCTGCCATGGTGCCCACAGGAAGTGCCCAGCCATGTTTCTTCCCATTCTTGCAATACCAGGGAGGGAAATGTGCCTTTTGGGGGGCCTTCCTTTGGTATACTTAACTGCCATTTGGGGCTTCTCTCCAAGGGGTGTCCAAGGCCTTTATGGATGTGGGTCGCCATCCATGGTGACCCCAAAGAGTGAGAGAAGCAGCAGCCAGGCGTGGGATAGTGGTCTTGTAGGGTTTGCCCCAATGGAGTTTTCCAACACGGACATTTGTGCTCAGGTTTAGGGTCTTTGCAGTCGTTTCCTCCTCCTGGTCTTTCAATTTCTGTGATTGAGAGAGATGGACAAAAAAAGGATCAATAAAACCCACTTAGTGGAGAAAAACAAATGGATAACGTCATGGCGGTGCTGTCAAACTTGGAGGGGGGGGGCAGAGGACATCTAGTCCATCCTTCTCCCTGCAAAGATATTGCTCTTTAACCCCAAGAATAACAGAATTGCAAGGAGGTTTTGCAGCATGCATAGGCAAACTTTCTAACTTGGGGGTCGCATGGCTTGCCGGAATGGGGTGGGTGGGCTGGGAGGGAGGGGGTTCTCCCCAAGCCTCCTCCCTGCCCTTTCATCCCCTTCCTCTTCTCTTTCGGAAGCAGCAAGTGCAGGGAACACGGGAAAAGTTTGGATCCCACAAGGGTTGGCCTTGATCACAATGAGATGGTGGACAGGAGAGGAAAAAGTGTCTCCATTAGATTCCCATATTGCCTACTCCTGACATAGAATCCTAGAGTTGGACGAGACCCCCAAGGACCATCCAGTCCAACCCCCTGCCATGCAAGAAGGCACAACTAAAGCACTCCCAACAGACAGCCTCTGCGGAAAAGCCTCCTGAGACCCCATCACACTCTGAGGCAGCCTCCAATAGCTCTCACTCTCAGGAAGTTCTTCCTAATCTTTTCAGCCACATCTCTTTCCCTGTCATTTGAAGCCATGGCTCCCTTCTTGTGCCCTGGTCCCTAGAGCAGCAGAAAGCCAGCCCCCACTTCAATAGGGCACCCTTGGAAATCTTGAGACGTGGTTCTCATGTTCCCTCTCCACCTTCTCTTCTCCAAGCTAAATATTCGCAGGAGGAAAGGAGGAAGGAAAAAGAGAAGCGGGGAAGGAAGGGAAGGGAATGGAAGGGAGGAGAAGGTGGGAGGAAAGGGAGAAGGAAGGAAAGACAAAAGGGAAGGAAGGAAGGAAGGAAGGAAAGGAAGGAAGGAAGGAAGGAAGAAAGAGAAGGAAGAGGGAAGGAAGAAAGGAAAAAGGAAGGGAGGAAGGAAGGGAGGAGAAGGAGGAAAGAGAGAAGGAAGGAAGAAAAGGGAAGGGAAAAGGGAGAGAGGGGGAGGAAAGAGAGGGAAGGAAAGAAAAGGGAAGGAAGGAGGATGGAAGGAAAGAAAAGGGAAGGGAGGAAGGAGGAGAAGGGAAGGAAATAGAGAAGGAAGGAGACAAAGGGGAAGAAGGAAGGGAGGAAGGAAATAAAAAAGGTGGAAGGGAGGAAGGGAAGGGAGAAGGAGAAAGAGAAGAAGGAAAGAAAAGGGAGGAAAAGAAGGAAGGAAGGAAGGAAGGAAAGAAGGAGGAAGGAAGGAAGGAAGGAAGGAGAAGGAGAAAAAAGGAGGGGGAAGGGAAGGAAAGGACGAAAGGGTGGAAGGGAAGGAAAGAGGGAAGGGAGGGAGAGAGAAGGGAAGGAAGGAAGAAAGGAAGGAAGGAAGGAAGGAAGGAAGGAAGGAAGGAAGGAAGGAAGGAAGGAAGGAAGGAAGGAAGGAAGAAAGAAGGAAAGGAAGGAAGGTAGAGGAAGAGAGAAAGGGAGAAGGAAAAGGAAGAAAAGGTGAAGAAGAAGGAGTGAGGGGGGAGGAGGAAGAAGATGATGATGAAGAGGAAGGAAGGAAGGAAGAAGAAAAGGAAAAGGAAGGAAAGGAAGGGAGAAAAAGAGGAAGGAAGGGGAGGAAGGAAGAAAGGATGATAGGTGGAAGGGAAGGAAGGAGAAAGAGGGAGGTATGGAAGGGAAGGAGAAAGGAAAGAGAAGGGAGGAAGGACAGGGTGACAAGAGAGAAGAGGGCCTGAGAAAAGAGCCCAAGGTCTCCGGGCCTGGGTTTGCCCATACCTGTTTTACAGGAACCGCACCGCAGTTTGGAAAGAAAATATATTTAGGATTAATTCGCAGGCATCCCTTGTATTTTGGCACCCCATGTTCCAAGGACTGAGCCCTTTGGGAGATCTATCTTATTATAGCCATGGATTGGACTTTTGGAGCCTGGTCCACTCTGTTGACCAGATGCTGCCTCCCTTTTTCCTTAATCCCTTTGGCACCATCTAGTGTTGGTTCTTGCACTTGCAAGCTAAAATAGAGGTTCAGTTTCTTCATGAAGATGTTTACAATGCAACTGATATCCAACAAATTAAAATCTATATAAATAAAAATGTAATGTTCATTTGGGGGATTAACATAACTCAAAAACCACTGGATGAATTGACACGAAATTTGGACACAATACACCTAACAGTCTAAGGAATGTGCATCACCCATAAACACAAACACACATGCACGTGCACGCACGCGCACACACAACTCCAGTGGAACAGACTTAAAACCCCCAAAAATACACCATATATACACATACACCCATATACATATGCACATGCACACATTCATACACACACATGTATATATATGCACAAACACACACAAATACACACATATACATACATATATGCATATACACATATACATGCACACATTCGTATATACATATACAGTTGCACACACATATACACAATATGCATGTACATATATAAACACACAAATATATACACACATTTATATACACATATATATGCACCCACACACACACATATATATGTGTATATGTATATGTATATATATATATGCAAACACACATATATACACAAATATAGCACACACATATATGAACACTATATATATATATATATATGCAAACACACATATACACAAATATAAACACACATATATGCACACACATATATATGCACCCGTGTGTGTGTGTGTGTGTGTGTATATATATATATATATATACACACACACACATATATATACATACACACACATATATATGCACCCACACACACACATATATATGTATATGTATATATATATATATATATGCAAACACACATATATACACATATATACATACACTAAACATGTATACACAGCCTGGGCCACAGCAACGCGTGGCAGGGGACGGCTAGTCAGAAATAAAAAATAAGACCAAACAAAGGAACAAAATACAAAAATAACTCCATAATATTCCCTCCCTGTAACTTTCTATGAGCCTTCTTGGTCAAATAGTGCTGATCTCTCACCAAAGAGCAACTCCCAGGATTCCACAACATTGAGCCAAGGATGTCAAAGTGGAGTCAAACTGCATTATTTCCATGGCATAGGTGAATTCCGGCACATTTGCAAGGGATGTATGGGCACAGATCCTATATGTACTTGAATAGGGTAAAGCTACACTCATGAGCCCTCGGTGGTGCAGTGGGTTAAACCACTGAGCTGCTGAACTTGTTGACCAAAAGGTTGCAGGTTCGAATCTGGGGATCCAGGGAACCTGCAACACACTTATACACTACATAACCCTCCTTTAATGTGGTGTTCACATAATCCTCAAGTCCGGCTTTATCCGCAGCGGCGGCCTCTCCATCCAAACAAATGCTCTTAAGTCCATATTAAAAAACCGTGAAATAGAGAGTCCGCAAAAAGTGAACCGCGAAGTAGCGAGGGACCTTTGTAAAGTGGATTCATCCTCTAGTGTGGTGAAGTGCTAAATATCTAAAAGGGTATCCCATTGAGGAGAAACAAAGTTGTTTTCTGCTGATCTAGAGATGAGGGCACAATGGAGCTGCTGGATTCAAATTGCAGGAAAGGATATTGATTCCACCTGAATGCAAGGAATCCCTGCTCAGCCTTAGAGACCCGTTGGGTGACTTTGGACAGGCCGCACCATCTCAGCTCCAGAAAACCCAAAGTCTCACTTCTGAAGGCCGGGAGTAGATGGGGCTATAAATATTTAGCAAATTATGAGTACGATTCTCCTTTCTGTTGTGGAGGAAGGTAGGTTCAGAGAGTGTGGATCACCCAAGGTCACCCAGTGCTTTTCCCTGTCCAAATGGGGATTTCAACCCTGATCTCCCGAAGGTCAAACCACAATTCTCTCCATTTGTTCAAAAATCGTCCTGATCTACAGGACTTTGGAGCCCCACGTATGAAGGTTGAATGAAAAGTCAGTTACTTCTGCAAGAATGGGAGTTTTATGAAGATGGAGGCATTACTTTTCATTCAATCCTCATGTGTGTGTGTGTGTGTGAGAGAGAGAGGGTTGAATGAAAAGTATATATACTAAAAGACAAGGGAATTATGGATGGATGGGAATTTCTCAAGAGTGAAATACTCAAGGCGCAATTAGAAACTGTGCCAACAAAGAGAAAAAATAGGACAAGTGCAAAGAGGGCAGAATGGATGTCCAAAGAACTTCTAACTGTGCTAAAACACAAAAGAGACATGCACAAGAAGTGGAAAAAGGGAGAAATCACCAAAGAAGAATTCAAACCACACCCAAGAGCAGAATTCAAAACAATCTTGACAGATTAGAGAGATGGGCCAAAACTAACAAAATGAAGTTCAACAGGGACAAATGCAAGATACTCCACTTTGGCAGGAAAAACGAAATGCAAAGATACAGAATGGGGGACAATGCCTGGCTCGAGAGCAGGACGTGTGAAAAAGATCTTTGAGTCCTCGTGGACAACAAGTTAAACATGAGCCAACAATGTGATGTGGCGGCAAAAAAAGCCAATGGGATTTTGGCCTGCATCAATAAGAGCCTAGTGTCTAGATCTAGGGAAGTAATGCTACCCCTCTATTTGTGTGGTAATGACCACACCTGGAATATTGTGTCCAATTCTGGGCACCACAATTCAAGAGAAATATTGACAAGCTGGAATGTGTTCAGAGGAGGGCGACTAAAATGATCAAGGGTCTGGAGAACAGGCCCCATGAGAAGTGGCTTAAAGAGCGGGGCATGTTTAGTCTGAAGAAGAGAAGGCTGGGAGGAGACACGATAGCCATGTTTAAATATGTGAGAGGAAGCCACAGGGAGGAGGAGGGAGCAAGCTTGTTTTCTGCTTCCATGGAGATTAGGATGCGGAACAATGGCTTCAAACTACAGGAAAGGAGATTCCATCTGAACATGAGGAAGAACTTCCTGACTGTGACTGCTGTTCAGCAATGGAACTCTCTGCCCCGGAGTGTGGTGGAGGCTCCTTCTTTGGAAGCTTTTAAACAGAGGCTGGATGGCCATCTGTCAGGGGTGATTTGAATGCAATATTCCTGCTTCTTGGCAGAATGGGGTTGGATTGGATGGCCCATGAGGTCTCCTCCAGCTCTAGGATTCTAGGATTCTACTTTGGAGTCCCAAATGACTTCAGCACCTTGGAGAGCAGCTTTGAAAGCCCACTTCTTCCAAATACATAGAACACTAGGATACATGGAATCCTAGTGTTGGAGACACCACGGGCCAGCCAATCCAACCCTGCTTTCTGGGCAGGAAGACACCATCCAAGCACTCCTGACAGATGGCCATCCAGACACTACGTAAAAGCCCCCAGAGAAGGAGACTCTGACACATTTAAAGTTTTCTTGAAGCCAGTTTTCTCACAAAAATTGGTGCCATCAATATTAGATACCAATTTGGGAACGATTGCTCATGTCCCAGAGGATAGGATCAGGATCCAAAATAAACTTCCTAACAGATTAGCAAGCCGATTGGCCTGAACGAAAAGTGTATATATTTGTTTTTTAAAACACCAGACAAATTTTTCCTATGTAAAGCAGCACTGATTTAAATTAATTTGAAAAGCATTTACAAGCTGGGATCATATCGGTATCTTGTTCCCTTTTGGAAAACATTTGGAAGCAGCCTGTTGAATAGCTGCTTCCATTACGTTATGGAAGCAGCACTTGGCACTGATGTGCACAGAGGCGTCCAGGGATCAACAAAGGCTCGTGCCCATTTAGTTGCACATTGGGTCACACTTTCCAACCTTAACCTTCATTTAATTGTGCAACATTGTCATACATTTTAGACAAAGTTTCAGAAAGAAGGAATCACAGTGGAATAGAGTGCAAGAATGGTGGACTTGAAGGGGGTTGGCCTGGATGGCCTTTGGGGTTTCTTCCCACTCTATTGTTCTTTGATTCTGTGATGACTGACATGGGTTTCCACAGGTTCAACAGCTGAGATGACCTGGGAAGACCATGGAAATGGTTGCAAATCAAACATGGGGACGTCATACACATTTGCAAACGTTCTCCCTTATCTCTGGTCAGTGCCAAGACAGTGGCTCCGGTGCCAAGAACGCAAGGAGCCTTTGTGCAAATAAACCTCTCCCTCTCTGCAGCCACCTTTGGGTTTTTGTGGGCTGAGCCTTTGCAATCCACAAAACAAGCTGAGCCTTCTCTGCCAAATAGCGCCGGTGCCTCGCCAAACTATAAATCCCAGGATTCTATTGCACTGAGCCATGGCAGTTCAAGTGTTGTCAAACTGCATTAAATCTACACTGTAAATACACTCTTTGGCAAAGAAGGCTCAAAGTCTTGTAGAACTACAACTTCCATAATTCCATAATGTTGAACCAAAGTGTGCTGGTACGGCTGTACCAGGAGCTTCAACTTCATTTTCTTTCTATTTAATGTTTGCATGCATTCCAAGGTTTCAGGGGTTTTGCAAAAAGGCGACTTCCCTTGGTTTGCAGTTATAGGGCTAGCCACCTGTCTATCATTGTTGTGTTTGGTTCTGCCCCTTTCCCCAGGGATCTGGGGAGGAGAGGGAGCCATTTTTAGTTCAGTCTTACAGAAGGAAACTAAGCTATAGGATGTGGACCAGCTTCACCAGCAGAAAAGCTTCATTTCTTAAGAATTTCCGGGAGAAAAGTCCCAAAGCTTTGGCTGGGAGCTTACAGCCTCTCAGCCTTACAGCATCCGGGGGGAAACAGCTTTACAGACCCAAAGAACTCCAGCTGGAGAATCTAGAAGCCTTGACTGGTAGGTCTACTCAGTGCCCAAGAAGCAGTTTGGATCCAGTAGTAGGACCCACATCAGCAAAGCTTAGATAGTAGACAGCCTGGGAGAGGTTAAAAAAGGGTTTTCCTTGTTAAAGAAAGAAATAGTTCTCCAAGCATTGTAGACAAGTTAAGAAGCATTTGTTTGACTCATCGAAGATCTGGGAAGTATTTCTTTTGTTCAGTAATAAAGGACTTTGTTAAACCTTTCAAGCCTCTAAGACTATTGTACAGGAAAATCCTTGAGGGCCTCTCTTTTGAGGCGCCCTGGCTTCCCACTGGGCACAAAGTGCATGTCCTAAAAGACAATTTTTACTGGTCCAGCGCGCGACAGAACACAAGGCTAAAAGTCCTCCAGTGTCAATCACCCTGAGTGACCCAGATTTGTTTTGTTGGGTAAACTGAAAAATAATACATTTGTTAACAAACCAGGTGCATTGTTCCTAATTTTCATTGCATATTGCATCAGTTCTGATGCAATGAGGGACTTGGCTTTGCGACATTTCCTCCAAAAAGGGCATTTCTCTTTCCTTTTGCTTATGCTACATGCTTGCATGGCAAGTATTCTATAGGTGAAATAATAATTTCCTTCCTTCCTTCCTCCCTTCCTTCCTTCCTGGATTTCAGGAAGGCCTTCTTTGACAAGGTCTCCCATGACCTTCTGGCAAGGAAACTAGTCCAATGTGGGCGAGGCAAAACTATGGTGAGGTGGATCTGGAATTGGTTAAATGGACGAACCCAGAGGGTGATTCTCCCCAAGGATTCCTCTTCATCCTGGAAAGAAGTGGTGCATGGAGTTAGTTAGTTAGTTAGTTAGTTAGTTAGTTAGGCGATTCCTCGTTGGCCGAGTAGGATAGTCTTCCAGGATCAGAATTCTTGTGAGTCTGTAGGTGGCTGCGGAGCCCTATTCTTGACCTGCATCTTCTTCCGTAGTGAGGGCAATGGTTTCCAGGTGGAAGGCGATCCCGGTCGGGGTTGGCTTGATGCGCCTTCCTCTTGGCACGTTTCTCTCTTTCATAGAATCATAGAATCAAAGAGTTGGAAGAGACCTCCTGGGCCATCCAGTCCAACCCCATTCTGCCGAGAAGCAGGAATATTGCATTCAAATCACCCCTGACAGATGGCCATCCAGCCTCTGTTTAAAAGCTTCCAAAGAAGGAGCCTCCACCACACTCCGGGGCAGAGAGTTCCACTGCTGAACGGCTCTCACAGTCAGGAAGTTCTTCCTCATGTTCAGATTTTCACCCTCCATTCGTTCCTCTTCAAATTCTGCAGCACTGCTGGTCACAGCTGACCTCCAGCTGGAGCGCTCAAGGGCCAGGGCTTCCCAGTTCTCAGTGTCTATGCCAGAGATTTCAAGGTTGGCTAAGGTTGACGAGCAGAGTGCCATCAGCAGGGTTCCGCCCGGGCCCGGTCCTGCTCAGGATCTCTATTAATGACAGATGAAGGGTTAGAAGGCAGGATCATCAAGTTTGCAGATGGGACCAAATTGGGAGGGAGAGCCAAGACTCCAGAGGACAGGAGCAGGATTCAAAACGATCTTGACAGATTAGAGAGATGATTCACCAAAACTAACAAAATGAAGTTCAACAGGGACAAATGCAAGATACTCCACTTAAGCAGAAAAAACGAAATGCAAAGATACAGAATGGGGGACAATACCTGGCTCGAGAGCAGGACGTGTGAAAAAGATCTTGGAGTTCTTGTGGACAACAAGTTAAACATGAGCCAGGAATGTGATGTGGCGGCAAAAAAAGCCAATGGGATTTTGGCATGCATCAATAGGAGCATAGTACCTAGATCTAGGGAAGTCATGCTCCCCTTGCTCTATTCCGCTCTGGTTAGACCACACCTGGAATATTGTGTCCAATTCTGGGCACCACAATTCAAGAGAGATATTGACAAGCTGGAATGTGTCCTGAAGAGGGCAACTAAAATGATCAAGGGTCTGGAGAACAAGCCCTATGAGGAGCGGCTTAAGGAACTGGGCATGTTTAGCCTGAGGAAGAGAAGGCTGAGAGGAGACATGATAGCCATGTATAAGAAATATGTGAGAGGAAGCCACAGGGAGGAGGAGGGAGCAAGCTTGTTTTCTGCTTCCCTGGAGACTAGGACGCGGAACAATGGCTTCAAACTACAAGAGAGGAGATTCCATCTGAACGTGAGGAAGAACTTCCTGACTGTGAGAGCCGTTCAGCAGTGGAACTCTCTGCCCCGGAGTGTGGTGGAGGCTCCTTCTTTGGAAGTTTTTAAACAGATGCTGGATGGCCATCTGTCAGGGGTGATTTGAATGCAATATTCCTGCTTCTTGGCAGAATGGGGTTGGACTGGATGGCCCAGGAGGTCTCTTCCAACTCTTTGATTCTATGATTCTATGATTCTATGATTCTATTATCCACGTCTTTAATTCCTTACGGAGTGTGGCTAGGGAGGGTGCCAGCCTAATCTCCCTGGGGAGGGAGTTTCAGAGACAGGGAGCCACCACCAAGAATCCCCTCTCTCTTGTCCCCACCAACCGTACCTGAGATGGGGGTGCGAGCGAGAGAAGGGCATCCCCAGAAGGTTTTAAGGACTGTGTGGGCTCCTAAGGGAGGAGGCGGTCACGCAGATAGGCAGGTCCTGAACCGTTTAGGGCTTTATAGGTGATGACCTGCACCTTGTATTGGGACCGAAAACTTATCGGTAGTTAGTGGAGCTGTTTAAACAGGAAGGTTGACCGCTCTAATTTGCTCCAGTTAAAAATCTGACCACCGATCTTTGCACCAGCTGTAGTTTCCGAACCGTCTTCAAGGGCAGCCCAACGTAGAGTGCATTACAGTAGTCTAATTTTGAGGTAATTAAGGCATGGACCACCATGCCTTAGTCACCTTAGTTAAAAACTTCGAAATCACTTCAAACAGCTAATTTTTCTGACTTTATTCCAAATTACGAAGATTCCAACAGTACTTAACCATGCCTAATATATTGAATGCTTAACTGTTGAAAAAGTTGGGGAAAATTTGCAGGCAGCTAAGGCACTGAGCTTATTGATCTGTGGAGCAGAAGACCGGTTTGGTGGAAAGACTCCCTTTGTCTTGCAATGATGTTCCTGTTTCCAAGGAACCAGGTCAATCTGACCTACAGATTGGGTCGGACTTTGTTCCCGGCACAAGAGGAGTCGAGTGATTTGAGTCTCATATATCACCAAATCTAATGCTCCCTCCATTTTTAAATCCTGAAAACAAAAAAAGTATTTGCTGACAAATGTAATGTGCAAAAAGTGCACTGTGTCATTAAAGGTTTTCATGGCTGGAATCACTGAGTTGCTGTGAGGCATCCTCAGAAGTTGTGAGGTCAATTGGAAACTAGGGAAACAGGGTATATCTATCTGTGGAATGATGTCCAGGCTGGGAGAAAGAACTCTTGTCTGCTTGAGGTAGGTGTGAATGTTGCAAATGGCCACTTTGATTAGCATTGAATGGACTTGCAGCTTCAAACCCTGGATGGTTGCTGATTGGGGGGGGGATCCTTTGTTTGGAGGCGATTAGTTGGCCCTGAATAATCCCTGTCTGGAATTATTCTATTTTGGAGTGTTCCTCTTTATTTAGGTAAAGGTAAAGGTAGTCCCCTGACATTAAGTCCAGTCGTGTCCAACTCTGGGGTGTGGTGCTCATCTCCATTTCTAAGCTGAAGAGCCGGCGTTGTCCATAGACACCTCCAAGGTAATGTGGCTGGCATGTCTGCATGGAGCGCCGCTACCTTCCCGCCGGAGCGGTACCTATTGATCTACTCACATTTGCATGTTTTCGAACTGCTAGGTGTTATTGTTAATGTTTACTGCTTGTTTACGAGTTTATTTATTGTTGTATTGTTGTTGTTGTTGTTGTTGTTTTACTGATGTATTTGGGCTTGGCCTCTTGTAAGCCGCACCGAGTCCTTTGGGAGATGGTAGCAGGGTACAAATAAAGGTTTATTATTGTTATTATTATTAGGTTGGCAGAAGCTGGGGCTGACAGCGGAAGCTCACGCCGCTCCCCGGAATCAAACCTGTGACCTTTTGGTCAACAAGCTCAGCAGCTCAACACTTTAATCTTCTTTATTTCCTGCCCTGATTTTAGAGTTTTTAAATACCGGTAGCTGGATTTTGTTCATTTTTTTGGTTTTTCCTTTCTGTTGGAAATGTCCACATGCTTGAAAGAAAGTCAGTCCAACTTTGATAAGATCTGTCAGTCTGCCACTCAATTCTTTTCCAATTGGCTCCGCTGCTTTGAACCTCCTTCTGGAAAGAAGATAAAAACCTAGGTTTGCAGGGTTCTCCCCTTTTCGCTTCGGACTGAAGCAGAAGCGCCTTCGATTTGGGGAATGCCTTGGATCTGTTCCCTGGAAAGGAATGCTGTGGCAACCAGAAAGGACCATTGACCCCCAATTGCTGCCCCAAAGGTAAACTTGTTTTGGTCAGAAGAGAGTGGGACTATGACATCTCTTGATCTAGACCAGGCATGGGCATACTTTGGCCCACCCTCCGGGTGTTTTGTACTTCAATTCCCACAATTCCCAACAGCCTGCCTGTTGTTAAGAACTCGGCTGTGGTGCAGCTAGTTAGTAGCCAGCTGCATTAAATCACTACTGACCAAGAGGTCATGAGTTCGAAGGCAGCCCGGGTCGGAGTGAGCTCCTGACTATTAATAGTCTAGTTCAGTGTTTTTCAATCTCGGTGTCGGGACCCCTGAGAGGGTCACGAGGGGGTGCCAGAGGGGTCACCAGAGACAATCATAAAACACAGTATTTTCTGTATTGTCGAAGGCTTTCATGGCTGGAATCACTGGGTTTTTGTATGTTTTCTGGGTTGTATGGCCATGTTCCTGGAGCATTGTCTCCTGACGTTTCGCCTGCATCTACACAGGCATCCTCAGAGGTTGCATACCTCTGAGGATCTCTGCCATAGATGCAGGCGAACATCAGGAAAGAATGCTTCTGGAACGTGGCCATATAGCCCGGAAAAACCTACAACAACCCACAGTATTTTCTTTTGGTCATGGGGGTTCTGTGTGGGAGGTTTGGCCCAATTCTGTCTTTGGTAGGGTTCAGAATGCTCTTTGATTGTAGGTGAACTATAAATCCCAGCAAATACAACTCCCAAATGTCAATCTATTTCCCCCAAACTCCACCCAGTGTTCACATTTGGCTATATTGAGTATCCGTGCCATGTTTGGTCCAGATCCATCATGTTTGAGTCCACAGTGCTCTCTGGATGTAGGTGAACTACAACTCCACTCCAAACCCTTCTAGTGTTTTCTGTTGGTCATGGGAGTTCTGTGTGCCAAGTTTGCAATAATTCGATTGGTGGAGTTTAGAATGCTCTATGATTGGTAATAGTGCACGATAATATTTGCATGGCCCTGATGTGGCTGCTTTGGATTGTAGGTGAGATCTATAAATCCCAGCAACTACAACTCCCAAATGACAAAATCAATCCCCCCACCCCAGTATTCAAATTATATCGGGTATTTGTGCCAAATTTGGTCCAGTGAATGAAAATACATCCTGCATATCATATTTACATTACGATTCATAACAGTAGCAATGAGTTATGAAGTAGCAAAGAAAATAATGTTTATGGTTGGGGGTCACCACAACATGAGGAACTGCATCAACACAACATGAGGAAGTGTATGAAGGGGTCGCGGCATTAGGAAGATTGAGAAACACTGGTCTAGTTGCAGCCCGAAAGATAGTTGCATCTGTCAAGTAGGAAAATTAGGTACCGCTTTATGCGGAGAGGCTAATTTAGCTAATTTACAAAGTAATAAAACCTTCCAGCAGCATGCATAAGAATGAGGAAGTACTCCATCAAGGACTCAGTGTCATAAGTGGACGGTGAAGCAGCAGCTGTTAGGAAATGTGGGAGTTAAAGTCCAAAACACCTGGAGGGAGGGCCAAAGTATGCCCATGCCTGGTCTAGACACTTTGGTCCTCTTGATACAGCCTAGAATTGCATTGGCATTTTCAGCTGCCACATCGCACTGTTGGCTTGCATTCAGCTCCTTGCTCCTTCTCCAAGTCAGCTCTCCTCCTTCCACTTGCAGGATGGCTTTGGTCTGGACCTGGCTACTGGCCGCTGAGCTCCTGGACTGGCCAAGGCAGGCAGAGGGCTGTTTGCCACCCCCAGGAGGTAAGAATCCCTTGGGGTCTCTTTCAATGGAGAGCTTACAAAGAGAGGTTGGATGGGTTGCTGTGACTTTTCTGGGCTGTTTGGCCATGTCCCAGAAGCATTCCCTCCTGACGTTTTGCTCGCATCTACGGCAAGCATCCTCAGAGGTTGGATGGCCATTTGTTGAGTCTCCTTTGTGGAGAGAAAATGCAGCAACAACAACAACAACAAGAATACGACAGAGGGCCTGTTTCTGGCATCCCAAGAACAATGCCATCAAAGCCAGAATTGAAAAGTCGACGACAGATCCCAAGTGTAGACTCTGCAAGGAAGCAGATGAAACAATAGATCCCATCCTCAGCTGCTGCAAGAAGATCACGCAGACAGACTACAAGCAGAGGCACAACACCGTTGCTCAGATGATTCATTGGAACTTGTGCCACAAATACCATCTGCCTGTGACAAAGAACTGGTGGGATAAACAAGCCAGAAAAAGTTACAGAGAATGAACATATCAAGCTACTCTGGGACTTCCAAATTCAGACTGACAGAGTTTTGGGGCACAAGACTCCTGACCTCACGATCATGTTAAAAAACAAAGTATGGATTTTTCCCAGTTCTAGCAGACCTCACCTCTGAGGATGCTTGCCATAGATGCAGGCGAAACGTCAGGAGAAATGCCTCTAGCCCATGGCCATATAGCCCGAAAAAACCTACAACAACCCAGTGATTCCGGCCATGAAAGCCTTCGACAATACAAATTCGATTGTTGATGTCGCAATCCCAGGTGACAGCAGGATTGAAGAGAAACAACTGGAAAAGCTGGCACAATACAAGGATTTAAAGAGTGAACTGCAAAGACTTTGGCACAAGCCAAAGTGGTCCCAGTGGTGATCGGCACACTGGGTGCAGTGCATAAAGACCTTGGCCTGCACTTAAACACAATCGGCGCTGACAAAATTACCATATATCACACAGTCCTAGACATGTGGGAAGTGTCCGACGTGTGATCCAATACAACAGCCAGCAGAGTGTCTGCTTTGGACTCATCTTGTTGTGTTTCAGATAATAACAACAACAACAACAACAATAATAATAATAATAATAATAATAATAATAATAAGTAATACAATTTTTGTTCCTCGATTAGAAATGTCATTTCCTCAGTGGTTCTATCACAAAATCATGGGGAAAATTGATTAAACTGCCAAAACTTTGTCTTTGGCAAAGATTTACTGCAGTTGCAGCTGGTGATTAATCTGCTGGCAGAATAGGAATGGGCAGGGTGGCCCCTTGGGGTCTCTTCCAACTCTAGCCTTCTATTGTTATGCATGACTTAAGGTTGGTAACTACATATGTGATCCTGTATCTTGACCAGTGTCCCTCTCCTGCTGCCCTCTCTATTGACCACAGCTCAGAACTGGGCCAGGGGTCGTCCAGCAGTCCAATCGTCCACTTTCCCGCAACGTGGCTTGGTCTTCAGCCGGGCGGAGAGCGCTGTGGATGGAGATCGAGATGGAGACTGGGACCACGGCTCCTGCAGCCACACCACGAAGGAGATGGGACCCTGGTGGAGTGTGGACCTGGGCGCCCGCCTAGCCGTCAGAGCCGTTGTGGTCAAGAACCGCTCGGACTGCTGCTCGGAGCGGATCAAGGGGGCTCGGATCCACGTTGGGGACTACCAAGACGGCTACGGCAAATGCGGCTCCGTGTAAGATGGGCATGGGTTAAAATTCCAAACCCACTGCAAACCACCCCCAGGTTTCAGAGCTCTAAATCACAGATTGGGAAGGGGCCCCCAGAGACCATCTAGTCCAGTGGTTCTCAACCTTCCTAAGGCCACAACCCCTTAATATAGTTCTTCCTGTTGTGGTGACCCCCAAGCATAACATTATTTTTCTTGCTCCTTCATAACTGTAATTTTGCTCCTGTTATGAAGCGTAATGTAAATATCTGATATTCAGGAAGTATTTTTATTCACTGGACCAAACTTGGCACAAATACCCGATATGCCCAAATCTGAATACTGGTGGGGTTGTGGGGGGATTGATTTTGTCATTTGGGAGTTGTAGTTGCTGGGATTATAGTTCACCTACAATCAAAGAGCATTCTGAACTCCACCGAATGGAATTGAACCAAACTCACACAGAACTCCCATGACCAACAAAAACTAGAAGGGTTTGGTAGGCATTGACCTTGAATTTGGGAGTTGTAGTTCACTTACATCCAGAGAGCATTGTGGACTCAAACCATGATGGATCCGAACCAAACTTGGCACAAATTGTCAATATGCCCAAATATGAACACTGGTGGAGTTTGAGGGAAATAGATCTTGACATTTGGGAGTTGTAGTGACTGGGATTTATAGTTCACCTACAATCAAGGAGCACTCTGAACCCCACCAACACTAAAATTGTACCAACAGTACCCCCATGGCCAACAGAAAACACTCTGTTTCCTGATGGTCTTTGATGACCCCTCTGACACCCCCTTGCAACACCCCCCAAGGGTCCTGATCCCCAGATTGAGAAAATATGATTTAGGGCTTTATAGTCTAAAGCCAGCACCTTGAATTGTGCTCAGTAGTAGACTAGCAGCCAGTGGAGCTGACATAACAGAAGGGTTGTGTGCTCCATGTACACCGCTCTGGAAAGCAATCTGGCTGCTGCCCGTTGGACCACTTGAAGTTTCCGAACAGTCTTCAAGGGCAACCCCACATAAAATGCATTGCAGTAATCTATACGAGATGTAACAATAGTGTGGACCACCTTGGCCAAGTCTTTGGGATCCTGGGAGTTGTAGTTTGGTGAGGCACCCACATTCTTGAGCAGAATCAACTTGATACATGAATCATAGAATCAAAGAGTTGGAAGAGACCTCATGGGCCATCCAGTCAAACCCCCCTGCCAAGAAGCAGGAATATTGCATTCAAATCACCCCTGACAGATGGCCATCCAGCCTCTGTTTAAGCTTCCAAAGAAGGAGCCTCCACCACACTCCGGGGCAGAGAGTTCCACTGCTGCTAAAGTTTTATTATTTATTATGGGCCCTTTGGTGGCACAGCAGGTTAAAGCCTGAGCTGCTGAACTTGCTTACCTCCTAGTCTCCAGGAAGCAGAAAACAAGCTTGCTCCCTCCTCCTCCCTGTGGCTTCCTCTCACATATGTATACATAGCCCTCATCATGTCTCCTCTCAGCCTTCTCTTCTTCACGCTAAACATGCCCAGCTCCTTAAGCCACTCCTCATAGGGCTTGTTCTCCAGACCCTTGATCATTTTAGTCACCCTCCTCTGGACACTGGACATTGTAGATGATGATGATGATGATGATGATGATATTTATTTGTACCCCACTTCATCTTTCCCGAAGGAGACTCAAACCTTGCAAAACTACAACTCCCACAATCCTATAGCATTGAACCATGGCAGTTAAACTGTATCTCCAACATAGATAGATACATCCTTTCCACAGAGAAGGCAAAAGGCCTTGTGCAACTACGACTCCCAGGATCTCATTGCATTTATACATGGCAACTAAAGTGGGATCACACTGCATTCGTTCTTCATTATAGATTAAAGAAGAAAGCTTTTACGAGGGAGACAGGACTGGGGGTGTAATAGGATATTTGGTTATTTTAAAATGTGTTTTGAGGAATTTTAATTGACTTGTACATCTAATTGTATTTTAATAATTGCATTTCATAGATTTTAAAACTGCATTGTTTGCTTTTTGTGATCTACTTTGCTTCTCGGTCAAGAGACAAAAGTAGGAAATAATAATACAGATACAGACCTCACTACCTCTGAGGATGCTTGCCATAGATGCAGGCGAAACGTCAGGAGAAATGCCTCTAGAACATGGCCCTATAGCCCGAAAAACCCCACAAGAACTGAATACAGATATACCCTGAGCATCTATTTTTTAAATAATATTTATTAATTGCTTTCCTCCTGCAGCTGTGGGACCGTCACCAATGGCAGTGCTGGCTCCCTCAGCATCATTTGTTGCAACGGACTCAAAGGTCGCTACGTGAGCATCGTCATCCCCGACCGGATGGAATACCTGACCCTTTGTGAGCTGGAAGTCTATGGCTCCCGGCTGAGAGATGAATGCTAGGGACCCTCCAGAAAGGAAGAGGACAGAAAACAGTAATAGACAACTCCAGCCAAGGGGGTCCTAAGGGTCATCTAGTCCACTGCTTCTTAAACTGTGGGCCCCGACCCCAAATGGGATGTATTGTCGAAGGCTTTCATGGCCGGAATCACTGGGTTGTTGTAGGTTTTTCCGGGCCATATGGCCATGTTCTGGAGGCAATTTTTCTCCTGACGTTTCGCCTGCATCTATGGCAAGCATCCTCAGAGGTAGTGAGGTCTGTTGGAATTAGGAAAAAGGATTTATATATCTGTGGAATGACCAGGGTGGGATCTGTGGAATGACCTTTGTCCCACCCTGGCCATTCCACAGATATATAAACCCCTTTTCCTAGTTCCAACAGACCTCACTACCTCTGAAGGTGCTTGCCATAGATGCAGGCGAAACGTCAGGAGAGAATGCCTCTAAACCATGGCCATATAGCCCAAAAAAACCCTACAACAACCTCAAATGGGATCCTTTTAAGACACGGAAGATTTGGCGAGAGTAAAAGTTTTCTGAACTCCACCTAGTGGTTGTTTTAGGTATTTGCACAAATCTGTTGTAAAGTGCTT
Organism: Anolis sagrei ordinatus; assembly: GCF_025583915.1. NCBI lineage: Eukaryota > Metazoa > Chordata > Lepidosauria > Squamata > Anolidae > Anolis > Anolis sagrei. The sequence continues at coordinate 250,156,086 of NW_026847438.1, forward strand.
CATAAAAAAGGAAAATCTGTTGCACCTCAGAGTAGATTCCCCTTGCTGAAAACACCAAACTGCACACAGCCAGAAGTCTTGATAGTTTATTAAAAATAAAAGGTTAAAAGTTCTTAAAAGCAAAAACAATGTTCCAAAAGATCAATGTAAAAAGATCAATATAAAATAGCACTTTGAAGATTAATCCAAAAAGGCATCAGCAAAGCAAAACCCAAGAGAACATGACAAAGTTCTGGAAACATGGCACAAGAACTGCAAAATAGTACAGACAAACGTCTTGGTTAAATGAAAAGTTGCTCTGACAAAGGTTTGGTCTCAAACACCCTGCTTAATACCCTTTGCAAAACATGAAGGCGTTTCTTTGGCCTCTGGCCTCCTTCTTGTTAGCTATTCTCACACTCCTTCGAACTCTGAATTCCAAACGGTCAGCCTGATCTAAGGCTCCCATTTCGTCAAGGTCAGTCTGTTCATTAGTGCTATCCAGTTTGCCTTCCTGCTCATTATCAGATTGAGAACTGTCCTCCTTCTCTGAGTCAATCTGCACCTGCACCTGGCTATTTTCAGTGTCAACACTCTCATTCCTTGCTGTGGGAAACTGCACTTCTTCACTGTCTATAACAAGTGATGTGGTTCAGCATGATTCTGGGCCTGAAATGTTCTCTGATGATGAGGATGATGGGATTCAGATTCCTGGCTCTTTTTCTGTGCCTCAGATTCCTGGGCCTGCTCCTAGGTCTTTTTCTGAGGCTCCCACAGACAGTGCAGAGTCAACAAAGCGGTTCTCAGAAGAAAGGAATGCTAACGAATTAGATAGCGAACAGGTGGAGAGGCCTTTGCCTGCCCACGCTGATAGTGAAAGTGCAGAAAGCCTTGATAGTGACCTAACCCGGCAAGCACACCTTGATTTGTGAGTCAGGAGGAGTTCACACCTAGCCACCAGATGAGAAACCAGCTCGGGGAAAGGTCATCGCAATGCATTCATGTTGGCGAGAGCATAATGTTTTCATGTTAGCAAAAGGTATTTAGGCTTCTTTTGAATGAAGGGAAAGTGTCAGTTCAACGTAGCTTGTTAGCCTGGAAGCTTCATGGAATAATCTTGCCCAGAAAGCAGCACGCTTTGGATTTCTTGCATTGTGATTCTTGAGGCAAATGTTTCACTGCTTGTACCATGGACTCTGTTTTGAACTTTGCCTATAGGATTGTGCCTTTTGTTTTTACCTGAAGATCTTTGGAACTACATTCTGCATTTAACCTAAATCTTTGGAACTTTGCAATGCTTATTCTTTATTTTGACTTGGATTTTTTCCTCAATAAACTATAAAACTACAGCTCTTGTGTAGTGGTCTTTGGAAGCTAGGTGAAGCTTACTCTGAGTTGCAACAACAGGGACATTTGAACCTGGGTCCCATCATCCTCATCAGAGACACTCTGTGGTTCCAGCTGAGTCACAACGAAACCAGTCTGTTTAGCATACAAACATTTAAATAAGACTAGCAATCCCCTGCCAGGCGTTGCTGTGGCCCAGTCTGGTAATCTGGAAAATAAAGTAATGAAAAAGCGTTGGTTTCTAATCTATGTAATGTCTTGATGCTTGTGGGTAAACAGTATTTCTTGCTGTTTCTTTGCCAGTGTTGATGTGGAGATTGTCTGGTTTGCCTACTCTGGAGAACATGCAACATATTATTTTCCTTCTTTAAGGGTCCCTTTCAAATCTATGAGACTATATCTCTCTGTGTGTGAATCCTATCTATCTATATCTATGGATGGATGGCTCTTTGTCAGGAGGGCTTTGATGATGTTTTCTTGCCCTGGTGAAGGGAGTTGGACTGGATGACCTTTAGTATTTTCTTTTGGTCATGGGGGTTCTGTGTGGGAAGTTTGCCCCAATTCTCTGGATCATGGGATTCAGAATGCTCTTTGATTGTAGGTGAACCATAAATCCCAGTAACTACAACTCCCAAATGTCGAGGTCTATTTTCCCCAAACTCCATCTATGTTCATATTTGGGCATATGGAGTACTCGTGCCAAGTTTAGTCCAGATCCATCATTGTTTGAGTCCACAGTGTTCTCTGGATGTAGGTGAACTACAACTCCCAAACTCAAGGTCAATGCCCACCAAACCCTTCCAGTATTCTCTGTTTGTCATTGGAGTTCTCTGTGCCAAGATGGGTTCAATTCCATCATTGGTGAAGTTCAGAAGGCTCTTTGATTTTAGGTGAACTATAAAACCCAGCAACTACAACTCACAAATGACAAAATTAATTTTGTTTTTGAGTGATGGTCACTCCTTGGGTTAGTAGGTGCCTTGTGGCCAAATTTGGCGGCAATTTGTCTAGTGGTTTTTGAGTTATGTTAATTCCACAAATGAGCATTACATTTATATACATATATACATATAAAGAGAGAGATTGAACACTGAAACCATTAAAAACATTAAATCTATTAAAACATATTCACCCCCTGGCCCAGTCTTAAAAAATAATAATAATGCAACTCTTCATGTGAGAAAACCCAAGAATTTATTATTTATTTATTTACTTACTTACAGTATATTCTGCCCTTCTCACCCCACAGGGGACTCAGGGCGGTTCATGTGCCGTCGCGCACTAAGATGTCTTAGTGACATCTTTCCCCAGGGGATTGCTTCTTGCCTCCTTTAGGAAAACTGGAACTTCCAAGAACCAAAACACTGTAGATAACTCAAAATAGGTTTTATTGTTCACAAAGAGTTATCCCTTTAAGGCAATAAGCTGGAAAGGGGTAAAGGAAAATATACATTACAGTCTCTGGTTGTCTTGGGTTCAAGGAGTTTTGCAGCTAAAAGCTTTTCCAGGTCCCTCTTTCTCAATGGCTGTGAATGCCGGAGCAATCCACAACCCCAGTCCAAATGGCCTATGTTTGAAGACACAGGGTCTTCCTCTGGTGCCAAAAGAACTGGTTTGAAGGCACTTGAGACTTCCCAACGTCGTTCAGGTTGGTCTGAACATGAAGCATAAGTCTCAAGGGTAAGAACCTCAGAATTGGTGCTGAGAGGTAACTTAATCAAGGGCTTCAGAGCCAAGTCTCTCTCTCACGTCCATCTGATAGAAAGTTTGATGGAATGGAAAAGGAAACACTGTCCTGCTCTCTAGGAAGAGGTGGGGTCAAACAATTGAGCAGGAGGAGCAATTCAACTGGTGCAAACAACATTGATTGACAGCTATAAATAACCAATCAATCCAACTATACATTTACAGGGTAAAAAGGCAAAATCAGGCATGATACAACAGTTCAAATCCTGCAACTTACAGTTCTACATATAGGTGGCACCACTCGCGCCGTCACAGTTCACAATGCACACATACATGGCAAACATTCGATGCCATAGACACTCAACATATATAGACAGACACACAGAGCCATTGCCATGTGTCCCCATCTTGAACCTCTAAATGGGATAGAGAGATAACCAGGGAGGAATAGGAGGAAAGATGGATGGATTGTTCTGTGGACACCGGGGCAGGCAACGGCCTCTGCTGTGGCCAAAAGGGTCCCCATGAGAAGTGGACAATGGAGCTCAGAAGTGGATGATGGAGCTGGTCCTGGCAGTGCCTTTCTGGGTCAAATGTCCAGCCAACAGGCACATGCCTCCTGCGAGAATCTTTAAAGGTGAGAGATGACTCGGGCACAGAGTTCGGGTCCAAACTCCCATGCCAACACTGTTGGGCCACTACTGGCCGGCCTTCTTGGCTGTCCTCGGTGCCTCATTTTGGTCCTGGGGCTGTGAATATTCCTGAGTGAACTTGGCGTGGAATTGGCACAGCTTCTGCAAGACGACCTCCAGTTTTTCCATCGGAGGCAAGATGGTCATTCTGGGAGCGAGAGAAAGCAGGTAAAGAGAGGGTTAGGGGTCTAGATGGGCCACATTGTGCCACACAAACCTGCCCAAATCTATTATCTTCAGGGGAAGTCTTTTGGCTATCCCATGTTTGCCCTTTTTTCTTGGTTTCTGCATTCAAAGCTGCTTTAGGACCAAGTTTGCAGGGAAGGACAGGATTGCACCAGCACTTTCGCCCCGTCCTTGTCCCTCCGTGCCGCACTTTATTATTGTTGAGTAGAGCACTTTAGACCTTGCACTTTATTAATGTGCCTTTGAATGTGTGTTGCTGCTAACTAATTACGATCAGTTACGATCACTGATAGACTGCTCCTGAAATCTACGCACTTTTAAGAACTGCCCTAGTGAAGCCGTCGGAATTTCGACCGTCATTTGTGTAGCTGTTACCAATGTGGTCCCCTGCCCCCCTTTGTGTATTGTTTCTGCTGCTCGGGTGTAGCGGTGGGGGCGGAAGAGGAGGCGGCCTGGAGCCTGTAAATAAAAATGAGGTGGGGAGGGGGGTAGAGGGGAAGAAAGGATATTGGCAAGGACTGGAAAGTCAAACAACGAACAAAGCAGAAAGTAAGATCTTGTCTATAGACTGCGGCATGGAGGAGGGGAGGTGTTCCATTAGCCGAGGGGCCCCATAGAGGTCGTGGTGGGAAGGAGGAGATGCGGGGAAAGGAGACCTCGAATTCGGCCTAATTCGGACCGCTTATCCATATTAACAATCCCCAACCGGTCTCCTAAGGTAAATTGGTGTAACCAGATGAGCGGGCCCTCTGGTTGAAGGTGGTGCTGTTGAACGCCAGATCTGTCAACGGAAAAACGACCTTTATCCAGGATTTAATCCTGGATGAGCGGGCAGATCTGGCGTGCATTACGGAGACCTGGCTGGATGAAGCTGGGGGTGTGAATCTCACCCAGCTTTGTCCTCCAGGTTTCTCCGTACAGCACCAACCGAGATCCGGAGGACGGGGAGGCGGTGTCGCAGTGGTCTATAGAGATTCCATCCATCTGACCAGGAGTCCCATCCCGCAGACCACAAATTTTGAATGCGTCCACCTGAGGGTGGGTGACCGGGACAGAATAGGGATTCTTGTAGTGTACCGTCCACCTCGCTGCACTACAGTCTCCCTGCCTGAGCTAGCGGGGGTGGTCTCGAGCCTGGTGGTGGAGTCCCAACGGCTTCTGGTGCTGGGGGACTTCAACATCCATGCCGAGGCAACCCTCTCAGGAGCGGCTCAGGACTTCATGTCTGCCATGGCAACCATGGGGCTGTCCCAACAAATAACTGGCCCCACCCACTGTGCTGGACACACATTGGACTTGGTTTTCTGCCAGGGATGGGAGCAGGTGGCGGTGTGGAGGAGTTGTCCATCTCTCCGTTGCCATGGACCGACCACTTCCTGGTCAGATTTAGGCTCACTGCACCCCCTAACCTCTGCAGAGGTGGAGGACCCATTAAGTTGGTCCACCCCAGGAGGCTTATGGATCCGGATGGATTCCTGATGGCTCTTGGGGAGTTTCCCGCCGCCTCGGTAGGTGATCCTGTCGAGGCCCTGGTCACTCTCTGGAATGGGGAGATGACTAGGGCAATTGACACGATCGCTCCGGAACGTCCCCTCTCAAGTAACCGAGCTAAACCAGCGCCTTGGTTTACTGAGGAGCTGGCAGTGATGAAGCGAAGGAAGAGGGAATTAGAGAGTGTGTGGCATTCGGACCCGAGCGAGCCAAATCGAACACGGTTTGTGTCCTTTCTAAGGGCATATGCCGCGGCAATAAAAGCCGCAAAGACTTTCTTTGCGGCCACTATTGCGTCTGCAAAAAACCGTCCGGCGGAGTTGTTTCGGATTGTCAGAGGTCTTTTAACTCCCCCTACCTCAGGTGGGAGCCCTGACAACTCGGCAACGCGCTGTGAAGCATTTGCTCGGTTCTTCGCAGACAAAGTCGCTTTGATCCGCTCTGGGCTGGACGCCACATTAAATGCAGTCTCTGTGGATGTGACACAAGCACCTGCTTGTCCGATTTTGTTGGATTCTTTTCAGTTTGTGAAACCCGAGGATGTGGACAAGATACTTGGAGGAATGAGACCCACCACGTCCATCCTAGACCCCTGCCCATCCTGGCTTCTGAAGGAGGCCAGAGGGGGATTGGCTGAGTGGGTTGAGGTGGTGGTTAACGCCTCCCTCCGGGAAGGCAGAATTCCAGCAAGCTTAAAACAAGCTATAATAAAACCGCTGTTGAAAAAACCATCACTGGACCCCACTAAATTCGACAACTTTCGGCCAGTTTCCAATCTCCCCTTCTTGGGCAAAGTCCTGGAACGCGTGGTGGCCTCACAACTCCAAGTATTCTTGGGAGACACGGATTATCTGGATTCGGCACAGTCTGGTTTCAGACCGGGACATGGTACTGAGACGGTCTTGGTCGCCTTAGTGGATGATCTGCGCCGGGAGCTAGACAGGGGGAGTGTGTCCCTGTTGGTGCTCCTGGACCTCTCAGCAGCCTTCGATACCGTCGACCACGGTATCCTTCTGGGGCGTCTTGCGGAAATGGGTCTTGGGGGCACTGCTCTGCAGTGGCTCCAGTCATTTCTGGAGGGTCGTACCCAGAAGGTGTTATTGGGGGACTCCTGTTCAACGCCACAGCCTTTGACTTGTGGGGTTCCACAGGGTTCTATACTGTCTCCCATGCTGTTTAATATCTACATGAAGCCGCTGGGTGAGATCATCCGGAGTTTCGGGGTGCGGTGTCATCTGTACGCAGATGACGTCCAACTCTGTCACTCCTTTCCACCTGCTACTAAGGAGGCCGTCGAAGTCCTGAACCGGTGCCTGGCCGCTGTAATGGTCTGGATGGGGGCGAACAAACTGAAATTAAATCCAGACAAGACAGAGGTACTCCTGGTCAGTCGCAAGGCCGAGCAGGGTATAGGGTTACAGCCTGTGCTGGACGGGGTCGCACTCCCCTTGAAGGCGCAGGTTCGCAGCTTGGGTGTGACCCTGGATTCATCGCTGAGCCTGGATCCCCAGGTTTCAGCGGTGACCAGGGGAGCATTTGCACAGCTTAGGCTCGTGCGCCAGCTGCGCCCGTATCTTGGGAAGTCTGACTTGGCCACGGTGGTACACGCTTTGGTCACATCCCGACTTGACTACTGCAACGCTCTCTACGTGGGGCTGCCCTTGAAGACGGCCCGGAAGCTTCAGCTAGTCCAGCGCGCGGCAGCCATGTTGTTAACGGGAGCAGGGCGCAGGGAGCATACAACGCCCTTGTTGTCCCAGCTCCACTGGCTGCCTGTTGCTACCGGGCCCAATTTAAGGTGCTGGTGTTATCCTACAAAGACCTAAACGGTTCCGGCCCAAAATACTTTTCGGACCGCATCTCGGCCTATGAGCCCACGAGAACTTTGAGATCATCCGGGGAGGCCTTTCTCTCGATCCCGCCTGTCTCACAGCCATGCCTGGCGGGGACGAGAGACAGGGCCTTCTCGGTGGTGGCCCCCCGGCTGTGGAGCACCCTCCCTGTGGACATCAGATCGGCGCCCTCCCTCTTGACATTCCGTAAGAGTCTAAAGACGTGGCTGTTTGAGAGGGCCTTTGAGTAAGTGCTGCAACAATTGGCGACTTAGAATGGACTATGACTACGAACTTGGCTATGACCCTAGGACTAGACGAAGCGGATTTTTAGGATAAGTATGTGTTGTAGTAGTAGTCTTGATATGTACTGTCGTGATTTTTGTATATTGTCTTTCTATGTTGTTGTTCACCGCCACGAGTCGCCCCTAGGGCTGAGAGTGGCGGTCAATAAGTACAAGAAATAAATAAATAAATAAAATAAATAAAAAGCAAAGGAAAACCAATTTGCACAATCGCTCTTTTCGTATAGTTGTCCACCAAAGTCTAGGAAAGTTTCATTTTTAGACTAAAACTCTCAAGAAGCCCTCTGCTATATATTGCTGTATATTCTGGGAGTTGTAGACCAACGTCGTTGTCTCCTGAAAGAACAAGTTGCATGACTGCTGAGTCCTGGGAAATGTTTATTGAAATCTCAGAAAGTTCCATTTTTGGACTACAACTTCCAAAAATCTCTGCACCAGAACCTTCTGAGACTCTGGTGGACATTTCCAAGGACTGTTATATATAGCCAAATATGCAAATTGACTTTCCAAGAGAAGACAACATTGGGCTACGATTCCAAAAATGTGCATGCTGGCCAGGCGTCCAAAAAAGGCCCTAAAATATCCCTGTGGCCTCCTTTATGGAGGGAGATATGGGGGAAATTTGGTTCTCCTGGAAGTTTGGGGCCATTTTCTGGGTCTCATTCAGCTGTGTGACGAATGGATTGAATGAAATTGTATGATCCAGGTCTGGATAGGTCCTATTAAGGTCTGGCAAGGCTGAAGACAACATCCTAAAATGGAAAACTGGGTTATGGAGAACAACGGAGGTGAAGAATTTTATTAACCAAGGCATTAAAAGTTGCTTTGTTGTGGCTGTGGCTAATGAGACATCCAGGTAACTGACCCAAGAACCTGTTTATATAGTCAAACCCAATGTTACCGTAAGAAAGAAGCTTAAACAACATCTGTTCTGGGATTCATGAGGCTCCAGCAAGTCTGAGCTGAATGAAGAGGTTATCTAAACAACCAAATAATGGGTAACCAAATCACTACATAAGGAGACCTTTTTCCTTTTCAATGGTGTGGCAGATCTGCAAGGGATGCAGACAGAATGAACACCCGCCTCTCTTCTTCAAGCAGCAGGATTCAATGGAGGAGGTTGGTGAGTATGAATGTTGAATGTATGTGAGTGAATGCCGAGTATATATGATGTTTCCCTTTTGTCTGTGTAACCAATATAGCCATTAGCCTTGTTTGATAAATAACTGGTTCAATACTCGTTTCAGATGTAGGGGGTGTTGGTGATTCGATTCTAAAGTCAATTCCGATTTTCACCAAAAAAATGTTCAAAACTTTTTGAAACTTCCGAGATTTCCGAATCCTTCCTTAATGGTTTGAAAGTGTTATTTCCTGTTTCATTGGGCGGTCTTTACTTTGAAAGTAGTTATTTTACTTCAGAAGCGGGGGAGGGGAGGGGGGAAGCAAAGGAAGGAAATTCATCCATTCTGGTTTAAAACACTTCCCAGGCTCCAGACAGAAGCAAGGGGAGAGGAGAGGGAGGAAATTCATCCACTCTGGTTTAAAACGGCTTCTCTGGCTTGAGCCGTGGCCAGGGACCAGAAGCGGGGAAACACTGAATCATTTCCGACTCACTTACTGCTTCGTAACAGAAATGGCGGAAAAAGCTTCGGAAGGGCAAAGGGTCTTCCAGTTTCCTTAAAAACTTTGAAATCGCTTCAAAAAGTAAATATTTCCGAATTTATTCCGAACTAGCTTTCCCTGCCACGCGTTGCTGTGGCCCACCTTACCTCCCTCTTTCTCTCCTTTCCCTCATTCCCTTTTTTTCTTTCCTTCTCTCCTTCCTTCTCTTCCTCTTTCCTTCTTCCTTTTTTCTTTTCCTTCCCTTTCTCTTTCTTCCTTCTCTGCCTCTTTCCTTCCTTCCTTCCTGTGGTTTTTGTTTCCATTCTTCCTTTTGTCTTTCCTTCCTTCCCCCCTCTTTCTCTTTCTTTCTCTTCTTCCTTTGCTCCTCTTTCCTTCCTTTTCTTTCCTTCTCTCCTTCCTTCCTTCCCTTCCTCTTTCCTTCTTCCTTTTTTCTTTTCCTTCCCTTTCTCTTTCTTCCTTCTCTGCCTCTTTCCTTTCTTCCTTCCTTTGGCTTTTGTTTCCATTCTTCCTTTTGTCTGTCCTTCCTTCCCCCTCTTTCTCTTTCTTTCTCTTCTTCCAGGATTGAGTCAGGGCGGGAAGGGGCGGGGCGGGGGAGGGAGGGGCGTGGGTTGCACGGGGGGGGGCGAGGGGGAGGATTGAGTCAGGGCAGGAAAGGGCAGGGCGGCGAAGGGAAGGGGCGTGGGTTCCATGGAGGGGGCGTGGTCGGTGGCGGAGGAGGAGGTGGAGGAGGGAAAGAATTGAGTCAGGGCGGGTAGGGGCGGGGCGGCGAAGGGAGGGGGCGTGGTTTCCAGTGAGGGAGCGTTGGCCGGCAATGTGCGCGCAGCGGGGGACTCACGCCAGGGCGCTTCTGCGCATGCTCCCTTTGTCTTTGAAATTGTGGGTTTGGTGAAATGTTGTTTGCTTTTTTGATGTGATTTGTGCATACCTTGTGGGGTGAGGTATGTGCATGGGAATTTTGGTAAATTTTCGTCGGGGTTTTTTTGAGTTTTGCTGTCCTGTTGGACGCCCTTTTCATTTTTATATATATAGATTATGAAGATTCTGACTGAACCTAATCATGCCTAATAGCTGTAATCAAAACCTCTGTTTGTTGTATTCCAAGGTGGCCACCTCAAAATGGACCTGTACCTGAAGTGGAAGGTCCCTTCTTTCTGTCCAAAGCAGCTCCCAGGAAGGACGCAGATCCCAGTCTCCTCCAGAAGCCGGAGGCAGAAGAACATGTCCGGAGCCTGGCCTTGTGCCTGGAAAAAGAAGCAAGGCATTCCTTAGAATTAGAAGGAGCCCCAAAGAACATCTAGACCAGCCCCTGGCAGGGAAAGAATCTACCACGACAACACTCTTAGCAAGCAGCCATCTAAGCTCTCTGTAAAACACTTCAATAAAGGAGAGTTCAGACTTATGGGATCCTGGGAATTGTAGCTTGGTGAGGCCAAAGACCTTGTAAAACTACAGCTCTCAAGATTCCATACTATCGAGCCCTGGCAGTTCAAGTGGGGAAATACTGCATTCATCCTACAGTGTAGATGCACCTTAGTAATGGACTGGGAATAGTTTTTGAAAATTGCAAAGTTTTGGAAGACTTTCTAGAGCAGTGTTTCTCAACCTGGGAGTTGGGACAACTGGAGGGGTCGCAAGGGGGTGTCAGAGGGGTTGCCAAAGACCATCAGAAAACACAGTATTTTCTGTTGGTCATGGGAGTTCTGTGTGGGAAGTTTGGCCCAATTCTATCGTTGATGGGGTTCAGAATGCTCTCTAATTGTAAATGAACTATAAATCCCAGCAACTACAACTCCTGAATGTCAAGGTCTGTTTTTCCCCAAACTCCACCACATTTGGGAACATTGAGTATTTTTCCAAGTTTTGTCCAGATCCATCCTTGTTTGAGTCCACACTCCAGCTACACACAGACACACAAACACACACACATATATGCGTACTTTGGATTGCATAGGGATGAACACACTTGTGGTATTTTCTTTGCTGTCTGTTCAGAAGATTTTACTTCACTTTCTATCCTTATGATGATTGGATTTAGAAAGATTTGTGCTGTTGTGGAAACAAGGATTGGTGATAAAGCTTCAGTGGAGACCCCTTTCCCAATGAAAACTCTTCCAGGAGCGAATTTCCCTTCCGAGGAGTAGATTTCTCTCACTTCCTCTTGTCTTAGCTCTGTTCTTAACTATGGACCATCTGTAAGTTTGATGTTTGCACCTTGGGCACTGTTTGCATTTCATCTATATATATAAAAATGTAATGTTCGTTTGTAGGATTAACAGAACTCAAAAACCACTGGACGAATTGACACCAAATTTGGACACAAGACACCTCTCAGGCCAACAAGTGACCATCACTCATAAAAACACTGAAAAACACAGCAGAAGAGACTTAAAAGCAAAAAAAACATTACAACGCATGCGCAAAACCACATATATACACAAACACACATATACACAAATATATACACACATATATATGCATATATATATATATATATATACACACAAAACACATATACACAGAAAGGGGGAAAGAAAGGAAGGAGAGAAGAAGGGATAGAAAGAGGGAAAGAAGGAGAAGGAGAGAAGGAAATAAAAAGTGAAAGAAGGAAGGAAAGAGAGAGGGAAGGAAGGAGAGAAGGAATGAAAGAGAGAAAGAGGGAGGGAAGGAAGGAAGGAAAGAGAGAAGGAAGGATGGAAAAGAGCAAAGGAAAGGAGGAAAGAAACAGGTAGAGAAGGAAGAAAGAAAAAGGGAAAGTAGAAGGAAAAGGAAAAAGAGGGAAGGAAGGGGAGAAAGAAAGGAAAGAATGAGGGAGGGAAGGTTTGGCCACAGTCACTCATAACAACACTGAAAAACAAAGCGGAAGAGACTTAAAAAGCCAACAAAACAAACAAACAAACATTACAATGCATGCGCATAACCACATAAATACACATATACATAAATACATAATAACTAGGCCTGGGTAACAACGGAAAAATTTGTTTCTAAAATCGATTTGTATTTGGGGGGTTTTTTTGTTTCGATATTTAAAATATTTACAAAATTTTCCTTTTAAAAAGTTCGATATTTACGAAATTTCGTAAATGGTAAAAAATTAACGAATCGATTTCCGAAACAATAACGAATCGATTCGTTAATGGCGGACGCGACCGCGCAATACGCTAAAAAGCCTCCAAATGGGACAGGGGGAACTTCTGAAGCTTCCCTCTCCCTCTGTTGTTGACTGTTGGTGTGATATTATAATTTTTTTTCACTAATTAAACCTATAAAACTGGCCCAGACATGCGGAAATAATAACGAAACGACCTCAAAACAATAACGAAACGAATACAATATCGAAATACGAAGCATTTACAAAACGTTTTTGAAAATTCGTTTTTTTAGTAATTGCTCCAGAATGGTTTGTTATCGTTTTGTAATTGAAAAAATTAACGAATTATTAACGAATTACGAATTAACGAAATGAAACCGCCCAGCCCTAATACACACATATACACATATATAAATACACAAAACACACAAACGGACTGGGCCATAGCTACACATGGCAGGGGACGGCTAGTCTATATAAATAAAAATGTAATGTTTGTTTGCGGGATTAACGGAACTCAAAAACCACTGGATGAATTGACACCAAATTTGGACACAAGACACCTCTCAGGCCAACAAGTGACCATCACGCATAAAAACACTGAAAAACACATCAGAAGGGACTTTAAAAGCCAAAAAACCCCAAAATACATTACAACGCATGTGCAAAACCATATATATATGCAAACACAAATATATACACTATTATATACACACATATACACATGTATACACAAGCAAAACACATATACATAGAATGGGCCACAGCAACATGTGGCAGGGGAGAGCTAGTATCTATATCAATAAAATGTCATGTTCGTTTGTGGGATTAACATAACTCAAAAACCACTGGACGAATTGACACCAAATTTGCACACAAGATACCTCTCAGGCCAACGAGTGACCATCACTCATAAAAACACTGAAAAACACAGCAGAAGGGACTTAAAAAGCCAACCCCCCCCCCCAAAATACATTACAACGCATGTGCAAAACCATATATATATGCAAACACAAATATATACACACATATATACATGTATACACAAACAAAACACATATACATAGAACGGGTCACAGCAACGCATGGCAGAGGATGGCTAGTCTATATAAATAAAAATGTCATGTTTGTTTGTGGGATTAACATAACTCAAAAACCACTGGACCAATTGACACCAAATTTGACACAATAAACCTATCAGGCCAATGAGTAAATCTTTCCGAATTCATTCCGAATTACGAAGATTCCGACCGAACCTAACCATGTCTAATTGTTGTTCATTCGTTCAGTCGTCTCCGACTCTTCGTGACCTCATGGACCAGCCCACGCCAGAGCTC
>NW_026847438.1:250169754-250233723 GCF_025583915.1 Anolis sagrei ordinatus
TTTTTTGACGTTTAGCTGCAACCCGGCTTTTGCGCTTTCTTCTTTCGCCTTGATTAGAAGGCTCCTCAGCTCTATGTCTAATAGCTATTATCAAAACCTGAAAAACACAGTGGAAGAGACTTAAAAAGCCAAAAAGTTAAAAAATACATTACAATGCATATGTAAAACCACACACACACACATATATATACACAAACACACATATATACACATACTGTATACACAAATATATACAAAGACATATATTTATTTAAACCATTTCTACCCTGCCCTTCTCACCCCCTTGGGGGGACTCAGGACGGCTATCACTGGCAACAATTCATTGCCAACAGTATCAAAACAACAACATAAAACCGCAATATAAAATCCATTACGTAACAATTAAACAGTGATATTAATTAAAATTACATAGTCACATAGAACAAGTCACATAATCACGGGTCATAAAGACATTTCCAATTTTCAAACAATCCTATGGTCCGAGTTCAGTGCCTAAAGTGCTGCTGTGCCCACTAGCCAAAGGCCTGGCTCCAAAACCACGTCTTTAGTTTTTTCCTAAAAGTTATTTATTTATCGTATCATCAGTAACCATACCATTGTATTACAGTTCTAGCAGAGCAAAGCAAACACACAGATTAAAAAGAAAAAGAAAAAAACACAGAGATTTTGCAAATTTGGTAGTTGATTAAATGTCCTTTGACCAGTATCTGGCCACTTGGAGTGCCTCTGGTGTTGCCGCAAGAAGGTCCTCCCTTGTGCATGTGGCAGGGCTCAGGTTGCATTGCAGCAGGTGGTCAGTGGTTGGCTCTTCTCCACACTCGCATGCCGAGGATTCCACCCTGTAGTCCCATTTCTGAAGGTTGGCTCTACATCTCGTGGGGCCAGAGCGCAGTCTGTTCAGCGCCTTCCAAGTCGCCCAGTCTTCTGTGTGCCCAGGGGGGAGTCTCTCATCTGGTATCACCCATGGATTGAGGTGCTGGGTTTGAGCCTGCCACTTTTGGACTCTCGCTTGCTGAGGTGTTCCAGCGAGCGTCTCTGTAAATCTAAGAAAACTATGTCTTGATTTAAGTCGTTGACGTGCTGGCTGATACCCAAACAGGGGATGAGCTGGAGATGTCTCTGCCTTGGTCCTTTCACTATTGGCTGCTACTTCCCGGCGGATGTCAGGTGGTGCAATACCGGCTAAGCAGTGTAATTTCTCCAGTGGTGTGGGGCGCAGACACCCTGTGATAATGCGGCATGTCTCATTAAGAGCCACATCTACTGTTGTGGTGAGATGTGTTCCACACTGGGCCTGCATACTCAGCAGCGGAGTAGCATAGCGCAAGGGCAGATGTCTTCACTGTGTCTGGTTGTGATCCCCAGGTTGTGCCAGTCAGCTTTCGTATGATGTTGTTTCTAGCGCCCACTTTTTGCTTGATGTTCAGGCAGTGCTTCCTAAAAGTAAGGAGGGAGGATGCCGATCTTATCTCGCTGGGAAGCGAATTCCATAAGAGGGGGATCACCACCGAGAAGGCCCTGTCCCTCGTCCCCACCAGACGCGTTTGAGACGCTGGTGGGACCGAGAGCAGGGCCTCCCCAGTAGATCTTAAATTACGAGGTGGAACGTAGAGAGAGATACGTTCAGATAAGTAAGCTGGGCCGGAGCCATATAAGGTTTTATAGGCCAAGATCAGCACTTTGAATTGTGCTCGGAGGTGGACCGGCAGCCAGTGGAGCTGACGCAGCAGGGGGGTGGTATGCTCCCTGTATGGCGCTCCGGTGAGTAATCTGGCTGCTGCCCATTGGACTAGTTGGAGTCTCCGAATAGTTTTCAAGGGCAACCCCATGTAGAGTGCGTTGCAGTAATCTATTCAGGATGTAACCAGAGCGTGGACCACCGTGGCCAAGCCAGACTTCCCAAGGTATGGGCACAACTGGCGCACAAGTTTTAACTGTGCAAAAGCTCCCCTGGCCACCGCCATATATACACACACAAAACACACATACCATAGATTGGGCCACAGCAATGCATGGCAGGGGACAGCTAGCATTTTAAATTAGTTTATTTATATTATGCAGCCTTTCTCCCAGAATGGGAGACTGTTTCCTTTAAGAAGGAAATGAGCTGCATCCCCATTAACCAATGCTGAAATGGGAATAGTTTCCCTGCCTAGCGTTGGCAACAGATGGTCCTGGACTTGGTGCAAGACTCATAATGAATCCTAGAGTTGGAAGGGACTTCAATGGCCATCCAATCCAACCCCCTTCTGCCAGGCAGGAAAACACAATCAAAGCCTTCCTGACAGATGGCCATCCAGCCTCTGCTTGAAGACCTCCCAGAAGGAGCGCATACTCATCCACCCACTCCTTACCTTTGCTTCCTGGATGGCCTCAGGAGGGAGCTGCATGCAAGGGAAGGCGTACATGGCTCCGTGGATGGGGTTGCAGTGGATCCCGGGGGCTTTGTTGAAGGTCTGCTCGGTCAGCCGGGCCTTTTTGGCCAAAGTGCTCAGCACCATCTGCTTCTCCTGCCAAGAGAGGGAAAGGGGTCAGAGTCGGACAGAAGGGAAGGAGACAAATTCAAGACCCTGGTGGGCATCTACACTGTGGCACCACTTTCACGGACAAGACTCCATGCTATAGACTCGTGAGAGTTGTAGTGTTATATTGCCTTCTCTGCCAAAGACTCCTGGTGCACCACCAAACTACAATTCCATAGCACTGAGCATCCTGAGAAAGGAGAGGAAGTAATTGCCACAAAACAGGAGCTTTTTTGTTGAGTTCCAGGGCCAAAGAAGCAGATGGCGGAAACAGAAGAACGGCCTGCTTTAGGGGAGCGTGCTTCCTCCATCCATGTTCAACATTTACACAATGATCAGCCACTGCCAGAAGGGACAGAGAGTTTCATCTATGCTGATGATCATGCCATCACCACTCAAGCAGGGAGCTTTGAAATGGTTGAACAGAAGCTATCCAAAGCTTTAGGTGCTCTTACTGCCTATTACAGGGAAAACCAGCTGATCCCTAACCCAGCTAAAATGCAGACATGTGCTTTTCACCTTAAGAAAAGACAAGTATCGCGAGCTCTGAGGATGACCTGGGAAGGAAGGAATCCCACTGGAGCATTGCAACACACCCAAATACCTGGGAGTCACTCTGGACCGTGCTCTGACCTACAAGAAGCACATCCTGAATACCAAGTAAAAAGTGGGTGCTAGAAACAATGTCATACGAAAGCTGACTGGCACAGCCTGGGTATCACAACCAGATACAGTGAAGACATCTGCCCTTGCGCTATGCTACTCTGCTGCTGAGTATGCATGCCCAGTGTGGAACACATCTCACCACGCTAAAACAGTGGATGTGGCTCATCATGAGACATGCTGCATTATCACGGGGTGTCTGCGCCCCACACCACTGGAGAAATTACACTGTCTAGCCGGTATTGCACCACCTGACATCCGCCGAGAAGTAGCAGCCAATAGTGAAAGGACCAAGGCAGAGACATCTCCAGCTCTTCCCTTGTTTGGGTATCAGCCAGCACATCAATTATTTAAATCAAGAAATAGTTTTCTAAGATCTAGAGAGACACTTGCTGGAACACCTCAGCAAGCGGGAGTCCAAAAGTGGCAGGCTCAAACCCAGAACCTCAAAACAAATGAAGGAATCCCCCCTGGGCACTTAGAAGACTGGGTGACTTGGAAGGCGGTGTGCAGACTGCGCTCTGGCACCACGAGATGCAGAGCCAACCTTCAGAAATGGGGCCACAAAGTGGAATCCACAACATGCGAGTGTAGAGAAGAGAAAACCACTGACCACCTGCTGCAACGCACCCTGAGCCCTGCGACATGCACCATGGAGGACCTTCTTACAGTGACACCAGAGACACTCCAAGTGGCCAGATACTGGTCCAAGGACATTTAATAGAATACCAAGTCTGCAAACTTTGTGTTTTGTTTGTTTTTAATGCAATACAACTGTTTTGGCTCGCTCCTGATACGATAAATAAATAAATGGCTCTCTGAAAAATATAGAAAAGCATGACTTGCAAGTAGTGCTCTTTCTTAAAATCTTTTCAATTTATGAGTAAACCAGTTTTTTACCTGTAAAAATTGGGAGGGGGGGTTGAATTTCTAACACCCCCTTTGTCTACAGCCCTGCTTGAAGGTAGTGTGTGCTGCAGCCTCTTGGTATAGAAGCCCATGAGGAGATTTTTGTTATTTCAATAATGCACTCATATTCCTCAGGGATTGGGGCGACCAATATTGTCTTGTCATGTAACATATCTGAGAATTTAAACCAATCTATCTTTCTGAAGTTGAATCTTCATTTATAATAATAATCCAAAAGCCATTCCAAAATCAACAGAATAGGTAATCACCAAGGTACCATATTTTCGGGCGTATAAGACGGACAACTTTCTAACCCTAGAAAATCTTATGGAAAGTCGGGGGTGGTCTTATACGTCTGGTATAAAAATGGGAGGCATAAAAGAAGCCTCAGTAGAGACGTCCAAGGCAAACCGCCACCCAGGGCTGCTGGGAGTCGTAGTCCAGATGCGCCTCCTTGGGCCTAGGTGTGCCCAGTGGCCTTTGGAGATCGGGTGGCCTTGCTTCCTTCCTCTCTCTCCTAGATGTCTGCAAATAACAATGTGGGAGGATTTGGAGGGCCTTGAAAGTAGAGCGGGGAGGGCGGCGTTGGGGACAAGTCCCTTAGTGGCGTGACCTGAGGAGGACATGCCCGCTGAGGCATTCTGGGTGTTGTAGTTACCAAATCAATAGAATTGTGTTGGAAGAGGGGTCTTATATGACGAGTATATCCCTAACTCTATATTTTAACTTGAAAATTTAGGGGTCGTCTTATACGCCCAGTCGTCTTGTATGCCAGAAAATACTGTCAGAGTATTGACGTTTGCCAGCGAAGGATTGCTAGATCAGCAGACACTGTGTTTTCAGAAATCAGGACTCTGCAGACTTTTAGTTACAACAGAACACTAAGTTTACTAAGTACATCTATACACGTCTATTCACAGCAAGCATCAGACCGGAACTACAAAGCACAAACAACAGTTTCTGAACATCTGCTTATCTGACTTCTTGGCTGAGACCAGATCCTCCCACTTCTTCCCAGCAAGGGGAACACTTTATCTCATTTCTGTCAAGGTTACTTTTCCTCTGCCTCTCACAGTATTTCTAATACACAATTGAGCAGAATAGAATCCATTTTGAAATACATCTTAATCCATCTTGAATTACATAGAAACACATTGAAAAACACACATGCATAACTAAATAATCCTGACAAATACGGTGCATTCAAAATCCAGACTTTAAAAGCATTTTCAAAGTAAAATCCATAAACTTGATATTCTTGAGCATAACAACTAACATTGACCAACTCTGAACATAAATCCTAAAATCCCAAAACGCAAAACAAGAAACTGCATTTCAAGTGTTTCAAAACTTAAACCAAGAGCTATAATCTAAAGTCTTGGAACACTGAACAAAGAACTATAATCCAAAGGATTGAAAACTTGAACCAAGAACCGTAATCCAATAGAGATTAAGGAGCTGGGCATGTTTAGCCTGAAGAAGAGAAAGCTGAGAGGAGACATGATAGCCATGTATAAATATGTGAGAGGAAGCCATAGGGAGGAGGGAGCAGGCTTGGTTTCTGCTTCCCTGGAGACTAGGACACGGAACAATGACTTCAAACTACAAGAGAGGAGATTCCATCTGAACATGAGGAAGAACTTCCTGACTGTGAGAGCCGTTCAGCAGTGGAACTCTCTGCCCCAGAGTGTGGTGGACGCTCCTTCTTTGGAAGCTTTTAAACAGAGGCTGGATGGCCATCTGTCAGGGGTGATTTGAATGCAATATTCCTGCTTCTTGCAGGTGGTTGGACTGGATGGCACAGGAGGTCTCTTCCAACTCTTTGATTCTATGATTCTATGAGAGTCACTGATCTTAACCAGGAAAACAAGGCACCGAATCAACAGCAAGAACTTTTAACCCAGAACTCCCAAAAGATGTGACTTGACATGTGAAAATCCAACGTTGATCTCACAACGAACATTGTTGCATATCGCTCAAGAATTCTAATTCTTACCCCTGACATAATTCTTTCTCACACCTGGGTTCCTTTTGCTTATTTTTCAGCCTCTGGGAAAAACTGAGTTGTCTCTGCTTCATGCTATCTCTTTGGAACTGTAATCGTTGAGTTATAAGCCAAGTCACAGTCTCCTCCACATTCCTTTCAGAGTCAATCCCTGGCAGATTCTCATGAGAACCTGTGACGATGTGTAATTTTATTCCTTTGGTTATATGTTGTTTAAACAGTAGTTAATAAATGGTAAGTATGTAGGGTTGTGTTTTGTTAGAGATCGTGGCAGGTTTGGCTTGGGCTGAGTTGCCATAGCAAGAGGGGTGGAGCCAACTGCCAACTGCTCTTCACGGGGCAGCTGTTTGAAAGTGGCAGTCTGTAAGCCGGTGAGCTGCAGGGAAGACTGAATCTCTAGGTGGGGATTCAGGAAACTAGTCTGTGACCAAGGAGTTACAGGAGAAGGTAGTTGATCCTGTTGTGTGTGGAAAACCATCAGGAATACTATAGTTAGAGAACTATAGGGAGGACTGGTTCTTTAATATTAAGAATCAGGGTTTGGCTGTGAGCCAATATAGTTAGATAAGTCAGGTGGCTTATTTGTGGTAAAAGAACGCTTGTTGAAGAAAGATATATCTACTCAAAGAAATCTCTTAAAGTCTGTACCTAAAGTTACTCATGAAACCTTACTAATGTAACCTATCAAGATTTGTGCCTCTTGTGAAGAAACAATTGAATCTGTTATACCTTGCTTGTTCCAATAAAATTGTTACTGTTCTCCTCAAGCCTTGCCTGATACAGTTTCTCCTAAGTCAAACAGCCTGCATAAGTAGTAAAATCAAACCAGGGACAGTAAACGCTACGCTATCAAATAAATAAATACTTCTGTAATTAATAGTCCCTTATAAACCAACTCTTAAGCTGATACTGATCATTGCCCGGCTTTCCTCACAGATTTGGTGGCAGTAATTTTAACCACTTTCTGTTTCCATAACAGCATATCTACTTGTAGCATTCCCATCTTCCAAGGAAACTTCCTGAGACCCACAGAAGTAACAGGCTCAGAAGTAAAAACCTCAGGCCCCACCAAAAGGTCCCCCTCCCTGTCCTCATCCTCAGAGGCTTCACAGGCCTCAACAGGTTGACCTTGATATGGTCTCAAGAGTGCTAAGAACCCTTTCTGGACATCGGGAAGGGAAAATGATGGGTGATTGTTCCATCTCTATGTAAGATACTTCTGTCCAAAGAGCCTCCACACCCAGAGTTTCCTTTTGTGTTGCCTACCTGAATGAACTGTTGGTAAGAAGGGTCTCCTGGCTGGGGCTGGTTGACCACCAGGCCAAGCAGGATCTGCCCTATCACAGGAGGATACAGCGAGACCGAGGTCAGCTTGATCAGCTGCTGCTGGGCAGCGGGGTCCATGTTGACAATCTCCATGTAACCTCCGCGGAAGCCGCACCTACAAACATAAGGGAACCAATGCAGCTGATCTTGAGAAGTGACACTCTCCCAGTCATCGAGGAAGGCAATGGCAACCCTCCTCTGAATAAATCTTGCCAAGAAAACCATGAGAAAGTGTCACCATTAGGACAGAGAGTTTTCATGTAAAAAAGGCAGGTATGTTTTGCCTCAAATATGTGCCTTAAATCAGGGACTTAAACCTTGCTCTCTCAGAATCCAAGGAAAACAAAGATCAAGCCTAGGAGTTTCCTTGCCTTGGAGAAAAAGAAAAGGACCAGGGACAAATTAGGTTGGCATTTTAATGCAGCAAGACTCCTGTATCCTTAGATGATAGGTTGTCATCCTGACTGCAGGTACCTGAAACCACAGATACCCTTAGTGAAATGTGTGTTGTATTACAGGGTGGGAAGCCTGTAAGCTATCTTTGCATTTCGTTTTTCCTGCCAAAGTGGAGTATCTTGCATTTGTCACTGTTAAACTTCATTATGATGGGCCAAAACGAAGCTGGTGGGACCGAGAGTAGGGCCTCCCAGCAGATACTCCACTTTGCAGGAAAAACGAAATGCAAAGATATAGAATGGGGGACGATGCCTGGCTCGAGAGCAGTACGTGTGAAAAAGATCTTGGAGTCCTCGTGGACAACAAGTTAAACATGAGCCAACAATGTGATGTGGCAGCAAAAAAAGCCAATGGGATTTTGGCCTGCATCAATAGGAGCATAGTGTCTAGATCTAGGGAAGTCATGCTACCCCTCTATTCCGCTTTGGTTAGACCACACTTGGAATATTGTGTCCAATTCTGGGCACCACAATTCAAGAGAGATATTGACAAGCTGGAATGTGTCCAGAGGAGAGCGACTAAAATGATAAAAGGTCTGGAGAACAAGCCCTATGAGGAGCGGCTTAAGGAGCTGGGCATGTTTAGCCTGAAGAAGAGAAGGCTGAGAGGGGATATGATAGCCATGTATAAATACGTGAGAGGAATCCACAGGGAGGAGGGAGCAAGCTTGTTTTCTGCTTCCCTGGAGACTAGGACGCAATGGAACAATGGCTTCAAACTACAAGAGAGGAGATTCCATCTGAACATGAGGAAGAACTTCCTGACTGTGAGAGCCGTTCAGCAGTGGAACTCTCTGCCCCGGAGTGTGGTGGAGGCTCCTTCTTTGGAAGCTTTTAAACAGAGGCTGGGTGGCCATCTGTCAGGGGTGATTTGAATGCAATATTCCTGCTTCTTGGCAGAATGGGGTTGGACTGGATGGCTCATGAGGTCTCTTCCAACTCTTTGATTCTATGATTCTATGAGTCTGTACTTAACTACGACACTTCGGCCCAATGTAATAACAACAACAACAACAAGAATAAGAATAAGAATAATCTTTATTTATACCATGCTATCATCTGCCCAAAGGGGACTGGAGGAAGCTAACATGGGGCCAAACCCAAAAATAATACAGCAAAGTTCATAGAATCATAGAATCATAGAATCAAAGAGTTGGAAGAGACCTCATGGGCCATCCAGTCCAACCCCATTCTGCCAAGAAGCAGGAATATTGCATTCAAATCACCCCTGACAGATGGCCATCCAGCCTCTGTTTAAAAGCTTCCAAAGAAGGAGCCTCCACCACACTCCGGGGCAGAGAGTTCCACTGCTGAACGGCTCTCACAGTCAGGAAGTTCTTCCTAATGTTCAGATGGAATCTCCTCTCTTGTAGTTTGAAGCCATTGTTCCGCGTCCTAGTCTCCAAGGAAGCAGAAAACAAGCTTGCTCCCTCCTCCTCCCTGTGGCTTCCTCTCACATATTTCTTATACATGGCTCTTATCATATCTCAGCCTTCTCTTCTTCAGGCTAAACATGCCCAGCTCCCCAAGCCGCTCCTCATAGGGCTTGTTCTCCAGACCCTTGATCATTTTAGTCACCCTCCTCTGGACACATTCCAGCTTGTCAATATCTCTCTTGAATTGTGGTGCCCAGAATTGGACACAATATTCCAGATGTGGTCTAACCAGAGCAGAATAGAGGGTTAGCATGACTTCCCTAGATCTAGACTCTTTGCTCCTCTTGATGCAGGCCAAAATCCCATTGGCTTTTTTTGCCGCCACATCACATTGTTGGCTCATGTTTAACTTGTTGTCCACGAGGACTCCAAGATCTTTTTCACACGTACTGCTCTCGAGCCAGGCGTCACCCATTCTGTATCTTTGCATTTCATTTTTTCTGCCAAAGTGGAGTATCTTGCATTTGTCACAAGTTATTGAAGAATATATAAAAAGCAGTTCAACAAATATAGTAAAAACATCAAGTCTAAATGTAAGAAATAGTCCACAAAATCCATGGTACAGGAGTTGTATCAAAAACTAGAAATATATAACGGGCAGCACATGGCTCAGAGGCTCATTGTGAGCCCGGGAAGGGAAGGGAAAAGAGAAAGGGAAGGGAGGTTGTGAAGGGAGGTTGGAAGAAGAGCGGTTGGAAGAGCAGGATAAGCGGAGAAGGGATGGTAGCAGAGCTGTTGCCTGCCTGCCTGCCTTGCAGCTGCTTGTGTGTTGGGTTGTTGTAGGATTTTTCGGGCTATATGGCCATGGTCTAGAGGCATTCTCTCCTGACGTTTCGCCTGCATCTATGCAAGCATCCTCAGAGGTAGTGAGGATGCTTGCCATAGATGCAGGCGAAACGTCAGGAGAGAATGCCTCTAGACCATGGCCATATAGCCCGAAAAAACCTACAACAATTTATTTATTTATTTATTTGGAGTGCTTCTACCCCACCCTTCTCAACCCCCTAGGGGGGGACTCAGGGCGGCTTACAAAAGGCACAATTCGATGCCTAACAATTCACAAAATACAATATGCAATTTACAATATAACGACGACAGTTATAACTAATTAAAACAGTCAAATTAAAACAACAGCAGCAATAAAATCATCTTGTGGTCAACGTTCGTCAATTCATAAATCCATAGTCCATCCAGCATTGTCATTGTCCTTTCCTACTCTGGTTGTCATTGTCTTTTATTCATCTGCCAGCTTACCCAAAGGCCTGGTCCCATATCCAGGTCTTTAGCTTCCTTCTGAAAGAGAGGAGGGATATTGATGACCTAATTTCCCCGAGGAGCGCATTCCACAGGCGTGGGGCCACCACTGAGAAGGCCCTGTCCCTTGTCCCCACCAGTCTCACTTGTGATAAAGGCTGGGCCGAGAGCAGGGCCTCCCCCAAAGATCTTAAACTCCGAGATGGGACATAGAAGGAGATACGTTCGGACAGGTACGCTGGACCGGAGCCATATAGGGTTTTGTAGGTCAAAACCAGCACTTTGAATTGTGCTCAGAACTGGATCGGCAGCCAGTAGAGCTGATGTAACAGGGCGGTGGTGTGCTCCCTGTATGATGATCCGGTAAGTAATCTAGCCGCTGCACATTGGACTAATTGAAGTTTCCGAACAGTCTTCAAAGGCAACCCCACATAGAGTGCGTTGCAGTAATCTAATCGGGATGTAACAAGAACGTGGACCACCGTGGCCAGATCAGGCTTCCCAAGGTATGGGCGCAGCTGGCACATGAGTTTTAATTGTGCAAGAGCTCCCCTGACCACCGCCGAGACCTGGGGTTCCAGGCTTAGCGATGAGTCCAGGATCACTCCCAAGCTGCTTCAGGGGGAGTGTAACTCCATCTAACACAGGCTGTAACCCTATGTCCTGTTCAGTCAGCCCAGTTATTCCGGCCATGAAAGCCAACAATGCTTGTGCGTTGTTGCTGTTGGGGGGGAAGAAGAGCAGGGCAGCATAGGACCAAGGCAGGGAGAAGGGCTGTTGCGCAATCATGTCTGCCATTAACGAAGCAATTCGGAAATTTTGGAAAGTTCCGATTTTGTTTTGGAAAAATTTGGAATTCTTTTCCGAATTGAACCACCAGTGCCCCTTACATCCGAAATGAGTTTTGAATTCTTTTGTTTTTATCAACCAAGCCTACTGGCTATGCACTTAACCAAAAACATGTTTTGCTGATGGCATTTTAAGAGTTGATACAACACTAGGTAAAATGCATTGCAAAGGAAGGTGACTATGTAGAAAAGTGATGCAATTTGTTTTTAAAAGTGTGGAAACTTTTTGAAGACCCCCCACATTTTGTGAAACCACAGGTAAGACTTAATGCCATTCCCCAAAGTGGAATGTGCTCTGCTACCAGTGTTTAAATGTGAATGCAACCCATGGAGGGAAGGAATGGAATGAGAAAGAGAGGAGAGAGATGTCACTTACTCTCCCATGAAGCCCTTGGAAATGGAGTGGAAGGAGGCCAGCTCCAGGCTGTCGGAATACTTGGGCCCCATCTCAAAGAGCACCTTCTTGAAGGAGTGGAACTGGGAGCCCTCGGCGTAGACGTTGTCCTGGTAAACCTGGATGGAAGAGACACAGGTTGGCATTCAGGCATGCAGGACAGAAGTGTGCGAAGCGGCTGAAATACGGTTAGTAATTTGTTTTGGAAGTTCAGGTGGCCCCTGCTTTGATTAGGAAAGATTCAGAGGGGTCCCATTCCGATTTGTACTCTGAATCTCCAAAGCTTCGTAATTGCTTTGTTAAGATTAGTTCCATTTGCAGCAATGAGAAAATTGTGTGGTTTGTTTCTCCCTCACTTTTACAACTATCCAAGTGAAGTCAGACAAAAATGTGCTGTGAATTCAGAACCAAATTGACACGTGTGCTTCCAGCATCTGAATTGTCCCTTTTTGTAATAGCGATGACTTGCAAAAAGCATTTTTCTGATAAGGAAAATGAAAGAACATGGGAGGGGAAAGACAGAATTTTCAAAAAAAGACACAGGTGCTTTTGTAAATGTAAAGCTATTATTATCCAAAACAAATAGCATGCTCTGAAAATTCCCAATGGATTTTAGATGGCATTGTTATGGGGTAAGAGAAATCCAAGGTAAGCCAATCCAATACCACCTAGACTATCTAAGTCAATATATTTGACATAGTGAATGTCAAAGTCACAGAACTAAGCCTCATTGAAGATCTTGGTGCAAGTAACTCATATCAAATACCAGAAGCTTTTCGGTTTTGACATCACATGGGCATTAATGGGAGGCAATAGAGTAATCTACATATTTGAAATGCAACTCACATAGCTTTTATGCAGTGGGGGAGCTGAGATGCCAAAATTCAGTTTTCATTCTGATTGAGTTAAATGGGATTTAAGTTGCCTAACTGTGTACTGGATTGTAGCCCACAACTGGTGCTGGTATAGGAGAAATGAAGCTACTTGTGATGTTTTTGTTTCATCAAAATCATGAAACTCTTCAAAACTACCAAAGAAACACCAAGTAACGAGAATGCAGCTAACATGCCTTTCATCAGCTGAAAATCTTTAATTGTAATTGCAGTATGTAATGGTATAATTAGTTGTCTAAGTGACAGGATGGGTTATCAAGACGAAATTTGGCAGACTTGTAGGCAACCTTTACAACTTTAAGCCTGCCAAGTTTCAGAACATTTCGGTCATCCACTGAGTTTGAGGAAATGTTTAAAGTATTTCCAATTTTATTTTAAAGGAACTCCAAAAGGTATCGCCTTGAATTTCTGCACAATGGGACAACACAAGCAGGGCATCAATTCTGCAAAGTTTCAGAAAGATTCGTTTGTCTACCAATTCATTCATATTCTGGCAAAGTGGATAGTTTTAACAATTTTATTTTAAAGAAACTCCAAAAGGTATTGCCTTGAATTTCTGCACCATGAGACAACACAAGCAGGGCATCAATCCTGCAAAGTTTCAGAAAGATTCATTCATCTGCCAATCCACTCAATTCGTGGCATAGTGGGACAACATGAGCAATACAATAAGCCTGCCAAGTTTCAGAACAACCAGTCTATCCACTGATTTTAAAGATTTATTTCGATTTAAGCACATGTGATTAACCTACACTGGGGCTCTAATGCTGGCAGCTCTGTTCTTCTGGCACGAACAGAATTCTCAGAAATGTAGTTTAGGGCGGGGCCTTTTGAATACTCTGCTACAGAGGTCCTCACCTTCCCAAACTACATTTCCCAGAATTCTGCTCATGCCAGAAGAAGGGGGATTATCACATTGGGGGTTTAGTATAGGAAAGCCCCATTTTTCTGATGTCAGCAGAATTCTGGGAAATGTAGTTTAGGGCAGGGCCTTTTGAATACTCTGCTACAGTGGTCCTCACCTTCCCAAACTACATTTCCCAGAATTCTGC
The DNA here is from genome assembly GCF_025583915.1 of Anolis sagrei ordinatus. Classification (NCBI taxonomy): domain Eukaryota; kingdom Metazoa; phylum Chordata; class Lepidosauria; order Squamata; family Anolidae; genus Anolis; species Anolis sagrei. Next base: position 250,183,512 of record NW_026847438.1, read on the forward strand.
TTGTGCCAGAAGAAAGGGGATTATCACATTGGGGGTTTAGTATAGGAAATCCCCGTTCTTCTGATGTGAGCAGAATTCTGGGAAATGTAGTCCAGGGCAGGGCCTTTTGAACACTCTGCTACAAAGGTCCTCACCTTCCCAAACTACATTTCCCAGAATTCTGCTCGTGCCAGAAGAAGGGGGATTATCACATTGGGGGTTTAGTATAGGAAAGCCCCGTTTTTCTGATGTATGCGGAATTCTGGGAAATGTAGTTCAGGGCAGGGCCTTTTGAACGCTCTGCTACAGAGGACCTCACCTTCCCAAACTTCATTTACCAGAATTCTGCTTGCGCCAGAAGAACAGAGCAACCATTTGTTTGAAGGAAGGGGAATTGTTCACATGTAAGAATCCAACTGGACCTACAGCTGCTTCCTCATTTTCTGTGTTGGATGGGAGCAATGGGAGTTGAAATCCCCAAGCAACCCAAACCCTAACCCCCAAGCAACAATTTAGGGAAGCCACATGAATGAGGAGGAAGGCCTCGGTCATGTTTTTATGGATACCTTTGGGTGACGAAATGGGAGAATGGGAAACAAGGCAGTTTGAATCCGGGGAGCAGGGTGAGCCCCCATCTGTCAGCTCCAGCTCCCCATGCAGGGACATGAGAAAGCCTCCCGCAAGTTGGTAAAAACATCAAAACATCTGGGCATCGCATTGGGCAACGTCCTTGAAGACAGCCAATTCTCTCTCCAACATCAGAAGCGACTTGCAGTTTCTCAAGTCACTCCTGACATGAAAAAAAGGGCAAAATGGAAGAATGGAGAGCGGATTTTGAGGAATGTGGACCCCAAGGCACACCTCATCAGCTAGGAGGAAGAGGTGCTCCTCCCATGCGAAGCGGATGACATCTTCAATGCACTTCCGGCTTTGGACACTTCCTGTAGAAGGAGAGAGAAGAGAGGAGGAGGATCGTTGTCATGCTTTCTCCAAAAATATTGGGACCTGGAAGCTGAAGGCTTGTTTGCACAGCCCATGATCCAGGAATGGCAACTCCTACAACCCACCAAGTCCATTCCAGATCTTATTCCAGACCCCAAAGAAGCATTCCAAGGTGCAGAAACACATCTCACAGCCTTTGGTGGAAGTGCACTTGAGACCTCTGGCAGAAGTTGACCCTACAATCCCATTGGGAGATCTAGGGATTTCAAGGGAGGACAACCCTCTAAGCATTTGTAGGTCCTCTAGCATGATTGTGTGGTCAGTTTCTGGTGGGCTAGTCACAGATCTGATTAATATGTTAACTCTGGGAATATTACTTCCTCCAAAGTGATGTTATGAATCATGGAGTCACGCTGAACGACCCAGAGATCCCAGGTGTTCTCTTGTAAGGGGCTCTGTTTTGTAGGAAATATTTAATCCCTTACCTAGAAAAAAGCCAATTGGATTTTGGCCTGCATCAATAGGAGCCTAGTGTCTAGATCTAGGGAAGTCCTGCTCCCCATGCTCTATTCCGATTTGGTTAGACCACACCTGGAATATTGTGTCCAATTCTGGGCACCACAATTCAAGAGAGATATTGACTCTAAGATGGAATGTGTCCAGAGAAGGGCAACTAAAATGATCAAGGGTCTGGAGAATAAGCCCCATGAGGAGTGGCTTAAAGAACTGGGCATGTTTAGCCTGAAGAAGAGAAGCTGAGAGGAGATATGATAGCCATGTATAAATATGTGAGAGGAAACTACAGGGAGGAGGGAGCAAGCTTGTTTACTGCTTCCATGGAGACTAGGACGCGGAACAATGGCTTCAAGCTACAAGAAAGGAGATTCCATCTAAATATGAGGAAGAACTTCCTGACTACGAGAGTCGTTCAGCAGTGGAACTCTCTGCCCTGGAGTGTGGTGGAGGCTCCTTCTTTGGAAGCTTTTAAGCAGAGGCTGGATGGCCATCTGTCAGGGATGATTTGGATGCAATATTCCTGCTTCTTGGTAGAATGGAGTTGGACTGGATGGCCCACCAGGTCTCTTCCAACTCTTTGATTCTATTGTTCTAGATTACTTCTGACTCAAAATCTTGTTTTCCATTAAATTGTTGACAGGACATGTTCTGCCTGACATTTGCTCTTTGCTCACAAGATAAGGTTGTGTGATAATGTAATAATGACAGTAATAATAATAATTTGGCCTGCTGGATAGTGTGTTGGGTTGAACTATGAACTTGTCACCTGAGGATAGTGCAAAACAAAAGGACAGAATACTACTGGAACATGGTCATACAGCTCAAAAAAGCACAACAACCCAGTTCTCAAACTAGTTTGGACACTTGGCACTTTGGATAGCGCTATGAGAAGTTGGGACTAAAGACGGGAGTAGAAACTCAGAACAACCCAACAATGATGATGACAGTAAGCATAATAAACAATAATAATCTTCTAGATAGAGACCCAAAACAGCTATTGCAGCCACTCCAGGTCTAAGCATGAGTGCCATGGTTCTGTCCAAGGTCCTCAAACTAGTTTGGACACTTGGCACTTTGGATAGTGCTATGAGAAGTTGGGACCAAAGACGGGAGTGGAAACTCACCACAACCCAACAATGATGGTGATAGTAAGCATAATAAACAATAATAATCTTCTAGATAGAGACCCAAAACAGCTATTGCAGCCACCCCAGGTCTAAGCCATGAGTGCCATGGTTCTGTCCAAGGTTCTCATACTAGTTTGGACACTAGTATGAGAAGTTGGGACTCAAGATGGGAGTGGAAACTCACAACAACCCAACAATGATGATGATAGTAAACATAATAAACAATAATAATCTTCTAGAGATCCAAAACAGCTATTTCAGCCACTCCAGGTCTAAGCCATGAATGCAATGGTTCTGTCCAAGGTTCTCATACTAGTTTGGACACTAGTATGAGAAGTTGGGACTAAAGACGGGAGTGGAAACTCACAACAACCCAACAATGATGATGATAGTAAGCATAATAAACAATAATAATCTTCTAGACAGAGACCCAAAATAGCTATTGCAGCCACTCCAGGTCTAAGCCATGAGTGCCATGGTTCTGTCCAAGGTTCTCATACTAGTTTGGACTCTTGGCGCTTTGGATAGCGCTATGAGAAGTTGGGACTAAAGACAAGAGTAGACTCCTTGAGTCCCAGTCTCTAGCCCACACACAAAAGGCTCTTGTCTCCCATGCTTCCCGGTGACCTTGCTCCTGGAACACCAACCGGTGGGGTTCCCGGGGTTGATGATGCAGAGGACCTTTGGGCGGCAATGCTCCTGGGCCTGGCGCAGGGCCCTCCGCAGCTCCCCAATGTCCAAGTCCCAGCTCTTCTCCTCATCCAAGTAGTAGTTGACCTGCACGGCATTGAGCTTCGCCAAAGCGGCCGAGTAGAGCGGGTATTCTGGGATGGGGATCAGGACCCCCATGCGTGAGCGGCCCTCTCCAGAGACCAGCATCTTCAGGACCGTCTGGAAAGAGACAAGTGGATGGAAACGTGGAGGGCCAAGATTGGCAGCAGCATCATCCCTTCTGGCCCCATTCCTGGCCTCTCCCAGATCTTTTCATGAGAGTCAGGAAAATGCACATCTGCGAGGTTGGCTCATTTGAGGCAACTCCATCCTCCGTCACAAGATTGGGTGGACAAACCAGGAGAGCATCCCCACTATAGAACAGGCATGGTCCAACTTGGGCCCTCCAGGACTTCAACACCCACAATTCCTAACAGCCAGTAAGAGTTGAAGTCCAAAACACCTGAAGGGCCAAAGTTGGACCAAGCCTGTTCCATAGAATGAATGCAGTCTGATGCCACTGGTGCGATGTTTTGAAATCCTGGGAGTTGTAGTTTTACTTGGTCTTTGACCTTCTCTGCCCAAGAGGGCATCTACACTGTAGACATAACAGAGTTTGGCACCTCATGAACTACCCAAGCTCAATGCTGCACAATCCTGGGAATTGAGGTTTAGACAGGTCTTTAGACATTTCAGTAAATGCGGCATCCTAAGGGTTCAATGCAACTAAAAATATGGAAGTCAAACAATAGAGACTGTAGTTTCAGCACCGCAAGGAGGATATTTGGATGCATCTCTACACTGTAGAAGGAATGCAGTTTGATACCACTTTTACTGCCATGGCTCAATGTGGTGGAATCCTATAGTTTGCACTTTTTGACAGAGAAACCAAAATCCCATATAAAAGTACAACTCCCAGGATCCCACAGCATGGAGCCATGGCAGTGAAAGTGGTATTGAACTGCAATTGTTCTACAGTGTAGCTGCATCTTGTAAGGTTTTGGAATGCAAGTGAGGATGAGTGGCACGCAAAGGATGCTGCCAAATGCTTCTTCTCCATCTTCACAATCTGAGCTCAAAATGCAGCTCTGGTTCTCTTTGCATCAAGACATTTAACCTGTAATGACTTCCTCCAGTTTTGTCTTCTCCCTTTGCCTCTCTTTTCCAAATGCATAACACAACCAGCTGCTTCTCCAGGCCCCTGACCTGCCCCACATGGAAAGGGGGAGTGGGGCCTGTCTGTTAACGGACCCTCCCCAATTCCCTCCACCCTCTGGCTTCCACCAGGAATGGACGCTGCCAAGGACACTGACAAAGAGGGCTTTGTGATGCCATCCAAATTCCCAGGACTGGGTCTTTGGCAGGACACCAGACAGGGGCGGCTCGTCCATTACGCAAAGTAAGCAGTCGCAGAACACTTTTTTTTTGCCAGGGGCGCAGAGGCACCTCTGTAAATGCCCCTCGACCGCCACTTGAGGAGCGCCCCCTCAGCTCACAACAGCCCTAGCAGTCTGGGGGGAGCCTTGGTTTCCTTGCCTTGCTGCCAGGTGATCCTCTTCCCAAAGGGGCTGGGCCCTTGAGCCTCACCTAGCCCTTGACATATGTGAGTTGTAGTTACTGGGATGTATAGTTCACCTACAATCAAAGAGCATTCTGAACTCCACCAGTGATGGAATTGAACCAAATATGGTACACAGAACTCCCATGACGAACAGAAAATATATATCAATGATTGTTTGGGGGGGGGGGGCACCAAAATACTGTTTGCTTACCGTTGAAAATTATCTGGGGCCGCCTCTGACACCAGAGCGGTGAAAATGGGGCTCGGATAGCGCTGAGCCATCCAAAATCCTCATCCACTTGATGCCTCCTCTCAGGGCACAACTCTGTTGCTTCACCCTGAGCTTCACTGATGTTCCTCAAGAAGTGTTTATGGCATGGAACAACCCTTCTCCAGTGGGTAATACATTCATATTACTGTTGTTGTTGCTGTTGTTGTTGAGGTAGCCTTTGATATTGCTATAAGGCTACATGCCCAAGGTAATAGAATGGGCCAAACAGTGGCACAGAATTGGCACTCGCCATTGTTGTTGTTGTTGTTGTTACATTGATGATTTATTCCCTGCTTTTATCTCAGGCACTGAGACCCAAATCGACCCCTCTCACAGGGATACTGCCACACAATTGAATTAACTCCATCAAAAGTCACAATTGCTGCCCTGAGTTTGCAAGACAGAGCTTAATAAGTCAGACTCCTTTGGTGATGAAAAAGGTCTTAATAAATGTGCCATATCAGTCATTTTTCTTGGGTTTTTTTTAATGGCTATGTCATACATTGCTTGCAAACTGAGGGTAGCAACTATGAGTCTTGCAAACACAGGGCCTCAAGGATGCCTTAGAATCATAGAATCCAGCCCAACCCCATTCTGCCAAGGGAGCAGGAGTATTGCATTCAAATCACCCCTGACAGATGGCCATCCAACCTCTGTTTAAAAGCTTCCAAAGAAGGAGCCTCCACCACACTCCGGGGAAGAGAGTTCCACTGCTGAACAGCTCTCACAGTCAGGAAGTTCTTCCTTATGTTCAGATGGAATCTCCTCTCTTGTAGTTTGAAGCATTGTTCCGCGTCCTAGTCTCCAGGGAAGCAGAAAACAAGCTCCTCCCTGTGACTTCCTCTCACATATTTATACATGGCTATCATATCTCCTCTCAGCCTTCTTTTCATCAGGCTAAACATGCCCAGCTCCTTAAGCCGCTCCTCATAGGGCTTGTTCTCCAGACCCTTGATCATTTGAGTCGCCCTCCTCTGGACACATTCCAGCTTGCCAATACCTCTCTTGAATTGTGGGGCCCAGAACTGGATACAATATTCCAGATGTGGTCTAATCAAAGTAGAATAGAGCATGGGGAGCATTACTTCCCTAGATCTAGACACTATGCTCCTCTTGATGCAGGCCAAAATCCCATTGGCTTTTTTTGCCACCACATCACATTCCTGGCTCATGTTTAACTTGTTGTCCACGAGGACTCCAAGATCTTTTTCGCACGTACTGCTCTCGAGCCAGGCCTCATCGTCCCCCATTCTGTCTCTTTGCATTTCCTTTTTTCTGCCTAAGTGGAGTATCTTGCATTTGTCAATGTTGAACTTCATTTTGTTAGTTTTGGCCCATCTCTCTAATCTGTCTATGTTATACATTGCTTGCAAACTGAGGGTAGCAACTATGAGTCTTGAAAACTCAGGGCCTCAACGATGCCTTCCCACCCATACATAGCTTCCTAATCCCATATGATCTCCTGAAGGCTTTGCCTCATTTGCTCCCATATGGCTCCCATTGTGTTTCTCCTCCAAGAAAGTCTGCTGCAATATGTCCAAGACAAGCTCTTTCACCTTAATATGTTGGTGTGTGGAGCCATGACCTCAAGGCGATGGACTTTCTTCTCTTCCTAGAGTGCCAACAACTTGCACTTGCTGAAAGTACAGCTACTGACATCCTCCAGAAAGGGCACATACATACCACAGCCAATACAGGTGACTACATGGGAGCACCCTGCAAACCATCCGCCTTAACCCAATGAACACAAAGTCACTCACAAATCATCAGCCTCAACCCTTCACTAGACTTCTCTTATGTGTTATTTCAATGTCCCACCAAACACCCATCACCAACACATTCTTTTTGGGGGGCTCTCCATACCACAATGGCATTGGTGGCACCGGTGGAAAGGAAGATGTTTTCTGGATTGGAGGAAATGCCCCCGTCGCGGCGTTCGATGAAGCGGGCCACGTCTTGGCGGATGAGGTGAATACCCGAGCTGGTGCTGTAGGCCCCTGGGACAGGGAAGAGAGAAAAACCTTGAGGATGCAGCACATGTTTCGGGGGGGGGGGATCCCCTTTCTTCCAATTTGAACTCATATCTCCATTGCATCATGCAGCGTTATCACACTGGGGTTGTAACACGGGCAGCCTCATTCTTCTGGCACAAGCAGAATTTTGGGAAATATAGTTTGGGAAGGTAAGGACCTATGTAGAAGAATATTCAAAAGCCCCTGCCCAAAACTACATTTCTGCTCGTGTATTCTGCTTGTGCCAGAAGAATGGGGCTCATCATAATGCGGGTTTAGTATAGGAAAGCCCCATTCTTCTGACGTAAGCAGAATTCTAGGAAATGTAGTTTAGGGCAGGGGCTTTTGGATACTCTGCTACAGTAGTCCTCACCTTCCCAAACTACTTTTCCCAGAATTCTGCTCGTGCCAGAAGAATGGGGCTTATCATAATGGGGGATTAGTATAAAAAAGCCCCTTTATTCTGACGTGAGCAGAATTCCGGGAAATGTAGTTTAAGAAGGGAGGACCTCTGTAGAAGAGTATTCAAAAGGCCCTGCCTTAAACTACATTTCTCAGAATTCTGCTCACGTCAGAAGAACAGAGCTTTCCTACACTAGATCCCCAATGTGATAAGCCCCATTCTTCTGGCACAAGCAGAAGTCTGGAAAATGTATTTTGGGAAGGAGAGGACCTCTGCAGAAAAGTATTCAAAAGGTCCTGCTCTAAACCACATTTCCTAGAATTGTGCTCACGTCAGAAGAACAGGGTTTTCCTACACTTAACCTCCAATGTGATAAGCCCCATTCTTCTGGCACGAGCAGAAGTCTGGAAAATGTAGTTTGGGAAGGTAAGGCCCTCTGTAGAAGAGTATTCAAAAGGCCCTACCCTAAACTACATTTCCAGAACTCTGCTCACACCAGAAGAAAAGGGTTTTCCTGCATTAAACCCCCAATGTGATAAGGGGGTCAGTCTCTGGAACATTGGGAAACAAGCCTCCCCACTCCTCAATGAGTCAAAATGGCTCTCATGTCCCCTTCTCTTCACCTTCTTGGAGAACTAAGCACCCCAGCTCCCTCAGCAGCTCCTCACTAGGATTCATAGTTTCCAGCCCTTTGACCCTTTTGGTTGCCTTTCTCTGGACATCTTCCATTTTGAATAGTCATGCTCTGAAGTGGACACAGGGTTTCTCCAAGTGAAGTCTGACCAAAGCAGAAGATTGAGGGGCGATGACTTCGCTTGGTATGGACACTATGCTCCTAATGATGCAGCCTAGACTCACATTGACTTTTTCAGATGCCACATCCTACATCCAATGGGCTCATGTTCAACTTCAGGTCTACTAAGACTCCTTGGTAGGGAAGGAAGGCTCACCGATGCTGCCTCCGCCACATGCAGACAGCAACCTCCGCGCTTTCTCCTTGGCATCCTCTGGGAAGTTGGGGTCCTTCAAGAGCTCGGGGTACGTGCAAAGGGCACTGGCCTGCGAAGGGATTGCTCCGGTGAAAGGCCTACCTTCAACATCCCAGGCACCTCCTCCCTCTCTGCCTTCTTCACTCATTCCTTTCTCAGCCTTCTCATCCACACATTTGTTTCTCTTTGTAGTGAAGCAAGCGCACTCTGCGCATGGGCAAGCGGAGTTTTCCCTTCACTGCTTGGCTCATGAATGCTTTTATTTCAAAGGAACAGAAGTGGATTTGGGCGGGTGAAGATAAAGCACTCCATGGAGGGAATAGAGTAAGAACTATGGTGCACCCATGAAGATGCACCAGGGGTGTGGCACAGCTGGCTGGGAGACAACTGTATTAAGATCACTACTGAGCAAAAGGTCATGAGTTTGAAGCTGGCCCGAGTCAGAGTTAGTTTTTGACCAATTTGTGTAGCTTGCAGTTGACCTTTGCACCCGAAATACAGTTGCATCTGTCAGGTAGAAAATTTGGGTACCGCTTATGCGGGGAGGCTAATTTAACTAAATTTATGACGCCATAAAAATCTCCAGTAAACATGCAAAGAATGAGGACGTACTCCATCAGTGTCACAAATAGATGAAGCGACAGCTCCCCCGGTGACCAGAATACCCTCATGAAAAAGCTGGAATGTTAAATAGCCTCTGAGTGTCTGTCTATATATGTTGTGTGTCTATGGCATTGAATGTTTGCCATGTATATGTACATTGTAATCTGCTCTGAGTCCCCTGCAGGATGAGAAGGTTGGAATATAAATACTGTAAACAAACAAACAAACAAACAAACAAACAAACAAACAATGCCTGATGAATGCAGTTTCTGGTTGCTTGAGAGTTACTATTAAAAATAGGGTCTGTACTATATCTCATACTATACCATACCATAAACTGTGAATTGACTTCATATCAATACCAAAATACAGTAATTAAAAGCAAATAACAACAAAGTCAATTGAATGCAATTATTATACACTTCGGGTCCATCCTATCTTGGAGACCGCATCTCCTTCTATGAACCGATGCAGGCCTTGAGATCTGTTGGGGAGGTCCTTCTCTCAGTCCCATCACCATCACAGGTGTGGCTGGTGGGGATGAGAGAGGGGGGCTTCTCAGTGGTGGCTCCCTGGCTCTGGAATGTCCCCCCAAGAGAGATTAGATTAGCCCCAAATCTCCAAATCTTCTGTTTGAGCTTAAAGTTGGGGCTATTTACATGGGCCTTTGACCTGGAATGATGTACTGTGGTCATGTGATGATGTCGACCATTGTTATTTGGCACTTTAGTTCGTGTTTGGAGAAACCCAATGACGTATAGGAATGACCATGTTTGTTGAAGCTCAGCCTGTGATTGTGTTTCAGGATCATGGTGCTTTGGATGTGGGGAATGATGTTCAAGATGAGTTTCAAGATGGCAATGGTTTGGTCAGTGATCTTGATGCAGAGACTGACCAGGAGATGCCTGTAGTTTCCCAGGAGAATGTCCCCGAGGAGTGTAGGGATGATTGTGTGCTTTCTGAATTGTTACCAGAGACTTCTCATGAGAGAGAACATGAAAATAGCTCGGCACCTGGCTCAGCTGCGAAAGTTAATGAGCAAGTAGATAAGGAGCCCTGAGATAGACAAGAAGAGATTAGTCAAAACAGGAGGCCTGTGCAATGACTTTGACGCTCTGCCAGGCTTTGACAGAAAACAACTACAAAGCCTCAACTAAAGAGAAACCAATTTCTGACCGCTAGTAACCTAGCTAATGAGGGGATAAAAGTCTCAAATTTGGGATGTGTAGTCAGATGAAGCATCATTTAGAATCACGCCAAGTTCTTGTCCTTGTTCATGGAAGCCTTGCTTTAAAGATTCATGCTAAGAAATTTCTTGTTTCATGGTATTGATTCCTGGATTTCATGATTGCTTACCCAAGCCTTGGATCAATGTATTCCTGATTTTCTGGATTGTATTAGAGTTGTTTGGACTTTCCTTTTATGGACGTTGCTGAACTCTACCTTGGACTAATTTGTTCCTGCTTATCTTCTTACCTAATTGGATTTACCAATTTCTTTAAAGTGCTTTTTGCTTTACAGTTTTTTTTACTTATCTATATAAATAAAAATGTTGTTTGTGGGATGAACATAACTCAAAAACCACTGGGTGAATTGACACCAAATTTGGACACAACACACCTATCAGGCCAATGAGTGACCATAATTAATAAAAACACTGGAAAGCCAAAAAATGCATTACAACACATGTGCAAAACTACATATATACACAAATACACATATACACACATACAAAATACATATACACAGACTGGACCACAGCAACGTGTGGCAGGGGGTGGCTAGTCTTCAATAAAAGGATTGTTTTTTCCTAAACATGTGGAGTTTAAAGTCAGAGGATTATTCTTGTCCTGGAGTGCAACACAGTTTCAGAATTTTTTTAAAAAATTAATTTTATTGATTGACATTGTCCATTGTTTGTATTTAGTCAAATTGTGTATTGTTTTGATGATATGTAATTCTATTTTATGTGTGGCGCTCAGTGTGCTTTCTTAGCCGCCACGAGTTCCTTCGGGGAGATGGTGACAGGATACAAATAAATTATTATTATTATTATTATTATTATTATTATTATTATTATTATTTCTTTTTATTGTCGAAGGCTTTCATGGCTGGAATCACTAGGTTCTTGTGGGTTTTTTCGGGCTATAGGACCTCACTACCTCTGAGGATGCTTGCCATAGATGCAGGCGAAACGTCAGGAGAAATGCCTCTAGAACATGGCTCTATAGCCTGAAAAAACCCACAAGAACCTATTATTTCTTTTATCTTTTTATTTATTATTTTTATTTATTTACTTTATTTATATACCGCTTTTCTCAGCCCTCAGGCAACTTTTTGTCACTTACAGTTAACTGAGAATCTACCATACTGTTCTTGTTGCTCCATTTGCAGCAATGGAAGTAAGCTGGGGACAGAGGAGGAAAAGGAAGAAGCTGGGGCATTGGAAAAATAGCTGAAAAAGTGGGATGGCAAAGGATGACTTGGGATTCTTTTTGCCAAGTGAGGACAGTTGGAAGGCAAGACATTTTAGGTATTGAAGAATATGTGTTCCAAGGCTGGTCCAGCTCCATCAAGCCATGGAGACTCCTTTGTGCCATAAACCAACCAACATGCATTCGCTCTATGACTTTTATAGGGAGAGGTTGGGGCCTTTACCTGTCGGAAGAAGGTGATGGGCTTCTGCTCCATGGCTTGGGCATCCCCAACGTTGACATGGATGACCTCCGAGAAGGGCTTCTTTACTCCCTGCAATGAAGAAAGACAACGTGGGGAAGGGGTTCAAGGGCACACAAAGAGAGCAGGGTGACCATCACTTGAACTCAGGTTTGCGCTTTGAGTTGAAGCTACCCGGAATAGCACTAGGAAGGATCTTAAGGGCCATCTAGTCCACCCCATGCCAGCAGATGCAACCTCTTGCTTTCGCACTCTCTTCCTTCACTTCCATCAAATCTTTTCCCACTTTCTGGAGGTGAAATGGTGTCTCCTGTATATCAAAGCAGTGGCACTAATATTTTCCACCTCTGGTGTAGATCAGGGCTCTCAAACTCATCTTCATGGAGGGTCACATTGACCTTAGGGTTGCCTTCAAAGGCCATTGAATCCATGGATGGAGAATCAGTGGATACAGAGAGCCAGCTGTAGTTTTTTTTCTTATTGTATTGGTTGGTGCTCTTTAGTCTTTACCCAGTTTGGGTCCCCAGATGTTACTGGACGACAACTCCCATCACTTCTGATTAAATGCGATGTGGACTGGGGATGATGGGAATGGTAACCCAACAGCCCCTGTGGCTCTGTGCTTGGGGAAAGGTGGAAGGGCATTTTAAGGACAGACATCATAATCACCAAGTCTTGGATTTCAATCCAAATCCCACTCTCCTAACTAAACAAAATCCACTGGAGATGGTACTGTAACACAATTCCTATTAACCTACTGCAGCTATTCCTGACCTGTTGCAGCCCTTCCTTGCCTGCTGCATATGTTCCTTACCTACTACATGGTTTCCTTATCTGCTGCATTTCTTCCTTACCTGCTATAGCCCTTCCTTACCTGTTGTATCTCTTCCTTACCTGCTGTAGTCCTTCCTTACCTATTGCATCTCTTCCTTACCTGCTAAAGCTCTTTCTTACCTGCTACAGCCCTTCCTTACCTGGCTGCATCTCTTCCTTGCTTGCTGCAGCCCTTCTTTACCTGCTGGATCTCTCCCTTACCTGGCTGCATCTCTCCCTTATCTGGCTGCATCTCTTCTTTACCTGGCTGCATCTCTTCTTTACCTGGCTGCATCTCTTTCTTACCTGCTGCAGCCCTTCCTCACCTGCTGCATCTCTTCCTTATCTGCTGCATCTCTTTCTTACTTGCTGCATTTCTTCCTTACCTGCTACAGCCCTTCCTTGCCTGTTGCAGCTCTTTCTTACCTGCTGCAGCCCTTCTTTGCCTGCTGGATCCTTCCTTACCTGGCTGCATCTCTCCATTATCTGGCTGCAGCTCTTTCTTACCTGCTGCAGTCCTTCCTTACCTGCTGCAGCCCTTCTTTGCCTTCTGAATCTCTCCCTTACCTGGCTGCAGCCCTTCCTTACCTGCTGGATCTCTCCTTTACCTGGCTGCATCTCTTCCTTACCTGCTGCAGCTCTTTCTTACCTGTTGCATCTCTTCCTTACCTGCTGCAGCCTTTCCTTACCTGCTGTATCTCTCCTTTACCTGGCTACATCTCTTCCTTACCTGCTGTATCTCTCCTTTACCTGGCTACATCTCTTCCTTACCTGCTGCAGCTCTTCCTTACCTGCTGTAGCTCCTTCTCCAGCTGGACGGCGCGGGTGATGATGGGCCCCCGGACATCGTACTCCATCCTCTTAATGCAAGGATTCATGGACTCTAGGGTCAGGACCCTGTCCCGCTGGCGGGGAAGAGTGTTTGCTGCCATCCCTGCCTGGCAAGCTGCCCGGCACACGTCTCTGCTAAGAAAGAGGGGCACAGTACTAAACAATGGGGGCATCAAGCTATTCACCCTGGCTAAGCAGCCCAGGAGCACCTTGGGAGTGCCACACCTGCACATTGCCTTTGCATGAAAGCTCCCCAGGTGAGGCTAAAGTCCTGCCAACCAGGACTTCAACCCAGGTGGCAAAGGTCTGGCTGTTCCCAGAAAGGAAGGGGAGGCCCCATGCCATTTGCATTTCACGATCCAGGCTGGCATTTTCATAAGGCCAGAGAGCAGTGGTTCTCAGGTGTCTTGGTCTACAGCTACAGTTTACCAGCTGTTAAGATTTCTGGGAGTTGAAGGCCAAAACATCTGGGGACCCACAGGTTGAGAACCACTTCCAAGGAGGGAAACAACTACCCAACACAGCCGTTTGCTCTTTGGTCACCATGCTTGAGCCACATGCCTCTGCGGAGAAAGAATCATAGAATCAAAGAGTTGGAAGAGACCTCCTGGGCCATCCAGTCCAACCCCATTCTGCCAAGAAGCAGGAATATTGCATTCAAATCACCCCTGACAAATGGCCATCCAGCCTCTGCTTAAAAGCTTCCAAAGAAGGAGCCTCCACCACACTCCGGGGCAGAGAGTTCCACTGCTGAACGGCTCTCACAGTTAGGAAGTTCTTCCTAATGTTCAGATGGAATCTCCTCTCAAAGAGGGGCAGAGAGCTGAGCAATAGGGGCACCAACCCATTCACCCTGGCAAAACAGCCCAGGAGTCATACATCATACATACATGCCAGACATCAAGGGAACCACTGGCCGCAGAGGGAAGCTGATGAGGAAACACAACATACAAACAATCTACAGACCCACTAAGAAAATCCAACAAATGCTCCATTCAGCAAAGGACAAGAGGGATGCTTTCACCTCTGCAGGAGTCTACCGTGTACCATGCAGCTCTGGACATGTCTACATGGGGACCACCACACACGCATCAAGCACCCAAACACGCATCAAGGAACATGAAAGGCATTGCAGACTACGTCAACCAGAGAAGTCAGCCATAGCAGAGCACCTGATGAACCAGCCTGGACACAACATATTATTTGAGAACATAGAAATGCTGGACCACTCTCACAACCACCATGTCAAACTACACAGAGAAGCCATTGAAATCCACAAGAAGCATGTGGACAACTTCAACAGAAAGGAGGAAACCATGAAAAGAAACACAATCTGGCTACTAGTATTTAAAAAAACCCTCTAAAATTAGAACAGCACAACAACAGAGAGGAAACAAACAAGGACATCTAATCACCTCTCAACAAAAGATTGCCCCAAGCACTGCTAGGCCATCAAATGCTAATCAAGGTGGTCAGTTGAAACATTCACACCTAGCTCCAACAGACAAGAGTCCTTTGTCCCACCCTGGTCATTCCACAGATATATAAACTCCTTTTTCCTACTTCCAACAGACCTCACTACCTCTGAGGATGCTTGCCATAGATGCAGGCAAAACGTCAGGAGAGAATGCCTCTACAATATGGCCATATAGCCCGAAAAAACTCACAACAACCCAGCCCAGGAGTCCCTTGCCAGCCTTGGGCATCACCTTTGTGGGGAAGCTCTGCAGGTGAGGCTAAAGTCCGGCCAACCAGGACTTCAACCCAGGTGGCAAAGGTCTGGGCATCCCCAGATTGGTGAGCCTGGTGCAGAGAGGAAGTGGGGGTGCCTGCACTTGATATTTGCGTTTCAGGATCTAGGTTGGCATTTTGGCAAGGCCAAAGAGGGAAACACCTACCCAACCTACCAGTTTGCAATTTGACCACCTTCCTAGCCCAACACCTACCCAAAGCAGGAGCTTCTCCAAGGCAATGCAAGAGGAAAGAGAGCCGGCAGCTGCTTTTAATGCAGGGCAGGAGAGAGGAGGCGGTGGCTCCGGGGAGGGAAGAAAGGGGCACATTGTTGGCCGGGACTGAAAGGGATGCAAACAAAAACCCAAAGGAACAAGGCCCTCTCCATCCTTCTTTTTTAGTTTTTTTAAATTGATGTTTTATTGTTTAAAGCCCCCTTCGCTGTGTTTTTATGAGTGATGGTCACTCGTTGGCCTGAGAGGTGTCTTGTGTCCAAATCTGGTGTCCATTCGTCCCAAGAGTTTTCGAGTTACGTTAATCCCACAAACGAACATTACATTTTTATTTATGTAGACTAGCCGTATCCACCATGCTTTGCTGTGGCCAGCCTTCCTTCCCTCATTCTCTCCTTCTTTCCCTCCTTCATTCACTCCCTCTTTCCTTCCTTCATTCCCTTTTCTTCTTTCCTTCTCTCCTTCCTTCCTTCTCTATCTCATTCCTTCCCTCCCCCCTTTTTTTCTTCCTCTTTCCCTCCTTTCTTATTTCTCTACCTCTTTCCTTCCTTCAGTCTTTGCTTCCATGCTTCCTTCTCTTTCCTTCTTTCCTTTCCTTCCTCTTTCTCTCCCTCTTTCTCTTCTTCCTTTGCTCCCTCTTTCCTTCCTTCCCTTTTTCTTTCCTTCTTCCTTCTCTACCTCTTTCCTTCCTCACCCCTTTTTCTTTTCCTTCCCCTTTCTCTCCTTTCTTCCTTCTCTATTTCTTTCCTTTCTTCCTTCACTCTGCTTCCATGCTTCCTTCTCTCTTGCCTTCTTTCTTTCCCTCCCTCCCTCTTCCTTCCTTCCTTCCTTCCTTCCTTCCTTCCTTCCTTCCTTCCTTCCCTTCCTTCCTTCCTTCCTTCCCTCCTCCCTTTCTTTCTTTCTTTCTTCCATCCTTTCTTCCTTCTTTCTCTTTCTTTCTTTCTTTCTTTCTTTCTTTCTTTCTTTCTTTCTTTCTTTCTTTCTTTCTTTCTTCCCTCCTCCCTCCCTCCCTCCCTCCCTTTCTTTCTTTCTTTCTTTCTTTCTTTCTTTCTTTCTTTCTTCTTTCTTTCTTTCTTTCCTCCCTCCTTTCTTCCCTCCTCTCTTTCTTTCTTTCTTTCTTTCTTTCTTTCTTTCTTTCTTTCTTTCTTTCTTTTTCTTTCTTTCTTCCCTCTTCCCTCCCTCCCTCCCTCCCTCCCTCCCTCCCTTCTTTCTTTCTTTCTTTCTTTCTTTCTTTCTTTCTTTCTTTCCTTCCTTCCCTCCCTTTCTTCCCTCCTTTCTTCCTTCCCTCCCCCCTCTCTTTCTCTCTCTCTCTCTCTCTTTCTTTCTTTCTTTCTTTCTTTCTCTCTCTCTCTTTTTTCTTCCTTTCTTTCTTCCTTTCTTCCTTCCTTTCTTTCTTTCTTTCTTTCTTTCTTTCTTTCTTTCTTTCTTTCTTTCCTCCTTTCTTCCCTCCTCCCTCCCTCCTCCCTCCCTCCCTCCCTCCCTCCCTCTTTCTTTCCTCCCTCCCTCCCTCCCTCCCTCCCTCCCCTCCTTTCTCTCTCTCTCTCTCTTTCTTTCTCTCTTTCTTTCTTTCTTTCTTTCTTTCTTTCTTTCTTTCTTTCCTCCTTTCTTCCTTCCTCCCTCCTCCCTCCCTCTTCCTTCCTCCCTCCTCCCTCCCCCCTCCCTCCCTCCCTCCCTCCCTCTCTCTTCTCTTCTCTCTCTTTCTTTCTTTCCTCTTTTCCTTCTTTCTTTCTCCCTTCTTTCTTTCCTTCCTTCCTTCCTCCTCCCTTCCTCTTCCTCCTTCCTTTCCTTTCCTCCCTTCCCTCCCTTTTTTCTGTATTGTCATTTATTTTTGTCATTTAGCTTTTTGGGGTTTTTAAATCCTTTCCACTATTTTTTTTGGGGGGGGGGGTGAGGGTATGAGTGATGGTCACTCGTTGGTCTGTTATGGGTATAGTGTCCAAATTCTGTGTCAATTCATCCAGTGGTTTTTGAGTTATGTTAATCCCACAAACGAAAATTACATTATTATTTATGTAGATTGCACAGGTGTTGTCAGGTCACAATGACACCCCCTTCATCAGATCACCTATAGTCTGTAGTCGACTAGAGTACAGCAGAGCCATGGGTTCAAATGGCAGGAAAAGAGACGTTGGGTAGAAATTGCAGGCAGGGAGAGCTGTTGGACAAGGTGGCCTTGAAAACTGGAAGAATCCCATTCTGCGGAGGTCTTTAAGCTGAGGCTGGATGGGAGGGCTTGGGAGGTGTCTTCCTGCCTGAAGAATAAGGTCAGACTGGATGGCTTTTGAGTCCCCTTCACAGTCCAGGACAAAGATTGCCATAGACCCGAGTGCAGATTTCTGGACAGAAAGGGGAGGGTAAGGACAAAGGGCAGCAAAGTTATGCACAGAAGTGTGTGTGCTGTATTGATTGCCCAGAGCTGTCCTTGGCTGACCCCAGAGGTCATCCCTTTATGGCCCTATGCTTAGAGGATTGCCATGTTTCTTTGGCTGGCCTGTTCCTCTGCCTTTCTCAGATGCTTCTTGGAGGCCAAGGAGTCCACGGGCAAAACGGGTCTTTCTTGATCCTGGGAAGTGTTGGCCTCCCAGCAAAGGGACCCTACAGAGAGAAAAGCCCTTCCAATGCCCCCTCCTGGCTTGCAATAAGGCCACAAAGGGATGACCTCTGGGGTCAGCCAAGGACAGCACTAGGCAATCAATACAGCACACACACTTCTGCGCATACCTTTGCTGCCCTTTGTCTTTTCCCTCCCCTTTCTGATGGGAAATCCACACTCGGATCAATGGCAAGGGGACCCAAAGGCCATCCAATCTGACCTCATTCTTCAGGCAGGAAGGCACTACCCAAGCCCTCCCAATAGATGGCCATCCAGCCTCAGCTTAAAGAACTCCAGAGAAGGGGATCCCATCAGTGTTCAAGGCAGCCTTGAGCATTCTGAACTCCACCAATGATGGAATCCAACCAAACTTGGCACACAGAACTCCCATGACCAACAGAAAATAGTGGAAGGATTTGGTGGGCATTGACCTTGAGTTTTGGAGTTGTAGTTCACCTACATCCAGAGATCACTGTGCACTCAAGCAATGATGGATCTGGACCAAACTTGGCACAGATACTCAATATGCTCAACACTGGTGTAGTAGGGGGAAAATAGACATAACGTTTGAGAGCTGCAGTTGCTGGGATTTATAGTTCACCTACAATCAAAGAGCATTCTGAACTCCACCAATGATGGAATTGAACCAAACTTGGCACACAGAACTCCCATGACCAACAGAAAATACTGGAAGGGTTTGGTGGGCATCGACCTTGAGTTTGGAAATTGTAGTTCACCTACATCCAGAGAGCACTGTGCACTCAAGCAATGATGGATCGGGACCAAACTTGGCATGGATACTCAATATGCTCAACACTGGTGGAGTAAGGGGAAAATAGACTTAACATTTGAGAGTTGTAGTTGTTGGGATTTATAGTTCACCTACAATCAAAGGACATTCTGAACACCACCAACAATAGAATTGGGCTAGACTTCCCATACAGAACCCCCATGACCAACAGAAAATACTGTGTCTTCTGGTGGTCTTTTGTGACCCCTCTGATACCCCCTTGCAACCCCCCAGCGGGTCTTGACACCGAGGTTGAGAAACACTGATCTACTTTTTTCCTGCCATTTGAACCCATGGCTCTGTTGTGCTCTAGTCTCCAGAGCAACAGAAAACAAGCTCAACGTGACATCCTTTCCAATATATACACTTGGCTCTCGTGTCTCCTCACCTTCCTTGGTTGACCCTCAGAGATCACACTCTCTCGGCCTCGAAGGAAGGCCAAGAAGGGTGGTTACAAAGGGGGTTGGGTCCCAGAACAAGAGCAGTCCTGCACGACCCATGGCTGATCCATGCAAAGCTGCTTCATGGCCTCACAAGGCGGTCATCGATGTACCGGTCTGAGGACCTGATGTGGCAATGCAATTGTGCCGTGAGCCAATGACCAGCTTGAGACTTTGCCACATCCAACTCAGCCATGGGCCTATCACCACCGGGCACAGGCACCCCGCCTTCTCCCAGCCAGACTCCATGCCAAGACCCTCTTGGCCCTCCCAGCTTGACCCCTCCCAGGCTGGCTCTGTCATAAACACACCAGAGACAACCTGGAACAATGGGGAGCATTTATTGAAGGAACTAGCGGAAGTCATTTCGGAACCATTGGCAACCATCTTTGAGAGTTCTTGGAGAATGGGAGAAGTTCCAGCAGACTGGAGGAGGGCCAATGTGGTCCCAATCTTCAAGAAGAGAAAAAAGTAATGCTCCCCATGCTCCATTCTGCTTTGGTTAGACCACACCTGGAATATTGTGTCCAATTCTGGGCACCACAATTCAAGAGAGATATTGACAAGCTGGAATGTGTCCAGAGGAGGGCGACTCAAATGATCAAGGGTCTGGAGAACAAGCCCTATGAGGAGCGGCTTAAGGAGCTGGGCATGTTTAGCCTGAAGAAGAGAAGGCTGAGAGGACATATGATGAGAGCCATGTATTAATATGAGAGAGGAAGCCACAGGGAGGAGGGAGCAGGCTTCCTTTCTGCTTCCCAGGAGACTAGGACGCAAGGGAACAATGGCTTCAAACTACAAGAGAGGAGATCCCACCTGAACATGAGGAAGAACTTCCTGACTGTGAGAGCCGTTCAGCGGTGGAACTCTCTGCCCCGGAGTGTGGTGGAGGCTCCTTCTTTGGAAGCTTTTAAGCAGAGGCTGGATGGCCATCTGTCGGGGGTGCTTTGAATGCCATATTCCTGCTTCTTGGCAGAATGGGGTTGGACTGGATGGCCCATGAGATCTCTTCCAACTCTTTGATTCTATGATTCTATGATTAAAGAGGTACTAGGTATTTCCCAATTATGGGCAAAGCTTGGCGTACCCTTCCCAGGCTGCAGGGGGAGCCATGGGGCATTGCCCACCCCATTGCCTTTGCAAGGCCAACCGAGGCTCACCTGGAAACTCCTGGCCTTCGGAGCTGGACAGGTGGATGAATGCCCTCTTTGCCAGCTTCTCCTCCTCCTCCTCCTCCTGTTTGGGGTCAATAATCCTTACTCACTGGCACAGGCAGGAAGGACTCGGGTGACCAGAGGGAGGGAAGAGGGTGGGGGCATCACATGGGCCTCTCCGGCCAGCTTGACCTTTGGCGCCACAGCAGCTGCTTCCAGGAGTGAGAAGCCAGGCGTGGAATCACTAAATTTAAACCTTGCTTGCTCTCCTTGCAGGAAAATAACAACACTGGAGAGTGAAGGCCGTCTGACCCCAAGGGCTCAATGCTATGGCTTCCTGGGAGATGCAGTTCAGTGAGGCCAAAGACCTCATAAGGCTGCAACAGTTATGATTCTGTTAAAGCCTTTCCAGGTCCTGCAATGTGTGACTCTTTGCTCAACCTCCAACATAGGATTATAATCATATCATCCTAGAGTTGGAAGAGGTCTGGTGGGCCACCCAGTCCAACCCCATTCTGCCAAGAAGCAGGAAAATCGCATTGAAAGCACCCCCAACAGATGGCCATCCAGCCTCTGCTTAAAAGCCCCCAAAGAAGGAGCCTCGACCACACTCCCTCCAGGGCAGAGAGTTCCACTGCTGAACAGCCCTCTCTCTCAGTCAGGAAGTTCTTCCTCATGTTCAGATGGAATCTCCTTTCCTGTAGTTTGAAGCCATGGTTCCATTGCGTCCTAGTCTCCAGGGCAGCAGAAAGTAAGCCTGCTCCCTTCTCCCTACTGATATCGAGCTAGAATTTAGAGGCTCCCACCCAGGGGAGAGTGAAGTCCAGTATCCCCCCCCCTAACAAGGGATGGTGACTTATAGTTCTGCAAAGGACAAAGGTACCATACTGCACAATAGGGGATAAGCCTTGGTCAATTTGCCAAGACCTTAACAACAATGAGGACCCCATGAAACTTCGGGAATGGCTAGACCTTGGGATCTCTGCCTCTCTCGAGAGAGCTGTAGTTTTCCAAGGACCATGGGACCGGCTTCCATCCCAGTCCTGCAGGGCTTTGTGTCTTGGCCCAGTGGAACTCCATAGACTCCCTTTGGTGGCTTTTTGAATTCTGCTACATTCCTGGACTTCACTCTCTTCAAGGACTCGCTCCCTACCCATGAACTTTCTTCAAGACAACTTATGCTGTGTCCTGATATCGTCTGCTTTTTATAATTGGCATTATTAATTTCTATCTGGGGTCCTGAATGGGAAGATACCTGCATATGATTTCCCTGTGTATAATATCTATATTTTTTTTTTATGTTTCCTTGTATTCCTGACCCTTTGCCCCCTCTCCCTCCAAAGAAATATGTAAGGAAACCCCCTGGCCTTCAGAAACAAAAGCCATTAGCGATTACTGAAACCTCACGCCAAAGACACACTTGCATGGATAAAAGAAGGAAATTCTTATCTCTAGCATCGGAAGATGGCCCACTAGAGTAAAGAATTGTTTGACAAAAGTTTCTGTAAGATAAGGGGAAACCTCCCCCTCTGCTTTTGTTTACTTAGCATTAACCTCAGGCTGCCATCATTGTTCTCCTGTCTCACAGCCAGGAAGGATCTGGATATTTTTACACATGTTGATTCACAACACTCAGAGCAGCTCTGCTTGAGCTCTTTGTCTCGCCGGCCACATGGCATTTTCTTTGTTTAAAGATCATCCCGCCTCCATCTCTCCTGATTGGCTGTTGCCATCAGGTGGCAGATGTCTCCTCATTGGATCCTACAGACCACTGGAGCTTCCTGATTGGTCCAGAGGCACCGGGGGCAGGAGGGCCACCTCCCAGCTGTTCGCCTATCGCCCAATCATGGCGGGGAACAGCAGGGAAGCCGGGGCAGGGAGTTTGAACTCTGCAACTTTGAATTTGCTATAAATATGACTGTATTGGTGTACTCCCCTCATGCTTAGCTTTGGCGAATGATTGCAGCTCTGCATCCGTTTCAGCTGAATCGCATTAAACCTCGATGGCTTTTCTTCAACTGGTGAGACTTTTCATTGGGAAATCAGGGAAAAATGGGATGCTTCTCTGTCTTGCCAGGGAAAAAGTTTGATGAGTCTAATTGGTCTCTGCCTCCTGGCAAAGACCCCTAAATTTTATCTCTACATCAAGAGGAGCCCTTAGATCCACCAAGGAGGATCCGGTACTCTGGCGAGCAAAGAGAAAAAGAGCCAAGGAATTTCCCCTGATTTTTCCCAAATAAATCTCACCAAAGTTGAAGAAAAGCCACCGAGTTGTATTTATTTCGTCCAGTGGTACGGAAGTCAAACACATAGAAGAACTTCCCCGCCTCCATCTCCCCAAGGGGACTTGAGGCAGCTTGCATGGGGCCAAGCCCAAGGCAACATACAATTAAAAACAGAATAATAGCATAAAAACAGCACAAACAATAATAAACAAGCATCATAAGCAACAAAAGACTCATATATATATATATATTGGGGGGGAAGGGGGCAATATGCGAAATGAGTTAAAGGATAGGCTGGTCAACAAGGTGGATAGAACGTATAGTAGCATAGGAATTGAGCAATTAAACAGGATCATTTCAACTTAACTTAAAAATGTAGTAAAGCTATTGTCCTCCCAACTCTGCTATACGCCTGCGAAACGTGGACTGTCTACAGACGTCACATGCAACTCCTGAAACGATTCCATCAGTGCTGCCTCTGGAAAATCCTGCAAATCTCTTGGGAAGACAGGTGGACAAATGCCAGCGTGCTGGAAGAAGCAAAGACCACCAGCATTCAAGCGATGGTCCTCCACCAACAACTCCGCTGGACTGGCCACGTTGTCGAAATGCCCAACCACCGTCTCCCAAAGCAGTTGCTCTATTCCGAACTCAAGAATGGAAAACGGAATGTTGTGAGCAGAAAAAGAGGTTTAAAGGTGGGCTCAAAGCCAACCTTAAAAACTCTGAAATAGACACCGAGAACTGAGAAGCCCTGGCCCTTGAGCGCTCCAGCTGGAGGTCAGCTGTGACCAGCAGTGCTGTAGAATTGGAAGAGGCACGAATAGAGAGCGAAAGAGAGAAATGTGCCAAGAGAAGGTGTGTCAAGCCAACCCCAACCGGGACCACCTCCCACCTGGAAACGGATGCCTTCACTGCAAGAGAACATGCAGATCAAGAATAGGGGTCCACAGCTACCTACAAACCCACCGCCAAGACACCGATCTTGGAAGACAATCCTACTTGGACAACGAGGGATCATCTAAATAAGTAAGTAAGTAAGAATGGGATTATTCCTCATGGATTCAGTTCCACAAAAGCAGCACCTGATGGACTTGGTCACCAGAGGGCAGCATGTGACTCCAGGCTGAATCTAGAGGAGGAGTGTCCACATTCAGGGAAGTCCACTCTCTTCTGCTTTGGTCAGAATAGCACTGTGTCCACTTCTATGCAAAGTAATACAAGAAAGAGATGGACTGGACTGTCCAAAACAGGCATGGGGTAACTTTGTCCCTCCCTCCAGGTTTTATAGGAGTGGGTTAAAGCACTGAGCTGCTGAGCTTGTTGACCGAAAGGTTGCAGGTTTGATTCCGGGGAGCAGCGTGAGCTTCCACTGTCAGCCCTAGCTTCTGCCAACTTAGTAGTTCGAAAACATGCAAATGTGAGTAGATCAATGGGTAACGCTCTGGCGGGAAGGTAACAGCGCTCCATGCAGTCATGCCGGCCACATGACCTTGGAGGTGTAGATGGACAACGCTGGCTCTTCAGCTTAGAAATTGAGATGAGCACCACACCCCAGAGTTAGACATGACTGAACTTAATGTCAGGGGACTACCTTTACCTTTACCTACCAGGTGTTTTGGACTTCCACTCCCAGAATTCCGAACA
Organism: Anolis sagrei ordinatus; assembly: GCF_025583915.1. Taxonomy (NCBI): domain Eukaryota; kingdom Metazoa; phylum Chordata; class Lepidosauria; order Squamata; family Anolidae; genus Anolis; species Anolis sagrei. Next base: position 250,207,759 of record NW_026847438.1, read on the forward strand.
GCCGGTATTTTTGAAACACCCTGAATTTTCTATACAAGGACACAAGATAAAGGTAAAGGTTACCCCTTGATGTTTAAGTCTAGTCGTATTCGATTCTGGAGGTTGGTGCTCATCTCCATTTCTAAACTGAAGAGATGGTGTTGTCCGGAGACACCTCCAAGGTCATGTGGCCACTGGCATGACTGCATGGAGCGCTGTTACCTTCCCACAGAAGCGGTAACTATTGACCTACTCACATTTGCTACCACCTCACCCATTTCATAGGAAATCTGCTACAAAACAGGAGCTTCTTTGTTGAGTTCCAGGGCCAGAGAAGCAGATGGCAGAAACAGAAGAACGGCCTGCCTCAGGGGAGCGTGCTTGCTCTATCAATGTTCAACATCTACACAAATGACCAGCCACTGCCAGAAGGGACAGAGAGCTTCATCTATGCTGATGATCGTGCCATCACCGCTCAAGCAGGAGCTTTGAGATGGTTGAACAGAAGCTCTCCGAAGCTCTAGGTGCTCTTACTGCCTAGGGAAAACCAACTGATCCCTAATCCATCTAAAACACAGACATGTGCCTTTCACCTTAAGAACAGACAAGCATCCCGACAAGCATCTGATGATCGTGCCATCAATTTTCGTAGAAAATTATACTCAAGGATCTAGTGTGTTTGTCATTTATTTACCGTGTCAGGAGTGAACCAAAACAGTTGTATTGCATCCATGCTGGTGTTTCTTCCTTGATTTCCTTCAGCAATTTTTTTATTTGTCGTGTCAGGGCAACCAGTCAATTGTATTACATTTCTAACAGAACAAAACAAACAAACAAAACACAAAGTTTTCAGGCTTGGTAGTTGATTAGATGTCCTTTGACCAGTATCTGGCCACTTGGAGTGCTTCTGGTGTTGCCGCAAGGAGGTCTTCCACTGTGCATGTGGCAGGGCTCAGGTTGCATTGCAGCAGGTGGTCTTTGGTTTGCTCTTCTCCACACTCGCATGTCAAGGATTCCACTTTGTGGCCCCATTTCTGAAGGTTGGCTCTGCATCTCGTGGTGCCAGAGCGCAGTCTGTTCAGCCTTCCAAGTCGCCCAGTCTTCTGTGTGCCCAGGGGGGAGTCTCTCATTTGGTATCAGGTTCTGGGTTTGAGCCTGCCACTTTTGGACTCTCGCTTGCTGAGGTGTTCCAGCGAGTGTCTCTGTAGATCTTAGAAAACTATCTCTTGATTTAAGTCGTTGACGTGCTGGCTGATACCCAAACAGGGGATGAGCTGGAGATGTCTCTGCCTTGGTCCTTTCACTATTGGCTGCTACTTCCCGGCGGATGTCAGGTGGTGCAATACCAGCTAAGCCGTGTAATTTCTCCAGTGGTGTAGGGCGCAGACACCCCATGATAATGCGGCATGTCTCATTAAGAGCCACATCCAATGTTTTAGTGTGGTGAGATGTGTTCCACACTGGGCATGCGTACTCAGCAGCAGAGTAGCAAAGCGCAAGGGCAGATGTCTTCACTGTGTCTGGTTGTGATCCCCAGGTTGTGCCAGTCAGCTTTTGTATGATATTGTTTCTAGCACCCACTTTTTGCTTGATATTCAGGCAGTGCTTCTTGTAGGTCAGAGCACAGTCCAGAGTGACTCCCAGGTATTTGGGTGCGCTGCAATGTCCAGTGGGATTCCTTCCCAGGTAATCCTCAGAGCTCGGGATGCTTGTCTGTTCTTAAGGTGAAAAGCACATGTCTGTGTTTTAGATGGGTTAGGGATCAGCTGGTTTTCCCTGTAATAGGCAGTAAGAGCACCTAGAGCTTCGGAGAGCTGTTTGTCATGCTAACCACAAACTAACCTCAAACCAAAATCTGACCTCCAAGGAGTTGCACTTCCCTTTTTAAAGTAAATTTTATTCAAGAGAGAAAGAACGCAAGAGAACGGCAAGAGCAATACAAACAAGCAAAGTTTTGTGATCTGAAATACTAAAGCTGAATGGCTATATTCTACCAACTACCAACATGAGCCTACCATTTGTACAAAAACAACACCCACAAACAGGTCCCTAGCAAACCTGACTGGAAAGGGCGAAAACCTGACTGGAAAGGGTCCAGGCCAGCTGTGTCATCCAGGAATTGTTGCAATTGTGCCAGTACAGCCCGCTCTATCTTTAACAAGGGACGAACCCTTGCCTCTTTTAGGTTGTCCGGGAAAACCCCCTGTTCCAGAGAGCCATGGATTATATTGTTCAACAGATCGAGTAGATTGTAGGTTTTCCGGGCTATATGGCCATGTTCTGGAGGCAATTTTTCTCCTGACGTTTCGCCTGCATCTATGGCAAGCATCCTCAGAGGTAGTGAGGTCTGTTGGAAGTAGGAAAAGTGGGTTTATATATCTGTGGAATGACGACAAAGGACTTTTGTCTGCTGGGGCTAGGTGTGAATGTTTCAGCTGATCACCTTGATTAGCATTCAATGGCCTGGAAGCGCCTGGGGGGAATCTCTTGTTGAGAGTGATTTTATGTGCCTGTTTGTTTCCCCTCTGTTGTTTTGCTGTTGTAATTTTTGAGTTTTTTAATACTGGTAGCCAGATTTTGTTCATTTTCATGGTTTCTTCCTTTCTGTTGAAATTGTCCACATGCTTGTGGATTTCAATGGCTTCTCTGTGTAGTCTGACATGGTGGTTGTTGGAGTGGTCCAGCATTTCTGTGTTCTCAAATAATATGCTGTGTCCAGGCTGGTTCATCAGGTGCTCTGCTATGGCTGACTTCTCTGGATGAAGTAGTCTGCAGTGCCTTTCATGTTCCTTGATTCGTGTTTGGGCTGCGTTTGGTGGTCCCTATGTAGACTTGTCCACAGCTGCATGGTACACGGTAGACTCCTGCAGAAGTGAGAGGATCCCTCTTGTCCTTTGCTGAACGTAGCATTTGTTGGATTTTCTTGGTGGGTCTGTAGATAGTTTGTATGTTGTGTTTCCTCATCAGCTTCCATATGCGGTCAGTGGTTCCCTTGATGTATGGCAAGAACACTTTTCCTCTGGGTGGATCTTTGTCTTTACTCTCGTGGCTTGTTCTTGGGTCTTGCAGCTCTTCTGATGTCTGTGAGGGAGTCTCCTTTGGCCTGGAGAGCCCAGTTCAGGTGGCTCAATTCATCTTGGAGGAGGTGGCCTTTGCAGATCCTGTTTGCACCATCTACCAGGGCTTTAATGGTGCTTCTTTTCTGACCTGGGTGATGGTTGGAGTTTTGATGTAGATATCTATCTGTGTGTGTGGGTTTTCTGTAGACGGTGTGACCCAATTGTTGACCTGGTTTGCGGATGACTAGGACATCTAGAAAAGGCAGTCTTCCTTCATTTTCTTTTTCCGTGGTGAACTGGATGTTTGGGTGGATGCTGTTAAGATGGTCCAGGAACCTGTTGAGTTCTTCCTCCATACATCAAGGGAACCACTGACCGCATAGGAAAACTGATGAGGAAACACAACATACAAACAATCTACAAACCCACCAAGAAAATCCAACAAATGCTACGTTCAGCAAAGGACAAGAGGGATCCTCTCACCTCTGCAGGAGTCTACCGTATACCATGCAGCTGTGGACAAGTCTACATAGGGACCACCAAACGCAGCATTGCCCAAGCACGAATCAAGGAACATGAAAGGCACTGCAGACTACTTCAACCAGAGAAGTCAGCCATAGCAGAGCACCTGATGAACCAACCTGGACACAGCATATTATTTGAGAACACAGAAATGCTGGACCACTCTCACAGCCACCATGTCAGGCTACACAAAGAAGCCATTAAATCCACAAGCATCTGGCCCGTAGCCAGGATTTCGTTTCGGGGGGGGGGGGGGCTAAAAATTTTCAGGGGGGGTTGGGGGGGGCTGAGTTTCGGAGGGGGGGCTGAGTCTGAGTGAAAGAGGGTCTAGCCTAGCAAACCTTTTGTATCATTACCCCAATACCCCCATGCATATGGGATATATTGAGTATGGTGATCAGATCATGATATGAATAAACATAACAGTTTAAATAATGCACAGTAAGGCCTTTTCGCATGCACCATGAGAATTTCGGGGGGGGGCTGAAGCCCCCAAGCCCCCCCCCCCCCGCTACATGCCTGACAAGCATGTGGACAATTTCAACAGAAAGGAAGAAACCATGAAAATGAACAAAATCTGGCTACCAGTATTAAAAAACTAAAATTCAACAGCAAAACAACAGAGGGGAAACAAACAGGCACATAAAATCACTCTCAACAAAAGATTCCCCCCAGGCGCTTCCAAGCCATTGAATGCTAATCAAAGTGATCAGCTGAAACATCCACAGCTAGCCCCAGCAGACCAAAGTCCTTTGTCTCAGCCTGGTCATTCCACAGATATATAAACCCATTTTTCCTACTTCCAACAGACCTCACTACCTCTGAGGATGCTTGCCATAGATGCAGGCGAAACGTCAGGAGAAAATGCCTCTAGAACATGGCCATATAGCCCGGAAAAAACCTACAACAACCTAGTGATTACAACAGCAAAACAACAGAGAGTAAACAATCAGGCACATCAAATCACCTCTCAACAAAAGATTCCCCCAGGCACTTCCAAGCCATTAAATGCTAATCAAGGTGGTCAGTTGAAACATTCACACCCAGCTCCAGCAGACAAGAGTTCTTTGTCCCACCCTGGTCTTTCCACAGATATATAAACCCATTTTCCTAGTTCCAACAGACCTCACTACCTCTGAGGATGCTTGCCATAGATGCAGGCGAAACATCAGGAGAAAATGCCTCTAGAACATGGCCATATAGCCCAGAAAACCTACAACAACCCAGTGATTCCAGCCATGAAAGCCTTTGACAATACCTCTATTTTTTCACAGAGCAAATAACAAGTTCCCGATTCCTCGGAGAAGTGCACCTCCTTTGAGGTCAGGCTTTGGTGAGAGGTTACTTTGCGGTTGACATGACAAAGAGTGTCAACACTGTCGTTCTGAAGAAAAGATCAAGATCGTCGGTCAAAGCTAAGGAACAAAACAAGTGACCACAAAAATGGAGAAGTGGTCAGCTTCCCAGAACGAAGGGCTTCAAGGGTAGGAACTGCTCCCTTTCACATTACTTCGCAGGAATTGTTTTGATCCCCGAAGGTGGAGTTTGGAGGTGCTTAAAAGGTGCTGCAAGGAAAGTGATGCCTCATCCTAGGCTTCCTCCGAGCCTCCTCTTTCTAGCAACCCATCGTCCATTTTCCTCTTGTAAGTATTCCGTCTTTGACTTTGGCCATTCAATCTCTTTGTCTCTCTGTATTGTTTTCTCTGGAAGGTCTTCCTGGCACACCTAATCAGAAGGACTAGGCTTGGTTGATTTTTAAAAAATGGTTCAAAACTCGGGTTGTTGTAGGTTTTTCCGGGCTATATGGCCATGTTCTGGAGGCAATTTTTCTCCTGACATTTTGCCTGCATCTATGGCAAGCATCCTCAGAGGTAGTGAGGTCTGTTGGAAGTAGGAAAAATGGGTTTATATATCTGTGGAATGACCAGGGTGAGACAAAGGACTTTTGTTTGCTGGGGCTAGCTGTGAATGTTTCAGCTGATCACCTTGATTTGCATTCAATGGCTTGGAAGCGCCTGGGGGGAATCTTTTGTTGAGAGTGATTTCATGTGCCTGTTTGTTTCCCATATAGGTTCAAAACTCGTTTAGGATGTAGGGGGCACTGGTGGTTCGATTCTAACATTACTTCAGAATTTCACCCCCAAAAATTCAAAACTTTTCGAAACTTCTGAGACTTCTGAAATGGGTTGTTGTAGGTTTTTTCCGGGCTATATGGCCATGTTCTAGAGGCATTCTCTCCTGACGTTTCGCCTGCACCTATGGCAAGCATCCTCAGAGACCATGGCCATATAGCTCAAAAAAACCTACAACAACCCATTATTATTATTACTACTACTACTATTATCATTATCCTCATTTTTACTGCAGCTAGTGGTTAACCTATTGTGCTAAAGTCCATCCCTATTATTATTATTATTATTATTATTATTATTATTATTATTGTTATTACTATCATAATCGATCCTTATTATTATTATTATTGTTATTATTATTATTATTATTATTATTATTATTGTATTGTCGAAGGCTTTCATGGCCGGAATCACTGGGTTGTTGTAGGTTTTTTCGGCTATATGGCCATGGTCTAGAGGCATTCTCTCCTGACGTTTCGCCTGCATCTGTGGCAAGCATCCTCAGAGGTAGTGAGGTCTGTTGGAACTAGGAAAAAGGGTTTATATATCTGTGGAATGACCAGGGTGAGACAAAGGACTCTTGTCTGCTGGAGCTAGGTGTGAATGTTTCAACTGATCACCTTGATTAGCATATAATGGCCTGAGTGCCTGGAGCAAACTTTTGTTGAGAGGTGATTAGATGTCCTTGTTCGTTTCCTCTCTGCTGGAGCTAGGTATGAATGTTTCAACTGACCACCTTAATTAGCATTTGATGGCCTGGCAGTGCCTGGGGCAATCTTTTGTTGAGAGGTGATTGGTCCCTGATTGTTTCCTCTCTGTTGTTTTGCTGTTGTAATTTTTAATACTGGTAGCCAGATTTTGTTCATTTTCATGGTTTCCTTCTTTCTGTTGAAATTGTCCACATGCTTGTGGATTTCAATGGCTTCTCTGTGTAGCCTGACATGGTGGTTGTGAGAGTGGTCCAGCATTTCTGTGTTCTCAAATAATAAAATGCTGTGTCCAGGCTGGTTCATCAGGTGCTCTGCTATGGCTGACTTCTCTGGTTGAAGTAGTCTGCAGTGCTTTTCACACTTAATCACCTCTCAACAAAAGATTGCCCCAGGCACTGCCAGGCCATCAAATGCTAATCAAGGTGGTCAGTTGAAACATTCACACCTAGCTCCAGCAGGCAAGAGTCCTTTGTCCCACCCTGGTCATTCCACAGATATATAAACCCATTTTCCTAGTTCCAACAGACCTCACTACCTCTGAGGATGCTTGCCATAGATGCAGGCGAAAATGTCAGGAGAAAATGCCTCTAGACCATGGCCATGGGGTGTCTGAGGGGTCACCAAAGACCATCAGAAACCACAATATTTCTGTTGATCATGGGGGTTCTGTGTGGCAAGTTTGGCCCAATTCTATCATTGATGGGGTTCAGAATGCTCTTTGATTGTAGGTGAACTATAAATCCCAGCAACTACAACTCCCAAATGTCAAGGTCTATTTTCCCCAAACTCAATCAGTGTTCACATTTGGGCATATTGAGTATCCATGCCAAGTTTGATCCAGATCAATCATTGTTTGAGTCCACAGTGCTAACTGGATGCAGATGAACTACAACTCCAAAACTCAAGGTCAATGCCTACCAAACACTTCCAGTATTTTCTCTTGGTCATGGGAGTTCTGTGCGCCAAGTTTCGTTCAGTTCCATCATTGGTGGGGTTCAGAATGCTCATTGATTGTAGGTGAACTATAAATCCCAGGAACTACAACTCCCAAATGACAAAATCAATTATCCCTCCAACCCCACCAGTATTGAAATTTGGCATATTGGGTAAGGTAAAGTAAAAGTTTTCCCCTGACATTAAGTCCAGTCGTATCCAAGTCTGGGGGTTGGTGCTCAATTTCTAGGCCAAAGAGCTGGTGTTGTCCATAGACACCTCCAAGGCTGACATGACTGCATGGAGCTCCGTTATTGGGCATTTGTGCCAAATTTGGTCCAGTGAATGAAAATACATCCTACATTATGATTCATAACAGTAACACAATTACCGTTAGGAAGTAGCAATGATAATAATTTTATGGTTGGGGGTCACCACAAAATGAGGCACTATATTAAGGGGTTGCAGAATTAGGAAGGTTGAGAAACACTGCTCTAGACCATGGCCATATAGCCCAAAAAACCCTACAACAACCCAATAGAAAGTGTTGATCTTATTTATTTTGCACTAGCCATCCCCTGCCATGCGTTGCTGTGGCCCTGTCTGTGTAGATGTGTTTTGTGTGAGTGTATATATGTATATATTTGTTTATATTCCTCTGAAGTTCAACAGCAAACTGAAGGGACCTTTTGTCTAGATGTGCCTACATATATATGTGTGTGTGTGTGTGGTTTTGTGCATGTGCTGTAGCGTCTTTTTGGTTTTTTGGCTTTTAAGTCCCTTCTGCTGTGTGTGTGTGTGTGTGTGTGTGTGTTTAGTGTTTTTATGAGAGATTGTCACTTGTTGGCCTGATATGTGTCTTGTGTCCAAATTTGGCATCAATTCGTCCAGTGATTTTTGAGTTATGTCAATCCCACAATCCAACATTACATTTTTATTTATATAGACTAGCCATCCCTTCCCAGGCGTTGCTGTGGCCCAATCTGGTGATCTGGAAAATAATGAGAAAGTGTTGGTTTCTAAGATATGTAATGTCTGCTTCTTTTTGCAGGATGTTTGTCGCCTGGATTGGGCTCCTGAGCCTGGCTCTGCTGGCTGGAGCTGGGCAGGGCCAGAGCTGCCTGCCGTGGGCAACGGGATATGGTAAGGATTGGAGGAAAGCAGGGAAATGCATGGGAGATATTTCCATAGATTTTTTCATCCCAAAATCCAGGGACACAGTATGATGATGATGATCACCATCATCATCTTTATTTATACCCCTCCATCATCTCCCCAAGGGAACTCGGGGCAGCTAACATGAGGCCAAGCCCAAGAATTACAATCAAGCAAAATAAAATGCAAACAAACAAGTAATAACATCAAAGTCACATGCATACAATAGCAAAATCTATATAAATAAAAATGCAATGTTCGTTTGTGGGATTAACATAACTCAAAAACCACTGGACGAATTGACACCAAATTTGGACACAACACATCTATCAGGCCAATGAATGACCCTCACTCATAAAAACACTGAAAAACACAACATGTTGCATCCCAGTTCAAGAAACAAGACCATAAGATTAAATCCACCACTCTGGACTGTAGGAAAAGCAATCCTTGTTTATTGATGAAAAATTGGTTACAAAAGAAAGGTAAATGCAGAGTAAAAAAGCCACAGAAAAACACAGTAGTCAATAGGATCTCTGAACTTGAGCAAAACTTCAAAAGCCACAAAACAATAACCAGGAGTCTGTTAGCCTTTTACTAACCATGAACTTGGAAACTAGAAGCCTCTGGGATTACTGGCCATGGAACACAGGAATTCTGCCAAGGCCAGCCACAGTCCCGAACGTTGCTTGACCTAAAGAAGCACCCAGCAGGAACCCTCTTAAACCAAAGAAGCTATTCTTAGAAATGCCCCTTGACTTTTCTGTCTGGGCCTCTTTCTGCTGTAAGCGCTGTGACCTTCGTACAGACTGGGAAACATATCTATCTCTGACTATCTGTTCTCTTCGGTCCTCATTATCAACCCCAGGTGGAGAGATATCACGGCTAACTTCCAAAACATTCTCTTCTAGCTGTTGGGTTTCGTTTTCATTCCCACTGACCTCTGCATCAACAACAGATTCCACACTGTCAGAGTCAGGGAGAGCTTGCTCAGTTGGAAAAACTATCAGAGAATCCTGTTCACACAGATCAGGATCAGGCTGAACCCCAACACAACAGAAGGGACTTAAAAGGCCAAAAAAAGCAAAAAGACACTACAGCGCATGTGCAAAAAAACAACTCCCCTGGCAAACAAAACACACAATAGCATATCCACTCAGAGAGAGGGAGTGAACTATCATTGCTAGGCCCAGCAGGAATATTCTCATGAGAAACTGCCCTTTGCAATGGGGTCTCTCTCTCATTGTCTGCCTGAAAATCATTGACCAAATTATCTCCATCTTGTACCTCAGCCTCGGCACCATCATTTCCCTCATCATTTCCCACATCGGGATCCTGAAACACAAACACAGGCTGATTCCCAAGAGAAAGTTGGAGGAGGAAAAAGAATTGGGATATTCTAAAATCAGCTGAAAAAAGTAACTATCTATCTATCTATCTGTCTGTCTGTCTGTCTGTCTATCTATCTATCTATCTATCTATCTATCTATCTAAATTCAGAGATGTGTGTGTGTATAGATGATAGATAGATAGATAGATGATAGATAGATAGATAGATAGATAGATGATAGATAGATAGATAGATAGATAGATAGATAGATAGATAGATAGATAGATAGATAGATAGATATCCTTCTCGTCAGATAACCCTGACAGATTCCATAAGATAGAGTCATGGTAGTAAAAGTGGGGTCAAACTGCATTGATTCTACAGTGTAGACATGCAGCACATTCCTGCACAGGGACAACAACTGAAACACCGGACATAAAATTGTAATTTAGGATGGCGTTTGCAATCAGTCTCAGAGGGGAAAACGAGCAACATTGCCAGTTATTTCTCCCTACCCCGTCTTGGGTGCATCTACTCTTTAGAATGGATGTGGTTTGACACCACTACAACTGCCATGGCTTGATGTTATGGGGTCATAGGAGTTGTAGTTTGGTGAGGACCCCATACTATTTGGCAGAGAAGAATCAAGACCTTGCAATGCCACAACTCCCAGAATCCCAATGCATTAAGTTTTGCAAGTTAAAGTGGAATCAAACTGCATTAATTGAACAGTATGGGTGTCCACCTTATGTCTCTTCAGGCACTAACGTGGCCAAAGGCCACCCAGCCTTCCAGTCCTCTACCTACGAATATGTGCAAAGCCTGGTGGCATGGAAAGCAGTGGATGGGAACTGTGATGGGAACCTGGATCACGTCGGCTCCTGCACTCACACCAAATACGACTATGAACCCTGGTGGTACGTGGATTTGGGGAGCCACCACTCCATCTCCACCGTCGTTGTGAAGAACCGGGGGAACTGCTGCGGCGAGAGACTCCGGGGAGCCCAGATCCGCGTGGGAGATTTCCCGGCAGAACACAGCAAACACAACCCCCTGTAAGACTCAGGTTGGGTTCTTTATGGTGTCTTACGCATGCAGAAGCTTCATCAGATCTATCAACTGTCTGTCTGTCTGTGGCTAGGGTTATCTAAACCCTTGTTGCCCTTTGAAGAGGCAGGACATTTTGGTCTACTGTTGACTAGCTGTTATGTTTCAATATGGAAAGCAGCACTGGGCATTGATGTGCCTCCAAGCACCCAATGATCAACAAATGCTCATGCCTATTTGGTGGTGCATTTGATTGCGCTTCCCAACCTTCATTTAGTTGTGCAACATTGCCATGCATGGGTTGTTGTAGGTTTTTCCAGGCTATATGGCCATGTTCTGGAGGCAATTTTTCTCCTGACGTTTCGCCTGCATCTATGGCAAGCTTGTAGTTGGGGACAAATACTAGGTACTCTACTACAAACTATAAATCACAGCAACTACAACTCCCAAATGTCAATGCCTATTTTCCTAAAACTACACCAGTGTTCAAATGTGGCTATATTGACTATTTGTGCCAAGTTTGGTCCAAATCCATAGTTGTTTGGGTTCATAGTGTTCTCCAGATGTAGGTGAACTACATCTCCTCTAAATCACTGTCAATTCCTTCTAAACCCTTCCAATATTTTCTGTTGGTCATGGGAGTTCTGTGTGCCAAGTTTGGCTCGATTTAATCATTGATGGTGTTCAAAATGCTCTTTGATTGTAGGTGAACTTTAAATCCAAGCAACTACAACTCCCAAATGACAAAATTAACCCCCCTCCCTGATATCGAGCCACTTTTAGGAGGGTCTCCCCAGCCGAGGAGATCCCAAGGACCGCACCAAAGAGGATCCCTGGACCTTGGTGAGGGAGGCGAAACCAATTCCAGCCATAGAAAATGTTAAAATTAATAAATCCCCACCAAAGCGGAAGAAAATGGTGACCGAGGTTCTTTATTAGCGATTCAGCTGAGATCGGATGCAAGTGGGAATAATTCCGCCACAAGCATACAGGAGCACAGTGATACAGGCATATTTATACAATTTTTGAAAACCGAGTTCAAACTCCCCGCCCCGGCTTCCCTGTTATTCCCTGCTGTGATTGGGTGATGGGTGGACACCTGGGAGGCAGCCCTCCCGCCCCCGGCGCCTCTGGACCAATCAGGAAGCTCCCGTGGTCCGTAGGATCCAATGGGGAGACCTCTGCCACCTGATGGCGAAGGCCAATCAGGTGAGATGGAGGCAGGATGAGGGAGCACAAAGGAATCTGGGAAAGGAATCTTTAAACAAAGGAATTCCATGTGCTCTGAGACAAAGGAGCACATTTTTCTAGGGCAAAAGTCAGGGGGCAAGGCAGGAGGGATTTCATACATGTTCAAACAATATATATTTCATACAGAGAAGATCCCGTCCCCATCCCAGATACTTAATAATAAAAATCATTTCTTTATTTGAAAACCTGGAGTCTAAAGTTTTAAAAGGTCTTTGAGGAAAGTTCATGAGGGAGATAGTATGTCCAAGACATGCAGGCAGAGAGTAAGGCTGGCAGATGAAACCCCAGCTGTGCTGCAACTGATTCACACTTTGGTCCTTGGGAAACTACAACTTCCACGAAGGGCAGAAGTCCCAAGATCCAGCCATTTCCCAAAAGCCTCATGGGGTCCTTGTTGTTGTCAGTGCCTTGGCAATGTGACCAAGACTTGATCCTTGTTGTGTAGTCTGGTGCCCTTGCCCTTTGCAGATCTAGAAGTCACTATCCCTTATTTTGGGAGAAGGGGTGCTCGACATCACCCCCCCCCCCCCCCCCCCCCCCCCCCCCCGCACGCGCAACTCCACCAGTGTTAAAATTTGGGTATATTGAGTATTGGTACTAAGTTTAACTTTTATTCTGCCTTGGTCAGACCACCTCTGGAATACTGTGTCCAGTTCTGGGCATTACAATTGAAGGGAGATGTTGATATACTGGAATGTGAGCATAGGAGGGTGACTAAAATGATCAAGGGTCTGGAGTTTAATTACTAGGATTCTATGATCAGTGTAACCATCAAATGAATGACCTCAAATATATTCCCTTCCCATGCATGGACTGAAGAGGAGGGCTGAGTGGGGTTGAGATATATTAAGTCTACATTGACGGGAGTTCCGTGGGCTTTATTTTGGAGGAAAGAAGTGGCCGGACTGTCTTTGGGTATTCCTTGCTTTAGGAAACCTTAAGAAGTTCATAGAGTCAGCGTTAAGTCAAAAGGCAACTTGAAAGCACAAAGTCATGCAAGATCCAACCTTGGTCCCTTTCCCCACCAATCCCCACTTGGGTCTGACCCACTCTTTCTCTTTCTGCAGCTGTGGGACCATCCAAGACACCCGCATGGGGTCTATCAACACCGTCCATTGCCATGGGCTCAAGGGCCGCTTTGTGAGCGTCAACATCCCCGGTCGGAATGAGTTCCTGACGCTGTGCGAAGTGGAGGTCTATGGGGTGAAAGCCAAGGGTCCGTGCTGCTGGCCACATGCTTGGCAATACGGGGGTGCAAAGCAGAAATGAATGAGACCTCAAAAATAAACATATTTTTCTGAAGCAAGAGGCTATTGTCTCTCGGTTTATTTGCAGGCTTCCCGGAAGCAAAGAAGGATTTTATGCCACAGGCCAGATCCAGAAAAGAAGAATGATTATAATTATAATTATTATTCATTACATGCACATAACAACACAGCACACATGCACATGAGGTCCAAGTGTTTGGGCCTTGTCTCCAAATATTGGGCTCTTCCCAAGGACCTAGGACAGTGTTTCTCAACCTGGAGGTCAGGACCCCTGGGAGGGTCACGAGGAGGTGCCAGAGGCGTCACCAAAGACCATCAGAAAATACAGTATTTTCTGTTGGTCATGGGAGTTCTGTGTGGGAAGTTTGGCCCAATTCTCTCGTTGGTGGGGTTCAGAATGCCCTTTGATTTTAGGTGAATCCCAGCAACTACAACTCCCAAATGACAAAATCAACTTCTCCCAACCCCACCAGTATTCAAATTGTACATACAATATTGGGTATTTGCACCAAATTTGGTCCAGATCCATCGTCGTTTGGATTCACAGTGTTCTCTGCATGTAGGTGAACTACATCTTCCCTAAAGCACTGTCAATTCCTCCCAAACCCCTTCAGTATTTATATCCAAAGAGAGCACTGTGAACCCAAACAAGGATGGATCTGGACCAAGGTTGATTTTGTCACTTGGGAGCAGAGGCGGCCCTAGGTAATTTTCAACGGTAAGCAAACAGTATTTTGGCGCCCCCCCCCCAACCAATCATTGATATATATTTTCTGTTGTCGCGGGAGTTCTGTGTGCCATATTTGGTTCAATTCCATCATTGGTGGAGTTCAGAATGCTCTTTGATTGTAGGTGAACTATACATCCCAGTAACTACACTTGCCGCACTTGCTCCTTGCCTGGCCCGCTTTGGGTCCGGAGGCGTGCCTGAAGACCCGGTGTGTGCACCAAAAGTCACCTCTTCTCCTGACTTTCTCCTCAGCCATTGGGACCAGAGAGAGAGAGGTGGAGATGCCCACCTTTCCTGAAGGTAGGCGCAAAAACAAAGGAGGGAGCGGAGGTGGGAGATACCTCCAGCCGGAGGGGCTCTCTTTCTCTCTCTCTCTCTCTTGGTCCCAATGGCTGAAGAGAAAGTCAGGAGAAGAGGCGACTTTTGGTGCGCACGCTGGGGTCTTCAGACACACCTCCGGACCCAAAGCGGGCCAGGCGCGGCGGCTCCGCCCCTTGGCCCACCCGCGGATTGGGGAGAGGAGAGGAGGCGGGTGGAGCGCCGGGGATCGGGAAAGGGAGCCGGTCATGGGGAAGGGATCGAACGCAGAGAACGATTGAGCGCCGGCTCTGCTCGCGCGGCCGGGTGGAGCAGGAACGAGAGGGGCTAGGCGAGGCTCAAGGGCCCGGCCCCTTTGGGAAGAGGATCGCCCGGCAGCGAGGCAAGAAAGCCGAGGCTCCCCCCGGACTGCTAGGGCTGTTGTGAGCTGAGGGGCGCTCCTCAAGTGGCGGTCGAGGGGCATTTACAGAGGCGCCTCTGCGCCCCTGGCAAAAAAAAGCGTTCTGCGACTGCTTACTTCACGTAATGGATGAGCCGCCCCTGCTTGGGAGTTGTAGTTGCTCAGAGTTATAGTTAACCTACAATCAAAAGGCACTCTGAACCCAGCCCACAATGGATCTGTACCAAACTTGGCACACTACATACATGGCCAGCATTGAATATGGTGGTGTGGAGTGGCGAGCTGTTTTTGAATTCTGGGAGTTGTAGTTCACCACACTCAGCACTCTGTACCAAACCAGTGATGGAACTAGTAAATGTGCCACACACACCCAACATGCCAAACTTTGAATACTGGTGGGGTTTCAAGGGGACTTAATATCGAGCAGGAATTTGGAGGGCCTCGCCTTGAAGACAGAGGCCGGCCAGATCCACAAAAGAGGATCTTTTTAACCTGGTGAGAAAGAAGCACACAAAAAGAATTTTCCCCAGAATTTTCCCAAATAAATCTCACCAAAGTTGAAGAAAATGCCACTGAGTTATTTTATTTCATTCCAGCTGGAGCGGATGTCAAACTGCAATCATTTGCCAAAGCCAACATGTTTTGCGAAGGGAAATGTTACAGTTTTTATAGAAAAATACAAATTGTAGGATTCAAATTTCCCATTCCCGCCCCCCCTTGCCGACTCTGCACTGATTGGATGGAGTCATCAGCTGGCTGGGCGGTGCAGCACTTTAGACAATCAGAGAGCCAGCGCCGCTCCAGCCTCTCAGCCAATAAGAAGGAAGGAGGTGGTCCAGGCGGGAAAACAATGAACCGGGAGAAAAGATGAGTGGATGAAATGGTTGATATTTGTATAAGCGCGGGCAATAGCTTTTTCTAAACCTTTGAACCAGCTTATCTATTGTTTACGGTTCCTGGAAACTGATTAGGAAGTCAGTCCCTTTGTTGTCGTTGGGTCCGGGATATGAAGTCTTTTGATGATATCTTGAGTCAGTATTGGCCAGGGGATTTGTTGTAGTTCATCAGCACTCAGCACTCTGTACCAAATCAGTGATGGAACTAGTAAATGTGCCCCACACACCCAACATGCCAAACTTTGAATACTGGCGGGGTTTAAAGGGGACTGAACTCCAAGGTTGGGAGTTACAGTTCACCCACATCAAAAGAGCAATGTGCACCTAACTGATGCATCTGGACCAAATTTAGAACAAATACCCAATATGACCTTTCAATATGCAAGATGCATTGCTAGAAATGGGCCTCCCAGGACATTGCCCCAGGTATCCCAAAATGAGACCCATTGCTTTCTGGGCCTTTTAAATTCCTCTGGACTCCACTTTCACTGACAAAGCCACTTCTGCGACGTTGTGCTGCAATTCCAATCCTTGGTCCTCCTCTTGGCTTACATAGTCTGCCAAAGTCAAGCAGGTTTATTGAGCTTTATCTTACGTTATTTACTTTTAGCAAACAGTGAAAAGAAACACCTGAAAACCAAATTGTGCCTGCTTATCTACAATGATTGTTTCTATTGCTTCCTCCTTGCCCCTTCTTTTCCTTTTGTATGCTTGCCAACCCCTTTCTTGGCTTATTTGCATATTTGGATGCTTCGGTTTCACATGGTCCCCCTCCAGTTCTCTCATTCAAAATAAAGAAAACCAGCGTCTACGCTCAGCGCCCTTGCCCAGGGAGCATTAGGACCAATGCCTGCCTACTTTCTCCCCTCTCCAGCTCTGAGAGGACCAACCCCACAATGTTTCCATGGCAACATGACTTCCCCCTTTCATAACACGTTGCCTTTCTTTCCCACGGACACAACAAAAGACCACTTCACCTATGAGGGGCGTTCATGAAAGATTTCCCCTCACCCACTTCCTGTGGACAGAGAGCAATGCAACTTGGCCCAGTTCTGAGTCATCTCCATCCATGCCACCTAGGGATACACATTTATTTATTTATTTATTTATTTAAAACATGTATATTCCACCCTTCTCACCCCGAAGGGGACTCAGGGCGGAGCACAACATATGTGCTGGTACGTCTGTACTAGGCGCTCCAACTTTATTTTCTTTCTATTAAGTCTTTGCATGCAAGGATTCTGCAAAAAGGTGGCTTCCTTGGTTTGCAATCATAGGGTAAGCCACTTGTCTATTATTGTTAAGTTTGGATCTGCCCCTTCTCCCAGGGAGATGGGAAGGGAAGAGGGAGCCATTTTTAGTTAGTCTTAGTGAGGAAAGCTAAGTTAGAGGACGTGGACAAGCTTCACCTGCCCAAAAGCTTCATTTCTTAAGACCATCCAGGGAAACTGCAGTCCAGGAAATTCCAGGAACATTCCAGGCAGAGAGCTCTGGCAGAGAGCTCACAGCCTCTCAGCCTTACAGCATCTGAGGGAAACAGCCCTAAAGTCTCTAAGAAATTCCGGAGGGAAAACAGCTTTACAGACCCAGAGAACGCCAGCTGGAGAATCTGCAAGCCTTTACTGGTAGGTCTACTCAGTGCTCAAGATGCAGCTTGAATCCGGTAGTAGACCCCACATCAGTAGGGATTAGATTACAGTGAGCCTGGGAGACGTTAGAAAAGGGTTTTCTTCTAAAGTAAAGGTTACAGTTAATGAAAACAGTTGCCTCTGTTCCTCGTGGACAAGATTAAGGAAGCCACCAGTTAATTCAAAGCCTTGAAGCATTTGTTTGACCCACTGAAGATTTGAGAAATATCTGTTGGATTTGTTCAATAATAAAGGATTTTGTTACATCATTAAAGACTCTAAAGACTATCTCTACAGGACAATCCTTAAAGGCCTCTTTCTTGGCGCCCCTGGCTTCCCGCTGGGCACAAGGTGCACGTCCTGTATCAAAAGACAATTATTACAGGCCCAGCGCGTGACAGAACAGCATATATACGACAAACGTTCAATGCTGGGACAAGAATTCATTATATGCATGCATAAACATTAAAAACATTTATCTCAATATTAAAATGCATTGCTTAAACTTCTCCCATCCTTCTAAGCAGCTGGCTTGTCAACACCTGGCTTGTAGAAGTCTACAGGTTGCTCCAATAGCCACCTTGTGACTATTGTCACAAGGTGGACAATAGAGTCCCATCACCTGAGAAATGCTCGCCCTTCAAAATTAACTTCCTGGTTGGAAAGAGGTGGAAGTCCAATGGTGTTGGGTTGGGTGAATGAGGAGGATGTGGTAGAATTCCAAAGCCACCAGAGCATGCTTCTTCCATTTAAGCAACAGGTGAGTTGTGAATGGGTGCATTGTCTTGCAGAAGGCAAAGGACACCTTTGGGGAGCATGCCACATTGTCTCTTGGTTTGGATGGCCTCCCGCAATTTCCACAGTAGTGAAGCATCGTCTGTCTCAGTGATCCTGGTCCCCTTTGCTAGGAAATCCATCCATCCTACTCGGTGCTGGTCCCAAAATACTGTGAGCATGAGCTTGCCTACTGAAAGTTGGGCACAGGCCTTCTTTGGAGGTGGTGAGTCAGGAATGAAGTGGCAAGGAGAAGATTTGAGGAAAAGAGACAAAGAGAGTTCCTGAGGTCTGAAAAAGTACGGTTTATTCTCTGTTGGCACCAACCGGATATGGACCCTGCTGGGAGGCCAGAGAAAACAGGGTACAGAACAAAGAAAAGGCTTGGTTTATATACCCTTTAAAATAATATGCATGCATCATACAGGCATCACAATGTGTGTCACAAAATTCTACTTTTACATTGACTTCAATGGTATATTTTAACCTCAACACCTGTCAATCTTCATTTTGAGCATCCATATCTGAGGAGGTGCTATTAATGAGGACCATCGCCAGAATGTCTACGAGACCCGATAGCAAGAGCTTCCATCCATCTTGAGATAAGTTCTTCCTGAAGCCTCTTGATGGCCAGCTCATTAATCTTATGATTAGCTTCGTCTGGTACCAAAATGGAAGGAGTCTCCTGAGATATGCCAGAGGCCTCTAGACATTCCTTTCTTTAGACCCTGGCTACTCTTGAGGCATCTAATTTTGCAGCTTTTAAGAAGCCAAGTGAAGTGAAGTTCATGCATACATACATTTCTCTTTGTGATTTCATATATTTTCTAACTCCTTTTTCTAATATGGTTACATCCAATATATATTTTCCAATATGTATATTATGTATTTTCATCATGCCTTCATCAAGGATGCTTCCATTGCATCGACTGGACTTGAGTCTCAGGATCTGAGTGATGGACTCTGAGGATGCTTGCCATAGATGCAGGCGAAATGTCAAGAGAGAATGCCTCTAGAACATGGCCATACGCCTGAAAAAACCTACAACAACCCAATCTGAAGTTATTTTCGTGAGCTTGCCAACCCTTCTTGGGTGTTTCAAGCACAGAAAAACAGGGAAATGTTGAACTTTGACAACTGATGCTTGGGTGTGTTTTTCTGGAGAAATTGTGTTCAGTGACAATCAAGGAGAGAACAGGTGGCTCTCAGAAGGAGAAGAGGAATATTCCCTGGAAGGGAGGGATTCAGGTGTGTAAACAGCTAATACTCAAATACATTGTATATAAATTTGCATAACCTAGCTGTAATCCTTTTTATCCTTGAAGGTGGGGTCCAGAGGTCTTTAAAAAGTGTCTCTCAGAAAGCAACAGGCATCATCTTGAGCTTCCTCTGAGCCTCTGGTTTTGAGCAACACATCTTCCATTTTGGTCCGGTAAGTATTCCTTCTTTCTCATTTGCTGCTGGATCTTTCTATCGTTCCATCCTGCTTTCTCTGGAAGGTCTTTTCTACTGTAAAGTGGCATGACTACATTGAATGAACTCTGTGTTTGTATTTTCAACATCAGAGGGATGGATGTATAATTCAGATTTTAGTCCAGTTGTGTTCAACTCTGGGGGTTGATGCTCATCTCCATTTCCAAGCCGAAGAGCCAGCGTTGTCCATAGGCACTCCAAGGTCATGTGGCTGGCATGGCTCCATGGAGTGCTGTTACCTTCCTGCAGGAGTGGTACCTATTGATTTGATGGAAAAACAGATATTTATTTATGCATATATTGTATGTAATTTACAAGAATGGAAATGTATAGAAAAATCAGGTTCTCTCTGTGTAAGAAAGCCAGCAGGACAGAAGGAATGTTGAAAGGGGGAGAAGAGGGGGACATGTTATCTATACATTCCAGATACAGAGACTGGTACAAAATAGCTATAACTAAGTAAGGAACATATCCCCCTCCCTCCTGACAAGTCAAAGTAGGCCCCTTGATTGATGAATGTAAGCTGTAAGATGTATGCTGCTCTTTAGAAAGAAATACAGAGACATGCCTTTTGTATTTTGGAAGATAGAATTTGATATTCCTATGATGCTAAAGTGACGCAGAGAATGATGTCAATGTATGTAGAAGCATGTTTCTTTGTTTGCCTGCATTTGAAGTGTATAAAAGGCAGTCAACGCCTTTATCGGGCACTCTGGTTGCTTTTGGACACAGCTCCACTCCAGGGTCCCAGCTGGAAATAAAAGCCGTACTTTTCTATTTAGGGAAAGGATCTCTCTTGATATAATCTCTCCTATAATGCTGCAACATTTCTACTTACATTTGCATGTTTTTGAACTGATAGGTTGGCAGATGCTGGGGCTAACAGGGGGAACTCACCCCGCTCCCCGGATTTGATCCTGCAACCTTTCAGTCAACAAGTTCAGCAGCTCAGCGGTTTAACCCACTGCATCACTGGGGGCTCCTAATTTGGACTTTAGGTGGTAGATTAAGTGGTCATTAAGGAAGATGTCATTCTTCTGTATTTGTAGTTGTACTGATTTATTTAACTCTGTTTTTCCTCCCCTAGTTGAAAGACAAGAAGTCCTGTTTGCCAGTTCACCAAGAAGGGCCACCAACATCTCTTGTCTCAAGGTGAGTTTCATCCTATTGGTCATCTATTGGGAGGGCTCGGATTGTGTCTTCCTCATGGCAGGCTAGATGGCCTTTGTGATCCCTTCCAACTCTATGATTCTGTAATCTCAAAATCCAAAACACCCACCTCTCTTTAGAAGGCCTCAAGAGCCCAGGAAGTGCGAGGAGCACCTCCAGGGAAGGTGTATTTGATGACTTAGGGAAATGCATCCATCTGGAGAAAAGTTTAGTGGCTGTTTAGGACATTTGCAACGATAGTCTGAAATATGCCTCCCTGAATCTCACAACCACTGGTCCCTATGCTGTTTCCTTTGCCTTCAAGCCATTTCTGACCCTCATGTGGCCCTCAAGTGAATCTGTCTCTGGGTTTTCATGGTGAAACTTTAAAGATGTTTGCCAGCATGGTCTTCCTCTGAGGAGGTTGAGAGAGAGAGACATTTGCCCAGGATTAGCCATTTGGGTTTTCTGGCTGATTAACCATTCGAACCCTTTAGTCTCCAGAGCCAACCGTAGTCCAACTCTCCTTTGATTCTTGTTATGTCCACTTCCTAAACTTCCTAAACTTTTCAATGCAACCCACTCTGTTCAGATTTCATGATGAATATTTGCATTATCTGGGGATCCTTTAAGGGGTTAAGGGGGAACACTAGAGCCCTCCGATTTCCAACTCTGCTTCCCTTTCCTTTGGCAGAATGATCCAGATCTGGATGGCCTTGCTGGCCACTGTGATGATCCTGGTTGGACACGGAGAGGCTCAGAGCTGCAAGCCGGAGCTGCGAGGCCGTTGTAAGAACAGCAAGGGGAGGTCTTTCTCAAAAGGGCTTGGTGATCTCCAGACCACTGGCCCTCTTGGTCACCGCTGTCTGGACACCGTCCTTGAAGTGTGGTGCCCAAACTGGCCACTGACTCTTGGCTACCGTGTCACCATTTTCCCAGAGATTTAGTCCATTTCCCTTTTTCCCTGGATGTCTGAGCTGATCCTCTGCAGGTTGGAAATGTCCGGTATTCCAGATATTACCATTCTGCAGCTCCAAGCATTCCTCCACTGGCTCTGTGGGTAAGGCTGCTGGGAGCTGAAATTCAGGGACATTGGGGTTGGGGGTGGGATGTTACACAATGCCTATCCCAATGATATCCCATTGCATCATTGTGTTCTGTTAAGTGTTTAGCATAGTAGTAACTTACCACTTCAAAAATGATTGCCTGTTTTTGACCCAGTGTACCCATGCTTCCAAATCCCCATTTCCCCCTTAGAATAATAGTTCATATGTGTGTATGTCTCTTGGTTCCAAAATGATGAGAAGTGCATTGTCTCCATTAGGCTTGGGTAGGTTTGTTCGTTAGTTTCTAAAATCGTAATTAATTCAGATCAAATTACCTTTTGATCCAATTTCGAGCCATGTAGGAATAGTGGGAGGAGCAATTCCGAACTGAAACAACTTCCCCATTGTTCGGAATTATTTTTGGATGTGGCTTTGCATGGCCGGAGATGCAAAGAGAGACAAGGTGGGCGTGGCTAAGAACAGTTCTTCCTGAAGGCCACGCCCCCAGTGGCATAGCCACGCCCACCTCGTCCCTCTGCAACCCATCACCGTACATTGCCACCCAAGGAAGGGAAACTGCGAGATTAGTTTTAAAATCTCGCAGTTTCCCTTACCTGGGTGGCGGCGAATGTGATGGATTGCAGAGGGATGAGGTGGGCATGGCTATGCACAGCTCTCCTTGAAGGCCTCGCCCCCAGCGACCTCCAAGGAGAGCTGTGCTTAGCCATGCCCAACTCATCCCTCTGCATGACAGCTAGCCAGGGAAGGGAAGCTGCGAGATTTTAAAACTATTTCGCAGCTTCCCTTCCCTTCCTTTGCAGCGATGCACAGAGGGACAAGGTGGGTGTGGCTAAGAATAGCTCTTCCTGAAGGCCACGCCCCCAGTGTCTTTCAAGAAGAGCAGTCAGATCTGGCCACGGTGGTCCACGTTCTTGTCACATCCCGGTTGGATTACTGTAACGCACTCTACGTGGGGTTGCCTTTGAAGACTGCTCGGAAACTTCAACTAGTCCAGCGAGAAGCAGCCAGATTGCTCACCGGAGCGGCGTGCAGGGAGCATACCACCCCCCTGTTGCGTCAGCTCCACTGGCTGCCGATCCAATTCCGAGCACAATTCAAAGTGCTGGTTTTGACCTACAAAACCCTATACGGTTCCGGCCCAGTGTATCTGTCCGAACGGATCTCCCTCTACGTCCCACCTCGAAGTTTAAGATCTTCTGGGGAGGCCCTGCTCTCGACCCCGCCAGCATAAGTGAGGTTGGCGGGGACGAGGAGCAGGGCCTTCTCGGTGGTGGCCCCCCACCTGTGGAACTCACTCCCTGGGGAAATTAGATCAGCGACTTCCCTTTTGTCATTCAGAAAAAAATTGAAGACCTGGATATGGGACCAAGCTTTTGGACATTCTGGCAGCTAAAGGAAAGACCCTGATGATGAGCAGGAAGTGATGGAACGGAATGGATATTCGGAACTCTGAACACTGAGCATGAGATTGTTTACTATTATATTATGTACTGATGATTTTAATTTGTTAATTGTTTAAATTGCTTTTATGTATGTTTGTATAATTGACATAGGCAATAAGCCGCCCTGAGTCCCCCCTCGGGAGTGAGAAGGGCGGGGTATAAGTAACTGAAATAATAAATAATAAATAAATAAATTTTAAGCAGTTTTAAAATCCTGCAGCTTCCCTTCCCTGGCAGTGATGCAGAGGGACGAGGTGGGCCTGGCTAAGCAGTGCACCTTCCATTAACGAAGCAAACGAAGCAATTTGGATTTCTGATATTTTCGATCTTTTTTTTCAATAAATTTTCAAAAATCATTTTAAAAACAAATCGCCAGCACCCCCTACATCCGAAACGAGTTTTGAACTTTATTTTTTGGATCGCCCAAGCCTAGTCTCCATCTTGTTGCCCTTCTTCCCCCAGTTCGTAACTTGGCCAGAGGCCGTCCAACCTTCCAGTCCTCTCTCTACCCACTCCATAATATTGGCTTGGCCAGCAAAGCTGTGGATGGGAATTGCAATGGGGACTGGTACAACATCAAGTCCTGCACCCACACCAACCGTGACTATGAGCCCTGGTGGTACGTGGACCTGGGAGAGGAATATGCCATTGCTACTGTGGTGGTGAAGAACCGGGGGGACTGCTGCGGAGAAAGACTCCAGGGAGCTCAGATCCGTGTGGGAAACTACGGGGGGAACAACTGCAAATCCAATTTCCAGTGAGTCCCTTCGCTTCCCTCTATGCGTTGAATATCGCTCTGGCTGAACAACCAGGCTCACTCGATGCTTTCCCCATTGCAGTTATCTTCTGCATCCATGCTGGTGTTTCTTCCTTGATTTCCTTCAGCAATGCTCCAAGGCTTTACTATTCCCTTCCATTATTCAACATACATGTGCAATAGGATTTGGCATTTCTTTCTGTGTATATTTACTGTAGAATTTTGAGCACCACTTGCTTTGGAAGGGAAATTAGTGCACTGGTACTGTGGTTACTGCAATACTTAGTGCCCCCTTTCCTTGTAATCAGAATGTGTCCTGAGCATTTTGATTATATGGGTCATTTATCTTGATGCTGAGTAGGTGGAGCCTGAGAGATGAGTAAAAAGTCAATCCTGAGGTGTTGGAAGTCATTTCACCCTGAGATGTTTATTCAAAGAGAACAACATACAGGGTTAGTCAAAATGAATAGGCCAATAAGAAAATTAATTTTAGACGAATGTATGTTTATTGTAACCAAACTACAGCTACGTAGCGACAGATAAACTATCAAAGTTTTGTCTCACCTTCAGAGATGTTCGATATGGGCGCCCCGTGTGACACGGCAGATGTCCAAGCGATAGTCCAGTTCATTCCACATCCGTTGCAGCACATCCGACGTAATGGCATCGAATGCAGCAACGTCTGGGAAGGTGTTCGTTGAGGTCCTAACCCTAACCCTAACCCTAACCCTAACCCCTAACCCTAACCCTAACCCTAACCCTAACCCTAACCCTATCCCTAACCCTAACCCTAACCCTAACCCTAACCCTAACCCTAACCCTAACCCTAACCCTAACCCTTGAAATTCTCGCTGGACCGTAATTACTGACATTGTTTTAGCAAATGTCATCACACAAAACGCCTTCTCTTTGCTTGATTCCGCCATTTTGAAAACAGCGACCCCTAGCGACGCCTAGCGGCATTAACGTACATGTGTGTTGCTCAAAATAAACTTTGATAGTTTATCTGTCGCTACGTAGCTGTGGTTTGGTTACAGTAAACATACATTCGTCTAAAATTAATTTTCTTATTGGCCTATTCATTTTGACTAACCCTGTATTAATTATATTAATTAATTATGGTGAATATCCTAGCAGTGTCTTTTGTATAAATAATAATTTTCCTCATCTCCAGGGATATGTCTATGGTTGTAATCCAGTTTTTGTGTATGTATGTGTGTCTTCACCCGTCTCTGTTTATTAATAAAGCATACGCCTGAATCAAGACACAGACGAAACTCTAAAATGTTTTGTCAATGCAAACCTCTATAAAGGGTGTGAGACCATGGTCTTTGGATGGGCATTGCCTCTGGCCAGAGGGATTTCCTACAAAACCAGTTTTAGGCTTGGTAAATGATTAAACTAATCCTCCTAGGAATGTTTGGGGCTGGGCTGGGGCTGAGCTTGGCTGAGTCCTAGCCAAACTATAAAAATATATTACAATTCTATAATTAATATTAGAAGAGGGGGTCGATTTTTCAATAACATGTTAGATTTAATCTTTAAAGCCTTCCATAGTTTGGGTCCAGGTTCCCTGCAGGATGGCCTTTTCCCACATGATCCATGGTCCCTTTGAACTCTGAGGTCTTCTGGGAAGCGGCTAATCTAAGACACACGTTAAGAGCTTTATCTCCCAGCAGGCTTACCCAGTCAATATTAACCTGCATTTTATTGGTATTTATTGATTCATTTCTCCCATGTGCTGTGAGGTTCATCTTCAAATTGTTCTTCCTCAAATGACTCTTTCATCCTTTCAGCATTTTATGTGATCCATTACTGATTTCTTCCTCCTGATTTCCCTCCTCCGTCCCCTCCCTGCAGCTGTGGGACCATCACAGACACCCGTGCAGGCTCCATCAGCACCATCAGCTGCTATGGGTTCAAGGGCCGCTACGTGAGCATCATC
>NW_026847438.1:250256547-250280653 GCF_025583915.1 Anolis sagrei ordinatus
ACATGTCACCACAAAAATGAGTTGTAAGCAAATACCACAACAAGAATTGAGAATTTACTTTAAAAGGGGGATTGTCTGAACCTTCATCAGTGGCCCAGTAAGTGTGACCTGAAATTGGGAGTTGTCCAAGGCAAGAACTTACAAAGGATTAGGGGTGTGCAATTTAGGAAAACCCCATCTCCTTTTCAGTCCTGTTTTTGGCTAGGCTCCCTAATAGAATCAAAGCACTAGGCTGATCTGAACTGCAGCAGGGAGTTCCGCAGTTCTCCATTACCCGCTTGGGCCAGCATCCAAGGGAATGTGGCCACAGCAGCCACATTCTGCATGAACTTTCTCTCTCCCGGGCTGCAGATGGCTGCCAGCCCGCCTGGGATGCGATTTCATGCAGAGAATGCTTTGGAAGCAGTAAAGGACACAAAGTAACACTATAGAGAGGGAAAAGTTACAATTAATTGATCCTTTATTGGGGGGATTTGTTACAGTGTTAGGTAGGGGAAGAAAGCAAAGCAGAAGGAGAGTCTTTGGTTGAAGCTGCTGCTGTGGCCACATTCCCTTGGATGCTGGCCCAAGCGGGCAATGGAGAACTGCGGAACTCCCTGCTGCAGTTCAGATCAGCTTCAAAGCAGGGGCCCCTGGCTGGCTCGCCATTAGGAGGAGAGAGCAAGATTGTTTTCTGCTGCCCTGGAGACTAGGGCGCAATAGGACAAACTTTAGGAAAAGAGATCCCACCTGAATAAGAGGAAGAACTTCCTGACTGTTAGAGCTGTTCAGCAGTGGAACTCTCTGCCCCGGAGGGAGGCTCCTTCTTTGGAGGCTTTTAAGCAGAGGCTGGATAGGTTCCTACATGGGGATTATGGACTAGTAGTTATGGAATGGAAAAGACAGAAAAGAAAGAAACAGAGCAGGGCTTGAGATGTGAAAAGACTATATGTGGGTGTTTTGGTAGGATATGTTTTAGTCTAGTATCAGCCTGGCGTCCTTGGCAAAACTATGAATTCCCTGATTATAAACTATCTTTTATGGGGGGGGGGGGTCATGTTCAGCATCAAAGTCATTGCAAAGGGAAGGGGGTTAAGTGTAGACTCTAGTGCTAAGATTTAAAAGGGGGCATGCACACAAAAAATGTAAGTATCTATGTCCGTTTATAGCCCAAAGCCTTCTATATCAGCTTAGTGGATCTGGATCTTATTTACTTAGGCGATCCCTCGTTGTCTGACTAGGATTGTCTTCCAAGATCGGTGTCCTGGCAGTGAGTACATAGATGACTGTAGAGCCCAGTTCTTGATCTGCATGTTCTCCCACAGTGAGGGCATTGGTTTCCAGGTGGAAAGTGGTCCTGGTGGGGTTGGCTTGACATGCCTTCCTCTTGGCATGTTTCTCCCTCCATTCATGCCTCTTCAAATTCTACAGCACTGCTGGTCACAGCTGACCTCCAACTAGAGCGCTCAAGGGTCAGGGCTTCCTGGATCTCGATGTCTATGCCACAGTTTTTAAGGTTGGCTTTGAGCCTATCTTGGAAGATGCCTGTGCGTGAGCTTTTTTAATGTGTGGAGGTCGGTGCACAGCCAGTCAACACACAGTCTTCACAGAGTGAGGTCCCATCTAGTGGCATGGTTAACATGACAACTGTGCCTTCAACATCTTTATTAATGACTTAGATGAAGGGCAAGAAGGCATGATCATCAAGTTTGCAGACGACACCAAATGGGGAGGGAGAGCCAATACTCCAGAGGACAGGAGCAGGATTCAAAATGATCTTGACAGATTAGAGAGATGATGGGCCAGAACTAACAAAATGAAGTTCAACAGGGACAAATGCAAGATACTCCACTTTGGTAGGAAAAATAAAATGCAAAGAGACAGAATGGGGGACGATGATGCCTGGCTCAAGAGCAGTACATGTGAAAAAGATCTTGGAGTCCTCGTGGACAACAAGTTAAACATGAGCCAACAATGTGATGTGGTGGCAAAAAAAGCCAATGGGATTTTGGCTTGCATCAATAGGAGCATAGTGTCTAGATCCAGGGAAGTCATGCTCCCCATGCTCTATTCCACTTTGGTTAGACCACACCTGGAATATTGTGTCCAATTCTGGGCACCACAATTCAAGAGAGATGTTGACAAGCTGGAATGTGTCCAGAGGAGGGCGATTAAAATGATCAAGGGTCTGGAGAACAAGCCCTATGAGGAGCGGCTTAAGGAGTTGGGCATGTTTAGCCTGAAGAAGAGAAGGCTGAGAGGAGATATGATAGCCATGTATAAATATGTGAGAGGAAGCCACATGTGAGAGGAAGCTTGTTTTCTGCTTCCCTGGAGACTAGGACGCAAAACAATGGCTTCAAACTACAAGAAAGGAGATTCCACCTGAACATGAGGAAGAACTTCCTGACTGTGAGAGCCGTTCAGCAGTGGAACTCTCTGCCCTGGAGTGTGGTGGAGGCTCCTTCTTTGGAAGCTTTTAAACAGAGGCTGGATGGCCATCTGTCAGGGGTGATTTAAATGCAATATTCCTGCTTCTTGGCAGGGTGTTGGACTGGATGGCCCATGAGGTCTCTTCCAACTCTTTGATTCTATCATCTATTGCAGCCTTCTTCCACCTTCACAGCCATTGTAACATGTACCATGTTATCCTCCACCTGCTCCACCATTGTGGTCTTTGGGTCTTCAGATTGTGCTTGGTCTGGAACCTCCCCTGCGGCCACTCCTGGGAGTGTACAACTCCAGTTGTTGAGCCCACAGATTCATTGGAACTCGCAAGCCCCCTCACCATGACAAGGTGACAGTCCATTGAGGGGGATCTGGACCACACTTGTTGCACACACTCTTCATTTTCCAAGCAGGAGTTTGAACGAAAAGAACCACCTCTTTTGGACCCAGAGAAGAGAGAGAAAAAAGGGAGCAAAGTGCATTGGCTGGCCAAAGATGGAATACTTACCATTTCAATATGGAAGATACATTGCTAGAAATGGGACCTCCAGGACGTTGCCCCAGGTATCCCAAAATGAGACACATTGCTTTCTGGGCCTTTTAAATTCCTCTGGACTCCACTTTCACTGAGAAAGCCACTTCTGCGACGTTGTGCTGCAATTCCAATTCTTGGTCCTCCTCTTGGCTTACATAGTCTTCCAAAGTCAAACAGGTTTACTGAGCCTTATCTCACCTTATCAGCTTTTAGCAAATAGTGAAAGGAAGCACCCTAAAACCAAATTATGCCTGCTTGTCTATTGCTTCCTCCTTGCCACTTCTTTTCCTTTTGTATTCTTGCCAACCCCTTTCTTGGTTTATTTGCATATTCGAATGCTTCGATTTCACATGGTCTCCCCTCCAGTTCACTCACTTGGAAAGCAGAAAACCTTTGTTTACACTCAGGGCCCTTGCCCAGAGAGCACTGATTTTGTCAAGGCTGTGGATAGTGAGATCCAAGCCACTTTGGGTTTAGCTTGGTGAGAAAAAGAAGTATTACAGAATAGATCTCACCAAGATGAAGCACCGAGGTATTTATTTTTGTTCCAGCTGGAAAAGGATGACAGCTGCAGTATTCTGCTAAAGAAGCCGGCATGCACCAATGCAGAAAACTAGACAATATATACAGATTTTCCAATTCAAATTTCCTGGGCCTGCCCTTTGAGCCAGCTTTGCTGTGATTGGTTCTGACATCAGCGAGCCAGGAGGAGCAACTGGGGGCTGGTGCAGCTCATCCAATGAGAGTGTGAGCCCCGTTTCGGCCGCTCAGCCAATGGTGTGCAAGGAAGCTTGGCAACAGTAGAAATAAAGGAAAAATAGTTGTTTGATGATGGGATGGTGAGTGGCCCATACTGGACCCTATTGATAGGCAATATAGGTGAGAAGATGGGGCAGATGAGGAGAAGATGGGACAATGCTGACAGGGGATAGGGAAAAGGCAGAACTACTTAATGCCTTCTTTGCCTCGGTCTTCTCACAAAAAGAAGGTCATCTTCAACCTCAGCAAGATGGAGTGGATAAGGGATTGGAGGATCTCCAACCCCAAATTGGGAAACAAGTCATCCAGGAATACCTGGTCGCTCTAAATGAGTTCAAGTCCCCAGGGCCAGATCAACTACACCCAAGAGTATTGAAGGAACTACCGGAAGTCATTTCGGAACCATTGGCAACCATCTTTGAGAGTTCTCAGAGAACGGGAGAAGTTCCAGCAGATTGGAGGAGGGCCAGTGTGGTCCCAATCTTCAAGAAGGGACAAAAGGATGACCCAAACAATTACCGTCCAGTCAGTCTCACATTGACACCAGGCAAGATTCTGGAAAAAATTGTTAAGGAAGTGGTCTGCAAACACTTAGAAACAAATGCGGTCATCGCTAATATTCTGCTTCCTTGGAGTCTAGGACGCGGAACAATGGCTTCAAACTACAAGAGAGGAGATTCCATCTGAGCATGAGGAAGAACTTCCAGACTGTGAGAGCTGTTCAGCAGTGGAACTCTCTGCCCCGGAGTGCGGTGGAGGCTCCTTCTTTGGAAGCTTTTAAACAGAGGCTGGATGGCCATCTGTCAGGGGTGATTTGAATGCAATATTCCTGCTTCTTGGCAGAATGGGGTTGGACTGGATGGCCCAGGAGGTCTCTTCCAACTCTTTGATTCTATGATTCTATGCTGTGAGCCCTCAAGCCCGACCTAGCTATTGACACAGAGGTTTGAAACAACATTTCTGTCTGGCCCCTCAGAGCCAGCCCATTGTCCAAAAAAGTGCAGTGATACTGGTTTCTGGATGGGATCTGTGGATCCATTCTTCTGGGAAAGGGAAAGTCATTGTTGGCGAAACTGCAACATCCCCTTCTCCTCCTCGTGGGTGGGGAAATGTCCTTTGTGAAGAAATATTAAAGTGTCCAAAGGGTTACCCAATTCTTAAGTGGCCTGATCCTCCACGGATTAAGAAAAAGGGGCCATCAAGCCATCAAGCCATTGTCTGTATTGTGAAATGCTTGAGAGTTCATTCAACAAAGTGAAGACCCAGAGTGGCCTGTGGCACCTGGGTCAGGAAATGCTGGCCAGAGTTCATAAAAAGGTCACCTTGCCTCATGTTTTGCACAGAAACACATATAAATCATACAAAAATCATATACATTTACTTATTTATTTATTTATTTAGAGGATTTCTATACCGGCCTTCTCAACCTCAGCAAGGGACTCAGGTCGGTTTACAGCATATATAAAATACAATCATATATAAGAACAACAAGTGCAAAGTCATTACATATTAAAATAGTACAATACAGTACAATAGAACATCATCATCACAATTCCCTAAGCCAAATCGTCAATCCAGTCATGGTCATAGTCATACTCGTAGTCACAGTTCATCATAATTCATCACAGGGAGGAGGTTCTAGGTTCAGTCCTCAAATGCCACATTCCAGAGCCAGGTCTTTAGTAATTTCCTGAAAGTCAGGAGGGAAGGGGCCGATCTAATCTCCATCGGGAGAGAGTTCCACAGCCGAGGAGCCACCACCGAGAAGTCCCTGCCTCTTGTCCCCACCAGACGCAGTTGTGAAGGTGGTGGGACCGAGAGCAGGACCCTTCCAGAAGATCTTAACAACCTTGATGGTTCATAGGGGAGAATCCACTGGGACAGGTAAACTGGGCCGGAGTCGTTTAGGGCTTTATAGGTCAAAACCAGCATTTTGAATTGTGCACGGAAGCTAATCGGCAGCCAGTGGATCTGGCGTAACAGAGGGGTCGTATGGTCTCTGTACCCCACTCCTGTTCGCAATCTGGCTGCCGCACGTTGGACTGATTGAAGCTTCCGGGCAGTCTTCAGGGGCAACCCCATGTACAGAGCGTTGCAGTAGTCTAAACGGGATCTAACCAGAGTGTGGACTACCGTGGCCAAGTCAAACTTCCCAAGGTACGGGCGCAGCTGGCGCACAAGTTTTAATTGTGCAAAAGCTCCCCTGACCACCACCGAGACCTGGGGTACTTACTTCTTAGGCAATCCCTTGTTGTCTGAGTAGGATAATCTTCTAAGATAGGTCTCCTGGCAATGGCTCCATGGGTGACTGTGGAGCCCTGTTCTTGACCTGCATGTTCTCCCGCAGTGAGGGCATCGGTTTCCAGGTGGAAGGTGATCCCGGTCAGAGTTAGCTTGACATGCCTTCCGCTTGGCATGTTTCTCTCTTTCGCCCTCCATTCGTGCCTCTTCAAATTCTACAGATGGCTTTTCCAGAGGCAGGGCAGCTTCCTTGTAGATTTCCCCCAAGGAGAGGGGAAGGGGGCAAAGGGTTCAGGGCAAGGTCAGGAAACATGAGGGGAAATATAGAAATACAGGAGAAAATATGAAAATATAGAAATCATAATACAGAGAGTAAATCCAACTACCTTCCCCCAGTGTCCATAAAGGGAAATATATCCCCGAGGGGGAAAGAGAGTCCCTTGTTTGTGAGGTGGGGGACCATCAGGAGCCCAGGTGTGTCTCAGATGGAAAAAGTCAAATACTTTTGTGGCATGATTTTCAGTAATAAATTGGTTACTTTCTGCTGTAAACATATGAAAATAGAGCATAAAGCCTTGATTAAATGATACACACCAAATTGACCAAGGCTTAACCCTTATTATCCAGCCTGGCGTCCTTGCCCTTAGCAAAACTATAAGTTACTATCTCTTGTCAGAATTTTATATTTGAGAACAAGCCCTATGAGGAGCAGCTTAAGGAGCTGGGCATGTTTAGCCTGAAGAAGAGAAGGCAGAAAGGAGACATCATAACAATGTATAAATATGTGAGGGGAAGTCATAGGGAAAAGGGAGCAAGCTTCCTTTCTGCTGCCCTGGAGACTAGGACGCAAGGGAGCAGTGGCTTCAAACTACAAGAGAGGAGATTCCATCTGAACATGAGGAAGAACTTCCTGACTGTGAGAGCCGTTCAGCAGTGGAACTCTCTGCCCCGGAGTGTGGTGGAGGCTCCTTCTTTGGAAGCTTTTAAACAGAGGCTGGATGGCCATCTGTCAGGGGTGATTTGAATGCAATATTCCTGCTTCTTGGCAGAATGGGGTTGGACTGGATGATTGCCAATGAGGTCTCTTCCAACTCTTTAATTCTTTGATTCTATGATTCTAATTGAGTCATTTCTTAAGTGAAAAAGTGAGTAAGTATTTGTAAGGACCATGTCCAAGCATTGCATGAAGAGCAACTGTTAAGCCACCTGTGATAGATTAGATGCTACAAATTGGGACTAAGCACTGTGTGTTGTAGAGAAGAGACTGAGAATGTAGAGAGTATTGAGAATCACTGGGTTATTGTAGGTTTTTCCGGGCTATATGGCCATGTTCTGGAGGCAATTTTTCTCCTGACGTTTCGCCTGCATCTATGGCAAGCATCCTCAGAGGTAGTGAGGTCTGTTGGAACTAGGGAAAAGGGTTTATATATCTGTGGAATGACCAGGGTGGGACAAAGGACTCTTGTCTGCTGGGCTAGGTGTGAATGTTTCAGCTGATCACCTTGATTTGCATTCAATGGCTTGGAAGCGCCTGGGGGGAAACTTTTGTTGAGAGTGATTTCATGTGCCTGTTTGTTTCCCCTCTGTTGTTTTGCTGCTGTAATTTTTGAGTTTTTTAATACTGGTAGCCAGATTTTGTTCATTTTCAGAAGTGCTGGACCATTCTCACAACCACCATGTCAGACTACACAGGGAAGCCATTGAAATCCACAAGCATGTGGACAATTTCAACAGAAAGGAAGAAACCATGAAAATGAACAAAATCTGGCTACCAGTATTAAAAAAACTCTAACATTACAACAGCAAAACAGCAGAGAGGAAACAACCAGGGGGTCGGGACCCCTGTAGGGGTCATGAGGGGTGTCAGAGGGGTCACCAAAGACCATCAGAAAACACAGTATTTTCTGCTGGTCATGGGGTCTCTGTGTGGGAAGTTGTTGGGGTTCAGAACGCTCCTTGATTGTAGGTGAACTATAAATCCCAGCAAGTACAACTCCCAAATCTCAAGGTCTATTTTCCCAAAACCCCACGAGTGTTCACATTTGAACACATTGAGTATTTGTGCCAAGTTTGGTCCAGACCCATCATTGTTGGAGTCTAGAGTGCTCTCTGGATATAGGTGAACTTCAACTCCCAAACTCAAGGTCAATGCCCACCAAACCCTTCCAGTATTTTCTGCTGGTTCAATTCCATTGTTGGTGGGGTTCAGAATGCTCTTTGTTTATAGGTTAGCTATAAATCCCAGCAACTACAACGCCCAAATGGCGAAATCAATCCCCCCCCCCAACCCCACTAGTATTCAAATTTGGGCATACTGGGTACTTGTGCCAAATTTGCTCCAGTGAATGAAAATACATCTTGCAGATCATTATTTACATGGCGATTCATAATGTTAGGGTTATGGTTGGGGGTCACCACAACATGAGGAACTGCATTAGGGGGTCGCGGCATTAGGAAGGTTGAGAAACACTGGCCTATAGGAAACATACTGGTGTGTTCCTATACACAGATTGGAAAGCTCTGCTTCCATAAAGGGAAGTGCAACTCTTTGGAAGTAAGATTGTGGTGTGAGGTCAGTTTGCGGTTACTTTGACAAACAGTGTCAACACTTGGCTGAATCTTTCTAGAGAAAAGTGTGGTCGGTCAAAGCAAAGGGACAAAAAAGTGACCACAAAATGATAAGCAAAGAGATGTGCTTCCTGCTCAAGCATGGGAACTCCCCTCCCTCGGCTAGATTGTATAACTTTGCACGCCTTCTTCGGAGCTGTGTGCATCCTGCAAGGTGTAGTCCAGAGGTCTTTAAAAGGTGCTGCAGAGAAAGCGATAGGCATCGTGCTGGGTTTCCTCGGAGCCTTCCATTTCTAAGATCACATCTTCCGTTTTGGTCTGGTAAGTATTCCTTCTTTCTCCTTTGCTGCTGGATCTTTCTATCGTTCCATCCTGCTTTCTCTGGAAGGTCTTTTCTACTTTTCTACGTCTGGTGGGGATGAGGGACAGGGCCAGGCATGTAGCCGGGGGGGGGGGGCTTGAGGGGCTTCCGCCCCCCCCCCCCCCGAAATTCTCATGGTGGTTCGCGAAAAGGCCTTACTGGTGCATTATTTAAACTGTTATGTTTATTCATATCATGATCTGATCACCATACTCAATATATCCCATATGCATGGGGGTATTGGGGTAATGATACAAAAGGTTTGCTAGGCAAGACCCTCTTTCACTCAGACTCAGTCCCCCCCCCCCCCCCCCCCCAAAACCCCCCCTGAAAAAAATTTACCCACCAGCCTCGCAAGCGCGTCTGGTGGGGACAAGGGACAAGGCCTTCTCAGTGGTGGCCCCTCGACTCTGGAACTCTCTCCCACTGGAGATCAGAACTGCCCCCTCCATTCTGTCATTCAGAAAACGGGTGAAAACCTGGCTATGGGGTTTGGCTTTCAACGAGTGAATCAATATTTCTGTGATCGGATAGATGACGATGAATGATGGACAACGAATTCACTATGACGACTGACCATTGTTATTATGTGATTGCATTTTGCTATTATAACGTTTTAATTGAATATGTCATATGATGTTTTTAATGATTGTTTTGTGATTTGATTGTTGGAAACCGGCCCGAGTCCCCCGATAGAGGGGAGAAGAAGACCGGTATACAAAATTGCTAAATAAATAAATAAATAAATAAATACTGTAAAGTGGCATGACTACATTGAACGAACTCTTGTGTTTGTACTTTAAACATCAAAGGGATGGATTTATAATTCAGACTCTAGTAATGGGGGAAAGTTTTCCCCTGACATTAAGTCCAGTTGTGTCCAACTCTGGGGGGTTGATGCTCATCTCCATTTCCAAGCTGAAGAGCCGGCGTTGTCCATAGACACCTCCAAGGCATGGCTGGCATGGCTGCATGGAACGCTGTTACTTTCCTGCAGGAGTGGTACCTATTGATCTGATGGGGAGATATTGGAAAAACAGATATTTATTTATGCATATATTGTATGTACTTTACAAGAACTGGAATGTATAGAAAAATCAGGTTCTCTCTGTGTAAGGAAGCCAGCAGGACAGAGAAGGATTGTTGAAAGGGGGAGAAGAGGGGGACCTGTTATCTATACATTCCAGATACAGAGACTGGTACAACATAGCCCAGGCTATAGCTAAGTAAGGAGCCTATCCCTCCTCCCTCCTGACAAGTCAAAGTAGGCCCCTTGATTGATGAATGTAAGCTGTAAGTCCAGTTGTGTCCAACTCTGGGGGTTGGTGCGTTGTCCATAGATACCTCCAAGGTCATGTGGCTGGCATGGCTGCATGGAGCGCTGTTACCTTCCTGCAGGAGTGGTACCTATTGATCTACTCACATTTTTCAAACTGCTTTTCAAACTGCTAGCTTGGCAGATGCTGAGGCTAATAGCGGGAGCTCACCTCGCTCCCCGGATTAGAACCTTCAACCTTTCAGTTAACGAGTTCAGCAGCTCAGCGGTTAACCCACTGCATCACCGGGGGCTCCTAATTCAGACTTTAGGTTGTAGATTAAGTGGTCATTAAGGAAGATGTCATTCTTCTGTATTTGTAATTGTACTGATTTATTTAACTCTGTTTTTCCTCCCCTAGTTGAAAGACAAGAAGTCCTGTTTGCCAGTTCACCAAGAAGGGCCACCAACATCTCTTGTCTCAAGGTGAGTTTCATCCTATTGGTCATCTATTGGGAGGGCTCGGATTGTGTCTTCCTCATGGCAGGAAGATGGCAGGCTAGATGGCCTTTGTGATCCTTTCCAACTCTATGATTCAGTCATCTCAAAATCCAAAACTCCCACCTCTCTTTAGAAGGCCTCAAGAGCCCAGGAAGTGTGAGGAGCACCTCCAGGGAAGGTGTATCTAATGCCTGTGGTTCTCAACCTTCCTAATGCCGCGACCCCTTGATACAGTTCCTCATGTTGTGGTGACCCCCAACCATAATATTATTTTTGTTGCTACTTCACAACTGTAATTTTGCTGCTGTTATGAATCGTCATAAGGGTATTTTCATTCACTGGACCAAACTTGGCACAAATACCCAATATGCCCAAATTTGACTACTAGTAGGGTTGGGGGGAGGGCCTGGTTTTATCATTTGAGAGTTGTAGTTGCTGGGATGTATAGTTCACCTACAATCAAAGAGCATTCTGATCTCCACCAATGATGGAACTGAACCAGTCTTGGCACACAGGACTCGCATGGCCATCAGAAAACACTAGCAGGGTTTGGTGGGCACGGATCTTGAGTTTGGGAGCTGTAGTTCATCTACGTCTGTGGACTCAAACAATGATGGATCAGGACCAAGTTTGGCACAAATACTCAATATGCCCAAATGTGAACACTAGTGAAGTTTGGGGGAAATAGACCTTGGCATTTGGGAGTTGTAGTTGCTGGGATTTATAGTTCACCTACAACCAAAGAGCATTCTGAACCCCACCAACAATAGAATTGGATCTAACTTTCCACACGTAACCCAGATGACCAAGAGTGTTTTCTGATGGTCTTCGGCAAACCCTCGGACACCCTCTCGTGACCCTCCCAGGGGTCCCGACCCCCAGGTTGAGAAACACTGCCTTAGGAAAATGCATCCACCTGAAGAAATGTTTCGTGGCTGTTTAGGACATTTGCAACGATAATCTGAAATATGCCTCCTTGAATCTCACAACCATTGGTCCCTATGCTGTTTCCTTTGCCTTCAAGCCATTTCTGACCCTCAGGTTGAAGTCGAACATGACCCCCCCCCCCACCCTATAAGAGATAGTAACTTATAGTTTTGCTAACGGCAAGGACACCAGGCTGGATAATAAGGGTTAAGCCTTGGTCAATTTGGTGTATATCACTTAATCAAGGCTTTATGCCCTATTTTCATATGTTTACAACAGAAGGTGACCAATTTATTACTGAAAATCATGCCACAAAAGTATTTGAGTGTTTCCATCTGAGACCCACCTGGCCTCCTGATGGTCCCACATCTCACAAACAAGGGACTCTCTTTCCCCCTCAGGGATAGATTTCCCTTTATGGACCTTCCTATGGGGGACAGTGGGGGAGGGTAGTTGGGTTTACTCTATGTATTATGATTTCTATATTTTCATATTTTCTCCTGTATTTCTATATTTCCCTTCATGTATTTGACCTGGCCCTGACCCTTTTGCCCTCTTCCCCTCTACTTGAGGAAAATGAATAAGGAAGTTGCCCTTGCAAAAAGCCATTAGTGATTGTGAAAACCCTTCTCTCAGAACCTTTCTTGCATGGAAATTTAACAAAGAATTATTTTCTTGACTTCAGAGTCAGGCCATCAAGAAGATAATCATTTGGCAGACTTTTTAATCACATTACAATGGGGGGAAACAAGGATCTTCAGGAAATCCTCTTCCCCCAACCTGTTTTCTTTCAAGCCTTTCCATTAAAGACATTCACCAAAGTCTCCCCCTTTTGTGCCCCATCCGACTGAAAGAGGAAAACCTGGATTAAGTGATCAATGCTTATCTCAAACTCATCACAAGACAATAGATTGGCTTTTCTTGAAGGCCGGTTCGGACTCATTAGGCCTCCTGGACATTTCCTGTGACTCCATAATCCATTCAAGAATGCATTGTATTCCCTTGTCCCACCTCCCTCCCTCCTGATTCGTTGACGTGCCAAGGCGGCAGAAACCCTGTAATTGGCCCAGGCACTCGAGGGGCAGACAAGCCTCCTCCCAGTTGTTGAGGTGCCAGCCAATCACCTTCAAGCCAGGCAGGGGGGAGGGGGGAAGATTCAAACCCCACACTCTGTTTTTCTATTAAAATGGCATTTATTTCTGTATATGTATGCTTAGCTTGGCGAATGATTGCTGCTTTGCATCCTTTTCAGCTGAATCACTAATAAATATCTCAGTGGCACTTTCTTCAACTTTGGTGATATTCTTTTTGGGAACTTGGGAAACTTTTTGGGAAAATAAATTGGTCAAAATTAGGCTTCTCTTTGCTCACCAACATAGCGATCCCTCTTTGGTGGGGGGCAGGGTCTCTCCTGCTGGAGTGGACCCTTCTAAAGTTCCTATCAATTTCAAGGTGGCCCTCGGGTGAATCTGTCTCTGGGTTTTCATGGTGGAACTTACTCTGAAAACGTTTGCCAGCATGGCCTTCATCTGAGGAGGTTGAGAGAGAGACACTTGCGCAGGTCACCCCTGTTGGGGTTCAGCCTGATCCTGATCTGTGTGAACCGGATTCTCTGATAGTTTTTCCAACTGAGCAAGCTCTCCCTGACCCTGACAGTGTGGAATCTGTTGTTGATGCAGAGGTCAGCGGGGATGAAAAGGAAACTCAACAGCTGGAGGAAAATGTTTTGGAAGTTAGCCGTGATATCACTAGCCGTGATATCTCTCCACCTGGGGTTTTTAATGAGGACTGAAGAGAACAGATAGTTAGAGACAGAAATGTTTCCCAGTTTCTACGAAGGTCACATCGTTTACAGGAGAGACAGGCCCAGACGTCAAAGTCAAGGGGCGTTTCAAAGAATAGCTTCTTTGGTTTAAGAGGCCTCCTGCCGGGTGCCTCTTTAGGTCAAGCAACGTTTGGGATTGTGGCTGTGCCTTGGCAGAATTCCTGTGTTTCATGGCCGGTAATCCCAGAGGCTTGTATTTATCAAGTTCATGGTTAGTAAAAAGCTAACAGATTCCTGGTTCTTGTATTGTGGCTTTTAAAATTTTGCTCAAGTTCAGAGATTCTACTGACTGCTGTGTTTTTCTGTGGCTTTTTGACTTTGCATTTACCTTTCTTTTGTAACCAATTTTTCATCAATAAACAAGGATTGCTTTTCCTACAGTCCAGTGTGGTGGATTTAATCTTAGGGTCTCGTTCCTTGAACCTGGATGCAACAACCCCTTTGGGTTTTCTGGCTGATTAACCATTTGAACCCCTTGCTCTTCAGAGTCAACTGTAATCCAACAATCCTTTGATTCTTGTTATGTCCACTTCCTAAACTTTTCAACGCAAGCCATTCTGTTCAGATTTCATGATGAGGTTTTGCATTTTGGTTTAATATTTGCATTATCTGGGGATCCTTTGAGGGGTTAAGTAGGAACACTAGAGCCCTCTGATTTCCAACTCTACTTCCCTTTCCTTTGGCAGAATGATCCGGATCTGGATGGGCTTGCTGGCCACTGTGGTGATCCTGGTTGGACACGGAGAGGCTTGGAGCTGCAAGCCGGAGCTGCAAGGCCATTGTAAGAACAGCAAGGGGAGGTCTTTCTCAAAAGGGCTTGGTGATCTCCAGACCACTGGCCCTCTTGGTCACCACTGTCTGGACACCGTCCTTGAAGTGTGGTGCCCAAACTGGCCACTGACTCTTGGCTACCGTGTCACCATTTTCCCAGAGATTTAGTCCATTTCCCTTTTTCCCTGGATGTCTGAGCTGATCCTCTGCAGGTTGGAAATGTCCGGTATTCCAGATATTACCATTCTGCAGCTCCAAGCATTCCTCCACTGGCTCTGTGGGTAAGGCTGCTGGGAGCTGAAATTCAGGGACATTGGGGTTGGGGGTGGGATGTTACACAATGCCTATCCCAATGATATCCCATTGCATCATTGTGTTCTGTTAAGTGTTTAGCATAGTAGTAACTTATTGTCGAAGGCTTTCATGGCCGGAATCACTGGGTTGTTGTAGGTTTTTCCGGGCTATATGGCCATGTTCTGGAGGCAATTTTTCTCCTGACGTTTCGCCTGCATCTATGGCAAGCATCCTCAGAGGTATTGAGGTCTGTTGGAAGTAGGAAAAATTGGTTTATATATCTGTGGAATGAAATCTGGCTACCAGTATTAAAGGACTCAAAAATCACAACAGCAAAACAACAGAGGGGAAACAAACAGGCACAAAAAATCACTCTCAACAAGGGATTCCCCCCGGGCACTTCTAAGCCATTGAATGCTAATCAAGGTGAGCAACTGAAACATTCACATCTAGCCACAGCAAACAGTCCTTTGTCTCACCCTGGTCATTCCACAGATATATAAACCCATTTTTCCTACTTCCAACAGACTTCACTACCTCTGAGGATGCTTGCCATAGATGCAGGCGAAACGTCAGGAGAAAAATTGCCTCCAGAACATGGCCATATAGCCCGGAAAAACCTACAACAACCCATAGTAGCAACTGCCCAATCATTCAAAAACGATTCCCTGTTTTTGACCCAGTGTACCCATGCCTCCAAATTCCCATTTTCTCCTTAGAACAAAAATTCATGTGTGTGTATGTCTCTTGATTCCAAAATGATGAGAAGTGCACTGTCTCCATCTTGTTGCCCTTCTTCCCCCAGTTCGTAACTTGGCCAGAGGCCGCCCAGCCTTCCAGTCCTCTCTCTACCCACTCCATAATATTGGCTTGGCCAGCAAAGCTGTGGATGGGAATTGCAATGGGGACTGGTACAACATCAAGTCCTGCACCCACACCAACCGTGACTATGAGCCCTGGTGGTACGTGGACCTGGGAGAGGAATATGCCATTGCTACTGTGGTGGTGAAGAACCGGGGGGACTGCTGCGGAGAAAGACTCCAGGGAGCTCAGATCCGTGTGGGAAACTACGGGGGGATCCTTCAATCCATCAATCACTCCATCTACATATCTATCTGCTAGGCTTGGGCGGTTTCGTTCGTTAATTTCGTAATTCGTTATTAATTCGTATTTAAATTAGCTTACGATCCAATATTGAGCCATGCAGGAATAGTGTGAGGAGTAAATTAGATTCGAAACAATTTTTTCAATTTATTTCGTAATTATTTCGTAATTATTTCGTAATTATTTTCGCATGTCCGGTGCAAGTTTTATAGTTGTTGTTTGTTTTATCACACCAACAGTCAACAACAGAGGGAGAGGGAAGCTTCAGAAGTTCCCCTGTCCCATTTGGAGGTTTTTTTTAGCGTATTGTGCAATCGCATCCGCCATTAACGAATCAATTCGTAATTTTACAAAATTTCGTAAATTTTGAAATTTTTTAAAGGAAAATTTCGGAATTATTAAAAAAAACGAAACGCAAGGGCCCCCTAAAAACAAAACGAGTTTAGAACCAAATTTTTCCGTGGTTACCCAAGCCTACTCTATGCGTTGAATATCGCTCTGGCTGAACAACCAGGCTCACTTGATGCTTTCCCCATTGCAGTTATCTTCTGCATCCATGCTGGTGTTTCTTCCTTGATTTCCTTCAGCAATGCTCCACGGCTTTACTATTCCCTTCCATTATTCAACATACATGTGCAATAGGATTTGGCCTTTCTCTCTGTGTATATTTATTGCAGAATTTTGAGTACCACTTGCCTTCGAAATTAATGCACCGGTACTGTGGTTACTGCAATGCTTAGTGCCTCCTTTCCTTGTAATCGGAGTGTGTCCTGAGCATTTCAATTATATGAGTCAGTGTTTTGGGGATAGATTTTAGTTCGAACAGGAGAAGCTTCTGTCTCTTTACATCAGAGATATCAAATTCATCTCCACTGAGGGCTAACTCAGACTAATGGTAGCGTTTAAAGTGCTGATTGTAATTGTAAGACTATATAAATCAATGTAAAAATGTAGCAGCCAGACTAATTACAGGAACATCCAGGACACCATGCTACTTCGAAAGCCAGAAAAAACGAGACTGAGTTTGAAGCAATAACAGAAGTTTTATTCATCTTAGATGAAGGGTTAGAAGGCAGGATCATCAAATTTGCAGATGACACCAAATTGGGAGGGAGAGCCAATACTCCAGAGGACAGGAGCAGGATTCAAAACGATCTTGACAGATTAGAGAGATGGGCCAAAACTAACAAAATGAAGTTCAACAGTGACAAATGCAAGATACTCCACTTTGGCAGGAAAAACGAAATGCAAAGATACAGAATGGGGGACAATGCCTGGCTTGAGAGCAGGATGTGTGAAAAAGATCTTGGAGTCCTCGTGGACAACAAGTTAAACATGAGCCAGGAATGTGATGTGGCAGCAAAAAAAGCCAATGGGATTTTGGCCTGCATCAAGAGGAGCATAGTGTCTAGATCTAGGGAAGTAATGCTACCCACGCTCTATTCTGCTTTGGTTAGACCACATCTGGAATATTGTGTCCAATTCTGGGCACCACAATTCAAGAGAGATATTGACTCTAAGCTGGAATGTGTCCAGAGGAGGGCGACTAAAATGATCAAGGGTCTGGAGAACAAGCCCTATGAGGAGCGGCTTAAGGAGCTGGACATGTTTAGCCTGAAGAAGAGAAGGCTGAGAGGAGATATGATAGCCATGTATAAATATGTGAGAGGAAGCCACAGGGAGGAGGGAGCAAGCTTGTTTTCTGCTTCCCTGGAGACTAGGATGCGGAACAATGGCTTCAAACTACAAGAGAGATTCCATCTGAACATTAGGAAGAACTTCCTGACTGTGAGAGCCGTTCAGCAGTGGAACTCTCTGCCCCGGAGTGTGGTGGAGGCTCCTTCTTTGGAAGCTTTTAAGCAGAGGCTGGATGGCCATCTGTCAGGGGTGATTTGAATGCAATATTCCTGCTTCTTGGCAGAATGTGGTTGGACTGGATGG
The DNA here is from genome assembly GCF_025583915.1 of Anolis sagrei ordinatus. NCBI lineage: Eukaryota > Metazoa > Chordata > Lepidosauria > Squamata > Anolidae > Anolis > Anolis sagrei. The sequence goes on from NW_026847438.1 coordinate 250,274,057, forward strand.
CCCATGAGGTCTCTTCCAACTCTTTGATTCTATGATTCTATGCTTCTATGATTCATCTGGTCGGATGGATGACAGAACAGTGTGATCACTAAAAGAACTGACATAACTCATACACAAAAGTATAGCACATTTTGTAAAGTTTGGCAGCTATTCAAACCACCCACTTCCCCCTTTAGCTACTCAAGAGACATGCCTCCTAGGATCCGCTTTCTCTTTGGCTGAGATTTCCTTCTGACATCACGGACAGAGATGGAGAGGAAGAGAGAACAGCTGGGATTGGTTGTGTTCAAAAGTAAAGGTTTGTTGCTGTGTATAACAAACCACACTGCAAGGCTCATCAAAAATATAACAAAACAGAGAGGTGTAGTAAGAGATGCGTATTTTAATTAATGTATGAGAGATAGGAAAATATGTATAAAATAAATCCCAACTCTGCTCTGCTAAAATTGTAATCAAGCTCACAAATGGTAGGGGGAGTGTGGTTGCTGAACCAACTGTATCTTTTAAAAGCTAGGAACTGGGAACCACTGGAACTGAGAGTCTTAAAATGATTCTTCAAAAGATTTCCGCTGCCACCATTTCTGTATTAATCAAACAGGCTGAGGTAATATTTGAGAGATTGTTCTGTAACACACACTGTGTCACTATAGTTTCTTAAAGGCTGTTGTGAAGCTGACTTTAGTAATGCTTTGACCACAAAGGTATTCACACTGAGGCTGGTATAAGTTGATAAAAATAACAAGAATGTTTATTGAACAGGCTTGAAATATTCAGGTACAAATGCTTAATGGTTTCAGTAAAATACTGGCATAAAAAGCTTGTGGTTGCATTAGAGTCAAAATCTTAAAAACTTCTGGGTTACAAGTCTTCAAAGTTCCACCACAGAAAATTACTTCAGGAAATGAATCTCTGACAGTAACTCCCAAAAATGCCCCTTGGGAATCTAGCCAAAAACCCTGAACTAGACTTCCTTAGGAATTGAACAGACCACTAATGGGGTACTGCTCCACAAAACAGTATTCTAGCTATCTACTCAATAGCTATTCTGAATACTACACAAAAGACTAACCCAATCTTCTTCTTCAAACCCAAACTGCTCTCGCTAACACCCACACTTCTTCTCTCTACCCGTTCCAAACTCCAACTGGCAAACTGGGACCTCAAGCCTCAGTTTAAAAGACACTTTTCCCTCTAAACCACTTAGGCTCCGCCCCCATCTTTCTAGCCAATCCTAGCCTTCTGATTTTCCCTCCTAGACTTGAACATGCCCCCTCAAGGCAAACCTAACCTAAGATGGCTTCTCCCTGTCTCCCTTTTCTAAGATGGATGCCGTGGCTTCGCCAGGCCCACTCCCTTAGGCTATCAGGCAGCTAGCTAAGGTAAGGGATTCATTACATTCCTCCCTGACCCAAGATGCTTTGCTGAATGAAGAGGTTTTCATTCCTCTTCTGAAGCAAAGGCTTAGCTACACTCTGCAACCCTAACTAAACAAACCTAACAAAACTGTTTACCTTCCCCACAGTACATGGTAAAAATACATTTGCAATAAAACATTTGCAACAATACACATTAGGCAATAAATACATTATATACACCAAATACATTCCTGAAAAACAGGTTAAATACAGTATACATTTATGCATATAAACGGTTTAGCTTTGATCTTTAAAGCCTTCCATTGTTTGGGTCCAGGTTTCCCGCAGGATGGCCTTTTCCCACATGATCCATGGCCTCTTTGAACCCTAAGGTCTTCTGGGAAGCGGCTAATCTAAGACACACGTTAAGAGCTTTCTCTCCCAGTAGGCTTACCCAGTCAATATTAATCTGCATTTTATTGGTAAATTTTAAGCAGCATTTAAGTGCATTTGCTATAAGTATTTTTATAGTGTATTGTTTTACCTCACTTACCATGTTGTACCCTGCCTTGAGCCACAAGGAGAGGCAGATAATAAATGATGATGATGCTGCCCTGGCATTGAGAGTCTTGTGGGCCACGTTAAATGACGTGGTAGGTCAAATTCAGCCCATGGGCCTTGAATTCGACACATGTGCGGATGATACACTTTTGACAGTCAGGAATCCAGACATTGTTTATATGCTTATATGTTTTATACTTTAACTAGCGGTCCCCTGCCACGCGTTGCTGTGGCCCAGTCTGGTGATCTGGAAAATAAAGTAATGAGAAAGTGTTGGTTTCTAATATATGTCATGTCTTTCTGCTTGTGGGTCAACAGTATTTCTTGCTGTTTCTTTGCCAGTGTTGATGTCCGGTTTGCCTACTCTGGAACATACAACATATCACTGTCCTTCTTTAGGGGTCCCTTTCAAATCTTTGATACTGCATCTGTCATATACATATATGTGTGTGTGTGAATGGCTGGATGGCCCTTTGTCAGGAGAGCTTTGATTATGTTTTCTTGCCCTGGTGAAGGGAGTTGGACTGGATGGCCTTAAGGCAGCATTTCTCAACCTGGGGTTTGGGACCCCTGGGGGGGGGTTGCGAGGGGGTGTCAGAAGGGTCCATTGGTCATGGAGGTTCTGTGTGGGAAGTTTGCCCCAATTCTGTCATTGGTGGGGTTCAGAATGCTCTTTGATTGTAGGTGAACTATAAATCCCAGTAACTACAACTCCCAAATGTCAAGGTCTGTTTCCCCCAAACTCCATCTGTGTTCATATTTGGGCATATGGAATATTTGTGCCAAGTTTGGTCCAGATCCATCATTGTTTGAGTCCACAGTGCTCTCTAGATGTAGGTGAACTACAACTCCAAAACTCGAGGTCAATGCCCACCAAACCCTTCTAGTGTTTTCTGTTGGTCATGGGAGTCCTGTGTGCCAAGTTTGGTTCAATTCCATCATTGGTGGAGTTCAGAATGCTCTTTGATTGTAGGTGAACTATAAATCCCAGCAACTACAACTCCCAAATGACAAAATCATAATTTTTTGAGTGATGGTCACTCCTTGTGTTGTGAGATGGTTTGTTGCCAAATTTGGTGTGATTTCGTTCATTGGTTCTTTTGTTTTTAAGGTACTCATTATGCACAGAGCATTTTTATATATATAGATGCTATGTTGTTTATTTTATTGCAATTTGTATCCTATTGTAATAGAGCTGTTACCTTGGTATGTCATTTGCTCCCAATGATTCATTTCTCCCATGTACTGTGAGGTTCATCTTCAAATTGTTCTTCCTCAAATGGCCCTTTGTCAGGAGAGCTTGACTCTTCACCCTTTTAGCTCTTTTATATCTCTCTCCACTGCATTCTTTCCCTTCTACTTGGTCATGTAGTCCATTAATGATTTCTTCCTCCTGATTTCCCTCCTCCGTCCTCTCCCTGCAGCTGTGGGACCATCACAGACACCCGTGCAGGCTCCATCAGCACCATCAGCTGCTATGGGTTCAAGGGCCGCTACGTGAGCATCATCATCCCTAACCGAAGAGAATGGCTCCATGTCTGCGAGGTGGAAGTCTATGGCACCAAGGAGTACAGTCAGTGCTAAAAGAGTTCACCCGTGCAGATGGTGAAATCCATGATTGTGAGCAATAAACTTCCTCTGATCCAGCTTTGTTAGTCTGGCCTCTTACTGATCTTTGTATTTTAGTTATGTGGTATTTGCTTATAGTTCACATGTCACCACAAAAATGAGTTGTAAGCAAATACCACAACAAGAATTGAGAATTTACTTTAAAAGGGGGATGTGCCGTCGCGCTTGGGGGCTATTAGTCTTAATGAAGGAGGGATGGACGTGGCACTTTTCCCCCAAGGGATTGCTTCTTGTCCTCCTTTAGGAAACTGGAATTCCCAAAAACCCAAAACGATGTAAATAGCTCAAAATAAGTTTTATTGATCACAGTCATTTCTTCAAAGCAATAAGCTGGAAAACTTTAGAGGGGTGAAGAAAAACATACTCTACAGTCTCAATTAGCTCTATTAGTCCTGGGTCCAAGGGGTTTGAAGCTGAGAAGCCTCACCAAGTTTCCTCTTTCCTCAATGGCTGTGAATGCCGGAGCAAACCACAACCCCAGTTCAGATGGCCTATGTTTTGAAGATTCAGGATCTTCCTTTGGTGCCAAAAGAACCGGCTTGAAGGCGCCTGGGTCTCCTCAATAATTGTCCAGGACGATCTGGACATAAAGCATGAGTCCCAGGGGTAAAAAACCTCAGAACTGGTGCTAAGAGGTAACTTAAATCAGGGTCTTTAAGAAACAAGTCTCTTACTCACGTCCATATGGCAGGACCTCTGATGGCAGAATGAAGAAGGAAACCACTCCCCCCCTCCAGGAAGAGGTGGAGCCAAACAGTACTGATTGACAGCTACAAGCAACCAATCCATACAACTGTACATAAACATGGTAAAGGGGGCAGGATTAAGCATAATACAACAGTTTAAATCTTGCAACTAACAGTTCTATACATAGGTGGCGCCACTCGCGCCGTCACAGGGGAATTATCTGCACAGTAAGTGTGACCTGAAATTGGGAGTTGTCCAAGGCAAGAACTTACAAAGGATTAGGGGTGTGCAATTTAGGAAAACCCCATCTCATTTTCCGTCCTGTTTTTGGCTAGGCTCCTATTCTGTTTTTTGGGAAGTTCCTGAAATCGGGAGGGGGAAAATACCATTTCTTGTATCCACAGCCTTAAGTTCCTTTTTCGCTTTGGGAAGATCCAGCCATTGGTTTCAATGTAGGAATTGGCAAGGCTCCTCTTTCCCTCATTTATGGCTATGTGGACAAAAATGGCCACATTTGGAGGACACATTTACCACTGCAAGCCCCCCAAGTTTCAGAATGTTTGGGTCATCCATTTTAGGATTTTTTAAAAAGGCTAGTGAGATTCAAAGAGGTGAACTAACAAGAAGGGCTGGTGGGGGGCTGCTAGGCTGATGCAGACACACATGAGCTAGAACATAAGTCTGGGGAGTGTATAGCAGAGACTGAGAGCCAAAGAAGTGAAAGGGAGAGGAGGAACTTAGTCTTGATAGACGCTGGAAAAGTTGGAGGGACGGGCGGTGGCGAGCAGCTGTGGAAGCTAAGGCACCTGAGAGTGATGAAGACAGGGTGGAGAGCAGTTCATCATCTGATAATGAGTTATAGGATAAAAGAAGGTATCAAACTTTGGGGACTTTGCAGTAGGCAAAGTGTTGTATTTGGGCTTGGGACTTTGTTGCTGCCATTACTTTCGCCTTGGGTCCTGGGACTGTAGATTGCTGTGTTTCCGTGCTTCTACTGACTGGAATCCTGTAAGTGCTGACTTCTACTTCCTTGCTGACTCCGGATTGTTTTATTTATTTATTTATTTATTTACTTATATACTGCTGTTCTCAGCCCGGAGGCGACTCACAGCGGTTCACAACCAATAAGAGCAGCAAAAATTCAATGCAACAGTGTAAAAAACGGTAACAACATAACACATTACACAATTAGTATACAATTATTACAATAATTTTGGACGATGACATCACTTCCTGGACTGCTTCTGGATGTGCTTGGACTTGAGACTGTTTTTTGATGACGATTTTGCTTGCTTCCACCTTGTTTCCTTGTGTTTATTGAACTCTGTGTTTTTGAAGCAGTTTGCTTGAACTTTTTATTATCCCGGATTATACTACAGTATAATCCGGATTATCCACTAAATTATGTTTTTTTTGCACAGCAGTTGCTGCAGACTTTTAGATATTGCTAGGAACACTGAGTTAAGTGTTTCTAAGCTATTTTGTTGTGTTAATAAATCTTGTTTGGACCTTTTCTTTGTGTCTGGCTCTTGGTTCACGACAGGTTTACAACATATAATAGAACAAATATACTCGGAAAACAGGGCCAAAGTCATAATTAATTACTCAAGTACTGAACCTTTTAGAATTAAGCAAGGAGTAAAGCAGGGCTGCCCTCTTTCCCTGGTACTATTTATATTAGTATGGAGTTATTGGCCTCTGCGATATGGAAAGAAAAGGAGATACAGGGAATGGAAATGGACAACAAAATCAAAATCAGCTTATTTGCGGATGATACGCTTTTGACAGTCAGGAATCTAGATATTGTTTATATGCTTATATGTTTTATGCTTTAATGCTATGTTGTTTATTTTATTGCAATTTGTATCCTATTTTATTTTAATCTGTTGTTCGGGCTTGGCCTCATGTAAGCCGCCCCGAGTCCCCATTGGGGGAGATGGTGGTCGGGTATAAATACAGATTATTATTATTATTATTATTATTATTATTATTATTATTATTATTACAGGGCACTAAACTGGATAAATCTACATTTAAAACAGTTTGGAAAAATAACAAGCCTAACAATTAATTGGAAGAAAATTGAGGTGATGACAATACACCTGGAGGGAAAGGACAAAGAGAAAATAATGGATCAATTAAAAGGTTAAGGTCAGAAGCAAAATTAAGTAGTCTCCAAGGAAGCAGAAAACAAGCTTGCTCCCTCCTCCTCCCTGTGGCTTCCTCTCACATATTTATACATGGCTATCACATCTCCTCTCAGCCTTCTCTTCTTCATGCTAAACATGCCCATCTCCTAAAGCCGCTCCTCATAGGGCTTGTTCTCCAGACCCTTGATCATTTTAGTCGCCCTCCTCTGGACACA
>NW_026847438.1:250286283-250309187 GCF_025583915.1 Anolis sagrei ordinatus
ACATGTCACCACAAAAATGAGTTGTAAGCAAATACCACAACAAGAATTGAGAATTTACTTTAAAAGGGGGATTGTCTGAACCTTCATCAGTGGCCCAGTAAGTGTGACCTGAAATTGGGAGTTGTCCAAGGCAAGAACTTACAAAGGATTAGGGGTGTGCAATTTAGGAAAACCCCATCTCCTTTTCAGTCCTGTTTTTGGCTAGGCTCCCTAATAGAATCAAAGCACTAGGCTGATCTGAACTGCAGCAGGGAGTTCCGCAGTTCTCCATTACCCGCTTGGGCCAGCATCCAAGGGAATGTGGCCACAGCAGCCACATTCTGCATGAACTTTCTCTCTCCCGGGCTGCAGATGGCTGCCAGCCCGCCTGGGATGCGATTTCATGCAGAGAATGCTTTGGAAGCAGTAAAGGACACAAAGTAACACTATAGAGAGGGAAAAGTTACAATTAATTGATCCTTTATTGGGGGGATTTGTTACAGTGTTAGGTAGGGGAAGAAAGCAAAGCAGAAGGAGAGTCTTTGGTTGAAGCTGCTGCTGTGGCCACATTCCCTTGGATGCTGGCCCAAGCGGGCAATGGAGAACTGCGGAACTCCCTGCTGCAGTTCAGATCAGCTTCAAAGCAGGGGCCCCTGGCTGGCTCGCCATTAGGAGGAGAGAGCAAGATTGTTTTCTGCTGCCCTGGAGACTAGGGCGCAATAGGACAAACTTTAGGAAAAGAGATCCCACCTGAATAAGAGGAAGAACTTCCTGACTGTTAGAGCTGTTCAGCAGTGGAACTCTCTGCCCCGGAGGGAGGCTCCTTCTTTGGAGGCTTTTAAGCAGAGGCTGGATAGGTTCCTACATGGGGATTATGGACTAGTAGTTATGGAATGGAAAAGACAGAAAAGAAAGAAACAGAGCAGGGCTTGAGATGTGAAAAGACTATATGTGGGTGTTTTGGTAGGATATGTTTTAGTCTAGTATCAGCCTGGCGTCCTTGGCAAAACTATGAATTCCCTGATTATAAACTATCTTTTATGGGGGGGGGGGGTCATGTTCAGCATCAAAGTCATTGCAAAGGGAAGGGGGTTAAGTGTAGACTCTAGTGCTAAGATTTAAAAGGGGGCATGCACACAAAAAATGTAAGTATCTATGTCCGTTTATAGCCCAAAGCCTTCTATATCAGCTTAGTGGATCTGGATCTTATTTACTTAGGCGATCCCTCGTTGTCTGACTAGGATTGTCTTCCAAGATCGGTGTCCTGGCAGTGAGTACATAGATGACTGTAGAGCCCAGTTCTTGATCTGCATGTTCTCCCACAGTGAGGGCATTGGTTTCCAGGTGGAAAGTGGTCCTGGTGGGGTTGGCTTGACATGCCTTCCTCTTGGCATGTTTCTCCCTCCATTCATGCCTCTTCAAATTCTACAGCACTGCTGGTCACAGCTGACCTCCAACTAGAGCGCTCAAGGGTCAGGGCTTCCTGGATCTCGATGTCTATGCCACAGTTTTTAAGGTTGGCTTTGAGCCTATCTTGGAAGATGCCTGTGCGTGAGCTTTTTTAATGTGTGGAGGTCGGTGCACAGCCAGTCAACACACAGTCTTCACAGAGTGAGGTCCCATCTAGTGGCATGGTTAACATGACAACTGTGCCTTCAACATCTTTATTAATGACTTAGATGAAGGGCAAGAAGGCATGATCATCAAGTTTGCAGACGACACCAAATGGGGAGGGAGAGCCAATACTCCAGAGGACAGGAGCAGGATTCAAAATGATCTTGACAGATTAGAGAGATGATGGGCCAGAACTAACAAAATGAAGTTCAACAGGGACAAATGCAAGATACTCCACTTTGGTAGGAAAAATAAAATGCAAAGAGACAGAATGGGGGACGATGATGCCTGGCTCAAGAGCAGTACATGTGAAAAAGATCTTGGAGTCCTCGTGGACAACAAGTTAAACATGAGCCAACAATGTGATGTGGTGGCAAAAAAAGCCAATGGGATTTTGGCTTGCATCAATAGGAGCATAGTGTCTAGATCCAGGGAAGTCATGCTCCCCATGCTCTATTCCACTTTGGTTAGACCACACCTGGAATATTGTGTCCAATTCTGGGCACCACAATTCAAGAGAGATGTTGACAAGCTGGAATGTGTCCAGAGGAGGGCGATTAAAATGATCAAGGGTCTGGAGAACAAGCCCTATGAGGAGCGGCTTAAGGAGTTGGGCATGTTTAGCCTGAAGAAGAGAAGGCTGAGAGGAGATATGATAGCCATGTATAAATATGTGAGAGGAAGCCACATGTGAGAGGAAGCTTGTTTTCTGCTTCCCTGGAGACTAGGACGCAAAACAATGGCTTCAAACTACAAGAAAGGAGATTCCACCTGAACATGAGGAAGAACTTCCTGACTGTGAGAGCCGTTCAGCAGTGGAACTCTCTGCCCTGGAGTGTGGTGGAGGCTCCTTCTTTGGAAGCTTTTAAACAGAGGCTGGATGGCCATCTGTCAGGGGTGATTTAAATGCAATATTCCTGCTTCTTGGCAGGGTGTTGGACTGGATGGCCCATGAGGTCTCTTCCAACTCTTTGATTCTATCATCTATTGCAGCCTTCTTCCACCTTCACAGCCATTGTAACATGTACCATGTTATCCTCCACCTGCTCCACCATTGTGGTCTTTGGGTCTTCAGATTGTGCTTGGTCTGGAACCTCCCCTGCGGCCACTCCTGGGAGTGTACAACTCCAGTTGTTGAGCCCACAGATTCATTGGAACTCGCAAGCCCCCTCACCATGACAAGGTGACAGTCCATTGAGGGGGATCTGGACCACACTTGTTGCACACACTCTTCATTTTCCAAGCAGGAGTTTGAACGAAAAGAACCACCTCTTTTGGACCCAGAGAAGAGAGAGAAAAAAGGGAGCAAAGTGCATTGGCTGGCCAAAGATGGAATACTTACCATTTCAATATGGAAGATACATTGCTAGAAATGGGACCTCCAGGACGTTGCCCCAGGTATCCCAAAATGAGACACATTGCTTTCTGGGCCTTTTAAATTCCTCTGGACTCCACTTTCACTGAGAAAGCCACTTCTGCGACGTTGTGCTGCAATTCCAATTCTTGGTCCTCCTCTTGGCTTACATAGTCTTCCAAAGTCAAACAGGTTTACTGAGCCTTATCTCACCTTATCAGCTTTTAGCAAATAGTGAAAGGAAGCACCCTAAAACCAAATTATGCCTGCTTGTCTATTGCTTCCTCCTTGCCACTTCTTTTCCTTTTGTATTCTTGCCAACCCCTTTCTTGGTTTATTTGCATATTCGAATGCTTCGATTTCACATGGTCTCCCCTCCAGTTCACTCACTTGGAAAGCAGAAAACCTTTGTTTACACTCAGGGCCCTTGCCCAGAGAGCACTGATTTTGTCAAGGCTGTGGATAGTGAGATCCAAGCCACTTTGGGTTTAGCTTGGTGAGAAAAAGAAGTATTACAGAATAGATCTCACCAAGATGAAGCACCGAGGTATTTATTTTTGTTCCAGCTGGAAAAGGATGACAGCTGCAGTATTCTGCTAAAGAAGCCGGCATGCACCAATGCAGAAAACTAGACAATATATACAGATTTTCCAATTCAAATTTCCTGGGCCTGCCCTTTGAGCCAGCTTTGCTGTGATTGGTTCTGACATCAGCGAGCCAGGAGGAGCAACTGGGGGCTGGTGCAGCTCATCCAATGAGAGTGTGAGCCCCGTTTCGGCCGCTCAGCCAATGGTGTGCAAGGAAGCTTGGCAACAGTAGAAATAAAGGAAAAATAGTTGTTTGATGATGGGATGGTGAGTGGCCCATACTGGACCCTATTGATAGGCAATATAGGTGAGAAGATGGGGCAGATGAGGAGAAGATGGGACAATGCTGACAGGGGATAGGGAAAAGGCAGAACTACTTAATGCCTTCTTTGCCTCGGTCTTCTCACAAAAAGAAGGTCATCTTCAACCTCAGCAAGATGGAGTGGATAAGGGATTGGAGGATCTCCAACCCCAAATTGGGAAACAAGTCATCCAGGAATACCTGGTCGCTCTAAATGAGTTCAAGTCCCCAGGGCCAGATCAACTACACCCAAGAGTATTGAAGGAACTACCGGAAGTCATTTCGGAACCATTGGCAACCATCTTTGAGAGTTCTCAGAGAACGGGAGAAGTTCCAGCAGATTGGAGGAGGGCCAGTGTGGTCCCAATCTTCAAGAAGGGACAAAAGGATGACCCAAACAATTACCGTCCAGTCAGTCTCACATTGACACCAGGCAAGATTCTGGAAAAAATTGTTAAGGAAGTGGTCTGCAAACACTTAGAAACAAATGCGGTCATCGCTAATATTCTGCTTCCTTGGAGTCTAGGACGCGGAACAATGGCTTCAAACTACAAGAGAGGAGATTCCATCTGAGCATGAGGAAGAACTTCCAGACTGTGAGAGCTGTTCAGCAGTGGAACTCTCTGCCCCGGAGTGCGGTGGAGGCTCCTTCTTTGGAAGCTTTTAAACAGAGGCTGGATGGCCATCTGTCAGGGGTGATTTGAATGCAATATTCCTGCTTCTTGGCAGAATGGGGTTGGACTGGATGGCCCAGGAGGTCTCTTCCAACTCTTTGATTCTATGATTCTATGCTGTGAGCCCTCAAGCCCGACCTAGCTATTGACACAGAGGTTTGAAACAACATTTCTGTCTGGCCCCTCAGAGCCAGCCCATTGTCCAAAAAAGTGCAGTGATACTGGTTTCTGGATGGGATCTGTGGATCCATTCTTCTGGGAAAGGGAAAGTCATTGTTGGCGAAACTGCAACATCCCCTTCTCCTCCTCGTGGGTGGGGAAATGTCCTTTGTGAAGAAATATTAAAGTGTCCAAAGGGTTACCCAATTCTTAAGTGGCCTGATCCTCCACGGATTAAGAAAAAGGGGCCATCAAGCCATCAAGCCATTGTCTGTATTGTGAAATGCTTGAGAGTTCATTCAACAAAGTGAAGACCCAGAGTGGCCTGTGGCACCTGGGTCAGGAAATGCTGGCCAGAGTTCATAAAAAGGTCACCTTGCCTCATGTTTTGCACAGAAACACATATAAATCATACAAAAATCATATACATTTACTTATTTATTTATTTATTTAGAGGATTTCTATACCGGCCTTCTCAACCTCAGCAAGGGACTCAGGTCGGTTTACAGCATATATAAAATACAATCATATATAAGAACAACAAGTGCAAAGTCATTACATATTAAAATAGTACAATACAGTACAATAGAACATCATCATCACAATTCCCTAAGCCAAATCGTCAATCCAGTCATGGTCATAGTCATACTCGTAGTCACAGTTCATCATAATTCATCACAGGGAGGGGGTTCTAGGTTCAGTCCTCAAATGCCACCTTCCAGAGCCAGGTTTTTAGTAATTTCCTGAACGTCAGGAGGGAGGGGGGCAGATCTGACCTCTAGTGGGAGGGAGTTCCAAAGCCAGGGAGCCACCACCGAGAAGGCCCTGTCTCTTGTCCCCACCAACCACGATTGCGAGGGTGGTGGGACCGAGAGCAGGGCCCCCCCGGAAGATCTTAATAGCCTTGATGGTTCATAGGGGAGAATCCGTTCGGACAGGTAAACTGGGCCAGAGCCGTTTAGGGCTTTATAGGTCAGAACCAGCACTTTGAATTGTGCACGGAAGCTGATCGGCAGCCAGTGGAGCTGGCGTAACAGAGGGGTCGTATGGTCTCTGTACCCCGCTCCTGTTAGCAATCTGGCTGCCGCACGTTGGACTGATTGAAGCTTCCGGGCAGTCTTCAGGGGCAACCCCATGTACAGAGCGTTGCAGTAGTCTAAACGGGATCTAACCAGAGTGTGGACTACCGTGGCCAAGTCAAACTTCCCAAGGTACGGGCGCAGCTGGCGCACAAGTTTTAATTGTGCAAAAGCTCCCCTGACCACCACCGAGACCTGGGGTACTTACTTCTTAGGCAATCCCTTGTTGTCTGAGTAGGATAATCTTCTAAGATAGGTCTCCTGGCAATGGCTCCATGGGTGACTGTGGAGCCCTGTTCTTGACCTGCATGTTCTCCCGCAGTGAGGGCATCGGTTTCCAGGTGGAAGGTGATCCCGGTCAGAGTTAGCTTGACATGTCTTCCGCTTGGCATGTTTCTCTCTTTCGCCCTCCATTCGTGCCTCTTCAAATTCTGCCCTGCCTTTTCCAGAGGCAGGGCAGCTTCCTTGTAGATTTCCCCCAAGGAGAGGAGAAGGGGGCAAAGGGTTCAGGGCAAGGTCAGGAAACATGAGGGGAAATATAGAAATGCAGGAGAAAATATGAAAATATAGAAATCATAATACAGAGAGTAAATCCAACTACCTTCCCCCAGTGTCCATAAAGGGAAATATATCCCCGAGGGGGAAAGAGAGTCCCTTGTTTGTGAGGTGGGGGACCATCAGGAGCCCAGGTGTGTCTCAGATGGAAAAAGTCAAATACTTTTGTGGCATGATGTTCAGTAATAAATTGGTTACTTTCTGCTGTAAACATATGAAAATAGAGCATAAAGCCTTGATTAAATGATACACACCAAGTTGACCAAGGCTTAACCCTTATTATCCAGCCTGGCGTCCTTGCCCTTAGCAAAACTATAAGTTACTATCTCTTGTCAGAATTTTATATTTGAGAACAAGCCCTATGAGGAGCGGCTTAAGGAGCTGGGCATGTTTAGCCTGAGGAAGAGAAGGCTGAGAGGAGACATCATAACAATGTATAAATATGTGAGGGGAAGTCATAGGGAAAAGGGAGCAAGCTTCCTTTCTGCTGCCCTGGAGACTAGGACGCAAGGGAGCAGTGGCTTCAAACTACAAGAGAGGAGATTCCATCTGAACATGAGGAAGAACTTCCTGACTGTGAGAGCCGTTCAGCAGTGGAACTCTCTGCCCCGGAGTGTGGTGGAGGCTCCTTCTTTGGAAGCTTTTAAGCAGAGGCTGGATGGCCATCTGTCAGGGGTGATTTGAATGCAATATTCCTGCTTTTTGGCAGAATGGGGTTGGACTGGATGATTGCCAATGAGGTCTCTTCCAACTCTTTAATTCTTTGATTCTATGATTCTAATTGAGTCATTTCTTAAGTGAAAAAGTGAGTACGTATTTGTAATGTCCAAGCATTGTATGAAGAGCAACTGTTAAGCCACCTGTGATAGATTAGATGCTACAAATTGGGACTAAGCACTGTGTGTTGTAGAGAAGAGACTGAGAATGTAGAGAGTATTGAGAAGAGATCGAGTAGATTGTAGGTTTTCCGGGCTATATGGCCATGTTCTGGAGGCAATTTTTCTCCTGACGTTTCGCCTGCATCTATGGCAAGCATCCTCAGAGGTAGTGAGGTCTGTTGGAACTGGGGAAAATGGGTTTATATATCTGTGGAATGACCAGGGTGAGACAAAGGACTTTTGTCTGCTGGGGCTAGCTGTGAATGTTTCAGCTGATCACCTTGATTAGCATTCAATGGCTTGGAAGCGCCTGGGGGGAAACTTTTGTTGAGAGTGATTTCATGTGCCTGTTTGTTTCCCCTCTGTTGTTTTGCTGCTGTAATTTTTGAGTTTTTTAATACTGGTAGCCAGATTTTGTTCATTTTCAGAAGTGCTGGACCATTCTCACAACCACCATGTCAGACTACACAGGGAAGCCATTGAAATCCACAAGCATGTGGACAATTTCAACAGAAAGGAAGAAACCATGAAAATGAACAAAATCTGGCTACCAGTATTAAAAAACTCCAAAATTACAACAGCACAGTAGAGTCTCAGAAACAGCCTATAGCAGTGTTTCTCAACCTGGGGGTCGGGACCCCCGGAGGGGTCGTGAAGGGGTGTCAGAGGGGTTGCCAAAGACCATCAGAAAACACAGTATTTTCTGTTGGTCATGGGGGTCTCTGTGTGGGAAGTTGTTGGGGTTCAGAACGCTCCTTGATTGTAGGTGAACTATAAATCCCAGCAAGTACAACTCCCAAATCTCAAGGTCTATTTTCCCAAAACCCCACGAGTGTTCACATTTGAACACATTGAGTATTTGTGCCAAGTTTGGTCCAGACCCATCATTGTTGGAGTCTAGAGTGCTCTCTGGATATAGGTGAACTTCAACTCCCAAACTCAAGGTCAATGCCCACCAAACCCTTCCAGTATTTTCTGCTGGTTCAATTCCATTGTTGGTGGGGTTCAGAATGCTCTTTGTTTATAGGTTAGCTATAAATCCCAGCAACTACAACGCCCAAATGGCGAAATCAATCCCCCCCCCCAACCCCACTAGTATTCAAATTTGGGCATACTGGGTACTTGTGCCAAATTTGCTCCAGTGAATGAAAATACATCTTGCAGATCATTATTTACATGGCGATTCATAATGTTAGGGTTATGGTTGGGGGTCACCACAACATGAGGAACTGTATTAGGGGGTCGCGGCATTAGGAAGGTTGAGAAACACTGGCCTATAGGAAACATACTGGTGTGTTCCTATACACAGATTGGAAAGCTCTGCTTCCATAAAGGGAAGTGCAACTCTTTGGAAGTAAGATTGTGGTGTGAGGTCAGTTTGCGGTTACTTTGACAAACAGTGTCAACACTTGGCTGAATCTTTCTAGAGAAAAGTGTGGTCGGTCAAAGCAAAGGGACAAAAAAGTGACCACAAAATGATAAGCAAAGAGATGTGCTTCCTGCTCAAGCATGGGAACTCCCCTCCCTCGGCTAGATTGTATAACTTTGCACGCCTTCTTAGGAGCTGTGTGCATCCTGCAAGGTGTAGTCCAGAGGTCTTTAAAAGGTGCTGCAGAGAAAGCGATAGGCATCGTGCTGGGCTTCCTCGGAGCCTTCCATTTCTAAGATCACATCTTCCGTTTTGGTCTGGTAAGTATTCCTTCTTTCTCCTTTGCTGCTGGATCTTTCTATCGTTCCATCCTGCTTTCTCTGGAAGGTCTTTTCTACTGTAAAGTGGCATGAGGGACAGGGCCAGGCATGTAGCCGGGGGGGGGGGGGGGCTTGAGGGGCTTCAGCCCCCCCCCCCGAAATTCTCATGGTGGTTCGCGAAAAGGTCTTACTGGTGCATTATTTAAACTGTTATGTTTATTCATATCATGATCTGATCACCATACTCAATATATCCCATATGCATGGGGGTATTGGGGTAATGATACAAAAGGTTTGCTAGGCTAGACCCTCTTTTACTCAGACTCAGCCCCCCCCCAACTCAGCCCCCCCAACCCCCCCTGAAAAAAATTTAGCTCCCACCACCTGCACAAGAACGGCTGGTGGGGACGAGGGACAGGGCCTTCTCAGTAGTGGCCCCTCGACTCTGGAACTCTCTCCCACTGGAGATCAGAACTGCCCCCTCCATTCTGTCGTTCAGAAAACGGGTGAAAACCTGGCTATGGGGTTTGGCTTTCGACGAGTGAATCAATATTTCTGTGATCGGATAGATGACGATGAATGATGGACAACGAATTCACTATGACGACTGACCATTGTTATTATGTGATTGCATTTTGCTATTATAACGTTTTAATTGAATATGTCATATGATGTTTTTAATGATTGTTTTGTGATTTTATTGTTGGAAACCGGCCCGAGTCCCCCGATAGAGGGGAGAAGACCGGTATACAAAATTGCTAAATAAATAAATAATAAATAAATGAAGCTCACTGTGTAATGTTTCTTCCATCGAGGTGTTGTAGGTTTTTTTAAACATCAAAGGGATGGATTTATAATTCAGACTCTAGTAATGGGGGAAAGTTTTCCCCTGACATTAAGTCCAGTTGTGTCCAACTCTGGGGGGTTGATGCTCATCTCCATTTCCAAGCTGAAGAGCCGGCGTTGTCCATAGACACCTCCAAGGTCATGTGGCTGGCATGGCTGCATGGAGCGCTGTTACTTTCCTGCAGGAGTGGTACCTATTGATCTGATGGGGAGATATTGGAAAAACAGATATTTATTTATGCATATATTGTATGTACTTTACAAGAACTGAAATGTATAGAAAAATCAGGTTCTCTCTGTGTAAGAAAGCCAGCAGGACAGAGAAGGAATGTTGAAAGGGGGAGAAGAGGGGGACCTGTTATCTATACATTCCAGATACAGAGACTGGTACAACATAGCCCAGGCTAAAGCTAAGTAAGGAGCCTATCCCTCCTCCCTCCTGACAAGTCAAAGTAGGCCCCTTGATTGATGAATGTAAGCTGTAAGTCCAGTTGTGTCCAACTCTGGGGGTTGGTGCGTTGTCCATAGATACCTCCAAGGTCATGTGGCTGGCATGGCTGCATGGAGCGCTGTTACCTTCCTGCAGGAGTGGTACCTATTGATCTACTCACATTTGCATGTTTTCAAACTGCTAGCTTGGCAGATGCTGAGGCTAATAGCGGGAGCTCACCTCGCTCCCCGGATTAGAACCTTCAACCTTTCAGTTAACGAGTTCAGCAGCTCAGCGGTTAACCCACTGCATCACCGGGGGCTCCTAATTCAGACTTTAGGTGGTAGATTAAGTGGTCATTAAGGAAGATGTCATTCTTCTGTATTTGTAGTTGTATTGATTTATTTAACTCTGTTTTTCCTCCCCTAGTTGAAAGACAAGAAGTCCTGTTTGCCAGTTCACCAAGAAGGGCCACCAACATCTCTTGTCTCAAGGTGAGTTTCATCCTATTGGTCATCTATTGGGAGGGCTCGGATTGTGTCTTCCTCATGGCAGGAAGATGGCAGGCTAGATGGCCTTTGTGATCCTTTCCAACTCTATGATTCTGTCATCTCAAAATCCAAAACTCCCACCTCTCTTTAGAAGGTCTCAAGAGCCCAGGAAGTGTGAGGAGCACCTCCAGGGAAGGTGTATCTAATGCCTGTGGTTCTCAACCTTCCTAATGCCGCGACCCCTTGATACAGTTCCTCATGTTGTGGTGACCCCCAACCATAATATTATTTTTGTTGCTATTTCACAATTGTAATTTTGCTGCTGTTATGAATCATGTAAGCATGCAGGATGTATTTTCATTCACTGGACCAAACTTGGCACAAATACCCAATATGCCCAAATTTGAATACTAGTGGGGTTGGGGGGAGGGACTGGTTTTATCATTTGAGAGTTGTTGCTGGGATTTATAGTTCACCTACAATCAAAGAGCATTCTGATCTCCACCAATGATGGAACTGAACCAGTCTTGGCACACAGGACTCGCATGGCCATCAGAAAACACTAGCAGGGTTTGGTGGGCACGGATCTTGAGTTTGGGAGCTGTAGTTCATCTACGTCTGTGGACTCAAACAATGATGGATCAGGACCAAGTTTGGCACAAATACTCAATATGCCCAAATGTGAACACTAGTGAAGTTTGGGGGAAATAGACCTTGGCATTTGGGAGTTGTAGTTGCTGGGATTTATAGTTCACCTACAACCAAAGAGCATTCTGAACCCCACCAACAATAGAATTGGATCTAACTTTCCACACGTAACCCAGATGACCAAGAGTGTTTTCTGATGGTCTTCGGCAAACCCTCGGACACCCTCTCGTGACCCTCCCAGGGGTCCCGACCCCCAGGTTGAGAAACACTGCCTTAGGAAAATGCATCCACCTGAAGAAATGTTTCGTGGCTGTTTAGGACATTTGCAACGATAATCTGAAATATGCCTCCTTGAATCTCACAACCATTGGTCCCTATGCTGTTTCCTTTGCCTTCAAGCCATTTCTGACCCTCAGGTTGAAGTCGAACATGACCCCCCCCCCCACCCTATAAGAGATAGTAACTTATAGTTTTGCTAACGGCAAGGACACCAGGCTGGATAATAAGGGTTAAGCCTTGGTCAATTTGGTGTATATCACTTAATCAAGGCTTTATGCCCTATTTTCATATGTTTACAACAGAAGGTGACCAATTTATTACTGAAAATCATGCCACAAAAGTATTTGAGTGTTTCCATCTGAGACCCACCTGGCCTCCTGATGGTCCCACATCTCACAAACAAGGGACTCTCTTTCCCCCTCAGGGATAGATTTCCCTTTATGGACCTTCCTATGGGGGACAGTGGGGGAGGGTAGTTGGGTTTACTCTATGTATTATGATTTCTATATTTTCATATTTTCTCCTGTATTTCTATATTTCCCTTCATGTATTTGACCTGGCCCTGACCCTTTTGCCCTCTTCCCCTCTACTTGAGGAAAATGAATAAGGAAGTTGCCCTTGCAAAAAGCCATTAGTGATTGTGAAAACCCTTCTCTCAGAACCTTTCTTGCATGGAAATTTAACAAAGAATTATTTTCTTGACTTCAGAGTCAGGCCATCAAGAAGATAATCATTTGGCAGACTTTTTAATCACATTACAATGGGGGGAAACAAGGATCTTCAGGAAATCCTCTTCCCCCAACCTGTTTTCTTTCAAGCCTTTCCATTAAAGACATTCACCAAAGTCTCCCCCTTTTGTGCCCCATCCGACTGAAAGAGGAAAACCTGGATTAAGTGATCAATGCTTATCTCAAACTCATCACAAGACAATAGATTGGCTTTTCTTGAAGGCCGGTTCGGACTCATTAGGCCTCCTGGACATTTCCTGTGACTCCATAATCCATTCAAGAATGCATTGTATTCCCTTGTCCCACCTCCCTCCCTCCTGATTCGTTGACGTGCCAAGGCGGCAGAAACCCTGTAATTGGCCCAGGCACTCGAGGGGCAGACAAGCCTCCTCCCAGTTGTTGAGGTGCCAGCCAATCACCTTCAAGCCAGGCAGGGGGGAGGGGGGAAGATTCAAACCCCACACTCTGTTTTTCTATTAAAATGGCATTTATTTCTGTATATGTATGCTTAGCTTGGCGAATGATTGCTGCTTTGCATCCTTTTCAGCTGAATCACTAATAAATATCTCAGTGGCACTTTCTTCAACTTTGGTGATATTCTTTTTGGGAACTTGGGAAACTTTTTGGGAAAATAAATTGGTCAAAATTAGGCTTCTCTTTGCTCACCAACATAGCGATCCCTCTTTGGTGGGGGGCAGGGTCTCTCCTGCTGGAGTGGACCCTTCTAAAGTTCCTATCAATTTCAAGGTGGCCCTCGGGTGAATCTGTCTCTGGGTTTTCATGGTGGAACTTACTCTGAAAACGTTTGCCAGCATGGCCTTCATCTGAGGAGGTTGAGAGAGAGACACTTGCGCAGGTCACCCCTGTTGGGGTTCAGCCTGATCCTGATCTGTGTGAACCGGATTCTCTGATAGTTTTTCCAACTGAGCAAGCTCTCCCTGACCCTGACAGTGTGGAATCTGTTGTTGATGCAGAGGTCAGCGGGGATGAAAAGGAAACTCAACAGCTGGAGGAAAATGTTTTGGAAGTTAGCCGTGATATCACTAGCCGTGATATCTCTCCACCTGGGGTTTTTAATGAGGACTGAAGAGAACAGATAGTTAGAGACAGAAATGTTTCCCAGTTTCTACGAAGGTCACATCGTTTACAGGAGAGACAGGCCCAGACGTCAAAGTCAAGGGGCGTTTCAAAGAATAGCTTCTTTGGTTTAAGAGGCCTCCTGCCGGGTGCCTCTTTAGGTCAAGCAACGTTTGGGATTGTGGCTGTGCCTTGGCAGAATTCCTGTGTTTCATGGCCGGTAATCCCAGAGGCTTGTATTTATCAAGTTCATGGTTAGTAAAAAGCTAACAGATTCCTGGTTCTTGTATTGTGGCTTTTAAAATTTTGCTCAAGTTCAGAGATTCTACTGACTGCTGTGTTTTTCTGTGGCTTTTTGACTTTGCATTTACCTTTCTTTTGTAACCAATTTTTCATCAATAAACAAGGATTGCTTTTCCTACAGTCCAGTGTGGTGGATTTAATCTTAGGGTCTCGTTCCTTGAACCTGGATGCAACAACCCCTTTGGGTTTTCTGGCTGATTAACCATTTGAACCCCTTGCTCTTCAGAGTCAACTGTAATCCAACAATCCTTTGATTCTTGTTATGTCCACTTCCTAAACTTTTCAACGCAAGCCATTCTGTTCAGATTTCATGATGAGGTTTTGCATTTTGGTTTAATATTTGCATTATCTGGGGATCCTTTGAGGGGTTAAGTAGGAACACTAGAGCCCTCTGATTTCCAACTCTACTTCCCTTTCCTTTGGCAGAATGATCCGGATCTGGATGGGCTTGCTGGCCACTGTGGTGATCCTGGTTGGACACGGAGAGGCTTGGAGCTGCAAGCCGGAGCTGCAAGGCCATTGTAAGAACAGCAAGGGGAGGTCTTTCTCAAAAGGGCTTGGTGATCTCCAGACCACTGGCCCTCTTGGTCACCACTGTCTGGACACCGTCCTTGAAGTGTGGTGCCCAAACTGGCCACTGACTCTTGGCTACCGTGTCACCATTTTCCCAGAGATTTAGTCCATTTCCCTTTTTCCCTGGATGTCTGAGCTGATCCTCTGCAGGTTGGAAATGTCCGGTATTCCAGATATTACCATTCTGCAGCTCCAAGCATTCCTCCACTGGCTCTGTGGGTAAGGCTGCTGGGAGCTGAAATTCAGGGACATTGGGGTTGGGGGTGGGATGTTACACAATGCCTATCCCAATGATATCCCATTGCATCATTGTGTTCTGTTAAGTGTTTAGCATAGTAGTAACTTATTGTCGAAGGCTTTCATGGCCGGAATCACTGGGTTGTTGTAGGTTTTTCCGGGCTATATGGCCATGTTCTGGAGGCAATTTTTCTCCTGACGTTTCGCCTGCATCTATGGCAAGCATCCTCAGAGGTATTGAGGTCTGTTGGAAGTAGGAAAAATTGGTTTATATATCTGTGGAATGAAATCTGGCTACCAGTATTAAAGGACTCAAAAATCACAACAGCAAAACAACAGAGGGGAAACAAACAGGCACAAAAAATCACTCTCAACAAGGGATTCCCCCCGGGCACTTCTAAGCCATTGAATGCTAATCAAGGTGAGCAACTGAAACATTCACATCTAGCCACAGCAAACAGTCCTTTGTCTCACCCTGGTCATTCCACAGATATATAAACCCATTTTTCCTACTTCCAACAGACTTCACTACCTCTGAGGATGCTTGCCATAGATGCAGGCGAAACGTCAGGAGAAAAATTGCCTCCAGAACATGGCCATATAGCCCGGAAAAACCTACAACAACCCATAGTAGCAACTGCCCAATCATTCAAAAACGATTCCCTGTTTTTGACCCAGTGTACCCATGCCTCCAAATTCCCATTTTCTCCTTAGAACAAAAATTCATGTGTGTGTATGTCTCTTGATTCCAAAATGATGAGAAGTGCACTGTCTCCATCTTGTTGCCCTTCTTCCCCCAGTTCGTAACTTGGCCAGAGGCCGCCCAGCCTTCCAGTCCTCTCTCTACCCACTCCATAATATTGGCTTGGCCAGCAAAGCTGTGGATGGGAATTGCAATGGGGACTGGTACAACATCAAGTCCTGCACCCACACCAACCGTGACTATGAGCCCTGGTGGTACGTGGACCTGGGAGAGGAATATGCCATTGCTACTGTGGTGGTGAAGAACCGGGGGGACTGCTGCGGAGAAAGACTCCAGGGAGCTCAGATCCGTGTGGGAAACTACGGGGGGAACAACTGCAAATCCAATTTCCAGTGAGTCCCTTCGCTTCCCTCTATGCTAGGCTTGGGCGGTTTCGTTCGTTAATTTCGTAATTCGTTATTAATTCGTATTTAAATTAGCTTATGATCCAATATTGAGCCATGCAGGAATAGTGTGAGGAGTAATTAAGATTCGAAACAATTTTTTCAATTTATTTCGTAATTATTTCGTAATTATTTCGTAATTATTTTCACATGTCTGGTGCAAGTTTTATAGTTGTTGTTTGTTTTATCACACCAACAGTCAACAACAGAGGGAGAGGGAAGCTTCAGAAGTTCCCCCTGTCCCATTTGGAGGTTTTTTTTTTTAGCATATTGCGTAATCGCGTCCGCCATTAACAAATCGATTCATAATTTTTCAAAATTTCGTATATTTCGAAATTTTTTAAAGGAAAATTTCGGAATTATTAAAAAAAACGAAACGCAAGGGCCCCCTAAAAACAAAACGAGTTTAGAACCAAATTTTTCCGTGGTTACCCAAGCCTACTCTATGCGTTGAATATCGCTCTGGCTGAACAACCAGGCTCACTTGATGCTTTCCCCATTGCAGTTATCTTCTGCATCCATGCTGGTGTTTCTTCCTTGATTTCCTTCAGCAATGCTCCACGGCTTTACTATTCCCTTCCATTATTCAACATACATGTGCAATAGGATTTGGCCTTTCTCTCTGTGTATATTTATTGCAGAATTTTGAGTACCACTTGCCTTCGAAATTAATGCACCGGTACTGTGGTTACTGCAATGCTTAGTGCCTCCTTTCCTTGTAATCGGAGTGTGTCCTGAGCATTTCAATTATATGAGTCAGTGTTTTGGGGATAGATTTTAGTTCGAACAGGAGAAGCTTCTGTCTCTTTACATCAGAGATATCAAATTCATCTCCACTGAGGGCTAACTCAGACTAATGGTAGCGTTTAAAGTGCTGATTGTAATTGTAAGACTATATAAATCAATGTAAATGTAAAACATGGCAGCCAGACTAATTACAGGAACATCCAGGACACCATGCTATTTTGAAAGCCAGAAAAAACATGACTGAGTTTGAAGCAATAACAGAAGTTTTTATTCATATAGGGCGAGAAGGCAGGATCATCAAGTTTGCAGATGACACCAAATTGGGAGGGATAGCCAGTACTCCAGAGGACAGGAGCAGGATTCAAAACGATCTTGACAGATTAGAGAGATGATGGGCCAAAACTAACAAAATGAAGTTCAACAGTGACAAATGCAAGATACTCCACTTTGGCAGGAAAAACGAAATGCAAAGAGACAGAATGGGGGACAATGCCTGGCTTGAGAGCAGTACGTGTGAAAAAGATCTTGGAGTCCTCGTGGACAACAAGTTAAACATGAGCCAGGAATGTGATGTGGCAGCAAAAAAAAGCCAATGGGATTTTGGCCTGCATCAAGAGGAGCCTAGTGTCTAGATCTAGGGAAGTCATGCTCCCCATGCTCTATTCTGCTTTGGTTAGACCACACCTGGAATATTGTGTCCAATTCTGGGCACCACAATTCAAGAGAGATATTGACACTAAGCTGGAATGTGTCCAGAGGAGGGCAAATGATCAAGGGTCTGGAGAACAAGCCCTATGAGGAGCGGCTTAAGAGCTGGGCATGTTTAGCCTGAAGAAGAGAAGGCTGAGGAGGAGACATGATAGCCATGTATAAATATGTGAGAGGAAGTCACAGGGAGGAGGGAGCAAGCTTGTTTTCTGCTTCCCTGGAGACTAGGATGCGGAACAATGGCTTCAAACTACAAGAAAGGAGATTCCGTCTGAACATTAGGAAGAACTTCCTGACTGTGAGAGCCGTTCAGCAGTGGAACTCTCTGCCCCGGAGTGTGGTGGAGGCTCCTTCTTTGGAAGCTTTTAAACAGAGGCTGGATGGCCATCTGTCGGGGGTGATTTGAATGCAATATTCCTGCTTCTTGGCAGAATGGGGTTGGACTGGATGGCCCATGAGGTCTCTTTCCAACTCTTTGATTCTATGATTCTATGCTTCTATGATTCATCTGGTCGGATGGATGACAGAACAGTGTGATCACTAAAAGAACTGACATAACTCATACACAAAAGTATAGCACATTTTGTAAAGTTTGGCAGCTATTCAAACCACCCACTTCCCCCTTTAGCTACTCAAGAGACATGCCTCCTAGGATCCGCTTTCTCTTTGGCTGAGATTTCCTTCTGACATCACGGACAGAGATGGAGAGGAAGAGAGAACAGCTGGGATTGGTTGTGTTCAAAAGTAAAGGTTTGTTGCTGTGTATAACAAACCACACTGCAAGGCTCATCAAAAATATAACAAAACAGAGAGGTGTAGTAAGAGATGCGTATTTTAATTAATGTATGAGAGATAGGAAAATATGTATAAAATAAATCCCAACTCTGCTCTGCTAAAATTGTAATCAAGCTCACAAATGGTAGGGGGAGTGTGGTTGCTGAACCAACTGTATCTTTTAATAAAATAAATCCCAACTCTGCTCTGCTAAAATTATAATCAAGCTCACAAATGGTAGAGGGAGTGTGGTTACTGAACCAACTGTATCTTTTAAAAGCTAGGAACTGGGAACCACTGGAACTGAGAGTCTTAAAATGAGTCTTCAAAAGATTTCCGCTGCCACCATTTCACTATTAATAATAAACAGGCTGAGGAAGTATTTGAGAGTTTGTTCTGTAACACACACTGTGTCACTGTAGTTTCTTAAAGGCTGTTGTGAAGCTGACTTCAAGAATTCTTTGACCACAAAGGTATGCACACTGAGGCTGGTATAAGTTGATGAAAATAACAAGAATGTTTATTGAACAGGCTTGAAATATTCAGGTACAAATGCTTAATGGTTTCAGTAAAATACTGGCATAAAAAGCTTGTGGTTGTGTTAGAGTCAAAAGATCTTAAAACTTCTGGGTTACAAGTCTTCAAAGTTCCACCACAGAAAATTACTTCAGGAAATGAATCTCTGAAAGTAACTCCCAAAAATGCCCCTTAGGAATCTAGCCAAAAACCCTGAACTAGACTTCCTTAGGAATTGAACAGACCACTAATGGGATACTGCTCCACAAAACAGTATTCTAGCTATCTACTCAATAGCTATTCTGAATACTACACAAAAGACTAACCCAATCTTCTTCAAACCCAAACCTCTCTCTGACTAACACCCACACTTCTTCTCTCTAACAGTTCCAAACTCCCACTGGCAAATTGGGACCTCAAGCCTCAGTTTAAAAGACACTTTTCCCTCTAAACCAGTTAGGCTCCGCCCCATCTTCTTAACCAATCCTAGCCTTCTTATTTTCCCTCTAAGACTTGAACACGCCCCCTCAAGGCAAACCTACCTAAAATGGCTTCTCCCTGTCTCCCTTTTCTAAGATGGATGAGGTGGCTTCGCCAGGCCCACTCCCTTAGGCTATCAGGCAGCTAGCTAAGGTAAGGGATTCATTACATTCCTCCCTGACCCAAGATGCTTTGCTGAATGAAGAGGTTTTCATTCCTCTTCTGAAGCAAAGGCCTAGCTCTACACTGTAAGCCTAACTAACAAAATTCTAACAAAACTGTTTACCTTCCCCACAGTACATGGTAAAAATACATTTGCAATAAAACATTTGCAACAATACATATTAGGCAATAAATACATTATATACACCAAATACATTCCTGAAAAACAGGTTAAATACAGTATACATTTATGCATATAAACGGTTTAGCTTTGATCTTTAAAGCCTTCCATTGTTTGGGTCCAGGTTTCCCGCAGGATGGCCTTTTCCCACATGATCCATGGCCTCTTTGAACCCTAAGGTCTTCTGGGAAGCGGCTAATCTAAGACACACGTTAAGAGCTTTCTCTCCCAGTAGGCTTACGCAGTCAATATTAATCTGCATTTTATCGGTAAATTTTAAGCAGCATTTAAGTGCATTTGCTATAAGTATTTTTATAGTGTATTGTTTTACCTCACTTACCATGTTGTACCCTGCCTTGAGCCACAAGGAGAGGCAGATAATAAATGATGATGATGCTGCCCTGGCATTGAGAGTCTTGTGGGCCACGTTAAATGACGTGGTAGGTCAAATTCAGCCCATGGGCCTTGAATTCGACACATGTGCGGATGATACACTTTTGACAGTCAGGAATCCAGACATTGTTTATATGCTTATATGTTTTATACTTTAACTAGCGGTCCCCTGCCACGCATTGCTGTGGCCCCCCCCCCCCAAAAAGGGTATATATTACTAGCTGTCCCCATTGCTGTGGCCCAGTCTGGTGATCTGGAAAATAAAGTAATGAGAAAGTGTTGGTTTCTAATATATGTAATGTCTTTCTGCTTGTGGGTCAACAGTATTTCTTGCTGTTTCTTTGCCAGTGTTGATGTCCGGTTTGCCTACTCTGGAACATACAACATATCACTGTCCTTCTTTAGGGGTCCCTTTCAAATCTTTGATACTGCATCTGTCATATACACATATGTGTGTGTGTGAATGGCTGGATGGCCCTTTGTCAGGAGGGCTTTGATTATGTTTTCTTGCCCTGGTGAAGGGAGTTGGATTGGATGGCCTTCAGGCAGCATTTCTCAACCTGGGGTTTGGGACCCCTTTGGGGGTTGCGAGGTGTCAGAAGAGTTGCCAAAGACCACCAGAAAATAACTTCTGTGTGGGAAGTTTGCCCCAATTCTGTCATTGGAGGGGTTCAGAATGCTCTGATTGTACGTGAACTATAAATCCCAGTAACTACAACTCCCAAATGTCAAGGTCTATTTCCCCCAAACTCCATCTGTGTTCATATTTGGGCATATGGATATTCGTGCCAAGTTTGGTCCAGATCCATCATTGTTTGAGTCCACAGTGCTCTCTGGATGTAGGTGAACTACAACTCCCAAAACTCAAGGTCAATGCCCACCAAACCCTTCTAAGTGTTTTCTGTTGGTCATAGGAGTCCTGTGTGCCAAGTTTGGTTCAATTCCATTATTGGTGGAGTTCAGAATGCTCTTTGATTATAGGTGAACTATAAATCCCAGCAACTACAACTCCCAAATGACAAAATCATATTTTTTGAGTGATGGTCACTCCTTGTGTTGTGAGATGTTTTGTTGCCAAATTTGGTGTGATTTCGTTCATTGGTTCTTTTGTTTTTAGGGTACTCATTACGCACAGAGCATTTTTATATATATAGATGCTATGTTGTTTATTTTATTGCAATTTGTATCCTATTGTAATAGAGCTGTTACCTTGGTATGTCATTTGCTCCCAATGATTCATTTCTCCCATGTGCTGTGAGGTTCATCTTCAAATTGTTCTTCCTCAAATGGCCCTTTGTCAGGAGAGCTTGACTCTTTCACCCTTTTAGCTCTTTTATATCTCTCTCCACTGCATTCTTTCCCTTCTACTTGGTCATGTAGTCCATTAATGATTTCTTCCTCCTGATTTCCCTCCTCCGTCCTCTCCCTGCAGCTGTGGGACCATCACAGACACCCGTGCAGGCTCCATCAGCACCATCAGCTGCTATGGGTTCAAGGGCCGCTACGTGAGCATCATCATCCCTAACCGAAGAGAATGGCTCCATGTCTGCGAGGTGGAAGTCTATGGCACCAAGGAGTACAGTCAGTGCTAAAAGAGTTCACCCGTGCAGATGGTGAAATCCATGATTGTGAGCAATAAACTTCCTCTGATCCAGCTTTGTTAGTCTGGCCTCTTACTGATCTTTGTATTTTAGTTATGTGGTATTTGCTTATAGTTCACATGTCACCACAAAAATGAGTTGTAAGCAAATACCACAACAAGAATTGAGAATTTACTTTAAAAGGGGGATTGTGCCGTCGCGCTTGGGGGCTATTAGTCTTAATGAAGGAGGGATGGACGTGGCACTTTTCCCCCAAGGGATTGCTTCTTGCCCTCCTTTAGGAAACTGGAACTCCCAAAAACCCAAAACGATGTAAATAGCTCAAAATAAGTTTTATTGATCACAAAGTCATTTCTTCAAAGCAATAAGCTGGAAAACTTTAGAGGGGTGAAGAAAAACATACTCTACAGTCTCAATTAGTCCTGGGTTCAAGGGGTTTGAAGCTGAGAAAAACTTTAGAGGGGTGAAGAAAAACATACTCTACAGTCTCAATTAGTCCTGGGTCCAAGGGGTTTGAAGAAGCTGAGAATCCTCACCAAGTTTCCTCTTTCCTCAATGGCTGTGAATGCCGGAGCAAACCACAACCCCAGTTCAGATGGCCTATGTCTTGAAGATTCAAAATCTTCCTCTGGTGCCAAAAGAACCGGCTTGAAGGCGCCTGGGTCTCCTCAATAATTGTCCAGGACGATCTGGACATAAAGCATGAGTTCCAGGGGTAAAAAACCTCAGAACTGGTGCTAAGAGGTAACTTAAATTAGGGTCTTTAAGAAACAAGTCTCTTACTCACGTCCATCTGGTATGAACTCTGAAGGCAGAATGAAGAAGGAAACCACTCCCCCCCCCTTCCAGGAAGAGGTGGAGCCAAACAGTACTGATTGACAGCTACAAGCAACCAATCCATACAACTGTGCATAAACATGGTAAAGGGGGCAGGATTAAGCATAATACAACAGTTTAAATCTTGCAACTAACAGTTCTATACATAGGTGGCGCCACTCGCGCCGTCACAGGGGAATTATCTGCACTTTCATCTGTGTGACTTGAAATTGCGAGTTGTCCAAGGCAAGAACTTACAAAGGATTAGAAGTGTGCAATTTACGAAAACCCCATCTCATTTTCCGTCCTGTTTTTGGCTAGGCTCCTATTCTGTTTTTTGGGAAGTTCCTGAAATCGGGAGGGGGAAAATACCATTTCTTGTATCCACAGCCTTAAGTTCCTTTTTCGCTTTGGGAAGATCCAGCCATTGGTTTCAATGTAGGAATTGGCAAGGCTCCTCTTTCCCTCATTTATGGCTATGTGGACAAAAATGGCCACATTTGGAGGACACATTTACCACTGCAAGCCCCCCAAGTTTCAGAATGTTTGGGTCATCCATTTTAGGATTTTTTAAAAAGGCTAGTGAGATTCAAAGAGGTGAACTAACAAGAAGGGCTGGTGGGGGGCTGCTAGGCTGATGCAGACACACATGAGCTAGAACATAAGTCTGGGGAGTGTATAGCAGAGACTGAGAGCCAAAGAAGTGAAAGGGAGAGGAGGAACTTAGTCTTGATAGACGCTGGAAAAGTTGGAGGGATGGGCGGTGGCGATCAGCTGTGGAAGCTAAGGCAGCTGTGAGTGATGAAGACAGGGTGGAGAGCACTTCGTCATCCGATAATGAGTTATAGGATAAAAGAAGGTATCAAACATTGGGGACTTTGCAGTAGGCAAAGTGTTGT